>JAOXJK010000012.1:1506854-1518981 GCA_025774025.1 Xenus cinereus
CCCATCCCTGGAGGGGTTCAAGGCCAGGGTGGAGGGGGCTTGGAGCAACCTGGTCTGGTGGGAGGTGTCCCTGCCCATGGCAGGGGGGGTGGAACTAGGTGATCTTTAGGGTCCCTTCCAACCCAAACCATTCTACGATTCTATGAAAAGAGGGCTATGTTTCCTCATAGAGCATTTTGAACCTGGTGGCTTACAATAAAGGGTGGAAGGCTGCAGAATGAGGGACAGATCTCCAGAGTAGACCAGCAACTCAATTCAATTTTTTAAACCTCTTGCAATCTGGCTAGTAGCACAGATTCCTGAACAGTGGAGAATTTCTCCGTGAGACTTCGACATGACTGAAGAGCTACCATACAAGTGCCTTGAAAAAGGCTGTGCAAAACACTTAGAATACAAGAATTCTGGTTGCATAGAATAGCATAAACAGTCTAAATCAAGCAAAAGGGTACAATTAGTCTTTTTCACCTTTGTTTCAATTTAAAGGAAAATGTTCGAAATTGAATAAATTGAAGAAAGTTCATAAGGATTTTTTTCAGGGATTTATCCTTTCAACCTTAATTTATCCCACAGAAAAGATACAGAATGATTCTTGGTGCTCAGATGAGTTCATCACTATTGTGAGTTGTGTGTTTAGAACACAAAGAAAACTCATCAGCCTGTGATGTCTGTGCACTGAAAGAGTTATTTTGCCATAGATATGTCATTGCAATACAGTTCCTTATCCTCCAGATGGAAAAGGCACTGAAACAATACTATGAGGAAGATCCCTTCTCATAGCAGTAGCAGCTGGAGGAGAAATAGGAGGCACTGAAGTAGGAAGATCTGAACACCATAGGTTGAGGCCAAATGATTGGGTCTATCATCTTTTGACTGGCCGACAAACAGCTACCTTGTTGCTGGTGCCCTGAAGACACCAAAAGTCTAACTGTTGGTTATGAGAACAAGTCTTTTTCTACATTTCCTCTTGGTGGTTATGCTCAATCAAGCCAAAAATCTGTATAGCCTGTCCTAAAAGACAATGCATAGAGAAAGAGTGAAGGAAACATGGAATGTAAAGAGCGATCCTGTGTCTGGAATAACCTCCCAGGATCTGACACTACGAAGCTCAGAAGTTTCCTGAGCTGGAAGTTGAATCCAGACCCTTGAATTAAATAATCCCATGAGATGGATCCTCCAGGGTTGTGTCTTTATTTTACGAGCCTATCTGTATATTTGGACTCCACAGCTTCCTGTGACAATGTGTTACAGGATATGAGCTTGGCAAAAAAAAAGCTTCCTCTCATTTATGTTTTTGAAGTCTGTTACTCCAAAAATTCATTGGGTGCTCCATTTAATTGGTAGAAGTTCCTGTTCACTTTCTACCACCTCATCACCCTTTAGGAATCTGCAGACCTATTTCACAAGACGAAGAACAGGGAGCCTTTTTTCTGATGTGGCCATTTGATCGTCTCTGTCACCCTTCTCTGAACCTTTTCTGATTCCAGTGTGTCCTTTCCCGGGAGGAGGGGAGGACAAGCAAAATTGCCAGCACCATTCAAGACGTGGATGCAGTATTTAGCTCTGTCATGTTTTTGTCTTCTTCTAGCACAGAGGTATTTCTGTCGTCTTCTCTTCAGCTCAGTGTTTTTATAGTCATTGCTAATATTTATTATCTCCTTGAGCACTAAGCTGATTTACAGAGAGCTTGACACAAACTCCAAGATCACTTAACCTCTGTGCCTCAGTCTATTTAAAAATAAAATAAAAAATCCCTTGCCCTCTAAGATGTGCTGAGTTAATAAGATAAAAGAAACTCAAGAGCAATTTGACTGAAGTAAGTGGTATTACACAGAGCATAATTCAGCTCGGAATATTAAATTAACAGTGCTGTTAGGGTTCATATCTCCAAAAAGATGTATTAATTCAGAAAAAGGGTCATTAAAGTAAGTAAAGTGAACTTCCTACTACATGACTCTGAAGCTGCTGGGGGGCAAGTGACCATGGGGTCAGCTGGCATTGAAACAAAAGCATTAAAGACTAAGGAACTTGCTAATTAAAATGCATTACATGAATACTAAAGCTAAGATCTGGGACCGAAGATGATGGAGACAGATCTGCAAGCCTTAACCAGAGAGGTATCATTAACAGCTTTCCAGTTCAGCTGGGGCTCTGAAAAGAGACTTGAAGCCCAAGAGAGACTGAATGAAGAGAGTTCCAACTTGCACACCTGCCTTTGGGTCACCCTCTCTACTGAAAATAAATGTGCACACACTTTACTCTGATTTCCTCTGGAATGCCATAGCTTCTGTGGTGCATAGACCGGTATCCCATTGGCTGATCACCCATGAAATGGTGTCCCATCTCCAACAGTAAACTGCAGAAACTCTTTCACAAGAAAGTGAGAGAACTCTCTACAAGAGAGCTAGAGCATCATCCACCCTAGACTTGTCTTGGGCTCTTGCCACTTCAATACGACTACTGGTAACTGCTCGGCCTCAAATTCTCAAAATTTTCAAGACAGTGAGCCATTTTGGCTCACATGTTTTGTAGGTTTAGCTACATCACGATCTATATTGGGGAGGGACTCTATCAAGGAGTGGAGCGATAGGAAGAAGGGTAATGGATTTAACTGAAAGAGGGGAGATTTAGATGAGATATTGGAAAGAAATTCTTTGCTGTGAGGGTGGTGAGGCACTAGAACAGGTTGCTCCCTGGAAGTGTTTAAGACCAGGCTGGATGGGGCTTTGAGCAACCTGGTCTGGTGGGAGGTGTCCCTGCCCATGACAGTGGGGTTGGAACTTGATCTTTCAGATCCCTTCCAACCCAAACAATTCTATGATTCTGTGATTCTATAAACATACCTCCAATCCCTACAAATGGGCACTTGAAAGTGAAGATGTTTCCTGTCTGTCTATTTATTTATTATTTTCGCCATCCTGTTTAGATTTGTTGCTATTCAGGGCAGAAGCCACTTGTTAGTAGACGTTTATGCAACATAGCATTGTGGGGCCCAGATCATGTTGGAGGCCCCTACATGTTCCTGTGGTACACATTCTTTTTTGCTACATGAAGTTACTGCGTGATGAATGAGTCTGGAGCAGACCCAAAGGCCAAAGCATGCATACACACACACACAGATAAAAGCAAGTTGTTTGGATTAGCTCTGCAAGACTCACTGAATAAGTGTCTCTGCTGCTCTTCAGCCAAACATTGCTGGATGCTTAAACCTTTTTAAATGGTTTTCAAAACATAATTTCGATCAGCTGCAATTTGCCACTTTTAAAATGAAAAATAAGGAGGTGGTGTCAGAATAAGGGGCACATTCCTCTGTCATTGTAGTCACATATGAAAGAAGTGATGTCTCAGACAACTTCTTGTCATATCTTTGGATGCAGCAAATATTAACATCAAGATGTGTCTCTAAAGTCATGTACCTCACTAATGTACTTCGAAACACTAAGAGTCTAAACACCAATCTATGCCCTACTGCACTCTGATCCTTCTGGAACAACATGACTCACTTGCCAGTGAAGGGGATTCCATCACAGATGCAGTGATCACACACCAAGTTTTGGGTATAGGTTTTGGGGGAGACTATTCCCCGTGCCACCAGGAGGGGGAATCATGCCTCAGCTAAGCTTGCCACCAAGGACCTTGAAATGGAATAATTATGTAGAGACATCTTTCACATCTTTTCCTAATTACCCAACGAATCTGTCATGGGATTGATCTTTCACGAACACTGGAGGAAGAGCAAAGGGCAAGCTGCTACCTCCAGGTCAGGAAAAGACCTCTTGTATCACCATCTTCTCTACTGCAGGTCTCCATGTCCAGGCAATATGAATGTCCTTCTTAGTGTGCAACTTCATACAGAACCTTAGTCTTACTTTTAATTCCTTTTAAACCCAGGCAGAAACACACCAAAGGAGGAATAAGAAGATGGTGGTAGCCTCTCTGTTAAGCACCACCCAATACAGCAGCTTTTTTGCATAAGGTGATAGACAGTAACTACAGAAGTATTCCTCCATTCTGGGTGGCCACCAGGTCCCTAAACCTCCAGCTTCACCTAGGTCCTCACTGGTCCATAGCTAACACGCATTCAGAATGCATTTTTTCTTCCAATAGAGAAACACCCTTCTGTCCTTCCACTCTTCATGCAGTCAAGAACTTAAAAAAATTCAAACAATGCCCCAACCCTGATTGTTTTTAATTTTTCTTTAATCTATTTCTTAGTCAAGATCAACATTTTCTGTAGAGGAAAAAAAATAAAAATCTTGTTGACAGAATACTCAGTTGCTTGCTCCAAGTCTTTCAAGGCCTTTTGGAGGTCTGAACCTTTCGACTCTTGACTGTCTGTAATAAGATGCATAAGATGCTTGTATACAGCTTTGAGAACTGGTATGGTTATAGTTAGGAAAGTGATTCTCTAGGAACATAAGCCCCTTTCCCCAAAGATCTGTCTCATTGTGTCTTTGAGTCATAGCGGATTTTTTAGCAAGCAAAACTAATATTTTACTCCTGTTGGTTCTGCAGAGCCAAAGCCGTTAATGGAAAAATCATCCCCATTCAGTTCCAGCTCATGCATCATCAACAAAATGGTTGGCCAAATTCCACTAGCAGAACTTTTGGGGAGGACTTAAGAGGCACACACAAAAGGCTTTCATCCAAAACTGAATTTGTGTCCCTGGTAATTAGGGGAGGGGGAAGCACATCTTTCATTTTTTAAATCAAATGGATGCAATCTGGAAGCCATTGAGCAAAACCAGAGAGGGAAAGAAAATTTAGAATTTCACCATTTTTATCAAGACGATTTTCTGATGGATGGTTAGACTTTCATGTGAAAGTGTTTTGTTTTTTTCTGTTCTGGCCTGTGAAAGGTTGCTGGATGTGGAATGAAGGATGTGGAAATGCATCTGTGCCCAGAGATCGATGATATTCATGGCTATTTTCATTTTATTAAGGTTGCAAAATGGTGACATTAAAGAACACAGCTGGGCCACTTAATGTTTAAAGGTTGGATATAAAAGCCTGGTGTTTCACTTAAATGAAAAGGCAATGCTTGTTTTTTTTGCAAAAGAATCTGGTCTATATCGTTCTTCAAAGGCTGGAGTTAAAAGTCATCCCCCACAGCAAATGTTGTGATTCTTTTTGTGGTGCATAAAGTTTATGAACTACTCACAAGTTCTGAGTCCTTTGAGGTTGTTCTATTCTCAAAGCAAGGCAGAGCCAGAGATGAACACAGGAAGGTCTTTAAGTCCATTAATTCCCTTGTTGAACCCTTTCTAGAGCAGGGAAAGTCCCATGTACTCTAAACAGGTAGTCAGGGAGAGAGAGTAATCACGGTTTTAGAGGGAGGCAAGTTCTCAATGGCAAGATTCTTTGGATCACCATGTCATTGATAGGTAGGAACTGCAACCCTGGCAACTTGATGGTGGAGCTTTTCTTCCATTTTCCTTTCTTTCTCACATCATTACCCTTCAGCAATGGGTGTTTTGTTATCAGCCCCTCAGGTTTAAAAACCCATTTCATGTTTCCCATGTGTAACGTTGAGATGAGCATCACAGAACTCTACAGAATTACTCATCTTGGCTTCCTCCTGCAAGTGCCAGACCTTGCCACCCTTTTCTGCTCTGCAATAGGACACCACGAAGAGGGAGAAACCACAAAAGCATTTAGATGTCCACAGTGCAACATACACCTCTGTCCTAGTGATCCTGGGCTCCTTTTGTAGTCAGTAGAAAGAAATAGAGCACTTTAGGGAGCAATTTGCCTCTTGCCTACCTCAGAATGAGAGGAGCAGTGCCTTAGGAACATTTATTTCTTTTAGCAAGCTATAAATGAAGCCTGGGCTGCCTTCACCATCTGTAGACGTTGGCAAGTTCGATGTCTGCACTTAGTTACAGAACTCCTGTTCTTGTGCCTCAGTTTACCCAGCACCAGGAATTCAGAGATCCCAGAACACTCTGGAGATACAATCAGTAGTTTTTCTTTCTCTCTCAAAATTGAAGTGATTACAAGAGCCAGCTTCGCTCAGAACAAAACATTTCTATAGCTGGCATTCCTGGTGCAAAGAGCTAAGGAGGCTGAAAGCAGCACCAGGTTAATATTCTCATGTAGGTTGACTTTGAAATTTCTGGGATATTTGGCCATTGGTTTCAATAGTCTCATCCTTACCAACAGTTTTCCCAACACATTCATCACGTTGATTTATATCTAGGCAAGATTTAAGGTTGTTCCAATTAAAAAAAAAAGCTGAAATTCTCCTTTAAGATAGACTCTTTACATCTTAGAGAGGCCTTACCTCATACTCTACAGAACACCTTTATCTAGTTAGATTATTTACTTACCAATTTGCTTGCTCTCTTTCTCACAGGCTTCATATTACTTATGTCAAGATGGCATCGTGTTCCCCAAGTGCAATTCATTTTTACCCATATTAATGAAGTTCCTTCACTTTAGTAAAGGGATAGTCCAGCCCTCAAACTGTTCTTTACATCAAATATTTACTGACTCACATCTAAGAGCACTGCAGGGAACTACCCCTTAATACATTGTGCTCTCTTGACAAAGATTTTATTGACTCAAAATTTATTTTATTGACTCAATGGCTGATGGCATCTCTGGGATGTGAACTGGTAAATGTTATGAACAGGTAGTGCCCTGGTGGGTAAAGAAACAGCTATAGCAATCTATAGCAATCAGATGTGAAAGCAGCAAGAGAAGATAGGCATGTTTCTCCAGGAGCATCTGCCTTCATTACAGTTCAGCTGACTTGGAGTTGTAGAATCATAGAATAATAACAGATGGAAGGGACCTTGAAGATCATCTAATTCCACTCCCTGCCATGGGCAGGGACACCTCCCACCACACCAGATTGCTCAAAGACCTGTCCAACCTGGCCTTGAACACCTCCAGGGATGGGGCAGCCGCAGTTTCTCTGGGCAACCTGTGCCAGGCTCTCACCACCCTCACAGCAAACAAGTTCTTCCTGAGATCTAATCTAAATCTATCCTCTTTCAGTTTAAAACCAATAACCCTCATTCTACACTACACTCCCTGATTCAGACTCCCTCCTTATCTTTCCAGTAGGCCCCCTTTAAGTACTGGAAGGGGCTCTAAGGTCTCCCCGGTGCCTTCTCTTCTCCAGGCTGAGCAACCTAGATCAATCTGGAACTTAGACCAGTTCAGTCCATGAGTTCACTCTAAAACCTTTACGTTTTCTCTTGTCAGCTGGCAAAGAGTAATCCCTCTAGCTCCACATTCGTTTTAGCATGGCTGTGGACATCGAATCGCGTCTGGGGCTGTATGTGTGTACTGTTTCTAATTGCTCATCATTCCGCCCACTGGATATCACAATGACATTTGCCGTCTGACAGTGGAGGGTAATTTCTTCCCAGTCTGCCCGGGGCAAAAATAACCAAGTTAGCCTGAGCCATGGTTTCACAGTCATTAAACCCATGTCTGTGTGTTGTCGGATCACTCAGAAGTTTCCATCTGATCTAGGTCATTCATGGACTCATAATTGCTCTTAAATCAGCCAGGAGTCCAAGGTGCCTTTCAGCTCTGTGCATGTACGCCAGCTTCATATCAGGGAGGTGAGCTGACACCCGATGCAGCCCGAAGCCTGCAGACATGTGAACTCACACCCCCAAAAGGTCAGTCTGACAAGAAAGGGTCTAAAAAAGCCTGAGCATCTTGAAAACATATCTATTTTCACTGCCTTCTCCTTTACAAGAAGTAGGGGACAAGAAATGAAGCCTATGGGAATCAGTTTTGAAATAAACATTGGTTCCTGACATAGTGAGTCATAAACCTGTGTAATAGCTTTCTATCAAAGGGTGTCATGGATGAGGAAAGCTCACATGAGAATCAGATAAGACTGGGAAAAGACAAAGACACATTCAAATTTCCCAGAGCTGAAAATAGTTGGACATTAAGGAGGTGTTACATAGATTTGGCCTACTCTTGTTCTTCCCTTTGACATGTGAAGATGTAAATTTTCCTTCTTCCTGTTCAATCCCTACATACTTTTCCACACTTATGATCCTGGTTTGTCCTTGACCTGTTCTGTAGGAGCTGTGTTGATGTAAGAGAGATTTGCTGGGAAGGTGACTTGGATATAGACTTGCTCATTGACACTCAGAAAATGATTTCTAGTTGGAACAGGAATCATATCCTTGGGCTGTTGGGTGAGTCCACAAACAAATTAGCTACCACATACTTCAGTATTTTGGACTCCAGAACCTATCTATACCCCTAATCAGAAACAGTTTTTGAAATACTTGTTAGGTGGATGCTTCAATATGGGCTGGGGTGACAAAAAGGAATCATCATCAAGGACTGTATTCATGTCACTACACTTGAGCATGTAGTGCCATTTTACAGGTTCTGAGGTGTTCAAGGTATCCTCATGATGTTCGCAGAGCATATGGGAGGCTCAAAGGTACCTTATGACACATTTGCTCTCTCCTGGTCCTCTTCTCTGATCTCTCCTACTTGACTTTTTTCCCATTACCCTCTCCCCATAGTGTGCCTTGGTATGAAATCTCACATCTGAGAAAGCCATGTATGTTTTCCCAGAAAAGAAATGTCAAATGCCTTTTATAAAATCCTGCTGAAAGAGAAAAGAGAAAAAGAGAAAAACCCCTAAAAACAATGACAACAACCAAAAACCCCTTCACCTCTGAAAATACAGATTTTTAAAAGAGTAAAAAACAGATAGGAGTGGTAAATAAACACCACTACAGATGGACTGGAATTGGTAGTAGCTTTAAATCACTTTGATGTCAATCTCCACTTGAGGTTAAATTCTCTAACAAGTGACACTGTATTTCATCATTTTTTATTTTGTCACTATTTTATCCTTGAGTCAGTTTCCCAAAGCCCACAAGTGAAGGGTATCTTCTAAGCTTTCCTGTTTCAGTCATCAACTTCCTTCAATGCTGCTCTAGTAAGCAGTGTCTCCCTTAAACGTCTTAACAGATTTATTCAGTGCCTATTCTAACAGACTATTGCCACTTTATATTTGCCTTTGAATTTCAAGGTTATGCAAAAAAAACCCCTTCTCCCTGACTGTGTTGTGTAGTAGACTTCAGAATATCCATTTCCAAGATAGGGAGTTTAGTGTCTGACATCTACAACGTCTCTGACGTTTGTAAAACATTTATCACCGTGTTGTGCGTGTGTCTAGTATCAGTGATTAATTTGGAAGAAGGGAAGTCTGACGGCAATAAAATAAAACCTTCCACATATATTAAGAGAACAGGAACCACTAAATTATGCTGAGCTTATAAATATTGGAACTGGCTTGTCCCTTGGAAGTGCTCCAGTGGTTTCATGGGTTGTATCTACACTTGTAAAACGAAGTTGGAGAGTGAGTCAAGGCAGGAGACTTCCATGTTCTCCATTCACATTCTTTGGTATGAACCTGACTCTGGATATAGATACATCTGAATCCATAAGTAAAATGGGTCAGGGTCTTTCCAGGAGTCCTGAGGCCAACTGGCACAGCGCAGCCTACAACCCTGCAACTGAATTCTTCTACTACTTTTAGGTTGTGACAACCTGAAACAGGATATCTTCATGCACTGCATATTAGGAATAGTCCTTGGCTTGTGCAAACCTCAAAAAAGTCCCAGGCAATTGCTGGAAGGATGCTAATTGGTATTGGCCAGGGACAAAAGAAATTAACTATTTAGATGACAGAATTCTTGCACTGGAGGAAGTTCCTTGATACTCTTTAAATTATTTGAAACAAAACCTTTGCATTACCACTTTGGCAGGAGAGAAAAGTTCTTGGTTTGTTCTTTTAGAAGTTCCAAGTGCATCTATACAGTAAGGGTGAATTTCTTTGCTAGCTGATTGGCTTTGGGGTTTCTTATTTAGCGAAGTATGTCACTCAAAACAAATACAGCTCTTCAGGACTCTACAGGAACAGCTTCTAGAGCTCACTTGCTGCCAATACAACCATGTCAAGACCCTGCTTTGAAGTGTCTTATGTCCTCCAATATTTTGCACCTACCTCAAGGATGATACCATGCTGGTTGAGGGAGTAGAGTGATGACGCAGCTGGGCTGAGAGAAGGATGGGCATGGAGGGAAGAGCGATTCTGAAGAAGCCAGTCTGGCAGCTTTCAAAGGATCGAGGACTCCTTCAGTCTTCTTAGGGCACACCTGGGAAAAGCTGGTCCAGGAAGGAGGACCCTTGGACTTGTCAGGGGGAGTCCAAAACACAGATGTAAAAAAGTGGATACAGAGGATATAGGTGCATAAGTACATTTACACTTATGTTTTTGAAGATACCTCTTGGTTACAGGCCAGGCTGGTGGAACGTTGAGTTCTGGCTTTTGACCTCTTAGTTTTGGCAAGAGCATGGGGCATCCTAAACCAGCCTCTCACAGGTGGTGATGAAGAGAGTAGGGAAACGATTCAGCAAGAGCACAATATGGCTATAAAGGCAAAATGACTTCTGGGAAGCAGGAGAATGTGAATTATTTTTAGGAAAGAAAGGACAATGAAGTCTTGTCTACATTGTGAGTTTTCTCTAGCTCCCAAGCTGTCCCAGAAGCTGTCTGAAATCACTGTGTAAACAAATCCCCAGAATCAATGTTACCACCCCGTTAGTTTTAAGCAGATTTCATGGGTTTATCAGCTCTGTTTGCCAAAAGGACTGCACCTGTGAGTTGTAATGTATTATTCCATGCAAACAACCTCGTGAAATAGGGCAGAGCTCTTTCTTTCCCCTCTATAGAGCTGGTGACACAACAGAGAGAGGAGAAAACAATTATTTAAGGCCAAACATGAAGTATTTGACAGAACAGGATCTTGATTCCAAGATTTGAGCTAACCCTCTATTGTACTGCTTAGTTCTAACTCTGCCCCAGATCTTTTAAAAATGACTTAAATTTTGGAAGAAGGGATCACTTGCATAAAGAAGATGACTGGTAGATTTCATTAAACCATAATTTTTCCATTTTCTTTGTATTGGAAGAACAAGGCCTGGAAATAAGGAGTAAGAAGTTCTGAAAGCAGAAAGTCCTAGGATGAAAGGGCGTCCTCAAAACTGTATTTTTTTAAACGTTATTCAAACAAGTCTTACGAATTCTAGTCTGAACTGGAAATCTGGCACATCTTGCGTGGGCAAAATTACCACCTTTCTACTCAAGACATTGTCTAGTTCCATGTCACAGACCATTAATAACCAGCTCCACCTAAACCAACCATGATTTGCATCTAACCTGTTCTTAAAAATCTAAAATCCTATAATTAAGTTCATTTTCACTTGTTCTGTCCACAGTGAACCAGGGAGAGACAATATTTCTTTGATCTAGTTAGTGATCTTTGAGGTTTTTGAAAACTATTTCCAGGCTTTTCCTTGGCAATTTCTACAGTAAAACTTTGTTTGAGTTTTCTTTGCAGGCCATTATTTCTGCTTCTCTGATGCTTCTTCTCACCTCGGTCTGGACCACTTTGACCTTCACTTCAGACTCAAAATGGAATGTAGGATGTATCAACCTTCTCAGATAGTCACAGTATTTTTTTCTGTGTTTCAGCATTCATTAAAGCCTTGCCCATCATTTTCCATATTTTCCACTTTCTTACAACAAAGGAGTTGCATTCAACCACTCCTTTCCTATTCACAAATGTGTGAATGTTGAAACAGTGTTTGGAAAAGTGTGTTTAAGTTGAACTGAAGGAAAGGAACCAAATAAAATAGAGGTTTCATTTTCTCCAAATCTTCTTTAGTCCCTATTAGCCATTAGCTTCCTGCACCACTGAAATGCTTGTCTGAAAGTCCTCAGATTGAACTGTTGTGTATGTGCTCAGTAAGTAGAATAAAATGGACTCTTCTTTCTGTTTGTCTCACTCCAGTACATAACAGGATAAAATATTCAGTTTGGGGAATTTGTCTGAAAAAGTTTGGCAGCCTTCTGAGATTTTTTTGGCCAGTGGGACAATCTGATTTGGCAAACCAGCTAAGAAGTTGTTGAAAGAATTAAACCGTATTATTGGATCAGATGTTATATGGCTGTTTTGCCAGAACTATGTTTTGGAGGTCTCCTTTCCACTGGTGGGTATTTTTCAAATTATACAGGCTAGGTGGCTTTCTTATACGTGTATAGTTAAGAAGGTCCTCAGATCCACCCACC
>JAOXJK010000012.1:1518995-1531084 GCA_025774025.1 Xenus cinereus
GTGAAACTGTTAGTCCGAAATGAAAACAGAATAATTTTCAAGCATTCTTTTTTTTTTCTCTCAGAAGTTCACATTCAATGTCTAAGGCATTAGGCCTAAATCCTATTGTAAATTTACAGTTTATTTTATGGGTAAAACCCCAGCAGACAGCAGGCCAGTGCTTACATAGGAGGGAAAAGGCCACCTTTTATTCCAACATGGTTGCATTACGTTCAGCCTTAGCTTCTATTCAGTCCTTGAGTTCATGCTTCATCTTTAATTAACTTCTAGGTTTCATATGTTCCAGAATGATGTAAGAACATACATTCACAGAAAATCCAATGGTTTCATATATCTTTTTCTGCTAGTTAGCCCTGTTTAATGAGATTAACCTAGAATGTATATAAAGGCTACCTGTGGTAGGTGGGTATTAACTCAGATGTACCACCAATCCAGTCCTCATTTCTCTAGTCGTCTGACTGGTTTTTGGTACACATATCTCTTTTGCTCTCTATTATGCAGCCTTGGAAATGGGTTATATCTGACCCCATTGTTTCATATCTCTAAAAATGAGAAGAGTGAAACGTGGCTGACCTTCTGCATTATCCTGACGATCTCCCAAATGTTAGGTGTAAAACCAAACCTTAGAAATACACAGTCTTTGCCACACCAAGGCCATGGACCTGGTTGATCTCAGTTGTGTGGTAAATATCCCAGCAGAGATCTCTGCTGGAATCTGTGTGCAGGGATGGGAAACACAGCAGTTTATTCAAGCTCCACTGTCTCCACCATCTCTTTCACATCAAAGAAAGAAGAGTCTCAACAGCTTTTTATTTCCTCTATAACAAAGCTAATAATACTCTGAAAGTGCAAATAAAGCTTTTCAGTACAAGAACTGCACCGGAAATTCCTTCAATTGGTAATTTTTATAATATCCAAAGCTGGTACCTTACAATTCTGCAGCAATCAAGGAAGCTCATGAGTCACTATTTCAAATAACTAGAGGACATGAGGCCTCAGAATCTCCTAATAAGTTTCTTTCCAATCAGATGTGGACAAATCATTCTATTGAAACAACTTCCCATTTGTCCTCAAAAAACCCAAAATGTGTTGCTGTTGAGAAGATTATTTTTTTTTCCCAACTGTTCAGAAAAAAAAATGGATGGAAATTTTAAATTAAATTGAGTCCCCTTCTTTACTTTGAGGTTCTGTTTTACAGTTGCTCGTCTGAGGATGCCACCAATGGTTTGTGAGGATCGATTTCATGGGAATCAGAAATCATGCATAGGGCAGCTCTTGGACACACAAATGAGTGCAAATTGGGAATTAAGCCCAGGATCCTTCTCTACAAGAAGGAAAAGGAGGAGAGGAAAGCATGGCAGTTGATTTATGCTTGGTAGGCAGACATATGTAGCATGGATATAACTCTGATAGGTAGTGGGGAACCTTAACAGAGGTATGGCAGGATTGCCATTACATGGCTCTGTGGGCAATGGTGTGGACTTGTAAAACACCGTACAAAAAGCAAAGCTTTTGTCTCAAGGTATCAGGGAGTAACATACCTAACAAGCCCACAAAAGAAGAGACAACCCCATGTATGTGGGGTCTGCCATCATCTACAAATTCCATCAGCAGTTGCTGGAACTGTTAACATTTACTGTCTTTATATCAGCAACTCAAAAAGACCAGCAGATGGGCCAAACATTATTCTAATACCACCTATGCTGTTAATTTTTTAGCTCAGTGTCTAACATGGTTTTGGCCCAGGTCAACTAATATCTTCCAAAAAACAATTCCTGGGTATTGCTCAGGCGTTGTCATCACAAGCCAGGAATCCTTCCAGCTGCGCAACTTGGATGCAATCAGACCGTTTCACATTTAAGCTTCGTGGATGGATGCCCTGGTGGGGCAGATGGCTTCTGGACCAGGGAACGGGTGCTGGCTCATATCTTTACCAGCGTAGGTGCATCCTCTGAGTGCAATGAGAACCGGATTTGTGCCCAAAGTTGACAAGCGTGTATCCAAAATTGGACTGTTCTTTATTATGTTACGACCATTAATAGCTGGACTGTGAGCGTCAAGGTGTTGGATGTGTACATCCGTGCTTCTACTATTACCATATGTCTGAGTCTTTCTTTTTTTTTTTTTGCCTGGAAATTTTTTCCGCATGTATGTCAGGCTGCTTACTATCTCCTTCCTTGGATCAGTTAACTTCTTTGCCCTTTCCCAGCTGTCTAGCCTAGCACTGTCTAGCCACAGTTGCTTTTGAAGTCAAAGCTGCAGCTCTGCTCCCTCTAGCTCTGAATTTCTAGCTTTTTTCCTATCGCTGTCCATCTCTGTGGGAGGTTCTTTTTTACCCTGCCCCTTCACAGCTCTGTCCCACCTGGTGTTCCTTTCTCCTCCATACACACCTCAGCAAGGGGCCAGGCTGAGATCATTAGGATCCAAAGCAAGATTTAAAGGTGCATACTCTCAGCTATGTTCAGTTTTGGACTCCTCACTCCAAGAATGACACTGTGGTGCCAGACCGTGTCCAGAGGAGGGCAATGAAGATGGTGAGGGGTCTGGAGCACAAGTCTTATGAGGAGCGGCTGAGGGAACTGGGGTTCTTCAGCCTGGAGAAAAGAAGGCTGAGGAGGGACCTTCTGGGTCCCTACAACTACCAGAAAGGAGGCTGTAGTGAGTGGGGAGTTGGTCTCTTCTCCCAAGGAACAGGTCATAGGACAAAAGGAAATGGCCCCAAGTTGCACCAGGGGAGGTTTAGATTGGATATTAGGAAGCATTTCTTCACAGAAAGGGTTATCAAGCATTGGAACAGTCTGCCCAGGGAAGTGGTGGAGTCACCATCTCTGGAGGTATGTAACAGACATGTAGACGTGGTGCTGAGGGACACTGTCTAGCAGTGGACTTGGCAGTGTTTTGCTAATGGTTGGACGCGATGATCTTAAAGGTCTTTTCCCACCTAAATGATTCTATGAAAAGCAAATATATCTGTTTAACCAAATGAAAAAGCTTTATTTGTCCTTCTTGATCATATCACATCTGAACTCAACCAAATCAGGGCGCTGACCTCTTCCCTCCTGTCCCTCTCATACCCTCCCTCAGTGAACTAGGCTCAGTCCCATGCTTCTCACCCATTCACTAGCTCCCCAGTCCCATGAAACCAAAGTCCTGCCCCCTTCCCCTTGTCACATCCACCGTGGACATCTCCTTTCCAATGTTTTCAGGTGCACAATCCAGCACAGCCACCACAAGCTGCTGGTTTGATGTGAGGAATGGAAGCTTGGATGGGTCACGTCTTTCCAGCCTTGCAAATTATAGGGCCCCAGACAATTGCTTGTACCTAAAGCAAGTTCTGGCTCAAGTCCTGTTGATTCAAGGAACCCTTTCTGGAAGGGGGCTTGTTTGCAGGCTGTACTCCTACGCTCCACATCTGCCTTTGGGAATATGCATTCACAGCCTCTCCATCCAGCTCATTTCCTCACAGCCGGCTGTTAAAACAAGCCCGCATGGGCTGATAAGGACCATTCTGGCAAAGAGGTCAGCTTGTTTCTATCCCTGCAGTGTCCATGCTGACTTGTGTCCGTTCCTTCCTCTCTTGCCCCTTGGAGCTCAAAGGCTTCATAGCCTGAAACTCGTTTATCCATCACGCAATTCATCCTGCTCAGGGAAGATGGGATTTCAGAAGGACCTCAGGGTGTACATCTGGAGGTGTGGGAGAACTTGTGATTCAGACCTGGTATGGATGGCAGGCAGTAGAAAGCTTGTAAGGTTCTGGTGTTTACCACAACAGAGACAGCATTAAAAAGTATTCTTTTGGACTCTTTCTTTCAACTTTATGTCTCCAGCATGGGAATGGATAGCAACAAATGCCTGCTATATTTCTAAACATGCATGAAAGATGGTTCGTTTTGATCCCCCCAAAAAGGTCTGGGGCAATCAAAGCCATGTCTGTTTCTTGCACAGGATGAAGATGGTCCCATGGAGCACATAGATCTCCTGGAAAGTGCTCCATGGAGCTGAAGGGCTCCTACGCCTCAGATGCTGTTTGCTGTTGCCTTATAGTCTGTGCTCCCCAAGAGAGAGGTTCCCCAGGAGAGACATTTCCCAACGGCACTGCCATGGACAACAACTGCCTGGTATCTCTCTTTCTCAACCACATGCCACCACCCAGTGCATCAGCTCAGCCCAGCTTCCTACCTCTCTAAGAGAGAAAATGAAAAGGGTAAATGTGTGTTAAGCCCTTTCATTAATGACCAGAAACATACAACACAAGTGACCCTCAGTGAACGTGTCCTCCCCCTTGTCCATGTATCTGCTGTCCCCAACAGCTCGCCTCTGACTACACATTCCAGCCAGGATAGGACTTGTACCCTACATAGCAGTTCTGTCCCTCTCCCAGCTCGGCGACTCATCAGACAGAAAGCCACAGAAATTAAACGATTAGTCTTTATTTCTATACACATGGGGCATTGATCCTAGGGTCTGTTTTATGGGCTGGGGAGGGGGGAAATGGGATGGGGACAGGGTGGAGGAGAGCATGAGTGTGTTTCATTTATAAAGTCAAGCCCTGTTCTAGTGAAAATGGAAGTTCCTGTTTAATTCCCTCTGTATTAAACTCCCTGTCCTCTTACAGGAAGTCTTAATAAAGTCTCCAGGGATGTTTAAAAGGAATTTTAAAAAATCATAATCCCCATATGGAAGCATTGGCATCAGTAAGATACACCACTGTGTGATAGCATGGAGCCAGGGAATATTTGAAAGCCTGTAAAATAAACTCATTAAATTGGTATTCTGAATGCGTTGCCTATGGAGAAAGCCCCCCATAAGCTACTTCCTATCTCTTGAGCAAAGAAAAAGATGTGACTGAGTTTCAGAGCTGAGCAGTTTGGGGCTGGGATGGAGGGAGAGCAACACTACATTAGGAGGAAGGACAAACAGCAAGGGACAGACCCTCACTGCAAAGCACAGAGCTGACTTTCTGCTTCAGGGAGTTTTGTTTCAAAGCCATCCCTCTTCACACGAAGGAACAGTCCAGAGCTAATACGGTCAGGCACAGACAGACTTTTCATGTGCAAGAGGATGGCAAGAAGTCTTCAAATGTTAGAAATTGTATCAGGTAGAGACCACCACAATGTGTTTCAGTTTTTGAGACACAGCAAAGCAGGACCAGCCACCAAAGTGCTTGGAAGTGAGGGCTCCAAATGGCTGCAGACCCCATGGAGCAACACTGGAGAGGATCTTAAGAATAGGCTAGCTGTCCAAAGGCCACCAAAATCCAGTAACCTATTGGCATTTGGCTAGCCAAAAGTTCCTGCAGCCCAGCGTCTTGTCTTGGATGGTAGCACAAAAATGTCCAGGAAAGGCAAAACTAACAGGTCAAATATGGAGTGAAGATTTTCCTGGAGGACTCTCCCGGTCTTGACGTAAAAGAAGACTTTCTCTTCCCTAGAATCACAGACTCAAGAGAGCTGTGAGTAACAGCCCAAGGAAAGGCAAATTACCAACGTCATTATGTCTTGTTTTCCTTTTTCCCTTCACTCTCCTCAAAGCAAAATGAATTTATCCAGTGCACTGTATCACCTCTTCAGTTTCTCAACAGCAGATTTTGAAAGTGAACATGCATTTCTATTGTGTCTTAAATAGGAGAATTTCTATTGTGTCCTATGACCTCCCTGCAAATAACTTTATTTTAACAGGCAGTTTTATGGTAGGAGAAGATAACGAAGTTCAGGGAGGCTTCGCCACTATTATTTTAGATCAAATCCCTGGAGCATCTTAAGAAGGAACTGTGCACAAAGCTCTCTTTCACAACATTGGTGCTCAGGTCCCATCTATTGTCCCATATTTTGCTTCTGACATTAAGCAGATTGCCTTCTGTGCCCCAGTTACCCTGCATGACACTTCTCAGTCTGCAGGAGTCCAGACCAAGGGACTCAGCTCATCATGGACTCAGCAAACGAAGATGATGTATTTTGTTTAGCCAGAAAAGATTAGCACCATAACAGCCTTTTTGGGTCTATGTGTAGAAATGAGGGGAGTGCCATGCAGAATGCCATATGAAATTAGGAACAGTAGAGAGCCAGAGTTATCTCACAGTCATTGTCTAATGCATCTCCAAGACACCTTAAGGGTTTTGAAGTTACACTTCATGAGGGTGTTTGGCTGGCGCAGTGCTTTTGCAGGAACGTGCTCAAAACCCCCCAGTTTCTCTCTCCACCCTCCTCCTCCCAAAAAAAAGGAAGGAAAGAAAAATAGGGAAAGGAGAACTTTTGCAGCTCTTTCTTTCTGAAAAAGACCCTTTTCTCTAAGCCTGCACAACCCCTTTGAAAATGGCCACCCACGTTAATGGCATAAAGAGCAACCTGACCTACGGGTGAAAAGCTTCATCTCCAATCCTAGAAACATTCAGGGGTTGATCCTTTTCTGTTTTGGCCACTGGAAGGAAAAAAGCATGGTTTTAACAGCTCTGCCTCGGGTTTGGGACTCCAGATGTCACCTGGTGGAAGGGGGAATCTCCCAGTCCCAGTGAAGACCTTGTTTGTTCTCCATGGGTCTAAACAGATGATCCAGATTTCTTCTTCGCTACCTCTCAAAAGGGAGCTGGGCACAAGGAGTTTACTTTCTGAAGGTAGAGCCAAGACACTTCTAATATTCAGGTCTGTATAATGAAATCAATAAGAAACAGCAGTTCTTGTTCAGAGTCCTACTGTGTAAGAAAGTACACAAAGAGAGATCAAAAAGACCATACTTCTCCTTGAGAGCCTCTGGGGCAGCTGCAATTTCTCCAGAGGATTTCATCCTTTGGAGAAAGCTGCAGTTTAATGGTGAAAAGATATCATGAATTTACCTAGCTGTAGATGCACCTCGTCTGTAGTATCTCCTGGCAGATCAGAACCTGTGCTTAGTTTTTCACTGCTTTTCATTAATACTAAAAGCAAAACCAATAAGGAGAAGGGAGCGGGAGGAAAATAACATGGACAGGTTTTTCATGGACTTCTTTCCCAAAGAAACCAGGAATTAAATTAAAAAAACTTCAGCTTCCTATTTCCCCTATCAACCTGCCTGTCCAGATTTATGATCCTTACCTCATCCTCTTGGGTATACCTGGCTAGGGTTTTATCCACCAAAGGCAATGACTATTTTCTTGACATCTCTTACATTAATAGTGTCTTTGGGGTATTATTAAGCTACTGTCAGCTGCACCTCTATTAACCAGTGGAAGAATAATACTGGAATAAAATATGATGGCTCAGGTAGACAAACCAATGCCATGAAAGTCTTCTTTAGACTAAAGAAGAGATGTTACCAAAGCCAAGCTTAATTTAACACCACAAATAAGACAAAATGTATCCAGCACAATTTAGCTTTAAAACTGTCCTCAGACACCACAGAGGAAGAACAAGGTCCCCTCTAGTGGAAAACTATGGAATATGTCGAGCAGGAGATCCTGTGAGTCCTTCCTAGTCCTGGCTCTGTAGTATCTCAGTTAGTTTTCTCCACACCACCCTTGCCATGCACACACCACTAGGTTAATCTAATCAAAGCAGAGCTACTGTCATTACTACCTGGGTATCTGAGTCTTGGGTCTTAAATCCTGCTTTTGGTCTCTGGGATTTGTCATCTTACTTATGTTTTCAGAGAAATCTCCAATCTTGTCATCAACGATTCATTTTGCAAAGCTTCAGCAGCTGTGGATGTAATTTTTCCAATGCAATTTCTCCATCTGGTGGTGTAAAAAGCAGCTCTGAAGCTGCTGCTGGTCAGCGTGCTCCACTCCAACAGTGCTATTTTATACCCATCGTGGCTTTCAGATTCCAGCTGACTACTGTAATATAAGCCAGGGGAAAAGACACACCAGTTTGGAACCATGCCTATAAATTTACTTCCCCCCCAGGCCCATCTCAGACATTATGATAAGTTTTGTTAGGCAGGACGTTTCCCTAAAAGTCAGCAACCCCCAGTACTGTATTCCCTTCATTCCACCATACACTGTCACTCTGACAACTTAGAAATGCATTGATAAATCCCCTCGTGTGACCCAGGGCGGGTCCTTCGCAGAGGAGAAACATTGGTTTTTTAAAAAAACATCTTTTTTTTTTTTTTTTTCAGTAAGACACGACCATAAACAAGTGATCTGATATGTAAGACTTCGAATGTATTTGCTGCCTGGTCTTGGCAGAAATTAATTACGATGAATTGCAAAGGCTGCAATGGTCCTGATGCAGGGCGTTTATTTATTTTTATTTTTTTTTTTTGGTGTGAGAGTGAGTCGTTGTATTGGGGAGGAGGGGGTTAAGGAAAGAGCTATTTTACGCTGTGATAGTGAGATTAATGACAAAGTGAAGGGGCAGATTTTCTTCACCGGACCTTTCAGATCAGGAATAAATCCACTCCTCTCTCACCAAAAAGATACAGACTGAGTCAGCATCCTCATTCTGCACATCCTAACGAGCATTAATAGCAGGATTAACAGCACTGCCCCCTGTTTCCAGCTGCAGGAGAAGGGAGCAGCATCCCCACTCGTCTTCAGCCTTTGGAAAATTAGGGGTGGGACTGAGATTCAGACTTAAACACAGATGTCTCTAACGTACATATTCACACCCATCATTGAGTATCTTTGCAGTGGCTGGAGATTTAGGGTTCCAAACACTTGTCTGCGTGTACAGGGCAGAATTTCTGGCCCCAACTTCTCTCTGTACTCCTCTAGCACAGCAGATCCTACCCAGAGGCAGTGAACTGTCACCATTCATGGTCTTAGTAAATATTTCTGTGGTTGTGAACATCTTTCCCATCCTTGCTCCTCAAGTCTTACACCACCTCTTCAGTAGCTCTCGTCCTTTTATGAGCTGGCTGACCTCATTAACACAGCAGAACACGTTCTTTGTTTTGTTGGGTTCATTTTCTACCAGGATGGGTTGAGTAAGAGACAAGAGACGGGAAAGGAAAGGTGGGAGAAATGAGAAATATCTTTGCAGCGACAGATCATCTCTCTGTGTTGAAACTACAGGGTGAATAGAAAGCAGTGGGATTAATATAAATTCAACTCGTGGGGCCTCAGCTGAATAAACTACTGGAGATAACTCCCTTCTTGCCCCATGGAGCAGACAAAGCCATGCCAGTGTATATATTCACAGACAGTGTATACAGCAGGGACAATAGGTAGAGCTTTAGTCATCACAATAACTTGCAAACTACCCCCCATCAGCTTTTTAGCTAAATACCCCACGGCTGTTAATCTTAACGGCTGTTAATCTTAAAGTATAAATTACCGAGATATTTACAAAACACACTAGGAGAAAAGCTGCTCCTGACAAAGCTACTCTTCAAAATTTTCCAGGAGGTGAGATAAACAGCAGCCACGTGAAAGTGTAACAAAATCCCTGGTTTCAAAAGTGCTTAGGGAGAGAGTGAGGCCGTGAATGCGTTCAGCCCTGCTCCCCTGAGACCCTGAGTTTCTGCTGCACCATGCTGAGCATCTCCAATCCCAGTTATCCCAGTGGGGTCTTGTCGTCTGCTGCCTTTCCTGAAGGGATGATGAACTGAGGACAGCTACTGCCTACAGCCGCCCAGACGCAGTCTGCTTTTTTTATTCTGTGCACATCCTCCTGCCACCTGATTTATATGTCTTTCATCAGAGAAGAGGAAAAAGTGGTTAAATCTTCTGGGAGATACGCAGTTCTTTGTATTTTCTTCAGCAGCCCAGAGAAAGAGGCATCTGAGAAGGAAGGAAAGCTTTTTTCCCACGTGTCCAAGCCCCCTCTCTGAAAACACATGAGCTATGGCGTAGAAAGCTCCATTCTTTGGGTTTCGGCATTCAGAATTTACTTAATCCCTAAAATTACCCACGTGCAAATCCTAGTTAGGAGGAGATGAGCACTAGTGCAAACTCCTTAAGGTCCTCAAGAAGAATGAATTTTAAATGAATCATGTCCTCCAATTAGTTTAGATCTTCATCTCTGTGCGTTTCCATGCTTATCCAAAGCCACAATCCTCACTCCAGGCTCCAGTTGTTGTTATGGTAGCTCTGCACCATGCAATTTATTTACAAGATACTGTGTAGCCCAATGGCCAGGTTTTACTTTGGTTGACAAAAAAAAACCCAGTGGCTTGGTCTTCAAAAGGTAATAAATCCGCGCATGCAGTGGCACTCAACAGCCTGAGTATATGGAGACAGCACGTCCTGTCTGCTCCCGGAGCTCTACCCACGGCGATTTGACAGTGTCCTCCCTGACAGACCACCAGCACTGTCTTTTGGCAAGATCACTTCTTCTTTCCTGGGGCTTTGGCATTCCCACCAGCCTTGCCATTAGCTTTGGTGCTTCCTCCTGATTTTGCTGCTTCACCTTCTTTTTCACCTTTCTTCCCGCCTCCTTGTTTTTTGTCATTAGTGTCCTTTCCTCCCTTTCCTCCCTTTTCTCCTTTTTCTCCCTTTTCTCCTTTCTCTCCTTTTTCTCCCTTTTCTCCTTCTTTCTTTTTGGCCCCATCCTTCCCTTCTTTCTTGGATCCATCTTTCTGGTCCTTTTCACCATCCTTCTTCTTGGAGTCTTTGGATCCATCTTTCTTACCCTGAGCCTTGTCCACTTTTCCAGACACAGTGGGAACTTCTTCTTCTTCCTTTTTTTCTTCTGCAACCTGAGCTGTATGCAAGAACGGAAAAAGAAAACAGGAAAGCAGTTAACTTGGATTGATACTAGCCAGGAAGAGGGCAAAACTCCTGCTCCCTGCTGGCAAATCTTGGACAAAGGGAAAATACTTCTACTGATGCTTTGTCCATACAGCTGTTTTCCTCACTGACTACCAGATTTTTATGTCTTTGTTTTGAAAGACAGGAAAATGGGATAAAGTAGAACTGATAATTTCAAGAGCTGAGTTGTGAATCTGTTGGAGGAAATGGCTCCTGTTGGTAGGAGCTGATCCATGAACATTATAAGCACAGGCCATGAGCATTTCCCAATAGACATTCAATGTGGAGTTATCTCCTTCCACAAGAAGGAACACAAACATCTCTCATGCAATTCAGTAGAGACCTAGCTTGGTTTTGCCTTGGTGTTTATTGTTATTATTGTTGGTTGGCTTTTCTAATTCTTTGTTTTCCACTACGGGATATGTCTCCTGCAGCTGAGAGTGGACAGTAGGGATTCTGCTGGGGATCTTTGCTCTCAGAGATGAACAAGCAGAAGATGGCTTGCCCAGTGCAGGGCTACAAAGTACACTTAGCTTGTGTCCTGTCCACATCCAGTCACCATAGGACTGGCTTTCTACCTGCACCACTGTAATTAATGGCATATAGTAATTAACTGTAGTGCCCTGTAGGCTCTGTTTTGGTATGTTTTAACACAAAAGCTATATTAGTTACAGGAAGCTTATAATACCTTTAGTTATGAAATATTTTTACTTAGGAATATCTTGCATTCAGTGCCTACATTTCAGGTGAGAAGACTCATCCACTGGATCTACAGACTTCAATTATTCTGACACAGAATTTGGTAACAGAAAACTTTTCCTCATCTTTCTTACTTTTCCTCTACTGAAAGTGGTTCATTTTCTCAAATGATGCTCAATGCACTGAACTCTCACCTCAAGATGCAACTTGACACTTAAACACAGATCATATTTCATATATTTCTTACGGAAATTATTTTCCTTTGCTCAAGACCAGCAGAGTATAAAGTTTTGCAAAAACAAGTGAAAATGTGTTAAGTTTCCCATGACCTCCTTCTCTGAAAATCCCCAATATAGGACTCAGAAATGTAAGTAGATAACTGTGTTAACACAATAATTAAAATCAGGCAAGATGTAAAAATGACCTGGGAGTGATCCCGGGAAACGTAGGATGGTTAGTCACTGTTTAGCTTTCTTCAGCTGGTACCTAGACTAAGTCAAATTATTTTATGTTTGTCACAGGGTAGGAAAAGATGAAGGTGAAGGACTCTTTATCAGGGAGTGTAGTGATAGGATGGGAGGTAATGGCTTCCAACTGAAAGAGGGGAGATTTAGATCAGATACCAGAAAGAAATTCTTTGCTGTGAAGGTGGTGAGGCACTGGAACAGGTTGCCCAGAGAAGCTGTGGCTGCCCCATCCCTGGAGGGGTTCAAGGCCAGGCTGG
>JAOXJK010000012.1:1539283-1559495 GCA_025774025.1 Xenus cinereus
TCTCTTGAACTGGGGAGCCCAGAACTGGACGCAGGATTCCAGTTGTGGCCTCCCCAGTGCAGAGCAGAGGGGGAGAACGACCTTCCTCCACCTACTGGCCACACTCTTCCCTACGTAGCCCAAGATTCCGTTGGCCTTCCTGGCCACAAGAGCACACTGCTCGCTCATTGTCATTTTGCTGTCTACCAGGAGCCCCAGATCTTTCTCTTCCCAACTTGTCTCCGGCAGATCCACGCCAAACCTGGATCGGTGCCTGACGTTCTTCTTTTCTACGCTTTTCCCTGGTGAACCTCATGAGGTTCTTCCTTGCCCAGCTCTCCAGCCTGGCCAGGTCTCGCTGGACCCTCCGGGGTGTCAGCCACCCCCTCCCAGTTTGGGATCATCAAAAGGGGACGGGTGGCACAGGGAAGGGGGGTGAGAGTCACCCGTGGTGGTGGTGGGCTGCGCGGGATGGACACGAGGTGCTTATTTATGGTCGGATTTCCCAAAGGAAAAAGTCCTACCGCTCCTCGGGGGAGTCCACGTGGAAAGTCCTCTCGATGACCGTCGTCCACTGCAAGCAGCGGATGACGAAGGTGTTGGGCCGAGGCCGCTCCGTCTTCATCAGCTGGCACTCTGAGGAACCCGGGAGGGGAAAAAAAAAATAAAATAAATAAAAATAAAATATACGAGAAAAGGATGCTTTGGGATCGTAACACCCTCATCTCCAAGCCCCTCCTTCGGGGTACCAGGGATGAAGTCAACCCCGATCCCGGAGCCACCTGCCCCCCAAAACGACGTACCCGCCACCGAGAAGTTATTGAGCGGCGGCGAGCTCTGGTCGGACGCCTCCGGCCGCTCCTTGTAGCCGATGAAGGAGCCGTCGCTTTTCAGCAGGAAATAGCGGGGCCGCCACGTTTTGATGTATTCCCCTGCCAGAAAGAGGAAGGGGGGAGAGAGGGGGTGGTTTCTTTTAGGGTGGGGGGACGGACCCCCTCTTCGTAAAGGGGCTTCCCTTTGCTCCAGGGTGGAAAATTAAATGGCAGAAGGACACACACACACACACGCACACGCACACAGGGGGTAGCTGGAAAAACGAAGCGGATGTCGTTTGGAGGAGGAGCTGCAAAAAGCAAACCGTGATCGAGGAGAGGTCTGAGCCGTGGGTCGGGAACACCCTCGCCCCAAGGGAAGGCAGCGCAAGAAACGCTTCGGTGCCTTCCCCAAGCCACCATCTTCCCCCCCCACCCCGGGGGAAGCTCCAAAATTCACCCCAAACTCGGGATAAAGAAACGGCGCGGGAGGGGAACACCCCCGGCTTCCCTCTCCCCGGCTCCGTTTGCCCAGAGAGGAAGAAGAGGAGGAGGAGGAGGAGGAATCCGTGAACCTGCTGGACACGAGGATGTGGCTGGGACCTCGGCTTTTATACCTGCCCCCCCCCCCTTCAGCGAAATTAAGAGCCACCTTCAATGGGTCTAAAAATAAACCCCCCCCTGCACGCACAGCTGCTGCGACGTTCCCCGCGTAGGGCTAAAAATAAAAGGGTTTGGAAAAATTGGGGGGGTGTGTGTGTGTGTGTGTGTCTCTCTACGGGGCCACCGCGGCGGGTGGCTGGCAAACGGGGCGAGTGGCTCTGGAGGGGGGAGAGGGGGCCAGGACCGTCCCCGTGTGTGGCCAAGTTGTTAAAAAAAAAAACCCAAAACCTGGAGCCGCGGCCCCCCGAAAACCGAAAGGGGGGGAGGATTTTGGGGTGACAAGGTGCAGGGGAAAAGCGCAGCCCCCTCCTCTGCACCCTCCCGTCCCTCACCTCGCTTGTGCAGCCATCCCTCCTTCACCACCGCCACCTCGTTCATGGCGCCGCCGCGGGCTCTCGGCCTTCTCTCCGACGCCGCGGGACCCGGCGAGCGGCTAACGCCGGCGGCGAGAGCCGGGACGACCTGCGGGAGGAGAGGAGGGAAGGGAAGGGAAGGGAAGAGGGAAGGGAAGAGGGAAGGGAAGAGGGAAGGGAAGAGGGAAGGGAAGAGGGAAGAGGGAAAAAGGAAGGGGGAAGGGAAGAGGGAAAATCCTCTGGCCTGCAGGAAGGGCCAGTTGGGACTGCTGGCAGAAAGGTCTGTCCAGGTGTTACTGAGCCATAATTCACAGGGGCAAGATTCGGGGGCGAGGATGCAGCCTGGAGCCCGGCTCAGCTGCCGTTAGACAGTGGGAGCTTTGTCTCCGTAGGGAGTGAAGGAAAAGGTGATGTTTCTTGCTGGGCTGCTCCAGGCAGCCCTTGCAGTAGCCACACCGGTCCAAAGGGACTTCTGGGGTGCAGAAAGTAGCCCCCGCCCCGCAGCACTACCAGCAGGAGGGAAAAGAGTAGCGTTACTAGTGTTTGGAGATGAGACCCAGACCCATCTATCCGGAGAAACCAAGGGCAGCCCCAAATCCCCCTTCTCAAGGTGGGGGATGTTTTCTGCCCTGGGGGATGCATGGAGCGTGCAGACACCACCACTTCGGCTACCAGGACGCAATTACCCCATCTCAAACCCCAGGCTGCACAATGGCCCCAGGTGACATGCTGGAAACAACTCCAGCTCCAAAAGCTCATCTGGTGTCAATGGCATTTGCAAATTTGTGGGGTCACTGTCTGTGGAGGAGCAGGAACACCAACGCCTCCTGCACAGATGCTCAGTGCATCTTCATAGAATCACAGAATGGTTTAGGTTGAAAGGGACCTTAAAGATCCTCCAGTCCCACACCCTGTCCTGGGCAGGGACACCTCCCACCAGAGCAGGTTGCTCAAAGTTCTGTCCAACCTGGCCTTGAACCCCTCCAGGGATGGGGCAGCCACAGCTTCTCCGGGCAACCTGGGCCAGGGTCTCACCACCCTCACAGCAAAGGATTTCTTTCTGATATCTCATCTAAATCTCCCCGCTTTCAGTTTAAAACCGTTACCCCTTGTCCTATCACTACACTCCCTGATAAAAAATCCACCTTTTTAATGCAGCTGGTGGCCTTGTCAAAGAGGGAGTTAGAAGAAGCCTGAGTGGAGGCTCCCCTTTTCTTCTCTTGGAAAGACTCTTAGGCTGATTCTCTCATGCCTTGATCATGCTGGAGATCCACTGGAGTGGATGTTTTACCTTTGCCTGTGCCTGGTCATGTGTCCCATTGACCCAGACCCTGACCCATGGACATGACTTTCTGGCTTCACTTCAGACCTCCTCCGTCACTCCTGATTTGGCTGTGTTTGACACCAGTTACACTTAGCCATCATGTGAGGATGGTTGGTAATGAGGATTGCTGTTTAAAAATAGCCATCCTGTAAGATAACAGATCAAGTATTGGACTGTACTCTCTTCCATGAGTTAAACCTCAAAGCAATACTCTTACAAAAGCTTAGTATGTGACATGGCATCAGCTGAGTACAATAACTGATAGGGCCATGTTCTTAGGGTAGAAAAATTACAACATAAAAAGAAAACATTAAAAACCTCCATGAGTTTTATGTGTACAACAAAAGTGGCTTAAACTAAAAGTTTTTGTTTGGGATATGAATATATGCAAGAATATTAATTGCAACCTAGTTGAATACCGATAACTTGATCACACTTGATTCTGGGATGAAGTATTTGGGGGACCAGTTAGCTTGGATGCAACTCCAGACTAATTTGTTATTATGCTTTTCTTCTGGCAGGCAGATGACCTGAATTCAAGCCTCGAATGGCTGCTTCACCTTAAACATTCCCCAATTCTCTTATTCCCCAGGTGAGTGCTTTAATCACGCTGCTATCAAACAATATTTCGTCTTGTTCTTTCATGCTGTGGCTTTCCTTTTCCTTTCCAGGATTTCAGCTCTCATTTTAATTGTTGAGAAGGCTTAGAAAATGCAGCCTGAGTAAACTATTACCTTAATGCCTGGTGAGCTTGAATCAATCTCCGTGAGATGTGTCAATGCCCCATTAACACCATAGAAGGTCCACGAAAATATCAAAGTTTGAAACAGTGACATTATTAATGGTTTCTCTGCTCTCAAACTACATAAAGCAGAAGAAGAAACACTCTGTGTAGTGGCATAATTTTCAATTCTCTGCTTTTTCTCAGCTTTTCTGTATTAATGATATATTGCCTTGTGATACTGGGATATTCAGCATCTTCTGTGAACTGCACAATTAAAATACAGGCTTTTCTTTTTCAATAACATGCTATGGATTGCTCTGCTGTTTGGCTTTGAAAAATCATTTTCTCACATATTTTTTTTTCTTTTTCAGCTACCTGACATACACGGTTGAATTCAGCCACCTCTTCTGAAGCAACATTTCTGGTTTAAATTAAAAAGTCAGGTCTGATCCTGCACATGATGTTCTCTTTTCACGCTGAGGATTCAAGCTGACAAAGTATCAAATCATTTTTCATTGTTTCTGCCAGGCTGATGATGTGAAATGTAATTTCTCAAGAAAGAAACAAATACTTGGTGGTCCTTTAGGAAATGGGTATTTTAAAGGGGTCAACTTTTTTGCTATCTATGATGACAAAAGAGGTATTGTAAGTGATGTATTTTCATTCCTCAGCATACACTAAAAAAAACCCTGAATGGGGAAATAATGAAGGACTCTGAAGATTGTTCCTTTCTGGATTTTTAGCCTGTTTTCATTATTTTTACAGGGGGCAATGTTTTCCTAATATTCATATCTAATGCTATTCAGGTTGGAGGAGCTGAGAAACGGCCGCAAAAAACTCTCATCTGAAGAACAGTCACAGAGCAAATGTTAAACACATAATTTCCACCATAAACAATTAGATGCTTGTGACTAAATATGGGCTGTGTGTTTACTCCCGCTGGTTTAAACTACAATATCTCTTTTTTGTAATTGCAGCAAGCTAAAAGCATACACAAAAGACTGTGAAAGGAGCTGTATTGGCTTAACCAAATATTGGTGTGGCCAAGTTACCCTGTTCATGATCTCTTGTCTTTTCACTTAAGTGAATTTAGCTCATCCACAGTAACACAGTTCCCTCTAGTTTAACTGGGCAGTAAATTTAAAAAAAAAAAGGAGACAGAAAAAAAAAAAAAGGAAAGAAACAACCTGGTTCTCCTAGGAGCTGGGAAAGATGTAAATGAAATATCTTCTCCAGAGACTGCCTGGTGTAATATCTCAGCAGAGCTGTGATTGAGAACTGAACAGTTTCATAAATTGAATGGAAATTGGCTGCAATACACAGTAGGTTTGTTCCCTTTGAAGCTGAAAAAATACAGTCTGCCAATGAAGCATTTAATTAACATTTAGCAAAGTAGCCTGCACTGCTCTGAGTTAATTAGGCAGCCATTCCATTGTTAATAATGCAAGCAATTAATGCAGATGTATTCAATGGCAAGTTAACTGCAGCACTTGTGTTTAAATGCTCTTTGAGAAGCCTGGAGAGTTGCTTGCTATATGTCTACAAGGATACTTTAAGAAAAGAGGTAGCATATTTTGGCTGTTCAAGCTACTCATGGCATGTTAATAGCTGGCTAATTGTCATGATGCAGTGATTTAAAAAAAATAGTTAGTGGTTGGGTGGCTGCTTGTAGGACTGGTCCGCCCTGAGTGTTCAGGTGATGCTGCTGGTGCCTGGACAACCT
The DNA here is from genome assembly GCA_025774025.1 of Xenus cinereus. Classification (NCBI taxonomy): domain Eukaryota; kingdom Metazoa; phylum Chordata; class Aves; order Charadriiformes; family Scolopacidae; genus Xenus; species Xenus cinereus. Next base: position 1,544,862 of record JAOXJK010000012.1, read on the forward strand.
CATTTAAAGATGTCATTGGTGCTACTAGAGCTCTTGCTTGGATACTAGAGCCTCAGAAGAGGTATCTGAGGACTCTCAGAGGGCTTCAGAAGATGGAGACTTTCCCTCTAAAGAGTGTGCAACCATCTACAGGGCATGTAACCATGTTCTGGCTGTGGGTCAGGCTTGGGATCAGGTTGTTGCAATGGGGACTCAGGATTCTGCTGGAAAATAGAGAGGCATGGATAGTAAAAGTGCCAGATTTGAAGTCCAGATTGGAGATTGATTAGATGCCCTCTCAAAATCTTTCTCAGCCCTGTGTTTTGTCCCACTCCATGGTCGTTCATTCACAGCGAATCTAGTGCTTGGCTTGATGTACTAATTTCCTGGTGAACCAAAATAGGATGGCAAAGAATGAAGAGCTCAAGATTGTATTCCCAACAGTTGTGCCAATATGACTTCGAGCAAAACATGTTTTTAAGTATGTCCACCCTTGTAAAGCACCCTAAGGACATGCTGAGAGAACTGCGTCAAGAGGTCAGGGCCGCTCCAATATTTGCTCAGCCATCGAGCTTAACTGCACCTCTACATGTGATATTTTCCTGGTGTCTGGAAATGAGGGTCTGTCCACACCATTAGATCACATCATCTGACCTCTCTGCACATCACAGGTTATTAAGTTTAATTACTGCCTAAGTGAAATAACTTGAGTTGGATTGAATCCCACCTTGCTCTGAGAAGAGCTGCTAAGGGGTGGAGAGTGCGGCAACATTTAATCGCCCTCCTTGCCACATTTATTTCTCAAATTCTCGGTTGAATTGACTTGGTTTTAATTTCCAGACTCTGCTCTTGCCTGTATCTACTAGACTAAAAAGATCTTAATATACTTCTTTTTTTTTCTCTCTTTTCTTTCTGAAGTCCTTCAATGCTGCAATCAAGTGGCCTTTTGATCTTCTTTCCAGCAAGCAAACCAAAGCGAGCTCAGTGAGACTCTTGTTTGAAAACCTTTGTCTGGGCACTGAACAGAGGTAAGGATTTGTTTTGTGTTTTTTTTCCTGCAAGCCTTTGTTTTGTCAGGATTTATTTTCATACATAAGCAGAAGCATCTCACCGGGAAAACATAGAGATCAAAAACCTTCCTACCTCTCACTAACTCACACTAATACATTCAAATAACTCCTTACTGCAGCATTACCCTGAGCTGTGTTGCTTAACTGATTAATTTGTTATATTTTACTAATTGTCATGAATTGCTTGTTTATTCTGTAGATGAGGTCTAAATTCTTTTCTCCCAACCATAGATCCTGGTTTCTGTTGTCATTCCCTGCTTTTTGCTTGACTGGATTCAGCCAGCTCCCTGCATGGCTCCTTCCACCTCTTTTTTTTTGTTGTTGTTTTTTTATTCTCCTGTCTACTGGCAAGGAGGACATCTTTAACAGCTGCCACTTTATATTTATTCTGAGCTCACCAGTGAAAAATATGGCTTAGGGATGGACCCCTCATTAGAACAAACATTCCCTTAAGAAATTTTGATCTGAGAATTGTTAGATTTCTGCATTAGGATATGTTGTGTGGGACAAAAACAAGCAGGGAGTCAGTAGGAGCTCTCTGGAGCATTCCTGTAGATCCAGACAGAGTAGCCAGGGCACCCGAGGGCACAGGTCATGTCATCCTTAGGTAGACATCTAAAGCAAACAGATTAATTATTCCCATTTGTTTGCTCACCTGGTCACCTCTAGATGTCTACCATTAAAGCATCTCTAGATAGGTGAGATGAATCACAGAATGATATGGAGTTGGAAGGGACCTCTGAAGATCATCTAGTCCAACCCCCTGCCAAAGCAGGTCAATAGTGACAAAGTGAATCATAGTGACAAAGTCCATATTAGAGGTTTTGGCTGGAATTCTGAGCCCTAATTAAAAAAAGCTCCTGATTGCTTATGCTTTCTGTCTCTTTCTTGGTGTCTTTTATGCCTGGTGCAATATCTCCCGAAGTTAGGGTGGAGATCTCTAACCTTCTTTCCCCACCATCCCATCTTAAAGGCTGGGAGCAAGGGTGGGATTGACCATCCCAGGGAGTGAGAGGTTTGGGACTGAGCCTTCTCCATTGCTTCCCTGCAAGGAAAGGAGCTGTCACAAGGAGGAGCCAACACCGCAGCTGTGTGAGGCAAGATCTAAGAATGATTGTTTCATAATAAGGAGAAATACCTCTTGTCCGGTATTTATTCAAAAAAATGGTCATTAAGCTGAGCTTGTCTTTTCTGCCAAATTAGAGCTAGCAACAGAACCCAGGATCCCACAGCCACAGCTAAACTTGTGACTTGGGAAGATCAAGACCAGATTTGCATCTAATCTGGGCAGCTCAGACCTGTCTACCCTCAGACCTCATGTAGTCCTATGGATATTCACAGATTTCAATTCATAATTAATTGCAAACAACATATGGCTGCATTTATTTACACCAGCTGAGAATCAGGGGTATGGGCTGTTATTTATCCTGCCCTTGGAATCTGCAAAATCCCTGTTGTTTGGTGTTAGTTGGATTTTATGCGAGACGATGGATTGTGCCTGTTCTCCACACTTGGTAAAGAAAATGCACAGGGTGGGTGGGTCAGGCATGAAATTGCACATCAAGGGAAAATGGGAATTAAAATTATGTTGGTCTATTGAAATAAGAATGGTAATAATAAACCAAAACATGAAGAGTTAACCAAGTGGGTTTGCCCAGGAAGGGTGCAAATCTGACTTTCACTTCCAAATCCATAAAGCCCTGCATAAGTGATACTCGCTTGTCCGAAGCAGTTCTCAATCACACCTGTACCTCATGTGCCATCCAGCCTCTCCTCACAGTCCCCATCTCTGATGGCAGAGTCCACTGGTGCACAAATCTGTGCCATGAATGGTCACCAAGTGGGGAGGTGTCAAAAGGGAAGATGAAGAAGCAAGTTAGGCGTCCATCTGGTGGGGACACCCATGCAGGGGCTGTTTTGGAGCCCCACCATGGTCCCACACCCCAGGTCTTCCCCTTGCAGCCTCCAGACGCAGCCCCCTCTCTTAAATGTGACCTGAGAGCTGGCACATTTAAGAGGAGCCAGCCTCAGGCAGTGGCATCTCCAAGGCTTTTTAGCTGATAGGGATCACAACAACTGATTTTGTAGTAGTCTTGGGTGTGGGTGTCTTTGTGTGCACAAGCACAACAATGGAGGTTTGATAACATTGTTGTACGAAACAAGAGCAGCATAGGTTATTTGTTATCAAAATAAGTAGCAAGAAAGAATATTTACTTGTTATTAATTGGAATACATAAAAAATGGTCCTTCCTTTGTAAAAGATGCTTAACTTTCTCTTAAGGAACCCTTTTTCTGCTCAGCTTGAACTGCATACATTGATGCCAGTATGGGGACTTGGGTTATTTTGTAGGCACACAAGTGCAGGACAGCTTTAAAACAAAATACCTCACGTGTGATAAGAGGCTTCCATGTGAGAGCCTGGCCGGAGGTGCAAAAGAGGGGCTCAACATATTGTCTCTATTTAAGAGCCATCCCTTTCCCAAGTGACAGAGGACAGTATTCCTCCCCTCTCGCGTCCATCTCTGCATTTATTATTCTGTGCACCCTGATGAGCATCTCTCACATGATGGGCTGCTGGTGCTGCAGTGTTTGAAGGTAGATGGCCAAATCCTCTGTCGGAAAGGACCATGCGCAGCATCCCTGAGCCAGCCTAAATTATCCATGCCTCGCTGGGAATCCTGCACGTTAACAGAAACATCTGGGTAGTTTTGCCATCCAAAAAGTAATGGTTATTTAATAGTGTAAATCTTTTGCCTGGCATTTATACTTCAACACCCGCAGCAAGTTGGTAAATAAAACCTCTTAACGCTTCAAATTAAACTGCGCTCAGCTAATTGCATTCAAGATGTTTAACAGCTTTGTTGGTGCTCATTAAATAATACTTGATTCCTGAAAACACGTTTGTTCATTGTGAACCTCGCTCCTTTGTACTCTCACAGTATTTTATACTCTTGAACCTGTGACAGATTCAAGGGAAAGACTCCCAGTTTATGCAAGCAGATAAGAAAAAGCTTTGCATTATGACTCCTAAGCATCCCTTCTTGCTTCCATGCTCTTTTCCCTCTACTTGTCCTTTTCACTCCACGGGGATAAGCCAGCAGGGATGTGGAAGTATTTTGCCCTGTGTTCAGACCCAGTAGTTGGGTTTCCTCTGCAGAAATCAGTGGGGCATTACTCAAAGAGGTGCTGCCTGCATCTTCCCTGGTGTGCTGCTCTCAACAGACCTGGGGGTCTACGTAAACAAGGAAACCAGCAGAACTTGAAACCCAAAGTAACATCCAGAGAAGAAATTAAACAGCCCCACAGGGCTGCTTAAAAATTTCCATGATGGTTGTGATGCCAAAAGAAAGGATGAGTCAATGGAGAGCACACTGGGCAAGCCTTGGGCCAGTTGGTGGCTTTCCCAGGGATGGATCAGGAGCACCCCCTCCTCCATCACTGCACTGCAGTTTGCAAAGGGCAGTGTTTTTGGTCCTCCCTCTTTGTGGCTGAAACAGGCTGTGCAAGATTCCAAAGTTATGACTCAATCCCATCCTATCAGGGTGATAGCGTTGGGCCTCACTTCCCCATTTACAGCTTTCACAGGACAAGAAAAGAAAAGAGAGAAGAAAAGAAAAAGCGAGACCAAGAAAGCAGATAGCACTGCTCCCGAGTGAATCAAATCATCCTGACAGCTAATCTCAGCTGTGTGGTGTTGTTTCATCAAAGTCTCCCCAAGAAAGAGAGAGGGGCAGGTGAAACCCTTGTCTCTTCTCCTGCCTGTAAGGGGTCTCTTTGCTTATCAGCTAGCACTCAGGGGATCAATCCAGAGCAGCTGAGTTATCCTGGGTGCTGAGAGACAGCCCTGATAAGGATTTCAAGGCACACTTTCAGGACGCTCCTCAGCCTGCCTTGTTCTGCCCAAATCAAATATATAAGAGGGAAGGTTTCCTTTAACTGAGGACAAAATGACTGAGCTAAAATCTGGGGGGCAGAGGAGTGACAGCCAGTTGACCTGCTGCATGTGGTACCCAAGGAGCTTTCTTTCTCTTCCCTTTCTTTACAGATTTTTCCCTGTAGAGGTTGAGTTTGCTTTAAAAACGAGCCCTCTCTGGTTGTAGCAAAAAGATTTGATTTTCCTGATATTTTAGTAATTGAGTAATAATTATGTAATAATACACACATCCATGAGATTTATGCCTCCAGCATCACCTGAATGATGCTCTGGGTGTGCTACTAAGTTACATTTTCTAATGCGGGCTGGTTTACTCCCAAAGTTTTGTTTCTCTCGTGAGGTATCCTATCGCAGAGCAGAAACAGAAAAAAAATAGAGATGGATGGGTCTGACAGATGGTTTCATATGGCATCTGAGAAAGCTGCCTACCAGGGACAGAAAAGCTTTCTGCTAACAATTGTGCAAACATCTCATTTCTTCTCATCTCTGCTGGGTAGAGCTAGGAAAAACCTCATTTAGTTTGTAACCCACCCAAAACCCTTTTTATGAGTTAGAAGGTCTGCATGTAGCCTTTTTGCCCCTTTCAGGCACGTGTTGATATATAAGATGCCTTTATGTGGTTTATTTTTCTTTTTAATATTTTTTTTTCTTAAATGTAAGAGCGTTTTGGATTTGGCTTTTTGTGCCTTTTATTATGCGATGATGCCATCTTGTGGACGTTGCTAAGAGCAAGAGTTGGAAACCACTCCTAAATCATATTCATGTTTGCAAATCCTGTCACTCACAGCAGGAGCAGGTTTTTTGGGGTGGAAGAGCGTGAAGGATCTGCCATCCACACTCCCTGTATTTCAGGTGGGGTCCTCTCTAGTTTGATCCTATGGCTGCTTTTAGCAATTACCACACATATCTGCAACTAAACTTTACTGGAACAACTATCTTCTATTTCCCTTTCAGCTGAAAAGCATCCAGTTCAAGCTCTCAGCAATCACCCACAGGGAAGTATTTAGAGGCGTTAAGAGCATCTCAGTTCCTTTCCTCATCCTCATTTACTCCTCACCTGGATTCACATGACAAAGTAGACACACCCTTGATAAGAAGGTGATATGGTAAGCCATTGGGATCTTGTGTAGGCCCTCAGAAGCTCTGGAAAGGATGCTTTTCTGTCTCCTGGTGCAGGGGGTTAGTGCTGTTAGAGGGTTGTGCTACCCTCTTGTTCTGACTGGGAAGGTACTCCTTGAACCAGGAAAAGGAAGCCACTCTAAAGCTTTTCTCCAGTTCTTGTCCCATTAGAAAAGGAGAATATTGCCTAGTTCTTGGGACTGATACCACGGAAGTCTCCAAGAGCTCACTCAGAAAAACCCGTGTCCGGTCCTAAGAGTTGAAACAAGGCTGGTAAAGCTGGGGAACCATCAATGCTTTGGGGATCGCAAAGCAAAGGAGGAGGAAGATGTTTCTGGAGCAAGACACAAGAAATGGGTGAGAACTGATTGCATGATTCCATTATTCTAATGTCCTTAAGGTTGAACCTATCCTGTATTGACTTGAGCCACAAACTTGGTTAATAGTTGCTGCCTTCACCAAATACTTGGGGTTTTTTGTGTAAAAAACTGACTGAGCTGGTGCAGTTGCTTTCAAATCCCTTCTGTTCACTGAAAAATAGAGCAGCAGAGCCCTAAACTGACTCTCTTCTGCGTTGTGGTGTACTGAATCTATTTATCACTCTAAGACTCAGCAAGCCAAAACTCTGTGATGTCCTAGCAAATAATTTCCTACCCCTCCACAGATATATATCTGTAGCAGGCAGATATAATAGTCTGACTCTTGTTGAATTACCTGTATGTGTTACTAAGAACTCAAACCTTAAAGCAAATGTTGCCTTATTGAATTTCACATAACCTATTCATTTGTTTGCTTGTCTAAACACAGATCCTTAAAGCTGTTTTAGGTGCTCATCACTCACCACCTTCAGCACTTTCAATATCTAATGACTTTGTATGTTGTTTTCTATAATATGTTTCACTTCTGAGCTGTCGCTAGATGACTAAACTTTCATGGGCATTTGGTTCTTGCTACCGATGTTTTTAGGTAACCAAAAAAACTTTAGTTTCTTTTCTGCAAGCAGTGCATGGTGTGATGTGTTGATTTGCCAGCACGGGAGGTTTTCCACGCCTCTAACCCTAAATAACCTGGTGATGCCAGAGCCAATTTTTAATGAGCAGCAAAACAATCAGGACAAAAATTTCTTTATGATTTGATGCCTCTGAACCAAGAAAAAGCAGCTAAATAAACCCCTTCACCAGTCTACCTGCATTCTAAAGCTCCTGCTGTTAATTTTGAGGCTTATTTTACACGGTGTATGGAATCACCAGAGTTAACTTTGCTCTGTGGAGTTTCTTGTGACTGTTTGCAAAGGGTGTTGTGGCATGTGAGGAATTAGCATAAGCTTCATTGACCGAGATCAGACAAGTTGTAGGAGCAGATATCACTCAGACTTTGGGTGTAGGGTGTGGTGTTTGCCCAGGAAGGGCAATGAGGGGGGAAAGAAAAGAGAGGAAAAATGCTTGTACTTGCTTTGAAAATGTGAATGTCTGGTTTAAAGAGAGTATGGGGATGTAACAGGAAGGCTATAAGGGAAGGACTGATACAGGCCACCTACAGCAGCCAAAGAGGTGGTTGTGGCAACAAGAAGTGACTTGATTCACCCAATACCAGCCGAGACAACAACAGACAGATGGCTATGCTCTTTGATTAGATTAGGGCCACAATTGGATGCAAATTAAAAAATAACAGGGAGCACTAGAAATCATTTTTCTGCAGTACTCTGTTTTCAGAGCTGGCCCAGCAAAGCCACATTCTCCTAAACAGGCTTCTTGGAGGTTAGGGCTGGCATTGCCTGGGGATGTTCCCCACCAGGAGCTTGCCTGTGGCCACTCTGTTTTGGAGAGTGCTCATCACTCATGAGGAACGAGAGCAGAAGAGATGCAGAAAGCTAAGGCACGCAAGACCTTTCTTCAGTCACTTTAAAATGCTTCCTTGCTCCACTTATGAAATTAATTTTCATGAGCAATTAGGGCCACAAGCCAGAATAAGAGAATGGTTAAAAAAATGTCTACAAGATGTAGATGTATCTCAGTCCATAGGTCTGGATGATACCCTTCCTGGAGTAAGTAAGGATTTGAGGTGATCTCCGAGTTGATGGGATTTACCTTCAGGGACTGGGACAGGCTCTGTCCCTCTGCTCACCTGTCCCTAGCAGGAAAAAGAGGCGGTTCAAGGGGATTCTAGATAAGTCAGTGTAACTCTGTTTGCTGGAAGAAATAAATGCATTATATACTTTGAAAAAGTCTAGACAGTAATAAGAAGACAGGAAAGAAATGGATTTATCATGTTTGACTTGTGTCAAACCGATCTATTTTTTTTGTATGAAGTTATAGTTGACTCAAGGAGAGAATTTTGATGGATTATGATGATGTCCAAAGTGATACTCTCATAAGGAAGCTCATGATCATAGTTTACAATGCATAGTGAAGCTGGTTTATGCTCTTCCCAGAGACTCAGCTGCAAGGCCAGCCCTATAGTCTCTCTTCTGCTCTGGGGTGCCACCAGCTAGGACCTGTTGATAAGTATGTTGCAAGCCATGGTGGCCCATCTGTTGTTCCTTCAAAGACCCCACCTGCCTCTCCCTTTCTCAAAAACCCCTCACTGTGTCACCCTGTGACACCAGAGACCAAAGAGCCTCAACCTGCGACCTCCATGGCCATCTGGTCTGTAGTCCTCCAGGAACAAGTCCTACTTGGGGTGGTGCTGTGGTTGGTGCAAGGCAGAGAATTAGCACTTACTGACTGCCAGGACAAAGATGGCAAAGATACCAATCACCTGCCAGAGGCGCAGCCCCCAGATCACCACCGTCTCTGAAGTGACAGGGTCCGGTTTCTTTTTTGGGGGTTCTGTGGTGGCCTGGGAAAGAGGGAGAAAAAAAAAAGGAGAGAGAAATTTTGAAAGGGTCCCTCAAACAGTCAGGAAGATACCAGTAGCACAGGAAATGGTGGACCCCAGTTTATTGGCCCCCCAGTTTTAAAATGTTTGAGGAATAGAGACTTAACTAAAGAGCTCGTATCTAAAGCTCCACTGGCTATTGAGTATATCTTCAACGTTATGGGAGTGTCTGGGTCAAGTAGCCTTATGGATAGCTGCCTTTGGCAGAAGAAACTTATCTGGAGTGACAATTCAGATGGAAATGGGACAAGAACCTGATGGAGTCCATAGTAGCTAAAAGTTGGATAAATGAGGACCCTAACTCTTGTTGCAGACTCGGTCCTTAGTTCTTGTGTGCCTCAGTTCCCCATCTCTGAAATGGGGTTGAACATGTTTCACAGGTGTGTTAAGAGAACAAACAAGTTGTCAGACCAACTCATGATCCCAGTGCAGCGATGATATGGTAGGGTCACACATATCATTTATTCTCTTGCCTTATGGCTTAGAAAATCAGAGGTTAACAACCTCTTGCTGCTAATGAGCTTCATGTTGTGATGTGTTGTGGTGCTGGAAATCAGAGAGTTAAAACCTGCTAGTGACCTTTCAGGAGGGTTGTTAGCAAAACACCTCCATTGCCTTATATCTGAATGTAGGACCTGATCTGCATTGGCAATAGTCTTTTGATAGAAGCTGAAAACACTTCAATTCTAAAAGAAATATCTCCTAAACAGGCACATCTGATTCCCTGCTGTGCCCTTCCCTTCTTAGCCCATGAAAGTGCTGTTAACACACAGCTGTAATGGATACCACAGAGTGAATTGGAGCTGGAGCTGCTCTCCAATTACTTGCCTATTTCTGCAATACAAACCATATTTTAGTCTCTTCCTAATGAAGGATGCTTCCCGCCGTGTCTGGAGTGCTTTGTCTCCCAGGGGCACCCGATTCAGAATCCATCTGTGGTGAATAGGGTTGTTGTCTGAGCTTGTCTCTTCTAAGCTGCCTTGGCCACAGCTCATTGCAATTTTTGATGGCCACCCTTCTCCCACAGTGCAGGGACTGGCCATGGGGCACCCAGTGGTCAAATGCCAGAATGTCTACAGGTGAACTGTGGGAGAAAGAAAGTCTGGCCAGAGTGGTGTGGTCTTGTGGAGACCTCTGGGACAATCAAAGAGGTAGGAATCTGTGACACTCAACACTGAAAGATCTCCCTTTTCTACTTTTTACAAAACAACCAGCAATGAAGAAAAGAAATTGAAGCAGCTGGGGTAGACAGAAGCCCACAAACTTGAATATAAGAAGTTCCACCTAAACATGAGGAGGAACTTCTTTACTTTGAGGGTGGCAGAGCTCTGGAATAGGCTGCCCGGGGAGGTGGTAGAGTCTCCTTCTCTGGAGACATTCAAAACGCGCCTGGACAAGTTCCTGTGGAACCTGCTCTAGGTGGACCTGCTTTGGCAGGGGGGTTGGACTAGATGGTCTCCAGAGGTCCCTTCCAACCCCATGTGATTCTGTGATCTTCCTCTAACTGCTGCACGATTTCTGTAGAAACCTCCACAGAGATGGAACAAGCAGTAAGCCTTATTTTGATGTTTAAATGTTTTCCAGTCTAAGTCATGAAGGAATGATAGACAAGCTCTTTGACTTGTAAAAAGATGGGGAAGATGTAAAGAGACAGAAAAGTCAGGGATGTGCTGACATATTGAGTGCTACTGCAATTGTGTGCCTCAATAGGAGGACATCTTGAGATTCTGGATCAATGTAGAAGCATCAGTAGCAGAATGGCTAATGATTGGAGCACTTGCTACCAGTTTATGGACAATTCTGGAGGAAGTTGTGGATGAAGATCAGCATAACCCTAAACAAGGCTGAACTTGCATTGGAGGGAAGAAACAAGGTTAAAGATCTCTGCCACTCTTGTTTTCACAAAAGCTCTTGTTGTCAACCAGTATGTAAAGTAGTAAAATATTTTGCTTATTTAAGAAAAAAGTGCAAAGGGAAAAAGTATGCAGAATCATGACCGTTCATGTAGACAGTTTTGTTTAATCACTGTAACTTTTCCTCACGTTATTAGAGTGACTTTTGAATGCTAGGGCTGAAGTGTGCAGTGAAATTACGGTAGTGTAATGGTCAAGCTACCCCACTTTACAGATTATCACATATAAGCTGATCTATGGCACTGGGATGCAGTAGCAGATGTCTAAATCTGCATTACTGCACATGCTGACCAGGCAACGTGTCTAAACTTTTAAGCAGGATGAAGATGCAACACTAGCCCACATCTGATCCTCTTAGCTTTTGGAAATAACACATACAGTGGGGAGGGGAAAAAACATCTTAATGAAAGTAATTCTTAGTAACTTCAAGAAACTGAAGCTGCTGATTTCTGCTTGGCAATAAATGTCAAGATTTGGAGCTGTTGATTTGTGCATGGGAATAAATGTCAAGATCCAGAGTTACTGATTTGTGCTTGGCAATAAATGTCAAGATGACAGAATGATTGGATCGGGGACAACAGGAAAAGATGCAAGGAGCTGAAACACAGCAGAGATACACCTGGGATAAGAGGGTTTTAGGCTGGGTTTGAGGGAGGGGATCTAAAGTTGGAGCCAAGGCTGGACCATGTTCATGATACCCTGGATTCTCTCCTGCTGTATTTCCCACCTTGGCAGGTTTTTCCAGATGTGGAGGCACAACTTCTGCTTCCAGTGAAGACTGGACTATGCCAAAGACTTGGTCCCCAAGCCCTGCTGGATGGCATGTCCCCAGATGTGGTGGAGGCTGGGCATGGCTCCCAGAGTTGCACTGTGTGCAGGCATCCTTCACCGTTGCAGCTTCTCCAAGTTCCCAGCAAGGACTGGGAGAAGGAAAATCTACTCTATAAGGAGCTGGGTCTGAACTGACATTGGACACTCAGGGCTGTAAAACATCTACTAAACCCCAAAACATTAAATCATTTCCAGGCAAGTTGCATTTTTAGGTCAGAACAGTTTGACACTGGTTCTTCTAACTAAAAAAACCCCATATATATATACAAAAAATCATGTTGTCTTTGTTTCTGATTCATCTCAGGCAGGCAGAAACTGTCAGTGGTGCTGGTAGGGGAAGTAGAGGTATTATCCCCAGTGGAAACGGAGATAGTTGCTGAAGACAGGAGTTTTATTCGCTCCATTAAGCAGCAGAGAAGAAAAATTACAAAAGACACAGCTTTTCAAGGTTCTCTTTGTCTTTTTTTTTTTTTTTTAAATGTTCCTTCTAATTAGGCTTGACTGGTGTTGCTTTGCCTGCAGCATGGCTGGGCCTTGAAAAACTAACAACGTTTATTCCTAATTGCATTTGACTACACATATCTAAAGGCCACAGATGGTTTGGGAGGACTGAGCTTTAAATAAATACACATGCACACTCTTTCCCTTCCCCTTCTTCCAAGTAACAAGAAGGAGATGGACAATGTGACAATGGACCCCCACGTAGGCAAAACTTATCTAGTGAGGCCATCAAAATTCTCTGCAGTGGTGGGGAAAACCTGGCACAGTCCAGATGCAGCACTGAAAATACAGTAATGATAATTGATCTGTGGCTTCACAGGTCAAGGGCCAATTTAATTGGCTTATGTATTTAGGAAAAACCTCATTTTTTTTCCTGCCTGGTCCAGTTCATGGTCCTGTGAACAGCAGTTTAAAACTGAACCCTGATGACTCTTTTCCTCTGAGAGTGGCAGCAGTCACACAACAGCCTCTTTAGCATAGCTGTAGCATTTAGGATACTTGTTTATTAGCAGAGAAAATAGATTTATTTATAGATGCAATCTCTCTGCAAGTAATGAAAATGCTCTGATAACATGTCTAAGCTTTTCCTTAATGTTTATGTGGGTTTGGGTCTGGGAGGCTTCAGTGACTTTGTACCCTGTCTCTGTCCCTCTCTCTTGAGCCTGTCTCCTCAGACAGACTATGGCAAGGAATTTTCCACAATACAGCTTTTATAATTTTCTATAATATTTTGAATCCAGCTGACCTGAAATACTGGCATCTTCCTTAAAGATGCCATTCTTAAAGTGAACACTTACTTCAAATTGTGTGTGTTGCTTGTGTATGTCTTCCTGAACTATTATTTTCTTGATTAACTCAATAGCTGACAATAAGAAAAACAAATCTATGCATCCACATGGGAAATCACCCTCAGGAGTCCACTATAACTACTCAGTAATTTTACCTGCCTTCATTTAAACTACAATCACATATGAGTATTTTTAGATTATTGCACTGAGCTTCGCATCCATCACATTCACTTGGAGGCTACAAATGAGGGTTATTGTCCCTGGAGTCCAACTATATAGAGCTAAGTGTAGAATAAACTGAACACCACTTAACACCCTGTGTAGCAAATATATAATTTGTCTGTGCAGCAATTTGAAAGTGAAAGGTCTTGGAAAACATCTGAGAGCTTTTAATTAACACCTCTTTTTTTTTTTTAAAAATGGCCTTCAGTTTATCTTGCAGGGATCTTCTTGCCCTACTCCATCAGGATCTGCCTTTCCTCTACTGAAGCTACTCCTAACTAGTAAAAAAGATTAGTGTTTTTGTTTGTTGGGGTTTGGTTTTGTTGTGTTTTGGTTTTTGGTTTGTTTATTTTTTTTTTTCTTTTCTTCCTTACTCTCAGGTCTGTGCAGCTTTTCCAAGGACTCCAAGCTAAAACTGATGGGAGAGTAAAAGTTTCTTTATTTTTATTCCTATCTTAGAAGAGAGAAAGGGCACCTTTTTCTGGTCTGATTCTAGGACAGAATTTAATCTCCTGAATAGGAAGCTCCAAACTCCAATCCCAAGAGCGTAATAAAGGTCTGGCAGATGCAGAATTGACTCAATAAGGGGATCATTGACTAACCCACACGCTACTTCCCAAACACCAGATTCCTTCCCATCCCAAGCTTCACACCTGGTCTAATTCTTTTAAGAGCTGACCTGATGCACGTTGTCCTGATCAGGTCACCCTGATTGTTCTCTCCATGAGGAATGCAATGTATTTGGGACCAGAGCACTCTGTGATAACCCATGATGTTGATGGGTATAAACTCTGCCAAAAGAAGATGGACCTCTCCTATAAAACAGTGGGGAACGCAAAGGCCATTTTTCAGACTATTTATTTTTCATATTTGTCTTTATCCAGCCTGATTCCCTCCTACAGGTACCTGCAGACAGGTAGAAAAGTTTATAACAAAGGAGAAAACCCAGGTAAATCAAATGATGGCTGGGAAAAGGATAGGAATGAGAAGATAATTATGTCAATAAGGAGTTCAATAATGAAGCGTATGGGGATGACTGGAAAAATATGGTCTGTTCCACCTGGTTTATCAGTCCTTAGTATCAATAAAGTGGCTCAAATAAGCACAGAGATTTCCCCTGTGCTTTCCCAAAGCAAAGTCCAAATGGCTTTTCTATTACGCTGCAGAGTAGACTATTTCTTAAGCTGATTACAAAACAGTCATAAAGCATTATCGTGCTAATTTTCAGCCCTGGCCCAAAAGAGAGTGAATCGAAGAAGTGATGGGGTTTATGTTGGCCTTTATAAGAGGAAATTTCTGATCTAGATGCATTGGAAATGTTGATGTTTCTCCATCCCTAACTTGTCCTGATTCTGGTTCCAGAGCATCCCTTGGGCATGTTGAAGGTCTGATGGGCAAAA
>JAOXJK010000012.1:1559756-1580420 GCA_025774025.1 Xenus cinereus
TGCTTTCCCAAAGCAAAGTCCAAATGGCTTTTCTGTTACGCTGCAGAGTAGACTATTTCTTAAGCTGATTACAAAAGAGTCATAAAGCATTATGGTGCTAATTTTCAGCCCTGGCCCAAAAGAGAGTGAATCGAAGAAGTGATGGAGTTTATGTTGGCCTTTATAAGAGGAAATTTCTGATCTAGATGCACTGGAAATGTTGATGTTTCTCCATCCCAAACTTGTCCTGATTCTGGTTCCAGAGCATCCCTTGGGCATGTTGAAGTTCTGATGGGCAAAAGCAGTAGCAGTAGTATGATCTGTGTTATCACCTCATCCAGGTTTACCCAGTACCAGGGTAGTTTGCTAATCCTCAGACAGTTAATTTTCAACCTGACAGACAGACAATCCTTCCAAAAGGCCTATGAAAGAGGAAAGCTTTTTGTCAATGCAATTAGATTCAATATTCAGAGGCTTTTAGTGCCTCTTTGCTACCAAGTGGAAAGTGCACATGAATCTGAGTATTTGAAAACACTTAAACACCATTAAACAAGAACATGGTCTTGTTTCTTTACTTCTTCTTACTGTGTGGGGATTTTTTTTCTGATTTTGGTGGAGTGGGTTTTTTTTGAGCGCATTGAAATGCTCAGATGTCCAGCCCCTTTGAACTTCTCTCTATTTGCTGAGGTGGGCTGGCTTAGCATAAATTGAATTATTCAAGATAGCTGCATTGTATAATTATTTGAAGAAAAAAGTCCTTGCAGAGCTTTGGAGCAGCCTGTAATTAATCTGCTTTTAGAAATACAGAAACTGACTGTTCTTCTAATCTCATTTTTGGATAACTGGTAGTTAACCTGCCACGCAGCTTGTGTTTCCAGATGAGATTTGCTCCTTCTGACGTGTTATAAGAAGTAGACAAGTTTTCGAGAAAGTCTGGTATAAGGAAAGCAGACCATAAAATTACACCTGTTTTATAACAGCTTTCATAGTTTTGCCATTTGTCTTCGTTTTGCTTTGGTGTGAGGACAGTTCCCGTAAAGCGTGAGTCTGTGAAACATAATGAAAGGGAACGTCTTCCTGGTGGGGTGGATGCTGTGTCTGCACGTCGCCCTGGCTCCGGCGAAGCGTGATTCGCAAAATGTGCTCTGTAAGAGAAAGTTCTGCCTCGCTTGTCACCTTGAGAGCTGCTACGGGCTGAGCAGCTTGGAAAAGATGTGAAAAATGTCTACAGCAGAGCGCGTATGAGCGTGCAGAGGAGTTTAAGGTTCCTTTTTGCCTTGCTGGGGATGTTATATTGCAGTCAGGTAGCATGGGTTGGTAGACCCATTTGAAAAATCCTGAATTAAGTAAATTTTAAATGAGGCAACCAGAGAGTTGGGGTAGAAGATGGACCACGGGGTCTGTATGAACTCAGCACGTTTGTCATTGTCTCTGACATGTCTGTGATGAACTGCTAAAGTCTGCAGACCAGAGGCTGTGGAGATCAGCCCTGGCTTGATGTGAGGCCAGGTGAGAGGCAGGGCAGCCAGGGAGGCAAAGTTTTTAAAATATTGGGGAAAAAAAGTCTTTTCTTATGCTAGTCCATCAGAACCCTTAACACAGCCGTGATACACAAATGTATTTTTCAAGCTAAAACCGGGAATCTGAGCGAAGCGAAGCTCTGCTGCCAGAATACATTGACACTGTATCTCTGGGGCTTTGACCCTGGACCAACACAGCAGCTGCCTCTAATGTGGCTCAGACCTTAGGAAAAGTGATGAACAGGTTGAAAATGGCTGGGATGCCAAATTTTTGGCAGCTGTATTTCTGTAATTCCAGATAGGATTCTCGCTTCTGAAACTGCTGGCAATAAGTTACAACTGCTACCAGGGCATAGTTTTGGGTTGTGAAGCTGTTCTTCCCTCTTGGTTCATCCCAGCCTTGCTGAAGGGAGCTGGGGGCATAGGGGCACATAGTCATCTTCAGGGCAAAGCTCTGAAACTGAGCTGTGGGTGAGGAACATCACCTCAAAAGTTTTGGCTGAACCAGAGGAAATGCAGGAAGGCAGGAGAAGAGAAATGCAGCCCAGATGTTTACCTTGGGCAGGTACATCCAGGAGCAGGATCCACCTGGGTCATGCCTGGATGACCTGTGCCTCTGATGTGGGGCACTTGTTGGACACACAATATTGGGCTAGAAAACACTGTGCCGTGACTTTGCACTGGGCCAAGCCCTCTTTCAGGCTCAAAGAAGCTCTTGAGTGGTGATTATTCTTCGCAGAAATTATTGGTGTTGTAAAAGCACCTTCCTTCTAGTGCTAGGCCTGCAGAAAGCAACAAGCATCTCCCAAAGAAGCCTCAAACTCCTTGGAGCCACCTTAAATCCCCTGCTCTCTGCCCTACCTGGCCCCCTTGGATAAGAAGCATGGAAAAAAAAAAAAAACAACCCATGATTTCTGGACACCCCCGACCCCTCAGCGTGTAAGCGAGTTGCTCCTTACCTCGATTAACTGTGCCATGGCAGCTCTCGAGCAGGACAAGAAGAGGGAGGAAGACCTCGCCCAGGAGAGAGGATGCTGCAAGGGAGGATCCCACGCCATCTTCTCTTCCCAGTATCTCTCCGACTTCTGCGCCGTAGCCCAAAGCAGGGGAGGTTATGAATAACCCAGCCAGCTCTCGGCAGCCGTCAGCATTTACCAGAAGCAGTCGCGTGCTGTCCTGGCCCTTCTTTGCTGCCTTCCTTTCGAACCCAGCAGCCACGGAGCTGACGCCGGGGAGTCATTAATTAATTAGACTGGTGTCGCTTACACAGTGCTCTGCTGCTCCTCAAGCCCAGGCTTTGTGAAGGGGGGGACGCAGGGAGCACGGTAGCGCTCAGAGCTCTTGCCGCTCCCCCAGAGGAAGGAGATTCACTCATTAAGACCCTGGCTTTAGCTTTTTTTTTTTTTTTTTAACAGCTGCCTGACTGATTCCAGCTCCCTTGTTCTTGTTTTTCTCCTGGCCTGTTGAGAGAATTCTCTTCCCCTAATGAAAAAGGGCTGTAAGCCAAGATGATGCATCATCAACATCAGAGCTCCCCTGTGCTAGCAGACTCCGGTGTTACTAGAGATGATTATTTGACGTCTGGGGATGTTAAATGCATCTTTCATCCCTGAAGGATCTTGTGGATGTGTTGTTACAGTCTGCAGCTTCAACCGGACTTGTCTCTGAAGGGAGTTGAAGAAAACTAGGAAGAGCATGTGCATAGGAGGCTGTAGAAGCTAAAGCTGCAGGGCCACCATCTCCAGCTCAGCTCTGCTCGAGGGGCTCAAGGAAATTATTGGAATCCAATGGATGGGGAATGCACAGCTCGAGGGGGTTGAGGGAGCGTGGGACTCTAATCTGGGTCATCCTTCCATCAAAGAGCAAACATCCTGGAGAAGCTGTGGCTGCCCCATCCCTGGAGGGTTCAAGGCCAGGTTGGAGGGGCTTTGAGCAACCTGGTGTGGTGGGAGGTGTCCCTGCCCAGGGCAGGGGGTTGGAACCAGATGATTTTTAAGGTGCCTTCCAACCCAAACCATTCTGGACTTCTATGAAAACCTTTGGCCACAGAGTGAAAAACAGGGTCAGAAGGAGAGTGACTGGATGAAACAGGTTTACTATATTCTCCCATGCTCAAAGTAATTTCTTGTAGTATTCTTTACTGGGAGAAGGCCAGGATTTTAGGCAAGAAAACGAATACTGAGATCCAAGAGAATCTAGTCACTTCTGCTACTGTGTTCTAGCACTTTCAGAGAACTAAGCACAGTTTCAGAAAAAAAAAAATCCCCATAGCAAATGAATATTTTACAAGCTGCAATAGGCAGGCCAGCTTTAAGGTGTGCGTTACTGATTAGATTGTGAGGATTAGAGGAGGGTGGAATGATGCCAACGGGTGCATTGCTGCGGAGGAAAAGCAGCTACCCGCTTCTCTGCCGCGTTTGTGCTCGCTGCAGGCTTAGACGGGGGCTGTTTGCTGCGTGAGATGATGGGAAACCACCCACTCAGGAAAAAAAAAAATCGGGTGTAAGAAAGGGAATAGGGGATGCTGTGTTAGGAGGTCTCGTCAGCAGACAACAGACGGTGGCAGCATCGAGGCAGGGAGTTACGCGTCTGCCTCAGAAGCTGTGCAGCTTGGTCCTCCTTTCCCCAATGCAAATCCAGTCCTGGACTCTGAGATCCCAAGCAGTGATTCTTTGAGCTGGTTTTAATGTTTTTCAGCTTGATTTCTTAAGGAAATGGGGCTTTTGGACGTGATATTTTGCTTGCCATTCTCTTCTTCCCTCCTCTGGAATTCTAAAATTTTGCTGTTTTAATTCAGCTGAAATAGGCCAAGGGATAAAGGTCTGTGAGGTGTTGAATTTCTGTGCATTTCCATTAAAAAAGTGTGCCACTGGGTAGAAAGTTAAATCATTTGTAGACCCCGTGGAAGGAAGGAAGAAGGACAACACATGAGTGATGTCCAATACATGGGGGAACCTTGTAGAGTAGGGTAGATGGTTGGACTCGATGATCCCAAGGGTGTCTTCCAACCTAAATGATTCTGTGATTCTTGCTGGACACACCATGCAGAGATGCTACAACCAGCCAAGCCATGGGGAACTTCAATTTGTGCCCGCATCTTGCTAGACAGGGGGCATAAATCCACGGCCAACTGGGCTGCCAGTCCTACTGCTGATGGGAGTGTTTCCTTTCAGAAAACGTTGTCAAAGAGCGAGTTCTGCTTAAGAACTTGTGGAAATGCACCTGCCATGCCCTGGGTCAAACACAGAACGAGCTCCCAAAGCCTCTGGGTTGTTATTTCTGGAGCGCAGTTTATTGTTAGTGCCTTGCCCATGGGCTGGACTTCCAACATTGTTCCCATCCTTTTATTCACCTCTCAAGAGGTGTAGTTTTTTGTTGTTTTATTTTGGTTTTTAATGCACTGAGTAAGTGGGACTGTGACTTTCCTGCAGCTGATGGGGATCTATCTCCTCTTCGTGTGCTCATGAACCAGGCCTGCCATGGCATCAAACCACTCCTGGAAAATATTTGTGCCAAAAGCTCTGCAGAAATAGCACAAACAAACCTGATCTTTTCTTTTTTCCCCAACCTCCAGATTTCTAATTCTATATATAGGTCACTGAAGTGGAACACCTCCTTCAGTTTTCAGGGGGAAAAAAAAAAAAGAAAAGTAGATTTCTGCAGACTCCAAACCTTTCAGCACTTTGTAACTTCATTTCAGCTTCTTTCCTTGGGATAATTTCAAAATACCTGGAGTAGGTCAGTGCACAATCTCCTGCTGGGATTTTACATTATCAGATTTCATGTTATTCCTTTGAGGTTTTCAGAGTTGTGTGGGTTTTTTTTTCTTCCTTTTAAATTTTCTTTCATGACAAGGAGGCCAAACAAATTCTTTATATACAAGCATCTACTTCTAATTTGATGACCTGACTCCTCAAGCTGGATATTTTGTGAATATCCAAAAAAAAAAAAAAAAAAAAAGTGTTGCAAACCTTTTGAATTTAACAACAGTGAGGAAGTGAGCTTTGTAGAGAGAGGGGAAATAGTTGCCTTTTGCCATATACAGCCCCACCAGCGATGACCTCCCACCGGATAAGGTTACTCACAGCCCACATTGCACACGCTGTTGTGTACTCACCGATTAGTGGATGGCCACCAATCTCTCAGTGAAACCACAGGCGCTGTTGAACTTGTCAGCATCCTATTTATAGCTTGGGCCTTTTGCATCCTCTTGGGAAATAAATGAAATGCGGCTCTTGCTAAATATGTCACCTCGCCAATCACTGCAGCACTGGCGTTGCTACGCAAAAGCACGGCAATACAGCTTGGGAGAACATTTGGGAGAACATCCTGAACTGTGAGAGAGTTTGCTCAGTGCCCCAGGGGTCAAAGAACTGAAAGGGGATGTGGCTCTTTCCTGCCTAATCATCTCCCCCACCCTGGGACTTCTTTGCTCTCTGCTTACATTTGGAAGGATGGTCAAACGGATGAAGAACCGTGGGGGACTCGAGGTCTGGTCTCCTTGGAAATGCACCAAGCGCAGAAGAAGAGAGCAGGGAAGGGAGTCTCCTTGCTTTTATTGATCTCTGACAAATAGCTGGGCTTTCTTATCAGAGACTTCTCATGCAAACGCCTTTTGTGAGAAGGTTTGTGGAGAGAGAAGCTGTGTGTCCCACGTGTGCTCGTGCTCATTTATGTATCACAAAACACTGATGGTGGAAATCTGAGACTGGACCGGTGGGTAATTTTTGGGCACCTCACGGCTCTGTTACGCTGCTCGCTTTTCTGGGTGCACATTGATTCCTTTCCTTCATGGGCTTCGAAACACCTTGAGGCCGCGGTGATGGGCACTGTGCAGGGCTACAGCATTTAGAGAGGGAAATGCCTCTTCACCATGTAGAATGCCTGTTTCTGAATGAGTAGGAAGAAGGCATTTTGAGGGTCCCCTTTCCTGCCCAAGTGTGGGATCACGTCTGTCCAACCACCCCGAGAGCTCCCATGCCCTCCAGCAATTAGTTTCAGGATTTCTCTCCTCAGTCTTTCCCCAGAACATCGAGGTCCAAAGGCCATGTGCTTCCTTGCTTTCCTGGGTGTTTGGAGATTTCCAAGGAGACCAGGCTCCCAGTTCCCCATCGCTCTTCAGCCCAACCATGAGCAAAGAGGAGGCAGCCTTAGGGCAAGGGAGGAGAGCTGGGAGCCAGGAGAGGGGAAAAGCCAGGAAAAGGGAGGAACAGTCCTTCTTAAATGCCTTTAGCTGCAGTTTAATCCCCAGAGCATCATGAAATGGTTTTTTCCTTCCTCTTCGCAGCTGCCTTTTAGGTATTTGAAGGTTGCCCTCGGTCCCTGCAGACTGTGGCTAGGAAATCTCCTTAGTAGAAGCGCGGGGGCTGCAGTTGTTTTCAGCCGGCTCAGTCACAACTTGCCTGCCCCGTGCACCACAGAAGCACCACAAGCTTCCCCACGGAGCCGACGGCAAACTCGGGAACACCCCTAACGCTTGCCTAGAGGGAGCGGCGGCCGCGTCACCCGTCCATGGCTGCCGTTTCCCTTTAAATCCTCTAAAAGCCATTCAAGTATTGAGTTGCTTGCTGAAACCTTAATGTGGAGACCGGCCAAGCCATGGCAGCCTGCCAGGGGTTTCCATGTCTACCAAGAATGTTTTGCAGTGCACCTTGGGAGGGGAGCATTACTTCCTCGATTTTTTTTTTCTTTTTTTTTTTCTTTTTTTCCTTTCTTCCCCTCCCCTTAAAGTGGGTAAATAAAGCAGCTGAAAAGTTAGAGCAGGCAGCTTTCACCACCAGCTCTTTCCATTCACATGGCTACACATCCTGGCTGACAGCTCAACCCATGGTAAGAGGGACTTTTTTTTTTTGCTCAGGTGGTGTTGGGCTGCCGGGAGATGCTACTAAACCGCTATGGAAGTGGTCTTGTGGGAGATTGTGGTCCTGTTGCAAAAGATTTGGCTCTGTGCCATGCTGAAGATCGGGGGGTTAGAGCTTTGGAAACAGGGTGATGTTCAGTGCATGGCAGTGTTTCTCTCCAAAGTTTGTCGCTTGGGTATTTTGTAGGGTTAGGAAAGGATGCTTCCACGTTTAAGATACGAGAAAGTTTGGGGAGGCTGTGAGATCAGCGAAATCCTACCGTCTCTGCCTCCGTAAAAGAGGAATGCTGCTCATTTCCTACTTGCATCGTGGCAAATAGTCACAAAATCCCTTCCGGTGCTGGGAGGGCGTGTGCCGCGGGAGTGGGGTATAATGGTGCGATTCACCGCAACGCTCTGGGACAAGGTGCCTTTGTTTCTCCAGCACCATGTTTCTGGGCGGTTGGACTTGTTATGTAGCCGATGTGCCTCGCAGTTGCAGGTGCCTTCCAGCCCAGTGGACAGGACCTTCTTGTGCCCGTTTAGGTGCTGAAGGGAAAGATTGGCTACAACCAACGTGGTGCTCTGGAAAGGTTGATCAAAGGCAAGGAGAAGGATACTGATTTCATGTGGCTACAGAAGGAAAGTCACCTCCTCCTGGTTTGCTCTGTCTCCAGGGTCGGTGTTGCAGTTACTCGTCCTTGCTCTTACAGCAAAGGTGGGTTGCTGGTGGCCTGACTGGTCTATGCTGCTATCTCAGGGGGGCATTTGGGAACTGGGAAGCGTAGGAATGGGGGTAAGACTGGGCCAAGACTTGCTCTGCTCTTCAGAGTGGCTCATGTGCTGGCTGGCCCTTGTCATCTTCTATGCTGCCTGTCTTTGAGGAGACCTTTCTCAGCCCTCTCAAATCAAATGGTGGCTTTCGCAGGAGGTACCCTTAAAACCTATCTGGGTGATGGGGAGGGACTGGTCTTGGCTACCTCATACATTAAGAAAGAAAACCTAGTTGACTTCTGCTCTCTGTCCTCCTTCAGTGTGTCTCTTGCCTATCTGTAGCTCTGCACCCTTGCTCCTCTTTCATGTCTCCATGTGCCAGTTGCCTCTGGCTATCGGATTCCTCTGATCTTCCGCCTGGATGCATCTGGCATAGCTGGCCAAGGAGTGGGAAGAAGGCCCCAACATTGCAGCTGGGGTTCGGCCACCCTGCTCAGAGCACTTGGAAGAGCCTTGATAAGTCACTGTCCTCCTGCGGTCAAGCACTTGGACCTCTGTGCTCTTCCCTGGCTGGGCTGTTCGGCAGCACAAAAGACTCACACAATTAAATACTCGCTTATCTCACTGGTGCTGTTTCTCTGTCCAACTTAGACAAATTTTCACATCATTTTCAGAGCAGAAAGGGTTGTAATCATTCTGCTACAATGAACGAGCGATATAATACTTTTTTATTATTACAAACTTTTCTGGAAACTTATCCATCCAACTACCCATGAAAGATAAGTTTGCAGAGAGGAAGAAGCTGATCTGAGCTGAAAGATGACAGCTTGGTGCTGACATAGGAAAGTGGGGTTTTCTTTGGTCTGTTTTCCTGCTTTGTGGCTATCTGCATGTATAGCTGCTCCTATGGAATTAGGAGTGACTGCCAGAGGCTAGTGTTTGTTTTTCATTTCAGTAAGGCCTTTAGTTAGACAAGCTACCACAGAGCAATAAATAGTTTGGGATCGTGAGTCATGTTTCATTCTTGTAACTAAGTAGGCATCATGGGTTTATTTAAAAAAGGCTTCCTTGTTTCTGTGTGTGTTGTTACTGAAAATAATTCTCAAATAGAGTCCCTATGCCTCTCTTGAACTATCTATTTGTCACTGTCAAAGGTGGCTGCTCTAAGGACTGGGATTTCTTTCTGTTTTGTTCTGCGGAGTAAGAATTAGAATTTCTTTACTGAGCAGTAAACACATTAGTTGTGTAATGCCATGTGTCCCAAGTGAGCTTGAGTCCCTGGATATGATGTGGGGCCGGGTGTGATTGCAGAGGTGCCTGGTATCTTCCCAAACTGTCAGTAAACCTTCCAGGTTTTCCAAAGTTTTGAGAGCAATGTAGCACCCTGACCTTTGGAGGGCAGTATGGCTAGATGGATGGGCATCCTGATTGGCTACCTGAAGGTAGAGGCAAGTACCACAGGTCACATGGAAGGTGGCACACCTTGAAACAGTGACCAGCCCCCCCATGACCATCTAGTTCTCCTGCCTTGGCAACCTAATCTTCTGTGCTGTGTGGGACAGGGGGACGATGGGACCAGTTGGTGCAGCTCCTGATGCAGAGTTTCAGCACCACCTCGTTGTAGCTGGAGTTTGTCCAACGGGCTAAGGAACTGGTACAGCTTGACTAACAGGCACAAGAAGACATGTTACTCTTGGGTACTTTTTGGTCCTTGGATCAGGACCAATGTTTTGTCCTTTATGCTGATGGCCAGCGTGCTCCTGTTTGGTTTTACCCCTTTCCAGCTCTTTTTTACTCTAAAGAGAACCAAGTGCTACCTGGTGAAGGCCATCAGACAACTGTCTGCCCAGGGTCTTGTTAATGCCTTTTGGATGACCTTGATCTTCTACCTGTTAAAGCAGTTGTAGTGAGTCCCTGCTGGTGGTGGACCTTCAGCAATGCTAAGAACTGGGTCTGCCATAGACTTGGCATGGCGTGCACACGTAATTAGGGACAGTTCCAGGACCAACTGTTGTCTGACAGAGAGGAGCACAGGTGGGGTGGACTTGCCAAAGGTCATGTAAACAGTGAGGGAAATGGTATTTAGGTCATCTGGTGGCTCAATTAAGGCTGAAAAAGTCTAGACTGTGCACACTTCAGGGATTAACTCTTGACTCTTCACGCTGAGACCCTGTGTGGGATCAGTACTGTGACATGAGTTTACATCTGAGCTCTCCGTCCAGCAGACACTGAAGCTGGAGGTTGTAGGAAGAGTCAGTCTATTAATTTCGTATGGGGCTTTCCTGCATAAGAAAATGAGTGTGGTAAGGAAAGGTGTTGAGTACATGATACTAACTTTTCCATGTCTCCTCTCCTTATGCTTGAATCTGCTTGTCCCGTCTCCTGGCCAGTCTTGTGCTGCAGCCTGTCCTTGGTCTTGTCTGATTGTCATCTCTGTCTCTTGTGGACAGGAAAACAGATGCAGACACGTGGCTGTTTGCAGTGAGCACTACCTGAATTCTTCTGCATATCCTGACATGAGTTTGGAAAATTTCTAGAAGTGCTTGATTTATATACTAGCTTACTCTTCAGTTGTTGCTCAGATGAAGAAAACATGTTTGTACCCATTGTTGATCCCAGTTTCTTGTTTTCTGATCACTCCTGCCTCACATACCTCTCTTACCCTTTAGGGAAAAGGCTTGTGTTGCCTCAGTGAAAAGAACCAGGACAAATTTGGTTATCAAGAAGGTTGTGAAACTTCTTTTGCATGAGATATGAATAATTGCACACTTAGCTCCTGTTTCCATGCATAGTTTCCCAATGGCATGCACAAATACTGTGCTTCTGGGCTTGCAAGGCAGGAGTTAAAGAGTACGTGCTGGGATCAGACGTCCATCTCTACTTTGGAGTCCCCTGGGTGAGCGATTCTGAGTATTTCAGCTTGTTGCTCCTGTCTGGGGTGAGTGCTGTGTCAGATGGTGCTGGCTAAAGCATAGCAGATCCAATGATGTCCAAGCAGCTATGATTGCCCTGTTACTTGCCAAAGCCTCAGGTGGTCCTGTGGCACGTATGTAGCAAGGCAGCAGAAATATCAAGCTGGTGCTCGCTGGGATTATGGGTCTGGTGCCATCTTAGATTTGTATTGCCTCCTCCATCTCTTTTACTTGACACTGAAGTACATCTGAAATTCTTGGGATACCTTGAGAAGTAAACGAAGATGCTGTTTTTTTTTTTTAAAATAGATTTTTAGAAGGAAAAGAAAGCTATATGATGCTGAGGTTTATGCTAGGAGGAACTATCTTTTTGTTGGGGGGGGGAATAGTTAATTGTTCTCACATCTTCAAACAGCCTCTAAAGGGCTAAGCAGGAGCTGAGGATTCATTGAGTGATGCCGTGGGAATGGAAGACTGCAGGTTTTTTGCTGCTGCTCTAAGGCCATGCTTCTCTAACCCCACACAGGAGCTGGTACAGTCAAGGGTATTCTTGTAACTGAGTGAGTCATAAAGCAGCTATTTCCAGAATGGTTGGTTCTTATAACACAGGGTGGTATTGCCCTGGTGATAGAAAGATTGCAGGCCAGAAGAGCTGACTCAGCATCGCTAGCCCCAGAACTCAAGAATTTGCCTGGGACCTAGTTTCAGCAGAGGAACCTGGACTATAAGTAGGCTTCAGTTTAAAAAAACCCCACCAAACCAAAACAAGAACTTCTTGATGGAAAAGGTAATTCCTTTCAGGGAAGCTGTATTTGCAGGAAATTACGAGGGTGGTGACACACTGGCACAGGTTGCCTAAAGAGCTTGTAGATGCCTCCTCATTAGAAGTGTTCAAGGCCAGGTTGGATGGGGTCTTGAGCAACCTGATCTAGCAAAAGATGTTCCTGCCCATGATGAGGGGGTTGGACTGAGATGATCTTTAAAAATCCCTTCCAATGATTCTATGAAAGGAGACATTTTCTCATGAGGTATAAGTTGGGGTGAGATTTGGGGGAGGTTTCTGTTCTTGTGAGTAAAAACCCTAAGAAGGAGGAGCAACGTGAACTCCTTCTCTTAGAGTTTTCTTGATCAAACCTAATTTGGTACTTCTAGAGGGGTAAATGCTTTAATTGCTATAGGTGGATGAATGCCAATTTGCTGTGCCATCTATTTAAGGGCAGACCCCTTGGAGCAACACTGTTGGTGTCACTGCACTCCAGCTGCCTCTCCCCGATCCCCTGAGTGGATGTTTCTAGTGACAGTGTTAAATCTGGCCTTTAAATTAGGTTCCCAGGGGGACACATGCAAGCATAGGAAGCAAAGATCTAAAACTGCAGGAATTAAAAAGATTTTAAAAGCAGAAGAGAAAAATGTAAAGCCTGAACCACCTGATAATTGCTTTCTGTAGATAAACGAATGCTAGTAGCATCCCCGAAGCTCCTGGCTAGAAATGGTATCACACTCTCTATATTTAAGATCTGTGGCTTCAGATAGCCAGCAACAATTTCATTAATAACGGTCTGGTCAGATAATGGGAAAGGGACCTAGAGCTGATAGGGAGGATTTCTAAAGACTTCTGTGGAAAGCTGCTGTGTTTATTTAATAAAAACTGTTAGTAGGAGAAGCTTAGTTTTGAAAAAACTCCAGGCATAGATCCTTTTTGTCAAAAAGAAAAGCTCCGTCTGTCAATGTGTCCCTGATTTTTTGTTTTGTTTTGTTTCTTTTTTTACAATTGAAAGTCTCTTGGGTCTACTTTATTTTTTTTACTTCAAGTTATGAAACCAACAAGTTCCCAGGATCAAAACTGGACTCTTTTCCTTTGTGTTGATTTGGATTAAGAATTACCCAAAGACACATTTTGCAGATAGGTAAGTTGTTGGTTTTTTTCCCTGAAATCAAAGCAGGGTGGGGAAGCGATTGCAGAATTACATTTACAAGATGAGAAGCATGTCTCATGCACAGCCTTAGATGCTCTTGAAAAATCTGCATCCTCATCACTGTCCTATCTACTGCAGAAATGTCCTGG
This sequence comes from Xenus cinereus, assembly GCA_025774025.1. NCBI lineage: Eukaryota > Metazoa > Chordata > Aves > Charadriiformes > Scolopacidae > Xenus > Xenus cinereus. The sequence continues at coordinate 1,572,786 of JAOXJK010000012.1, forward strand.
ACAGTCTTTATCTTAAGCTGCATCAGTCTTTATCTTAAGCAAGTATTGTCTATACAATATAGGTGATGGACCATCCTGTGTCTTACCCTCCATGTCCAACCCAAACCTGATCTAGTCTTAAAGGATCGATGTAAAGGTGTCTACAGGCTCCCAGGGTGGATGCAGAGGAATCAGTGGTCATAGTTCTAGGATGGTTTGGTGGTTGCTCAAGTAGCAGCAAGTCATTGCCATTTTTCACCCTGTGTTTTAAGGTAAAGCAATGACAATTCATGCGGTAACCTGTGGCAATCTGGTAGCTGCCACACAATCAGCTGAGTTGTCCGTGCAATGGGGACAGGTTAGACAATGGTAAGAAATATAAGTTGGAGGTCTTCCCTCTGTTGAGAACAGCATGTAGGGGGCAGGAATGTGAAACCGGAGATCTCAGACCGAAGATCATGACATTTGTGCAAATTCTGAACACTTCACGAAAACTGAGTGACTGGAAACAGATTTCTGCTGAGGAAACACAGACAAAAGTAAAAGACGTGTCCCAAACCAAACTGTTACGCCCCTCTGGGTCATCACAGTTTCACCACAGCTTTACTGGACTGGAATTAAAAAGAATCATGAGGGGGGAAAAACCTGAATCCAAAGCACACACAACCAGCCCCTTGACCAAGAATGTACAGAAACAAGCCACAAAGCTGAGCTTGAGGCCCAGGCCCAACTGCACTCAGTGGGTTGAACCAACAGATCTTAGATGTAAGGTAGGCTCTACAGTGTCTATCTGCCCCAGCGTGGAGCAGAGAGCTCCTGGGCCTTTCATGCAATGCTGCAGGGCAGCTTGAGGTCTCCAAACTTACATGCTCAACAAGGAAATTCTCAACACTGGGACCTCTGAAACCCTCTCCCCTCTGGGAGAGGGTTTATCCCTGCTGTGGCAGGGAGAAATCTCCATCCACGTAGGGTCTGGAGGCTGGAAAATCCTCCTGGGCTCAAGCACCCATGCAAAGACTTTGAAAGGACTTGAGGTGCCTGTCTGCCATCTAGCCCTTTGTAGGCGAGTACTTCCTCAGGATGTGGAAAATCCGATCATTCCAAATTTTGGACTGGAAGAAAGAAGGTCTGTATTTCACCAAAGTCCTGATCACCAGCTCGCTGTCTTCGCAGCTTGCAGAGCAGGTAGGAGGCCGGCAGTGAGCTCATTGCTCGCTCATCCTTTCCATTCCCAGGCTGCGTCCTTCCCTGCTATTGTTCCCTGCTCTGTACCAGGATTGCTGCTCCGAGGGTTGCTGCCTTGCCTGCCTGTGTGGTGTCAACCATTGTGTTGAGGCAGACGGTGAGTTATGGGCACGATCTGCTCTGAAAAGACCCCGGGAGTCCAGGAAAATGGGAAGGAAGTCAAGACAATAGAAGAACCTCTCTGAACAAAAGGTGATTGAGGCACTTCTTGTCTCCTGTTACACCCTGAGCATCCTCGCTATAGAAACCGACTTGCCCTGATCCCTCAGCCCGCAGTAAGTTCCAGTAGTTTGTAAAAATCCTTGAAATCATATAACTGGGGAGGAGGCGAGCCGCTGAGTCGTAACATGTCAGAGCGCCTGGGAAAGAATGGGGCTTTGTTTGTGCTCTCCAGCAGGCTCTGAAGCAGAAGGGGAGGGCATGGGGCTCTTGTCGGGCAGCGTATCTACTCCTTGTGATGTGGAGAGCGAAGGCATGGTGGCGGTGGCTGCCCCGACAAAACGCTTGTGGGGATTTGCTGTAATTGTGGATCAACTGGGAAAAAAAAAAAAATGTTCTCGATGCTTTTAGAGGTGGGCTGGTGGCTGAGCTCGAATAGGTGGGCTGGGGAGGACTCTGACAGATGGAGTTGGGGGTTTGGGGTTTAATTTTAGTTTGTTTTGGGTTTTTTTTTTTTTTTTTAGAAGGAGGGGAAATAGTTACTGCTGGCTGAGGTGTAGCAGAGGACAGGCTTTGCATGCGTCACGTGCAGGCTGTCACACGCTCCCCGCTCCGCAGCGGGCTCTGAATAGAAGGAAACGTCCCGTTTCCCAGGGTTTTCCTGTCTGTGAGCTCCGGCAAGGACAGAGGTCGCGCCAGGGGAGAGACTGGCAGAACAAGGGGGGGGGAAAAAGCACAGGAGCCTCGTTTGGCAAACCCCTGTGGGAATGCGCTGTAGGTGAAAAGGGATTAGAGCTGAGAAACGCCACTGCACAAATTAAAACACATCCTGTCCTTTTCCCTTTCAGTCTCCTGTGTTTTAAATTTCCCCAACACGTGCGCTGCAAGAGCACAGATGGCAAAATTTCTTGTCCTTTAAAAAAAAAAAAAAAAAAGAAGCGAATAACAAGCAATTGCTGTAGAAACCCTACGTGCACGGGTTTCGTAACTGTCTCTCCGGGCTCCGTGGGTGTCTCATCTAATGAACAGGCCCAGATCTGTGTTTCAGCAAACGAGGCGGCTGGACGTGGGAGGGAGAGGTGGGAGGGGAGAGCGGCGGTGCTGGGAGCACCGAGTATTTCAGGAGTCGGAAGCTCAGAGGAGCTGCCGCCGTAGCATTTACCGCAGGGGAATTTTAATTGGCCGCCTTATGCGAGGTACGTTGCTCTACGCGCTGGTTATTTTTGGGGTTTCGTGACCAGTGTTCGTTAGTTGGTTGTTTTCCCGTCGCTCCTGAGGCTCAGCGTTGTGTTTAGACATGCACCTTAGGAAGGGTGCTAAGATCAGCCTTAACAGCTGAAGGGACTTTTGAAGGTAATGGGCTAAAAGTCCTGAGGTGGAGTAAAGTTTGGGAGGGTTTTCTACAGGTAGAAATTGTACCTGTGCAAGGAACCGAAGCGGAGCGTAAAATGCACTTGGGTGCTTCATCTCGACAACACACTGGCCTTGCATAAAGAAGATAGGTTGTCTGCAAGGTGTGTAATTCCCAGCTTGGCCCAGACTTGTGGCATTAAGTCCTCCGCTTGCTCTCACCTTGTGTTTTCCCGACAGGGATGCTGGAGAAGCCTGTGCACGCGCGGTCCTTCTCCCACAGGCAGCTGCTTGATCCTCTGTGTGCGTCGGGGCTCGCTCCTGTTTTGAGGGAGGGATTTTTTTTCCACCCGTGCCAGGCAAGGAGGCAGCCTCACCTGGCAATACGAGCCTGATGAAGTAAGGCTGGAAACCGTGCACTCACGCTGGGGTTGCACAGCTCGCCTGGCGGAGTAAAGAAACCAATACCCAACTAATTAGTCAGGGTGAGAGAGGCTGATAAGCTCGCCTGGGTTTCTGCAAGGGAGGGAAGCGGTCAAGAGCTTGCAGGTGTCTTGGGTGTAAAGTGAGAAGTCTGGGTCAATGGGCCCAATTATAGGGGAACAGTAACCCACTTAAGACTTTTAAAAAAGTAACAAACAACCATGTGTTTAGAGCCAGAAGAGGAGGAGCCACAGTTCACAGGAGGGGACTGCTTTTAAACTTTAGCTTAGTTTAATTTGGACCTGAACCAAAGCTGTGTCTCTTTTGTCTGTGGAAATTTCCTATGGCCTGGAAGCTTCCTAGACCTTGCAGCTGCTCCCTGAACTTGGTAGTTTCACTACGGCTGCTGCAAGACCAGATTTCTGAGGATCCGCAAGGAAACCAGGCAGAATTGTCCTTCAAGACCCTGCCTTCTATTTAGTAATGCATTTTGGAGGCAAACAATATCTGCACGTTGAAGAGGGATAAGATAAACTCAGGGACAACCTGTCCATAGGCAGATACTAGGAATAGGGTTGCACCGTTTGAGTTCCCTAATGCAACAGTTGGTTATTGGGGGAATACAAGAGGAATGAACCTCAGAAAGTGGCCAAGCTTGTGTTTATTCTCTAAATAATAGCTCTTATTCTTATTGCCAGACTAGATGGACCACTGGCCTGAGCTGGTCAGGTAATGTTTACATTCCTGTTGAATTGGAAAGGGCTCATGCAATGCACTTTGGGCTCAACAAACAGGAATTTTCTTGTGAAACAGTTTTGTCAGAGCTTCTGACCAGCTCTTCAGGTCATCAAAAGACTTGGGTTTTGGCACTCAAAGCATCTCAGTGACCTGTGGCGTCTCAGAACAATGATCAGAGCTTAGGAAGCGCTGGTGACTCTTTGCACGCCTGTCCTGCCTTCAGTGGCTTGTAATTTGTCCTCCAAAAGCACCTGAGGGGTTTGATGAAACACTGGAAGCGTCCGACTACACTCAGCCTTTGGTAAAGGCCTTGGGCACTTGAGAAGGAAAAATTTGGCAGTTCTTCAGTCAGTTTTGTTGTTCATGTTCCTGGCCATGAGTGAGTCTAAGGGACCCAAACAGAAAGCAGAGAAAGGCTGAGTGTAGGGATTAAATGCATCCATTAAGTCTTTTTTCCCTTTCATTCCTGTTCCTTTGTACGGATTTCAGCCCTGCCCTGTTTCTGGCAGGTATTGGGGATGCTGCAAAGTGCTTAGACTTTGCATGGGTCACGGGGTAGAGCAGATCTGTGAGGTTTTGTAAGTGGCCTTTTGTAGAATCATAGAATTGCCTGGGTTTGGAAAGAACCTTTCAGATCATCGTGTTCAACCATCAACCTAACGCTGACACAAACCATCACTAAACCATTTCTCTAAGTGCTATGTCTACTTGTAGTGACACATCGTTAGCTTTTGGACATTTTCTCTAGCAAAAGCAAACACCTGTGAGATGGGAGGAGAGGCAAGCAGTGCTGTCAAAAGGGAGGGCAGCTAAAGGATGGAGCCAGAGCCTCACTTGTGAATATCTGGTGGACCTAGCCATCTCAAAGGTGGCTATTGTCACCATTTTATGATGATTTTCTGTCTTTTTAGCACAAAGGAAGCGAAATCTCTTCCGGTCCTACTCAAGTTCTGGAGGTGCTGAGTGGAGAGGATGGTTCAGGGTGATGATGTTGCTGTACGTTGAACTCCATCTCATCTGTGAAGCAGTTCTGCTACCAGCTCTCCCGTTGTCCCCAAGGGACACTCCTCTGATATTGGTTGTACCTCTGGGTTGGTTTCCAGGCTGTAATTCAAACTCTGTTTCTCAGGGTGTGACTCATAACTGCTTCGATGCAGATAGTAACATGTACTCTAAATCCCAAGTGTGTAGCGCTCTGTCATTTTTCTTGCTTTTTGAGGTCATGCTGAAATTCCATTTGCTTTGGAAGAGCACGTGAGGGATATATTGGGAGCGTGAGGCCAAAGGAGATGAGTTCCTGCTCCCAAAGCTGTTATTGGACCTGTGATACCAAAATTGTCCCTAGCTGTTATCTTCCATCTTTCCCATATTTCCACTCCAATGGAGAATTACTGATTCCCCTCTTCTCGCGATCTGTCCTTTGCTGCCTCCAGACAACCTGTAGTTGTTTTGGGTTTGGCTTGGAACTTCATCCAGTAACCCCAAGTCATTCTGTGTTGCATATGAGTTGCTGGGTCAAAATAGTTATGCTTCTGAATGCATAAGCTGCTTGTAAGTGATAACGATAATGGGAGTTACAAGGCCATGGGGGATTAAACCACAAAGTAAACATCGTTTCACCTGCAGGCCTTGTTGTACTCGCCTTGTTATTTGCAAAGGCTGAATGACATCCTTAATGGTGGTGACAGTGATCTTCTCCAGCTTTGGCTGTCAACAGGTGAAGGGTTTATTTGAGCTGTTCAATTCTGTAGCTAGTGGAGAGAGACCAGGTATGCCCAAAGGTCCACTCGTGTCACTAAGGCTGGATGAAATTGAGCTTTTCACGTGCCTCCTTGGCTACAAAGGGAGCCTGGGGTGGGCAGTTCTGCCTTCAAACAACCAGAGAAGGCAGATGGGTTTTGTCCTTTTGCTGGCAACTGGAGTTTTATGGTTGTCTTCATTAGGCTCAGGAGCGAACTTCTTAAGGAAGGAACATGAACTTTCAATGTGGGTTTGGGGAAGAATGAAAAAAACCTGAGTCAGATAAGGTTTGTATAAAGCTTTCGCATTCCCTGTTTTTGCAAAAAAAAAAAAAAGGGGGGGGGGGGAGAGAAAAACACACTCCCCTCCCCTCAACCTCCCACATAGCTTCCTGTTTGTCTGTGTTAAAGATGGAAGAAGAGAAAATCTGGGGAAAAAAATGGTTCTCCTTGGGCTGAAAAATCAATTATACAGCCTTAGTGCTTTCTGAAGAGAGTAATGAACGCTCGTTTGACCCTTCATAAGGTCCTTGCCACACACTGCTATCCTAAATTTGCTGAGATTTTAACTTGGTTGATGTTTTGGCAGCCTTGTGCTGTCTCTTCTTTCAGTGTTTGAGGTGCTGCCGCGGAGGTGACCACAAACAATTTTATGACCGATGCATAAAATCAGCTGTACCAAGCCAAGATAACTCACCTCTCATAATGTAGAAGAACATTCCCGGAGAAGAACACCACGAAAACTAGAAAGGGTTGTAGTGATACTTCCTCCACATGTCCTTGTTGTCTCCTCAGGGACTTCATGAGCTGGCCTTGATGACTTTGTTTTTATAAGCTTTTAATGGATTTTTCCTGCATGGACTTACGCAGTTGCTTTTGAATGCATGTAAAGTATTCTCATAGCAATCACAGACTCTTGTGACAATCAGTTCCATAGCTTAATTAGGCATAGTGGGGTCAAACATCTTGCTCTTCATCAGGACCTGGCCCCACTGCTTGAGAATCGAGGTGGTTGTGCTGTGCCCCAAATGTTTGCTGTGTGGCCTCATCTGTCTATGAATCTGGACCAACCAAAAGTCTTGTGTTCAGGGTGAGAGTTCTGATGGGCTTGTTCATTTTCTCATGTTTTTAAACTGTGCGGTGTACTGTGTCTACCTACTTTCATTGCTGTCCTGCTCCACAGTTTTCCCTGGTAAAGACAACTTTGAACAAGAACTTGCCTAGTTCCTTCACATGGCTGGCATCAGCACGCTCCCTGTATCCCATGCTGGAGCTTAATCCAAGTCACTGCTATCTCTGTTGTTCTCTTTCTCCTTTTTACGCTGCTAGGGGCTGTTTTGGGATTCAGGGTTTCATTGTCTTTCTGTCCTGTTTATCCCCAATTACCTCTTACCTCCTACATCATGTGTTTCTGCCTGTTTATGGGGTGGCTCCGGTAAGTTGAACGTTAATTCATCCCGAGTTGTGATGATCTGAGGCTTGACAAGAGCAGAGTCTGAATGGGAGAATGTACGCCAGCACGTTGGTGTTGGTTAAACAAAGCCTGGAATTGTTTTTCCACATGACAGAACGGTCTTTGTGCCAGCCTGAATGCAGACTCAGCTGGAGCGTGAGGCGTGAGGGGGGGGAATGTCCTTTGGAAACACAATTAAGATGCATGGGGATACTTGGTCCCTAGAGAAAAACAGCAAAGGTTGGGACAGAAAGAGGAGCAACATCTCTGGCCACCAGGGTTTGCCCCCATGGCCTAAGGAGCTCTGGAGTTTATGGACTCTGAGGTGGCACTACTAATGGAATGAGGAGATCCCACCCTGCTCGGCGACACGTTTATGTTGATGGTACATTAAACTATGCTGGGGAACAGATTCAGGTTAAAAAGTAATCTGGCAGAGAAGGGTAGAGTCCATGGTCTAAGCTCAAACAAATCTTTCCGCTCTCCCCTCCACCCCTTAAGACCAGCTCTGAATGGAAATCCCTTTTTTCCCCAACAACCCCTCCGCCC
>JAOXJK010000012.1:1582406-1610191 GCA_025774025.1 Xenus cinereus
AGAAGTTCCACCTAAACATGAGGAGGAACTTCTTTACTTTGAGGGTGGCAGAGCCCTGGAACAGGCTGCCCAGGGAGATGGTGGAGTCTCCTTCTCTGGAGACATTCAAAACCCTCCTGGATATGTTCCTATGGGACCTGCTCTGGGCGGACCTGCTTTGGCAGGGGGGGTTGGACTAGATGATCTCCAGAGGTCCCTTCCAACCCCATGTGATTCTGAGATTCCGCTCAGTGCTCCCGACACCCAGCGGCCCTGCAGTTCACATTCAGTTTTTCACAAGTGTGTGGATGTACAACATGTGACCTCTGCGTGCCCTTGGGCAATCCCCATTGTTTCCTTTGTCCTCTGTGGCTGAACCAACATTGGTTTTGTTCACAAAGTGACAAACTTGAAATCTTCTTTGCCTGACTGGGCTAGAATAAGCGCGCAAATGCTGTTCTCGCAGAACTGATGGGGAAAGCCTGGAAGGGGTGGCTGAAACTCACGCTTACCTTGTTGGGTGATGTGATGTGGCAACTTTGGTCTTTTTGTGGTGCCGGAAGGGCTGTTTTGAAAGCTGACTGGTGCTGCCTGCCCATTCAGCAAATGATCCCCCACTGTCGCGTTCAGGCTGGAAGTAGCTCACAAATTTTCCCAGGAAGGATGAGAACATGATTGCTAAAAAGAAGAAAAAACAACAAACACGGTCAAGCTCAAAAAAACCCTACTATGTTAAATCTCTATCAGGTTATAATGGAAAAGAGTATCCAAATACTTCTGGGTTTTTTCAGGGTTAGCTTGAGTGTCTGTACAGTGTTTCCATTGCAGGGGTTTCTCAACCCGTCTACTGGCCATGGGAATGCTTTGGGGTCATCCCCATAAGGTCTGAGCTCAGGTCTTCATGGTTAATAGACCCTCAATGAACCAGGATTGCAGATGGGCAGGAGTCAGGGTGTGGGACCAGCTGACAGTTGGAAGAAGCGATGCTGCATCCAGATCAGTAGGTCCACCTTGGACATACGTAGTTCTTCCAAGTGACCATTACAGAAGTAACCAAATAACAGTTGGTCTGGGACAGTGATGTTCCTGTGCTGTTGTGCATGTGTTCTTCAGCCCTGAGGAGGCTCTTCAGCCTCCTGCCTCTGCTCATGGACTTTCAGGGGCCTGTGGAGGAAAGCTGTGGGTATCTGCACCCTTGGTTTGAGTCATTCAGTTTATATTAAGCCATCTGCATGTAGCGAACGGGTGGCTTCTCTGCTTGTTTTGATAAGAGAAGAGTTTGGGGAAGACTTTCTCAGTTTGGCATCTAGCACCCATTCTTTTTGTTTTGCCCAGGATAAAACGTTTTCTTGCAAAATTAAATAACGACCAGGGGGAGAACAAGTCCCTCTCACAGCAGAGAGCTCTGAAATGATGGAATCATTTTCCCTTCTCCAAAAATAAGACAAAATAGTCAGGCTTAAAAAATATAAGTAAAACCCAGCAGACTGTTACTCAGTGAGCCTAATGCGACCTCACCGATTACATGCTGTCCTCTTGAAGCATTTAAAAATGAAATGCTGTCACATATCCGGCCTGACTTCAGTCTCTGATTAAGCAAGCTAATTCTGCTCAGAAATTTCTGACAAGCTTGAGTGCTCTCTAGGACTTGTGAGAAGCAACTTCATCTCTGTGTCTACAAGACAGGGGATTAAGTAGTGGCAAAAAAATAAACTTTTAGATCCGTCCTGTCCTCTTGGTATTCTGGGGTGAGAGCTGGCTGGCTGCTGTTTTGTTTTGCTTTTTTTCCTGGCTTGGTTGCCTTTATTGGGAGGGGCCAGGAGGAGTTTGGATTCCAGCTTTCTGACCTGTTTGCATGTCTAGAGCTTTCCTCTGGGACAAATCACCAGCGTTCCTGCAAAAAATAGCCTTATGGTCAGGCAGACCTTGATGTATGAAAACTTGCAAGCTAATGAGATTATGGAATTTTTTAATGCTTCCCATTTTTCAGAAAAATTAAATTTAAGAGGCGGTGGTTACGAAGGAGAAAACAATGTCATTCATCTGTGCAGTCGGTTGTGTCTGGATCTGAACAACCGCTTAAAAGCAGGCCAGCTAACTGTTCAAACTGCAAAATGTCCCTTGTCCTGTGACACCATTTCAGCCCAAGCTCCAGGATGACCTTGAAAAGGAGTTTCTAAGCAGAGTTGGGTGACTTTAGGGAGCTCAAACTCTCATTTAGCAAAGAATTCACCCACGTGTGAATCTTAAAAATGAGATGTTCCCACCTAACTTAGTCGATCCACCCAGGTGAACTTTTTACAGTCCATGCTGAGATGCTTGAGATGTTTCTTCCCATGAAGTATAAAGTAGGGTTAGGCATCTATGTCAAACTTCCTGACATCTCAGCACAAGGAGAATGAATCTCGCCTATTTGTAGCAATTGGGGGAGAGGTTCAAGATGTCTTAGAGGATGCCACCAGCAGATAACGTGAGCTCAGCTCTTCCTGGAAACAATGCAAAGACTCTAGTTATGTCTCCATTAGTAAATAAATTAGGTCTAGCCCCATAGCCAAGTGGTTATTGCATAATGTATACATAGCTAATTTCTCCTTACCTCTCAAAACGGCACGACTATGTGCAAACTACCCGTTTTAAATGGTCCCTGGGCCATGCCCGAGAATTGTCTAGGAGAAGCACTAGTTGACACACCAAAACTGTGCCAAAATCTCGACCACCAACTTAGCAATGTAAATCTTTGCAGCATAATGCCATATCCTCATTTGCCTACTGTTGTGAATGTTGCTTTTGAGCATGCACTACAACCAGGCTAAAGTTAAATGTGGACAGACCATATTCGGTCCCTTGACTTTGCTGGTTTGGTTCAGAAAGTTAAAAGAACCTCAGAGCTTTTTGTGTTTTTATCACCCTTAGTGATATCAGCTGAATCTGCCCGTAGTATCTTCACCGTCTGTCCTTTTTGCAGGCAGTCTGACATGCTATTAGCTGGCTGTGTTCGCTTCCTCTGATACATTTCTTTTGGGAGGTAAGGCTGGAAGGAGGAAGCTACTGGAGTTTGCTCGCATTGGTTTGCTGCCTTTTTTTTTTTTTTTTTTTTTTTCTTAAGTGCTGCCCACTTCCACTTTAAGCAATCTTTCCTTGTTCATGCAGCAGTTGTGACATACAACCAGCAGTGCAGTGTCCTACTCAGGAAGGAGTAACACCAGACCTCTGTTTCTCTGGAGGGTTGATGTTTGAGCATGGCTGGCATGGCTCTGCAGCTCCGGACAATAGCTTTTAATGCCAAAAGGTGTAGACTGAAGCACCTGGGAAGAAAACTGGTGAGAGATATGGGAAGAGATGCTTTGCCTCATCCTTTGCTGCCTTGTACTTCAGGGATTTTCTTTTGGGAGAATGAATCTGGCACTAAACAGGATTAACACATATCAAGAAGTTTAGGGCCTTTCCAGTCATGGAAGAGGTATCATGGCCCACCTGAGAAGATCTTCACTTGGGGCATCAGGAAAATGGGCTGTAGCCTCAGTGGTTTTCTGAGATACCAGCTCACATTGACCTATCGGGTTTTCATTTTTGCCTCTAACATTTTCAAATGCTTTTTGGGGACTGCAATTACACCTGTGTGTGCTGTCAAGAGCAGGAAAGGCTGAGTTTTTGCAGGGAGCACTGAAGCCTTGGTAGATGGATACTCTGGCAAGGGCGTTTACGTGTGTATTCTCTGTTGTCTCCAGGACATGTGCACAGCTGAAGCAACTGCATCGCTGCTCCAAGCAGAAGAAACCTTCTCAGCATGCCTGGCACGGATAGATGCCCTCATCCTCAAGCCTCTGCTCCAGGCAGGTAAGTCAAAGACTTTTTTTTGTCTGTAGTTCTAGCCTTGAGTCATTGGCACACCTAGGTAGGGAATTATAATTGAAACTTCATGGCTGAAGACTTACTAGAGGCTGGTTTGCTGGAGTAAATGGTATGTAGAGTTGTTTCACTTAAGATAGTGAGATCTTAAGGATGTCTATGACCTTTCTTTCAAGCCTAAGACTGTGGTTCCTGTTTTTTTTTAGAGGTTAGTTCAGATTCTAACCAATGTCAACCTGTACATCTGCTCCGAGGCTTGTTTCCAGCATGGTGTGTGGAAACCAAAATGCATCTCAGAGATACATGACCCCTAAACGGTGCCCATTCTGCCTCTCAGCTTCCATGGTCATGCCCATCTTTGAAGGTAAAACTTGTAGGTGCAGGTTCTGAGCTGGCATTAAATCAGAGAAGCTCCGCTGAAGTAACAAATCTGTATAAATATTCACAAGCCTGTCTGGCCAAAAGTGGAGTGACTGGATTAGAGCCGTAGGGTGGTTCCTTCTCCTGTCACCACCTTTTTTTGGTCTAGCCTCCAAGGAGACCAGGAACAGCCCTTTGGGCCAGGGACAGGATGTTTCCCTCTGGTGCTTGTGTCTGAGCTGGGGTTGAGCCTCGCAGGCAGCCCTGACCCCAGGCCCCACAAGAACGAGAAGAACAAATCCTTAGCGTGGATAGTCTATGCAGTTACTCACAGGGACCCAACCCTAAATCATCATCTCCTTCCTCTTTGGCATTGTTTTTCTGTAAGAATATATGTGCTTCACATGCAAAAATTGGGCTGAGTATTAAATGTAGGCGATGTTTTCCACAAGCTTTCTTGGAGTCAAGCCTCTCTGATAGCTTTTCTCCCCTCCTCTTTTCCTCAAAGAGCCTAGTGACCAGAAAGGAAAGGAGAACTTCAAGCTCTTCCTGCTCCTGAATGATCGTTTTCAAGCTCTGTGGAACCTCACAGAAGAAAATTACCGGATACTGAAACAAAAATGCAGCACCTCTGAGTCATTCTGCATCCAGGACATTTACACTGTCTGGAAAGGAGACCTGTTTCTAAGCCTCTACATCCAGTAAGTACAGAAGCATTTTGGAGTAGTGTAAGGGACCAAATTTATCAACTAAATGGTAGGTTGGCGCAATTAATGTTAATATTTGATTTATTCAGTCCTGTCCACTAGTGTTTGGTTATTAGGTCAGAGAAGTGATTGCATTCAGATCTCAGAACAAGTGCTACAGAATACAAACAGGATAATAAATAGCTTTATATATATATATAGCTGTGAGTATGCTTGTAAGAGGCAGAATTTCTTTAAGTATAGGGTTTTTTATGCATCTTAAAAATGGGAAAAGGACAGGGGGAGTATTTGTGCCTGGGGAATTGATGAGAGTAAATCTTCGGCTGTCATCAGGAACAGAAACACATGCACAGGCAGGTTTACAGGCCTCATAGGGATGAGGAGAGGAAGGTGTTACCAAACACGGTTCATATTACGTGTTTGTGACACATTTTTATGCTCTTGGCAAGGGATATGATAGCAAGTGATGGATGTAGCGTAACGCGAAAAACATAATGCCCTATTGCTGTTTCTAGAATTAATTGTCTGCTCCCCATCTGTCTGCGACACAAAATAAAATGTTTACCAAAATCACTCTAGCATGTGTAACCTGCATGCTGATGTCCTAGCATGAAAAATGGTTTATGGACATCCGAGATGACATCAAGATCAGCCGGTGTTGAGTCGTTCATTCATCACGTTGGCCACAAACGTGGCCAACCCTTTGCCAGATGGGCTTGTGCCGTCTGTGCAGTTTGGCACCCACACAGGAACGGGAGATGGGCTCGCTGGCTTCTGGACATTGCTGTTCCTCTAGTCTTGGGTTTTGTGGTTTTAATGCATGAGGAGGGAGGAGGAAGGGAAGGACTACTTTTTTTGGGTTTGTTTTTACTTGGCCAGCATCATTTTAGAAAGTGATGCACAACAGACTTTGCCTTTACGTGAATGGAGTTTAGAGGGTGTGTGGTGTTCATTCCGGAGGTGATTCAGTGAATTAAAATGGGTTTGCCTTAAAAAGGTGTATAAAGGATGAAAACTTACTCTGAGGTTTCAGATGACTGAAAGGGGAAGTTTATCGTAAGATCTAATTTCCCCTCATTTTGAAACTAAGACCTGTTTTCATTGGGTGTCACACAAAGAAAGAAAAGCTGGTTCCTACCCACCTCTGCTGACTCACTCTGTGCCATCCTGATCCTACAACGTCTCACGCTTGTTAGAGTGTTACAGGAGGAAGCAAGGCCTCTGTTCTGGATCCTGAAAACCAGCAGTAAACACGTGTCCCTGAAAGATGTTAGAAATAACAATTAGTCTGGACATTCTACAGGACTTATCTGAAAGCACTACTAGAAGAAAGCCTGGTATTTGTTGAGAAAATATGGCTCGGTCTCCCTCTAGTGTGAGATGAGATGCATTGACACCGGGATACATTGGCTTGAATTTACCATCAGTAATAGAAAGTTTTACTTTAACCAGCAGAAATTCGGACATCCGAAGCTGAACGCTAAAGCTCAGCCTTTGGAGATTTGCTTTCCAGGACAGTTGTGCAAGTTTGCTTCTGCTTATGCTAAACGCCAGGATGATTTAAACTTCCTGTAACGATACTGGTGCAGAAGTCAACAAGGCAGTCCAACCGAGGCGGTGGCAAAGGGGACAAAAGGGGAGTGAGCCAAGGTGAAAAGTCCAGTAGCTACATCTCTCTCTGCCTCCCGTGGAAAGGTGGACCTGACATGACATTTTCAAATGAGCTTCTTCCCTCTATCGCTTAAACCTCGTGGCTAATGTGCATCTCTAACTCAGCTCGTGCTTGTGTGTGTTTGGGTTTTTTTTCTTGCCAACAGATATTTTGTCACTTTTGCAAACTACGTTGTGGTCCATGGCTTCGAACATGCCACGAAGAGCAAAAGGTGAGCAAGCTGGGAAATGCTTCTTTGAAGGGGCTGATGGGAACACAATGCTACTGTATGGGCTTAAGATACTGAAGTGGAGTGAGCAGCACTGAGCTCTGCACCTCGCAGTGATTTCCATTTCATGGTCCAGCTGCCTGGCCATTCTGGTTGCATCCTGGTCTTCTGAGACCAGGGCAGCAGCTGTTGGAAGGTTTCCTCAACAGGTATCTCTCCATCTCCTCCTAGCTGTACGCAGCTCCTTTTGTGGGAGGGGAAGCCTGTAAATTTGGAAGTTGGGGGGACCTGAGAAAGGATGATGGGGGAATCTGGCACGAAATTTCTACTGCGTGTCCCAGATGTCTCAAGGAAATAACAAATGAAATCATCAGCACTAGACATGAGCAGGTTCACAGCCACTTTATGAGAGTCACCCTTTTGGTGTGCAAACCATCATAAAATACATGCTATATTCCATGTATCTGTGGGTGGGGTTGTGTTTGCAAGGACCTCTGGGCCAGAGGCAGGAGGGATGGAGCTCTTGTTCACCTCATTGCCTTATTTCTGTCTGTTTGGTGTGCAAATTTATTTGCACTGTGTCATCTCCTGCTCTTTCAAGTCTCTGGGAGTGAGGTAGCATATAAAGTTTGGAAGGCAGGGGAGTGGCAATTTGCAGAAAAACATAATTAATGAACCTTTGTTTTAATTTGCCATCTTGCAGTGAAGCCTGGAAGCACCATAAGACAGTGCTGAAGCAATTCCTCACAGACTTCACCTCCGAGACCTCCATGTCACTGGCCTTATACACTGTTCTTCACAAACCTATCCGAGATCATATCGAGCAATATATACTGCTCCTTACCAAGCTGAACGAGGTTCTCAAGGAGGTAAGAAACTTTATGTGATGTTACTTGACTGGCTTATGCGAACACCTTATGCATGGCTTTTGGGGCTTTGTGGTGGTCCAGTCAGTGAATCCAAAGCAGGCTGGAAGGAAAACGATTTCCAGTGAAGAGCTGGGGTGGTAGTAACCAGCACCAGTGGAGTACAGCCCACCTGAAAGTCTCAAAGCAACAAACAGTGGCCACTCCAGTGCAGTATGAGCTACTCGTAGAATCATAGAATGCTTGAGGTTGGAAGGGACCTGAAAGATCACCTGGTTCCAACCCCCTGCCGTGGGCAGGGACACCTCCCACTAGACCAGGTTGCTCAAAGCCCCATCCAACCTGGCCTTGAGCACCTCCAGAGATGGGACACCTACAGCTTCTCTGGGCAACATGGGCCAGTGTCTCACCACCCCCATAATGAAAACTTTTTTCCTAAAATCTAATCTAAATCTCCCTTCTCTCAGTTTGAAGCCACTATCCCGTATCCTATCACTATGTGCCCTTGTAAACAGCCCCTCCCCATCTCTCCTGTAGGTCCCCTTCAGGTACTGGAAGGCTGCTATAACATGTCCCTAGAGCCTTCTCTTCTCCAGGCTGAACAACCCTAACTCTCTCAGCCTGTCTTCATAGGAGAGGTGCTCCAACCCTTTCCTCATATGCTCATCATACAGAGGAGCTGCAAAGGGTCAAGTAAATGGCTTAAGGTTGCACGCTTCTGCTGGTGGCAGAGATACTACTAGATATGGGAGGCTTTCCTTGCAAAGGAGGCTGGAGGGTTAACTCTCATTTGGATTCAGAACTGCTGAGGTTTTTCTGCAGCTGTAGCCCAAAGAGTAGATGTCATGCTCAGCCATACCTGAAGTGCTTCTCAAGCCCTGTCTTCTTTTATCAGGGCTCTGAAAAGGACGTGGTTACCAGTGCCATCAAGGAATATGTGAAGCTGGAGTCTTTCATCGGCCAAGTCCTGGATGAAGCTTGTTTTACCAAGTCCTTATGGAAATCTTTGGGCTACAAATTCACCGTGAGTTATGGATGTAGAAATTGGCTTGAAGGGGAGCTCTTTTGGAGATCTTACACTTTTGGTTACGCATGGAGGAAATTTAATACAGATCAATCATTTGAGGCTTAGTTTGAAGACAACAGAGCAGGGCAGGGTGGAAGTCTTGGAGAAACCACTGGATGCTTTAGAAATTGAGCCCTGTGCCTAGTTCTGCTATCCCTGTTAGCTTGTGCAGCAAGTCAGACAGTCTCTGGAACTGTTGTCTTGAGTTGTATGTCCTCTCCCAAATCCTGCTGTGTCCTGATGCTTTTGGTCCACCATCTTGACTTCTGTGGTTCCCTCTGCAGGATGTGCTTTGTGTACCTGAAAGAAGGCTGCTGGAAGATAGCAAAAATCTTCCCATCTCTGCCAGCACGAATCGATCAGACCGGATCTTGCTCTTCGATGATGTCCTTGTGCTAATTCAGGTGAGTCTTCAATCTGTCAGAGGGACTGGAAGGGCAGCACAGATAAATGACAGCAAAATTCAGGTTCCTTTAATGCTGAAATTGCACCAGAGCTTGGCTGTTGGCAAAACCTTCTCTCAGATCCATGCACCAGTGGTTTGCATAGGAGAACAAAAGAAAGCCTGATGAAGAAGGAATAGAGGAGCATCCACTTAACTTTTTCTCCAGTAAATGCATACTATGCAATCACCCCAAGCACCTTTCTAGTAACCCAAGCCCATGGCTGCATATAAATCTGTTGATTTCTGTCCTTGTTTATTCAAAAGGGGCCTGATGGATCAAAGATATTATACTGGAAACACTCATGCATAGGACTAAATGTGATCTTTCATGGTTGACTCTGCTAGTGGCATGGCAGCAGAAATAGCACGTGTTCTTGGGGCTAATTTCAGGGATTTAGGGCCTGGGTGTGGGGCAGACAGGGAGTGTCTACAGCCATGGATAGCTACATGAGTAATATGTGTTCAAAGCTGTTCTGCAGCATGTTAACCAAGTCCAGCTTGGCTTGCTCTGACTGACAGCACCTGTAATCTAGCATGGTTCTCTTCATGTGCACCTCTTTAGTCATGTGCCAGCCCCTCAGGTGTCCAAACACATGACTGCCTTGTGAGCCGATAGATCTTATGGGCCCTTCCAAACATGAGCCTTTATGATAAGGCTGGGCAGTCCTACACAGCTTGCAGGGTCGAGGCCCAAGGACATCGGGTGGTAGTTATCTCATCCAGCTTTACCTTGCAGATTTCTCATCACTGGTGATCTCGCCGGGAGCAAGTGCCCCCGGGCTCCCTTTAGAGTCAGAGGAGAGAAACATGTGCTGTCTAGGTGTGGTTCATCTGACCTGCTTTTAGATGCCAAAATTAGTGTGAGTTGAATCATGTCCTGAACTTCATTGACTAGGACAAGAGCATGGGGTAACCAGCTCATGTGGAGATATCTATGTTGCAGACATCTCTGTTCAGTCAACGGTTCCCACCCACTATGTCTCATCTGCTGCTATGACTGTTATTGAGGCTCTGGGAGATGTAACTGAACTGGGATTGAAATGGTTACCTTGGCCTGCTAGCAGGGGACTGCCCACGAGGGAATCTGAACCTCCGTCCCTCCCCTGTTCCCTCAAATCTGGTAGATACATCAGTGATTAACTCTTGGTGAGATTCATAGTGCTAGTACCTAACCCTGGTCAACTACATCCTTACAGACGGCAGCTCTCTAGAGTATGGACCTGGACTTTGGACAGGGAAGGAAGATGCACTATTAAATGCAGTCTTTACCTAATATTTCAACCATTTTGAACTTCTGTTTGGTGTGCTATTGGTTAAAGTAGTGACTCCTATGTGGCTGTGTCACCTGAAGTCCAGCTCCTAGGTAGCTCATAAGCAAAACTAGGTAGAGCTACATGCCAGGGATGGTTTGGGAGTGTTGCCATGCGATAGGGAAGAAACTTTTGTAGACATAAATGCCATCTAAGAAGGTCTGTTACTGTTAGTTGTAGCCATGGCAGTACAGACTACCACTTAAGTGATAAACTAGGAATTTTCTTCCTTCTCCTACATTTCTTAAGTCTCCAAGGTCTGTCATTGTAGCATAGGATAGATGTGTGGACCACAGAAGAAGGAATTTACAGCGCTGCCAGTCTTGCTTTGCTGTTCAATGGATTGACAGAGTGGGGGACAAAGTGTGATGTTTACATCAATAACAGGAATATCTTCTTCCTTTTGTTCCAGGGAAACAGCTTTCAGAGTTTTGATCTGAAGCTTGTGTGGGTAGATGAAAACTGCAGGGAGAAATCAGCTCCAGGACTGTAAGTTAGAAGTTTCCGCTTGGAGGTTAAAAAAAAAAAAAAAAGTATTCAACTTGATTGTGAAACTGAGAACATGATTCAAAACTTCAAAACTTTGTCCCATCTCCTTTCTACCCAGTGGGATTGGTTGTGGGCTATGGGTAATTGCAGCATCTCTCAGGTGGGACCACGGAAGCTTGGACTCGTATTGTTTGCTTTTGCTGGCATCTTGAAATCAATCAATAAATAACATAGTTTTGGCTGCAAACCTGGAGAATAAAGATGGGTTGACTATTTGAGTGCCTCTTCGGAAGGAAAACCTGATTGCAAAAGGGCCATTAGCTTCTGAAGAGGAATGGGAAGAGCAGGAACTGCTGTTTGACTGAGAAATGTGATTTTTTTTTTTTTTTTTTTCATAGTCTCCCTAATGTCTTTTGCTTCACAGGTACGTCCTCCGCATTATAACCCCGGAAGAAACATTCTTTCTCTCTGCCAAAGACCCACAGATGAAGGTTAGGAGTGGGCAGGGTGTTTCTGTTCCACCTGAAATGGGGGTTTGAGTTTTGAAATGGGGGAATGGCATAGAGGGGATGGTGGCTTTCTAATGGGGGCAAAACATTGAGTACTGAGTGGGAGCTGAAATCCCATTAAGCATCAGGATTTTAGCTTTCTGAGCAGAAGACAGATTGGTGGGCTCTGCAGCTGCTTATATTTAGCTGAGGCATTTCTTCTGTGACTTTTGCCATTTTTTTATTATTTAAAGCAGAATAATAAGCAGTGTGGGCTTTGTTGGTTTTTAACCTGCCCCTCTGTGAAGCCAATACTGTATTAGATGGCTAGAGGTGGCCTAGACAGTTGATGGCAGATGAAAAATATCCAGATGCTGGAAGTGGTCTGTTCTGGGCAGTAGCATCTGCTGCGGAGCTTGGGACGGTACGGTCCCACCAGCATGGTCCGGTGCCATAATGGTGGTGAGAGTCAGGCTTAAATTACATGGAAGTGTTGTGGATTGGGGCAGTATCCAACTTGCAGGACCCCAGATAACACCTCCTGTTGCTACTGTAGATGGGCCATAACTTCCCAGCCAGCTGAATGGCACAGAATTGATGGGAACCCAGCAACTTGCTGCTTCTCCTGAAGTATGTCGTCTTGGGAGCTATTTTGCTTTCTCCACTCGTTAGTTCAGCACTTCTCTTCCCCTTCTTTACTCTGAGGGTGTCAGAGCACTGGAACAGGCTGCCCAGAGGTTGTGGAGTCTCCTTCTCTGGAGAGATTCAAAACCCACCTGGATGCGTTCCTGTCCAACCTGCTCTAGGTGACCCTGCTTTGGCAGGGGGGTTGGATGAGATGGTCTCCAGAGGTTCCTTCCAACCCCTACCATTCTGTGATTCTCTGCCCCCAGGCTGTTTGGCAGTGGAAGCTGAACCAGGCTGTCCGACAGGCACTGAACGGGAAGCGAGATTTCCCATTGTGGGGCAAGACTGGTGAAGGCACTGAGCCCCCATCCTGCCGCTTCTTCACCTACGTCTTCAGGCTGGAGGGCAAGTTCAAGAGCGCGTCCTACGAGGGCGACTGGCACTGGGGAAAGCCACACGGCAAGTAAGGAGCATTTTTTACCCCTTTCCTAAGCAAGAATATGCAAGGATGGCCCTGCTGTCTCTGTGTAGGACTGGATCCGGTGGATGCAATGGTGGAGGTATAGATACCACAGAATGTCTGTGGACATGGGGTGAGCCATCCCATGCTGAGGCCTTGGACCACAGACTCTGGGCTGGTGACCTCCTGGGGTGGGCCACCCTCTCTGGTTCCTTCCTCACTTCTTTCCAGAGGGAAATTGAGTATTGAGGGTGGATTCAGGGGGTACTTGGGACACATTTGCCTGCTTTCAGGGCTTGGTCAAAGCATGTCTCGCTAGTGATACTGCTTAATGCAGTAAATTGTAGAGGCTGACCCTAATAATGTGGTAATGATCCCATTGAAGGCACTGCATTGGCTTATGCCTGTAATTAGGACTTAGACTTGAGCTAATGTTTATTTTCAAGATCACGGCTTGAGGCATAAAATCTTACCGTCATGATGACACAAAACCAAACCAATAAAAAGCCCTTTCTTGTGAATGAGAGAAAAGTTTTATCCTGTGCTGTTGAAATCTATTCTAACATCTAAACTATTATCAAAGGAATTAAAAAAAAATAATATATATCTCTCTCTATATAAAGGAGGCTCAAATGCATTTTTTGGGAACATGAAAACTGTTCACTAAATCCAACTGAAGTTTAAGAGTGAGTTCTACTAAAAAGGAATGGTTTGTAAATTAAAGCTTAAATGGTCCCAACCAAAATCTCTTTGACGTAGGATAAAGCACAGTCTCTGGTTTTGTGAAGAAACAAGAAATATGACCAACTTCCTCAGACCCAAAACCAGGGTGGTTTGGAAGTTTTATGCTTCCTGAGTTTTACACAGTTTGTTTACAGTTGCTATTGAAGCAAAAAGTAGGTAGAGATTTGGTTTGGAAGAGCCTCAAAATAATGAGAATAACCAGAATCAAAAGTTTAATCCTGAACCTTCAGCGGAAGAGATTGGGCCTTGTCCCAGAATAGCATTAAACAGGTATTTGGAGCAGAGCTTTGCCCCGAGGGAGTTCTTTACATCATCCCCACTCTCCCCAGCACCTGCACTCCTGAAGGAGATCTGAAAACCACTGTGTGTAGACACAGAGGAACAAGCACCTCTCCTTGCTCTTTGTCTCCTCCTCTCTTAGAGTTGGAGAAATAAGATGAATAAACACCTCTGGTGCTTCAGATTAAATGAAGTTGAAACATCCCAGGGAATTTGTGGCAGAAATAAGTGACTTCAGGTGCTCTTAATGCCTGAACTTTTAATGGCTTAATCACTAAGCTGTCCTTCCCACTCCTGAAGTTGCTCTTCTGTGTGACTTCTACTTTGATGGCCTTTATGGCTTGTCCATCTCTGAAGGAGAGACTGGCTTGGCAAAGCACATTAGCAGAAAGCTGCAGCAGCATGAATTGGGGCTCTTCAGCAAAAAACGTCTGTGTTCTTCACTGATCTGTCCCAGTACTCCTGATGACCTGGTGTGGTGGAAGGAGATGCTCCCACTCTGAAGTAGCTTAAACCGTCCCCATGGCTGAAGCAGGCATTCTCCCTGGCTTGCTTTCTTTGCTGGCATTCATGCTAGCAAAGCAAAAGGAGATGTATTTCAAATCAACTTAAAATTAATCTGACCACTTCCCTGTAAATACCAGAAAAAGAGCCTGTCTTGTGTAGGTGTTTAAAGCAACAACCTTGGTGAAAGTCAAACAAATGAGTCTCTGGTCGGGGAATGTGTAGGGAACTGGCTGTGTCTGGGGTGATGCAAGAATTAAAACAGTGAGAGGGTGTAGGTGGAGTGGGAGACCGGGAGGGAAGGAAATGCATTCACAGCTGGGCATGGCCAGGCACTAATTTGACCATGGTGTTGACTGTTCCAGTCTCGTCGTTGCATTGTTAACTCATGTAATTGTCTCTACAACCCCCACACAAAACAGATGGGAAGATATGATCCCTTTAGGCCAGCGCTTCTCTCTTTTGTTTTCATAGCGCCTGGTACAATGAAGTTCTGGACTATGGTGTCATTATGTTGTCTAGGGGGATGTGCCATGCTGGAACTTCAGCTGGCTTAATCACATGCTGCACTGCGATTACAAAAGGATCATGTGCAAGGTCCTAAATGGATGACCCAGCAACTCTACAAAATGCTTTTGAGATCAGGGAACGTGGAAGAAGATTCTTCCTGCTCATTCCAGGGCACGAAAACATTATGACATTAAATCCTTACAGTGCCAGGCAAGGTGCCAGAGGTGCCTGGAGAACTTCTGTGTCTCTGTTCCCTGAGGAAATATTTTGATGTTAGCCATTTCTAGGTTGTGCTTCGATACCTTCTGTTGCAGCTGTGAGTGTTGCTGGTGATGCCCCTTGTGTAATGTTTCATTTGAATTGCAGGGGGACACTGAAGTGGCGTGACGGACGCAACCACGTCGGAGATTTCAAAGAGGGCTTGGAGCATGGGTAAGCCTTAAAAAACCAGGGTGTTTCTTGCTTTCAAAATAAGCTAAGAAATGGTTCCTCCCAGAGGTACAGGGACACTGGTGTCTTGTAGAGGGACTCTGTTCACTCTTACAGCCCAATTCATCTGACCTATTTTGGACACCTGACTTAGATTGTAACCTAGAGTGACTGGCTAGGGAGTGTGGTGCCGATGACCCTTTTAGACACAAACATTTCTTCAGCTGGATGAATCTGACCCCAGTTCTCTAAATCTAGGTGTATTTAATCATGTGAAGCACCTTGACAAAGTTATTTTTAGAAATCTTTAAAAACCTCTTAAAAGAGTTTTCAGGGGAAAGTAACCATACTATGAGATTGAAACATTATTTTTCTATTATTTTTGAAAATAAGACTTTTAAATTTCTCATTTCTACATGAGTTCCATAATAGTTAAGGTTTTTAAAGGGAAAAAAAGTCTCAAGTACTTTGTGTTGGGATTACAAAAACATTTTGTTTGGACCAAAGCAATTATTTTGGTAATCTAACTCAGCTCCCAAACTGGGGAAGGGGGAGAGACAACAAGAAACCAACACCACTGAAAGTATCTCTCTAGAAGAAGCAATGAGAAAATGTGACTGCAGCTCACGAGGAGATGAGCTCTTCCTTGGAGCAAGTCCATCGATACCTGGAAAGTGTGTCAGGGGTAGAGCTGAGCCCAACCATGCAAATCAGCTTGGAAGTCTGGAAGGTCCTTAGTTTTTAAACTTCATCCAGTAGAACTGAGTCACCTTTTGCCATACTGACCTCTGCCATATGCACCTTGTAGGTTTGGAATATGCCTTGTCCCACGCCGATCTGAAGACCGGTATGACTGCTATAAGTGCCACTGGTTCGAGGGCAAGATGAGAGGCTACGGAATCTGTGAGTAAGTAAAACCCAAAGATGGACTCTGGGGGGAAAAAAAGGAACTCCACATATTTAATGTTCCCACCTCACTGTGGAAGGCTCAGTCATGGTGTAAAACCCAGGGTATTTCAGGTGCCAGAAGCTTTTGCTTTGGAGATGGGCAGTATGGCTTCTTCACAAGCCGTGAGTCTTCTGAGCATTAGAATAGTAAGAGCTTCTCTGCAAGCTGTGACTGTTGTAACTACCTGATGTAGCATCTTCTGTGCCCTAGAGTTGAGGATGCAATTTTGTATTCGTGCTTGTGGTTGCAGAGCAGAGCACATGGTGTGCCATCAGCCCTTGACCGACATGGTGAAGCACACAGCTTGCTCTGTCTCCCCTGGCCAGGCCATCTGGACTAAATCTTGTGTAGACTAGTTCCTTAATGATGGATGGGATTGTTTCTCTGGGTGTCATAACTGTTATCCTCACCTGCTGAAGGGGACTGGTTCCCCCAGTTGGCTTTTTTTTTGCTCACTCAAATTCTAAGATTAACTCCAGAGATTAATTTTAGAAATGGAGGCTGAGTTTTTTCTTATTTACTCATCAAAGTTGGTCCCTTCCAACCCAAACCATTCTCTGATTCTACGACATGCAGAAATCTCTAGGGAACTTGGAGCCAACTGAGCAGCGCTGCGCTAGTGTCTCTGGTGTCTAAAGTGAAGGTGTGTTGATGATTATCAATTAGCTCTGCTTAGTGTAAGCGTTTTCTCTGTTGTAGCAGAGAAGATCTGCTGGCCAGCTTGGCCAGAGCTAAGAGGAACTCCTCTCAGGGGGATGAGCTGAGGAGAAGGGGTGGTTGGTGAGTGTAGAAAGGTGAAGGCAGATCTGGCTTCCTGCTTAAACTTGTCTATTCCCACTCTGGATTAACCAGTGGTCACTGCAACCTGGGTGGTGAGAGGTCAAGGACTGAGTGGCCTCTCCCAGGACAATCGCAAGCCTAAGTGTTGTGTCCTTAGATAAAGTTATCTATATAGTTATCTAATATAATAATGGAAAACTATCTGTGGAGTCATTAGCTTGGGTGATGCACGTTCCTAATTGCAACCAACTACCCGCTCCAGAGGTATCAGTCAAATTTTTGGAATATTTAGGAGGCAGATGAGCCCAATCTACTCGCTTTCCTGGCTTCCTCCTCCAATAGTAGCTACCAAATAGGCAGAGTCTTAAATTCTGTCTGTTTTTTTCCCTGCAGGTATGGGAATGATATGGTCTACAAAGGTTATTTCAAAGACAACGTGCGTCAAGGGTTTGGGATACTGGAGAAACTCTCAGCTGAGCATCCGTTTAAATACACAGGACAGTGGGAAAATGACAAGAAGAATGGATATGGAGTCTGGGAAGACAAAGATAGGTAAAGGTGATTTAGATCAGAGTTGGCTTGAGGTAGCTGAGAGTTTTTGCCTCTGTTGGCAGGGGTAAAGCCTTGTGTTTTGATGGAGTGATTTGGGGATAAATGGGGGGATGTGTCCAACCTCTGCTATAAGGCTTAAACTTCTGGGGAAGTACTATGTGAATTTGTGCATGAATTTAACACTAGTGCTGCACGGAGCATTATATCAGGTAAAACTAGCCTCAGTAAGTGATACATTGAACTGACAAAGACCTAATAAAACAGGGAAAAAACCTAATTTTTTTTTATCTCTTTCCAGAGGTGAGAGATACATAGGGACATGGCTTGACGATCACAAACATGGACAAGGCATTGTAGTAACCCAGTCAGGTGTCTGCTATCAAAGGACATTTCATGCTGATAAAATGGTGGTGAGTACCCATTTTTAATTGAATTCTTTAGATCAACAGGACATGGAATTCCCCATCAAGGGCAAAATTAAGATTTCGCTCCATAATCTTTGAGGGAAAAGAGAAAGCAAGAAAAAGCATGCACTGATATTTTACCATGATAATGGTCTTAAAGAACAAGACCTAGATTAACTCTTGTTTCTTAACATCTTTCTGATGTGCAGGTAGGAACTAGATGTGAGACTGTCACTTTTCCTTGTTAAGACACCTTATAGGTCTGTCTGTTTGACTAACGATCAGGTCACAATTATAGATCAGAACTCATATGTAAAGTGCTTTACAGTTATATATGATCCTAAATCTATCTTAGACATCATTAAGCCTTTACCTTTCCAATGTGAGCTTACCTATGGCAAGTTGGCTGTCCAGTTCATTGAAAGTTTAGATGTTGATGTGGAAAAGCAAAAGCGACTGGCATCGCTAGAACTGGCTTGGAAAGAAAAGCGTTTCTTCTCATTAAAAATACGCGCTTAAAAAAACAAACAACCCCTTCCCCACTCACCAAATTAGGACAAAATGTTTAGCATGGAAACTTCGTCGGAAGGGCTTTCCATAAAAACTCCATCTGCGGGGAACCAAAATAAAGCTGTCTTTTGGTCTGCCAGCTGCCAAAGGGTCCTTTAACTTCACAAGGCTTCCGGGTGGGGAGCAGTCACTTCAGCTTTCCTAGTGGAAAATTGGTGGGGCCAAGAAGCTTCCCTTGGAAACCTTCTATTTTTGCCAGAAAGGGCGCTTTCCACCAAGAAAACCATTCCAGTGGAAAATGTGTTGCAGCTCTAAAAGTGACCACATTTTCTGGCTGGTATGGGTACGTATAAACCTTCGGGCCCAAACCATGGGCTAAGCCCCACCAAGAAGAATCTTCCCCCCTTGGTATAAATTATCCTGTGTCTGTTCTGCATCTTGGTGCTCCTTCCCTGAAATCTGTGCTTCCATAAGCAGCCGTGGGAGTTGGGAGGTCATGGAATGAGTTTTTTACGAATGCTCAGGAGCAGCTCATTAAAGCCCCGTTGACTGCACAGCAAGGCTCAAAGCTAATTCTACATAGCAGCTCCCTTCCTTTTTTCTCTTAGTTGTCTTGCAAAGAATGACAGAATTGATTACGAACACCTAAAGGTCGTAGGATTGGGAGGACCAAGATTTTGACCCGTATGGCAATTCTTTGTGGTGATTCTTAGACCAGGAGCCTGTCTTTTGTCCCTTGTTCTAGGGAAACGGATGCAGTATGATTCTTGTTTAAAGTCTCCTGACTGCCCAGTACATGTCTGTGCAGTGATGTCTAAAGGGTTATTTCTAGAACACCACCTTCTTTTTCTCTTGAGCATTGCAGTGCTATGTTGGGCTTTCAAAAAGGTTCTCCGAGTCAGCATCCCATAAATGTTCCAAGCCAGTGGCTGTTTCTAGATGGACTCGAGTAGGTAGGAAGTTAATGTCATGAATTCACTACTTCTGCTTTCAAATGCAGGGCTCTGGGATTCTGCTCTTGGAAGATGACTCTGTCTATGAAGGGAACTTCACAGAAGATCTAACCTTTGTTGGAAAGGTGAGCACTTCCTCCATCTCAGCCTTTCTTCACAGTTTCTTGCTTTCCAGCAGTGCAGATAAATTCGTCTTCAAAATTCATACTGTCCTGCTCCACTTCCCCCAGTCCCCTAGAAAATAACATTTTCCTGGTTTGGTTTTGTTGTTTTTTATTCCTTCTATTGTTAGTCTCATTCACAGAAGGAAGGCTGCAGCCGAGAGACTTCAAGTAGTTTGGGCTTTGTTGAATTGTTTTGGTTTTTACTGTTTTGTTTACAATGAGGAGTTTGGGGTTTTTTTATTGTCTGTGGGACATTTTTGGCTGTGCTTTGTCGCTGCAGTTGGGCTGCTCTTGCGTTCTTAGAACAAATGTTTTAGCCTTTGTAGTGGTCGGGAGCACAGGAAACGATGTATAAACCAAACGGAGTTGCAGTACTGGCACTATGCTAACGTAACCGAGATGTTAACAGAGCTGAGGGATCTTGGAAGCTTGATTTTTCAATCTGGACACTGCACTGACACGTTCAACACTTTGTGGTTGATCTTTAACTGAAATATCTGGTCAAAGTGTTCATCAAGTGCCCCATTGCAGGGAAAACTAGTCCTCCGGCTTGTTACAGAAGTCTGTGATGAGTCTGACAGGAAGCGTGTGGTTATATCAGAGTGAGTGGATGTCAAAATACTTGGTAACGATTGCAAATGAGCCCTGTCATTTACTGACTTGTCATGGGAGGAAGAGTTTGTCATCATCTTCTTCAGCCAGAAGACCTGGGGTGGATTTTGCAGAGACTGATTATAGTACTTAGATACTGCTTCTGCCAGAATTAATGTTTAGTTTTAGTGGTTAGTCTAGAAAAATCTGTTCTTTATCTAAAGATGGAGTGCCTCCTGCTATTAGCCATGAGGACTTCGGGCTCATATTCAGAGCCAGACTAGTTACAATATTGTTTGGCTTTGGATTTGATTTAATTAACATTTCTAAGTTTGAGTCAAGCTACTGCATGTCTTCTGTATTTGCCTCAGAGAATTTAAGGTTTTTCTTGGTAGCAGTGAACATTTTGAAAGCGTTTATGGTGAATATCATATGATTCCTCCTACCTGTGAAGCCAAATTTGCTTGCGGTTTTAACAAGCAGAGGAAAAACAGAGGAGAAATTGAAGTTTTGTGTGTTCACTCTAGGTTAGAAATAACTATTGTCAAATTTAAGCCAGAAAATTTTATAACTCAAAAAAGATATTGGGTATTTGTCAAGTATAATGTAAATGTTTTACTCTGCGATTGTGGCGGTCTTTCCCCTCCAGAATCCTACGTGTGTCATTCAATAGCAAGGAGATATTTTCTCCAGTGGCTGTCACCTTAATGACACTATTGCTTTGGATGCTGAAAATGTTCACCTCTCTGCTGGAAGTCGTTCTTAGTTGCCGTTTCAGGAGCTGGCTCTGTTGAAAAGAGAATCTGAGATCTCGGTCCAGCTTGTTTCCTCTCACTAATGAGATCTTGGCAGAATAACCCTTTATTTCTCCGTTGCAGGGAAAGCTGTCATTTGCCAATGGCTTCATTCTGGAGGGAACCTTTACTAACAAATCGGGCCAAGGCCTTCAGACGCACGGCATCCTGAACACGTCGAACGAGCAGCTGGATGACAGGATAACCAAAGCGTGAGCAACAAGAGTTGACTTCTCGGGTCACAGCTTGTATTTTATTTTGACTCTACCTAGAGGAGCACTGAACCAATCCCTGCAGGGATCAAGACGGTCCTTAATGAAAGAGTTGGTCTAAAAACTGGTTTATATGCAAGGAGAGAAAGAGGGGAGGAGAGCACAGTTTGTCATTTAATCTTTATGCCACGTAGGATGAAGAAAAAGAATATTCTGGTCCCATCCTGCCCCATCCGGCCAGAGACACTCCCATCCTCACACCAGAGAGAGTTTGGGAGGCTTAACATTTTTGGTGTTTTGTGCATGCGTGTGTGCGCTCACACATATTTCTTTACATACACACAGGCAGGTCTGAAGCTATACAGGCAAAGGTGGGCTGCTAAAATGCATCATTTACTCCTTTCCTGTCCCTCTGTGCTATTACATGAATATCACCAGCTGATATCGTAGAGATAGGAAAGCTACCAAAAATCAAGAACTGAAGCACAGCTCTGAAGAACTTGAATTGGGTAGTGCTCTCTGTGGAGGAAGGCTGTGGAGCCAGGATCAGAGCTTCACGTGGCTCTGAACCCTGCAAAGGTTTGCCAGGCTGTGGAGGGTCTGGGTTCAGCCAGTTTAACCCAAATGAGAGAGTCCCAGTGGAAAAGAGCTGCCTGTCCCCTGAGGGGAATTCTTCTCACAAAACCCAGTTTAATTTCCTCTTCTTTCCTCCTCAAAACGTTTCCAGTCCATCGGAGTATTGATGTTGCAGAAATAGCTCTTGTTTCCTGTGCTTTTCAGACAGCAATAACTGCTAGTGGTGGTTGCTCAGCTATCCTCTTGCCATCAATGTTTTCTGCAGGCGTTCAGTTAAAATAAATAGCTATATTTAGAAACATCCATAAGTGGAGCAGAAAGTCTGTGATCAGTTCACCCGCAAACATTCAAATTATTGATGTTCCACACACTGGGAATTTTCCTTCACCCAAAGTACCTCATTGTCAAGACAATAGACTTGAGTTGCTTTTCACTGAATTACCGGAAAGGCTCTGCCATCTTTCCCTGCTCCCGTAGTTCTTGTGTTAATATCTGATTCTGGAGAACCTTCCATACTTGAAGGCGAAGTCTGAAATAATTGAGGAGGGGTGCAAAAAAGCCTAATATTTATTCCATGTTTATGTTTTGCAGTCAGCTGGGCCTCGAGGAGTTCCCAGTGGAGAAGAGATGGAAGGGAATCTATGATCAGTTCCTGGAGTTCATCCATTCTGGCTGCAAAGAAGAAACGGAGGAGTCTTTCATGGGTTTCCACATTCAAACAAGCAAGGAGCTGCGGAAATCTCAGGAGTACCTCTTCTGCCAAAGGTATGAATATTGTATGCCCTTGTTTTAACAGAGTTAAAATAAATACCTTGTTGTGTAGAGAGGATAGTGGTTTACATTAGGGTCTGCCATGAGTTAAAGTTCTGAACCCCATTGTTTTCTAGTTGTTCCTGCTCTTGAGACAGGAGGACGAATTTTAAGCCTGAATTTAAAGTTGTGCTGTTGAGATTGACTTTTATAAGTGAAAATTTTAATGGGATTAATTAGATTAAACGTAAGCACCTACATGTGACTCCGTCATCACTGGCTCCTCTTGTATTTGAGGGAAACCATGATCAGCTGATGTAGAACAAACTCATCTCTCTTAAAGTAATATTTAAAATAATTAAGATGAGCACGGGCAGGATGCAACCCAGGCTGGTTGTAAGGGGAGCTGAAGGCAATGAATTTAACTAATCACAAGAATTTTAAGTCAATGGGGCAGTTCCACTGAAAAGGACAGAAAAAAAAAAAGAAGATTTGTTCTAGTAGTCTTATTTCCCCCTTGGTGTCTACCTGCAACACCACTTGGGATTTATCCCAGTGCTTCACTGTGTGGTTTTCCTTCCTCACCTTTCATCTTTTTAGGGGGACTGAAGATGTATCCTGGAAAATAGAAGATATTCTTGAAGAGCTTGTCCAGCGCCAGGGGCTGGAGTCACTACAGAATTATTTAGAGAAGGTAAAATTTAAAACCAGAATGATTCACATCTGTCCACCAGACACAGACGCGGGTTATAGGAACTTTCTGTAGCTTTCTGTTAGCACATATAACATTTCCAGTAACTCCAAGAGTCTTCTCTAAATTCTGTGTGAATGCCTATACTTGTGAAGAAGAGGATTATCCTTCGTGCTTTTTGGACACTCATTTTGTGTACAGGTATACAGGCCAGAGAGTGATGATAAAGCTTCGCTCTTGAATCTCAAACTGTGTCAGGGAATAACCAGCAGCTGGAAGTGATTAATAAACTTCCATTCGCTCTTGGCAGTTGTTTTTCACTCAGCCAACCTTCCCTTGAAGCACCCTTTGTGTGCTCTCTTCAATATCACAGCAAATCTCATCAGAAGAGCAATTCCAGTAAGCATATTTCTCCCTGACAACGGGAGGAGAATGGGCTTGTGGCAGCAAAACCAGACCAAAATTATAGTTGATTACCTCTAGGCTTGTTCTTCTTTGCTGACAAGAGAAGGTTGGGTGGCCTTTCAGTGTTATCCTCTACCAATGCCAAGGGCTGACTTGTAAAATTTAATTTTCTTCTGACGTGCAGGCATTGAAGTCTTCCCTGCACCCTTTGGGAAAGCTGCTGAAGGCCTTGACGATAGCTTTTCAGGCAACGTATTCTGGGATTGGGGCCAACAGACACTTGCTGACGATGGCACAAGAGGAAGTCAAGTACTACGCAAAGAAAATATGGGAGTTTTACCAGTAAGTCAAGCATGCTGAGGCTTTCCAATGGGTACGACCATAGAGGGCTTGTGGAGTAGACCATCAGGATCATTTTTTTTCAGGTGACAGGGCTGCTTTATTTTAGGAGCATTGCTTCAGAATGGTGCTAGATAAAGAGTTGTTTGCCGTAACTGAGGTCCTATGGACCTAGAAAACTTTTATTATGCCCATTGCTCAGTACCTGACCCAGGAGCTTTAATACGACTAAATTTTACTGAGTTATGGCAGCTCAATGAGCTGTTGCCCATAATAAGACTTTATTTAGACAACCACAAATACAAGCAAGAAACCTCACTAAGTAGCAAGGACAGCAAAGTATATCAGAGCACACGAGAGCAGTGTTCAATACCTACATTTGAATGAAAAATAGCTTAAGCTTAACATGCCTCAACAGGAGCTAAGAACATGCCGTGTAAGCGCGTCGCTGAGGCTCAGCTGATGTGGGTAGTGACTCTAAAATGAGGTTGTTCCATTGTGTGGTTGTGCCCATGGGTGATTAAGGACTGGATCAAAAGCACGATTGGGGTCCTGTTGCTGTTAGAATATCTTCTAGGAGAAGATACAAGAAGGTAGAGAGAAGCAGAGGTGGGGAACTCTGCCTCTAGCTGCACTCAGAGTGGTAATAACACCTTAAAAATAACAAGTTGGGTAAAAGCTTTGTTGTTATCGGTGTAGTCTTGTGTAAGGAAGGCTGCCAGCTCTGTGGTGAGGGGTTGTCTGCCCCAGAGCAGTCTGAGAACAGCAGCACAACTGATGGGAACAAGTTAGATTTGATTCAGTTCATCTGAGCTGTGTTTGTGAACAGGACAACAGGGCTATCAGCCTGAGCATCAGTTCATTTGAAGGTGCTTCTGAGCTTGGAGAGCTTACTTCATATATCCAAACCTTTCAGATGCAGCGTGGGGAGGAAGACTCACCTTGCTCTGCTGTGCCCCGGCTGGGTTTCCTGGGCTGATACCAAAAAAAAAAAAGCCTAAAAGCAACCTCTCCCGAATCTATGCTTTAATATTAT
The DNA here is from genome assembly GCA_025774025.1 of Xenus cinereus. Classification (NCBI taxonomy): domain Eukaryota; kingdom Metazoa; phylum Chordata; class Aves; order Charadriiformes; family Scolopacidae; genus Xenus; species Xenus cinereus. The sequence continues at coordinate 1,607,105 of JAOXJK010000012.1, forward strand.
GAATTTTTGGCTTGGAAATATCAAGACAAACCCAAACTATTTTTCGGAGTATGAACATCCTCTGATGTTCATAGATGGATTCGAAAATTGGTTGGTATGACAGGTCATAGAATAGTTTGCGGTGGAAGGGACCTTTACAGGCCATCTAGTCCAATCCCGTTGCCATGAGCAGGGACATCTTCAACTACACCAGGTTGCTCAGAGCCCCGTCCAACCTGACCTTGATTGTTTCCAGGGATGGGGCATCTACCACCTCTCTGGGCAACCTGGGCCAGGGTTTCACCACCCTCATTGTAAAAAATTTCTTCCACGTATCTAGTCTGAATTTCCCCTCTTTTAGTTTAAAACCATCACACCTTGTTCTATTATAACAGGCCCTGCTAAAAAGTTTGTCCCCATCTTTCCTGTAGACCCCCTTTAAGTACTGGAAGGATGCAATAAAGTCCCCCCAGAGCCTTCTCTTCTCCAGGCTGAAACCAGGTCCTGAAACCTCATGTCCCTTGAGTGGGAATACAAGGAGATGGTGCTCAATGCAGACCACAGTTAGGATCTCCAGAGTGACCACCCTGCTCTTCAGAAGCTATGGAAATTTTTTGAAACACTGATTCATTCCTGGCAGCTTCTGCTGGTAGTGAAGAAAGCCCTCAGTGAAATTTGAATACTGAAACAATACAAGGATTATAGAGAGCTTTCCACTTGATGCTGGGACAGCTGAGCTCTTCACTTGTGGAAAACAAAGAAAAAAGGGAGGGAACTAAACCTTGTTTCTGCTCCTCTTCTAGGGGTTTGCTCCATCTGGCACTGGAACAGAAAGGCCAACTGCCTGCAAAGTGTGTGGATGGAGATACAAGGTACATGTCACCACTGGTTGTTTAATTTTAAGGTGATTGGACATTTGGGGTGTCTCTAAAAATGCATTTAGTGCTGAACTGATTGTATTTGTCCGTTTGAGTGCCCACACTTCTCTCTGGGTGAAAAGATTTCAGTAGTTCTGCTTGAAACATGAAAGCAACGTCTTCTAATCGTGGTCTGTAGAAGACTAGAGTGGTGAGTTGGAGGTGTGTGTGGTCACAGCCTTGCAAGATTACCCACACCAGGTTCCATGCAGTTGTGTGTGAGACGATAGTCCCAGCACTACCTTGTCCTTTGCATTAGTCACAGGAACTTGTTCTTTGTGGGGATGGTGTCTTCCATACCAGTGCTGAGAGAAAGGCTAGGCCTGGAAATAGGGAGTAGAGTGTGGGAAATGTGGCAGAGAAGGTAGAAAACATGATGTTCCTGGAATAAGAAGGTAGAAATAATTTTGGGAGACCCAGGTTTTGAGGGTGGGAAGGAGCATCTTTATTCAGCTGTCCCAATTTGGCCTGGATTTCTCTTTGCCGTAATCTGCAGCCATTCTCATGTGGGCTGAATGAAGCCATGAGGTTGGTGGGATGGAAAGCGCTGGAAAATGGCTTTATCTGAATTTATGTGGTCTTTAGTTCTTAAGAAATAACAAGTGCTCTACTGAAAGAGCTCAGAAAGAACAGCTGGAGATAAGTCTCTGGTGTTCCAGGTTTCTCCCAGTGACTAAGGAGATCTTGTGGAGAAACAGTCCGCTGTCCCGTCCTACAGCATAAGATGCTCTTGCATCTTCAGCTTTTGGGCACACATTATAATGGTCACTGCTGTCCAACTGTGACATTGAACTCAGAGATAGAGGAAAGAGCAGGGAACAAGGAGAACACCTTTCAGTCTCAGACGCCACCTCTTCCATTGTGTGCTGTGGGGCTCGTGGCAATATCAAGGTTATGGGTCTCACTGTCGGACTCTGCTTTGCTTTTCTCCTTCATAGCGACCAGAAGGCATGCAGTGTGGTCCTGCCGCTGATCTTGCCCTGCTTCTACCCCGAGCTTTTCATGCTCTACATGCTCTACCATGAAAGAGAAGATGACCTCTACTGCCAAGGGATCGTGGACCTAAGTCTTTTTCCTGACATCAAGCTGCTGGAGTTTCTGGATGTGCAGAAGTAAGTGACATTTGTTCATCCCAGGATGCAATCCTGTGAAACCCACTGGGAAGGTAGTGTCCAGGGAAAGTTCTGATGGCACAGGAGGAAAGGACATATAACTTGTTCCTGGATCCATCATTGGCTGTAGCACTGAAGTAACTGCTATTATCTCTGCTAATTTTCATTTTCCTTTAGCAAAAAAATCTTCTTTTCTAGCCCACCAAACAAATGGTTCGCTCCAACACAGAAATAATCAGATATAGTTTATAAAATATGTCTTAGAGTTATAGTCCAACAAAGGGTACCTCCTGTAACAGTGTGGGGACGTAGTTTTGACACAGGGGAAAGGTTATGGAGCCAGATGTTTCCTTCATCTGTTCCTGCAGCTGGATCCATCTTTGGAAGTGATGCGTGAGGACCAATGACTCAGACTCAAGAGGCTTTTCTAACACAGCATCATCTGCAGCTCAAGGGCTTAAGCAGGGTGGCAGAAAACTAAATTTGGCGATTAGATTCAGTGAGAGGAAATTAATCTGAAAATGCCAAAACTCTCCACTGATTATTACAGAAGCATCTGAGAGTAAAATGAACCCTACACTCAGGTCAATGAATCTGAGCTATTCATCATTCCTGTAGCAGTGTATCGAGAGGAGCAAACTCAGCCTCATGCACCTACAAGACTTTTGCATCACCTCAAACAAGGAGATAATAACAATCGAGACTGACTTAGGGTGGAGTTAAGACATGGACATCTGCCTTCTAAATCTTCTCTCTGTAATCTCCTTTCAGACACCTCTGGCCTCTGAAAGATCTCACCCTGACAACCAACCAGGTAAGAAATAACACTAAGAGGAAGCTTTGGTGCGATAATGAGATGGCGTTGGGGCTATACGTTGTTGCTGGCTAATGATGGAGCTTCACCAAGTAACCACAGGACAGGATGCACTCAAAATTTGGAGCTACAGGACGTGGGTAAATCTTCCCTCTTTAAACTGAAAGGGGGGAGATTTAGATGAGATCTTAGGAAGAACTTCTTTGGTGTGAGGGTGGTGAGAGCCTGGCCCAGGTTGCCCAGAGAAGCTGTGGCTGCCCCATCC
>JAOXJK010000012.1:1610291-1622147 GCA_025774025.1 Xenus cinereus
TCAAGGCCAGGTTGGAGGGGGCTTGGAGCAACCTGGTCTGGTGGGAGGTGTCCCTGCCCAGGGCAGGGGGGTGGAACCCCTTGATGAGGGGGTCCCTTAATCTTGAAGGTCCCTTCCACCTCTAACCGTTCTATGATTAATTGTGATCTGTAGCTGCTGCATATGAATTTCCATGGATGGGGACATGAGCTCTGTGTGCTCTGCTCAGTGGTGGTTCAAAGACATCCGTGTTCAGATGGATATTGCAGACATCAAAGTGTATTCAAAGTGGTGCTATCTATAACAGCTTTATTTCACCCTCCTTTATGGGCTGCAAATATACTTATTTTGGGTCCAGCATTGAGAAGCCACGTGGTGGCTCTCAGAGAGATGCTCTTACAGAGGCACAACTCTTTTTCTCTCTTTCAGAGGCGGTCCCTTATCAAAGACAAGTGTTTCCTCTCTGCCACAGAGTGTTTGCAGAAGCTGATGTAAGTCACTGTCCCAAAAAATATCAAGACAGTATCAATCGTGTTTAAATGCAACTGTCCCCTGGCTAATATCTCCCCTTCCCTTAATTTTCCAGAGACGTTCCTACACAAAATTCTGACTCTGATGATCATTCATGTCAGCGTGCACAGCAAATTGGGCCTGGCTGTGAGTGCCTGGTCGTGACAGAGCCCATTGCTCTGGACACACAGAGCTGCATGAGGGTTATCCACCCAGTGTGGCACCCCAAGACATTAAAGTAGCAAAGCAGAGCTCAGTTTAAGAAGCTCAGCTTGATCTATTGTCTTGAAGTCCAGCCTAGAGGGTGGTACTGCAGTAACGAGTGGGAAGGAAGATAAAGGGGAGCACAGAAGCATTGTGGGATCCATCAGACAGGAGGTCTCAAGTCCCTAAAATACACTAGTCCTGGTGAGACCATCCCTATGAAAGCCAACATGACTTCTCTTCTGGGAAAGGCAGCACAGGCTGCGTGTACCTTGGCAAGGCTTTATGGGCAGAAGAAACCAACGTTATAGATGTGACAACTGGATTGTCTCTTGTAAGGGCAATATCTTGATAGAACCCCAAAAGTGGTTGATCTCATACTCTTTAGCTTTTATTTGAGGGACCGTGACTCAGGTTAGCCCTGTCTAAAATGAAAGACCAATACTGGGGCAAGCAGGTCACACTCAGGACTTGGGAAGACTCAAGGTCCACCTGGATAAAGTTTACACCCTGGTGATGCCTCCTGGCACAACCTTTTTGATAGCTGCTTTTTAGGGCAGCTATTTGAGATGATTGGTGGACTTTGTAGCATGACCGTGAGGTTTTCTAGTTCTTCTGCTTAATTGCTTTAGCTGTGTAGTGGCAGCATTTTTCATATGGCTGTTTTCACACTGACAGCACCACAGTGGATCCCCGTGAAAAGCTGGTGATCCTCCAGAAGACGTATGAGGAGATAGAGAGCACAGTGTCTCGGGTGGTGGAGAAGGACTACAAGCTCCCCATGGATGACCTGTTGCCCCTACTGATGTATGTTGTATCCCGAGCAAAGTAAGTGGATGGTCTTCACTTCCCAGTCCCGTTGTTGTGTGATACCTCAATTGGAGAAAGGACGGCCATGTTTCCAGGCCAAATAATTTAAATTAAAAACTGGGGTTTGTGTTTTAATGTGCTTTTTCCTGAACTGTGTTTGGGTTTCTGTGTGCTGCTCTCTGGCAGCTGTGGTGTGACGGTGTTGGCCATGATATAAAGTGGGTAAGGACTTCCTGAGTGTCCATCTCTTACCCAAGAGGATTGTTCAGAGTTGTCATGGCAAATGTGGTCCATCTGCATCTCAGATTTTGGTAGAAAACAGGAATATGAAGCCTTTGAAGGCCAATTGTTGATGCCTTCAAGACATCATCTATGTATCTTACATCTTCTGTTTTCCATTCTCAATTGGGGCACTGTAATTCACTTTGGAGACTAGGAAGGTCTTGAATGCTGACCACCTAGTCATTAGACATTTCCTGTGTAGGAATGACTGTAGATGTAAGACATTTTTGCCAAAGAGGCTCTGTCTGTGCTGCTTTCACTGGAATTGCAAGAACCTGCTTACATCCAGTAGACTAAAAGTGTATTTTTTTCTTTTTCTGGCAAATTTGAGTCAAAGTCCTTGATTGACTTCCTGGATATGCTTGGTCTCCAAAAAAGCATGAAATGTGGCCATGAAATCCAGAAGCTTTTTTTTTTTTTTCCACTGCAATCATGTTGGGTGACACGGGTTTGTTTGCGAGGCAGCTTTCTCAACTGTAGATGAGAGAGGAGGGGAATGAGAGACTGTGTAAATGGAGGAGTTGAAATTTTCTGATTATTGAGCATCTTTGCTGAGATCCGGTCATGCTGGATGCCTCAAGGACTCAGCCTCTACAAGACCAAGGTGATGCACAAGGGATCAGCAATGGACTTAAAGATCATCCTAGGCTGCATCAAACGCAGCATGGCCAGCAGGTTGAGGGAGGGGATTCTGCCCCTCTGCTTGCTTTCATGAGACCCCACCTGGAATACTGTGTCCATCTCTGGAGCTCCAACATAAGAAGGACGTGGACCTGTTGGAGCGAGTCCAGAGGAGGCCACAAAGATGATCTGAGGGCTGGAGCACCTCTCCTGTGAAGACAGGCTGAGAGAGTTGGGGTTGTTCAGCCTGGAGAAGAGAAGGCTCTGAGAAGACCTTCCGGTGGCTTTCCAGTAGCTGAACGGCACCTACAAGAAAGCTGGAGAGGGACTTTTGACAAGGGCATGTAGCGATAGGATGTGGGTAACGGCTTCCAACTGAAAGAGGGGAGATTTAGATTAGATCTCAGCAAGAAATCTTTCACTATGAGAGTGGTGAGAGCCTGGCCCAGGTTGCCCAGGGAAGCTGTGGATGCCCCATCCCTGGAGGTGTTCAAGACCAGGTTGGACAGGGCTTTGAGCAACCTGGTCTGGTGGGAGGTGTCCCTGCGCAGGGCAGGGGGGTTGGAACTAGGTGATCTTTCAAGTCCTCCTTTCAAACCTAAACCATTCTATGACTCCAGATCTACGCTTCCCTCTCTCCCTACTCTGATTTTAAGCATACACCCATAAATCACCGGTGCCCAGAGATTTGTCCTAGTTGTGACTTCTCTTTTTTTTTTTTTTTTTCCTAGAATACAGCACCTGGGAGCTGAAATCCATCTGATCAGAGATTTGATGGACCCCACCAATCAAGGAGGACTGTACGACTTTCTGTTAACAGCACTGGAGGTAAGGAAGTACCTTCAACAGTGACAGCTTCATGCTGTAGGAGCCTTTCTTGAGCAGCAGAGACGCTGATGTGTTATTTGCTCATTTAATTTTGTATGCCTAGCACAGGTTACCTTCCTTCTAGTCTAAAGAATATGCTTATCTTTAATTTATGATATGCAGATTTAATCTCTTGACTAGCCCGTGGGGCAGCATGGCTTCCCGTTGCGTGCAAGAGATCAGATTTTGACCCAAAGTTTCCAAAACTTCTCCTTAATTGGTTGCTCTCTTCCTTGCCCAGTCGTGCTACGAACACATCCAGAGGATGAGACTCCACCAGAGAGAGAACTGTCAAGTCCCTCACAGCTCCTGAGCCCTGGGACCCGAAGGGAGCCTCCTCCCTCCCTCACTTTCTTGACCAAACACTGTTGGATGAAGAAGCAATCAAGTCACTGCTGTTCCGGCTGCCTTTAAAAAGGGAAGAACAGTTAATTTATCAGATGAGAGTTTCTTGCTGGGTTTTCTCCTCGACTTGCTATGGTGGTAAAGCATGGAGATACGGATGCCGTGGGCTAAAAGCCTTCATTGTGCAACCTCGGCTTGTGTTTGGGAATTTCTCTGCGGAAAGTGGCCAAGGTTTCTTTTTGTAGTTTTTATCTCCCTTTCCTGCGAGTAGAAATCTGCCTGAAAACCTCATTTTAACTCTTCTCTCAGCCGCTGCGTTTGTTTTGCACTGGTGAACTGACATAAGGGAGGTGATTTTTCTATAAAGCGGTTAAATGAAACCACAACAACCTGGTTTGGTGGGACTATTTCTGGTCGGCAGAAATGTGGCATGGCCAGGAGAGGCCATCTCCGTGCTCCTCGTTCCCGGAGCGAGGTGCCTTGTCCTGTATCCCTAAAAGGAAGGTTTTTCCATTCCTCTTCCCACCCAAGCCAAACTCAATACCTCTCCATTGCATTATAAAGCTGCTATTGACTAACTTCCTTATTTTTATGAGACTTACAAGCGTGTATTTATCCTCTGCAGCCTCCTCTTCAATCTCAGGGATATCACACTCGCACCTTGACCGTGCTAGTGCTGCTTTGTCATTCTGCAGGGGGGTCGCGTGTGCCTGATAGGAAGGACGTACATTGTCCTGGGGTGAGAAATCTCAAATCCTGGTGAGAGAAAAACATAAATCCACCTGGTTTTCCGCACTGACAGAGCTGCAAACACTGGTTTTCCCTTGATGCACAGCCTCGTGCTGACAGACCGCCTGCTGACGCCAGCAGGGTACAAATTCGGATTAAAATCGGGGTGGGGTTTATGCTGCCTTTATAAAAGGCAAATTGATATTTGGTGTGCTGTTCCTGTCAGACAAAAATAGTAATGTCTGAGCTGCGTGTTTAGAGCAAAAGCTCTTTTGAACCAGATTTTAACCTGCCTTTTTTTTTAATTAATTTTTTTTACAGTTTAACTCTAAATTGTCCAGGTCTGTGACTTAAGGAAAACAAAACAAAACTCTACAGGCTGTTTCCTCCTGTTTATCACAAGTATTATGCTTTAATAAATAGTACACTGATTACAATAGTTAATATATTGGTATGAGAGTATCCTAATGTATGTTTTACAGTAACTTTGTATTTAAATAAAGCTGTTTTAATTTTTAAGAGAGATTCCAGACTTGCATACTTCTTATTCCAACCTTGTTGTCTTCAGGCATTAGAGAATTCGTGTGGCTCCCTTAACTGCCTCCATCATTCGTAGGAAGGGAGAATTTGAACCACAAATTAGTTTCCTGATGTAACTGTAAGAGAGACTTGACTCAATAAAACTAATTTTTGGGCTTCTGTTCCCTGCCGAATCAGAGAGGAGAACATGGCTTAAACTTTTAAGATCATTTCCTGCAATTAAACTATTATTTTTTTACCCCGTTGTCTCTGATCACGCTGAAGGACGGCTCTTACGCATCTGCAGAGCTGAAGATGCTGTGGTGCAGAGACAGTTGAAGTGAACAGAAAGTGAGTAATTAAGACCCACTTTCCTTTGCTTGCACACCTCCTCAGCCACCTTACCGTGCTGGTCTTCCGTCTTCCTTACCACTCTTCCACAGGGAAGAGGAACTAACTCTGGATATTATGCCTCTTCCCCCCAAAACTGCTGCCTGAATTTTTGCATCGCAGCAAACTCGCGCCGTCCATCCAAAGGAGGATGTACTTTACTGGACAGTACAGTGTCTAAACTGGTCACGATACTGGGTTCTGAGTGTAAAGCTAGACTTGCATTTTTGCTGTTTTTACACAGCGAAGCCAAGCCCTTCCAGCTTCCCGGGGCATGAGATGAAAAGCATCGTTCGTCTAAGCAAACCCTTTATAAAATTGTGGTGTTTAAAGCGGTTGGTGCCAATACCAGTTCCACAGCACACGATGGGACTGGGGAATCTAAACCCAAACCCGTGCTTTCCTACCGGTAGAACTCTTGTCAGCTTCGAACCGTTCTACCTCACCTCTATGAAATCTCACCTTATTCGTGTGAGCAAGAAAGCTCCAGCTCTGCCTGTAAACAGCCGTAAGTAACAGCTGGGAACTTTTAATTTCAGAGTGGTTTAAAACTTGGCAGTTTTCCAGTGTAAAGAAACACCCTGCCAGAAGGTTGAATCACTGAGATGTAGTCACAGCTGTTTCAAAAGAAGAAGAAAAAAAAAAAAAAGTCTGTTTTCTCCATACTGCATTCTTCCATGCTCTGGGTAGTGATTTTTTAATTTCAGGTGCCTACTCAAAATGCAGAACTTCTACTAGAAAATAGGACATGCAAAATGCATGCATGTACAAACGCCACAGGAATAGCTAGAAAACAATGTGGGTTTTTTTTTTTTTTTCAGCCTACAGAAGATTTCTACTATTGCACTTTCAAAACATAGGGTTACTAGTGGCTCTTACTGGTCATCTGGTTGAAAATCGAGGAAGTTCTCGAGCAACAATTCAAGTGAGCCCTAAAAGGGGCAACTCAGGTTAACAGTGTGCAGCCATTTGTGCTTCTAGGCTTTCTCATCAACCAGTAAAAGCAAGAGAGATACTTCACTGGAAGATACTGTTTTTTTTCAGCCCAAGGGTAGCATTCAGGTTGCAAATTGTGCTATGTAACCATGCAGTAGTGCTTTTTAGTGTGTTAACAGCATGGCTTTTTTATTTTTCAGGAGATAATACGAGGCTACTTGCTAGCTTCCCTGATGAATTAAATCTCTGCTTGATAAAATACTGTGCCTTGAAATAGCGTGTAGAAATGTGAGAGAGTACATTCAAGTTCTTCCTTTTGAGCTTGGGTGGATCACACGCTTCAATTATTACTAGCAGATTAGATATCAGGACTCCAGCTTCCTGATGTGTTAAATGTAATCCCCGCAGACCCCGAAGGCTGACTCTGCCCGAGACTTTCAGGTTCAGAGAGATGCCACCGTACAGGAAAAATACTAAGAGTCAGCTCTTTTTACATCCAGGCTACAGCTGTTGAGCCAGCTCAGGCTTCAAGGGAAGCTAATTAAATAGGATCCTCTAATATTAAAAAAAAAAAAAAAAAAAAAATAAAAGGAAAAGAAAGGCTGAGCTGTACCTGGAAGCATTAAGGACAGGCCTTAATGAAACTGAGGTGTGCCCAGACAAAGCAGAGCTTGACTTGCTGGAGCCCGCAGCGCAGGTTTGCTGTCAGAAGCAGAGGGGATACGGTGCAAGCTCAGTGTTTAGCCCTCACAGACCTAAGCTTGACCCACAGAAAATTTCTGTTCCCCTTCCCTGATTACTCACCAGCAGGGCTCATAAGATTATATTAACATAATATGGGTTTTTCCTTTGTCTGAGGTACTTTTTTTTTCCCTGCCTAATTACTCTAGATAGTCAAATACTGTCAATTTTAAAAGTATTCAGTCTTTTTATGAATGTACTCTCTCTCCCCACTCTATATTAAGGCTCTTTGTACTTAAAATGCAACAGCTATTAAACAGGGAGGAGTCAGTCTTCTACAAACACCCATTTTGCAAAAAAAGGGTTTGGTTTACAAAGAACTGAATAAATAGGAAGTTTAAAGTAGCGCTGTATCTATTGCTGCTTTCAAGTGGTGGAGTAATACCTCCGGAGGTGGAGAAAGTGACGTCAGGTCTAGTTTCTTGAAATCTTCATTAGCACTCAATGATGTTAACACCTTCACGGTCCTCTTTAAATCAAACACCGCGTGGAGCATGCCCAAGGTGGAAATGGCAGCTTTGGGAGTGTTCTTTGCCGAAGCTTCGTCATCGAGGCCTTTTTCCAAGACAGAAATCCTGTTCTCTGCAATAACTTTGAGGAAGTTGTAGAACTCCTTGTAGTCTATACCCGTGCAAGACTTCATGATCAACTAGAGGGAAAAAACAACCAAGCAATGAAATGGAAACAACTCTTATTTACAGTAAGAATCACAAAACCGTATTTTATCAAGCTAAAAACTATCCAGAATCATAAGTAACCATTTTTAATCATATTTTTTATAATTTCCCCATGGCACTGAAATTCCTTCCCTTACTTGAAATGCCACTAGCCCCAAAAGCAACAGTCTGTTTCTTCTAAGTACTAAACAGCTGTGTGTTTTCGATCTATATGTAAAGGATATCAACCTAGCAGCAATAACCAGCCTCCAGAAATAAACTTTACATTTGTTTCATGCTTAAGATTTTGCGAGCATGCAAGATATAACACTGCCCAATATAGTTCTGTGTTCTGAAAGCATCACTTTGCAGACACAGGAACCTGCTGCCACCTTCACCTCAGTTTCCCTTGTTTCAGATTTGCTCTTGCATCATGAATAGTCTTCAAACCAGTTCTTCTGCGTGAGGTCTGTCTTATCAGTTCTGTTTATGTGAAAAAGCACTTATATTTTATAAAGGGGAACGTAGATACTACATAAAGGATTGATCTTGATGCTAATCTTGATAGTTGAAGAGCAGTTGAGGCATTAGTTTTTCAGACAACATCCTGACCTCCTTCACATAGCAAATATGCACCAGCACAAGCCTTTCCCTGTGTCACTAAATTAATATTTATTTCCTGCAAAATGAAGGTCTCACCCATTCCTTCTTCTGCATGAAATACGTACTAATTCCAGGTACGAGATTAAGGACTTGTGTTTCTTATAACTCACAAGGTGGTGCAATGCAGCCCAGAAATAGATGATGCCCTCACAGGGAGTCAGGCAGCCACCATCCTGGTGTTGTACCTGGCATTGTAGGTGCCAATCGTCTATAGGATCCTTCCATTCATTGATTTCCCGTTGGACGGCTGCTAATTCATCCTGCAGGAAGCACCACATTATAGCCACGTTGCAGCCGTTCACCCAGTTGTGGTTAATGGAAATGGTATCCTCCTGAAGGAATAATTTCAACGGTTATTAGGCTCTGCATAGGAAAAGTGGGAGAAAACAGCTGTAACAACATCAGGGCTGCAAAATGTAAAACCGTATCTTTGGCACCAATATCCCTGCTGTGCGGGAAGGCTGGCCCTTTCTAATGTCTCTGAACAATAAAATCTTGTTTCGCTCTGTAAATTGGCAAATGTCTCTAGTTCCTCTGAACATACCTTTCAAGGGCACAAAAGTGGAAGAAGGTAGTGGGGAGAAAGGAACAAGGTTATTAATTTTGGTTTGTAATCGTGAAGGCCAATTTGTTAGCATTCTCCATTAATAAATTACAACTTGCAGCTAGAAACCAAGATTAACAGCCTCACTGTAAGTCCATCTCACCTAGCATCCTATTTTTCAATGACTCTAATAAGGAAAAGCATAACAAAAGAGGGTTCAGACAGCTTCCTAAATTGTATACTCTTCCAGCTTCTAGTGGTCAATGACCCAAGGAGCTTATGAGTTCAGGCTCGTTTTTAGCCACCAGTTTGAGCAGCCACCGATAGACCTTTCCTCCGTGAACCTCTCTGAACTTTTTTGCAGCCCAGCTAAAGACTTTTGGCATCCACCACATGCTATGACAAGAAAAGTTTGATGTGATTCAAGCTTGCTGATCTCTCTGTGTTATGAAAAGGTTGGAATTAGTTATCTCACCAGGTTGTAAACTTGATGGTGCCATCCACTGGGGATGAAGACTATCTCCCCTGCTTCCTGCACGATTTCAACAGGGGGTTGACTTTGGTTGTAGCGAGGGTAAACGCTCCTGTCCTGAAGATTAGGTGCTGTCACGTCGAAGGGCAAGTTGCCGTGGCGGTCTTTGAGGTACTCCTCCTGTCCTGCGGGGTACAACAACCATTTCTTTCTCCCGCAGATATTGGCTGACCAGCTATAGGAACGGAAGACATCAGCATGGAATGGAGTCCTGTGGGGCAAGTAAGAGGTTAAAGACAACATTTAAGAACTGTAGGATGAATTAAAATCTCTGAGAATCAGACATACACAACAGAAATCAAACTTTAGTGTGCAAACCTGCTCCCAAACTATCACCCTCTTCATTTAATTTTGACTGCTTTAAGTATTAAAATTGTGCTGTTCAATTCTGGGCCACCCAGTTCACGAAGGACAAGGCACTACTGCAGAGAGTCCAGTGGAGGCTACAAAGATGATCAAGGAACTGGAACATCTCTCTGATGAAGAAAGGCTTCTCTCTGTTCAGCCTGGACCAGACTCTTCTCAGCGGTGCCCAGTGACAGGACACGGGGCAATGGGCACGCACTGGAACACAGGAATTTCCATCTCAATATCAGGAAAACCAACTTTACTTTGAGGGTGCCAGAGCCCTGGAACAGGCTGCCCAGAGAGGGTGTGGAGTCTCCTCTGGAAATCTTCAAAACCCACCTGGATGCGTTCCTGTCCAACCTGCTCTGGGTGACCCTGCTTTGGCAGGGAGGTTGGACAAGATGTCTCCGAAGGTCCCTTCCAACCCCTGCCATTCTGTCATTAAAAGGCCACTACATTTAGACAATATTGCAGTGTTTTACAGCTTCTGTGCTTCTCCATCAGTTCATTTTGAATCTGTCCCACAGACACCTCAACTGCAGGAGATTCTGTGATGTGAACTGAGGAGAATACTATCCATGCAACTTTATCATCAAAGCTGGACTTAATTTTTCACCTGCAAAATGTTTGACCAACTCATCAGCGCCCCTCGAAGGCTCCTGTTGACTCTGCAAATCATAAAATTCTGGCGAACCCCAGGGAGTTTCCGCTCAAAAACTTTAGAAAAGCCAGCTGACAACTTTTGGAGATTCCATGAGCACAATTCAGGGCTTCTTGAAGTAGAAAAGTATTCTAGCTGACCGCATAAGGACAGCTCACATCCAGAACCAAATGAGCTGCTTGAGAAATGAGGCTGGCTGGGTTCTAAACAGTATTGCTACCCTGAAGGACAATGTGATAACCCCCCATAATAATAATCTTTAAGAAAGGGTATGTAAGGATGACAGAAACCACACTGCCTTACCATGAACCTTTGGGTCCCATGTAGACAAAGCGGTAATCGTCCACAGCTATAGCATCCCAGTATTCGTTCAGCCAGTCGGAGGAGAAATACACAGGGGTTGTGTAAACATCTTGCTCAGGGAAAGCTCTTAAAAAGATAAAGTGTAGGAAATAGGTCTCAGAAAAACGCAGCATTGCTCCTTGTACTTCAGTTCCCAGAGCCCAGAGTGAGACAGCAATCAGGTCTCTTCAGGCCATCAATACTTTGCTGCCATCTCCTTCACATCATTGACAGCTCCGAGTTGCACACAAAATGCACACAACAGTCCTTTTCTGTCTCTCAGGAAAGCCGTGAAAGTTAACTACTTGATTTGGGAGACTCCTCCTAATTATGGCAAAGAGAGTTGCTAATAAGCACATTCTCTTTAGATGAGACGCCTGCAAGACTGGTTGCTCCAACTGGATGACAGGCTGGGGGGGTGAGGGTTAGGAGGGAAGCCAGGCTGTGGGATTTTGATGAGTTTTTGACAAGCTCCCTCAGCCAGTTTGCTGATGACACCAAGCTGTGCAGCGTGGTCAACATCCTAGAGGGAAGGGACGCCATCCAGAGGGACCTGGACAGGCTTGAGAGGTGGGCTTGTGCAAAACTCATGAAGTTCAACCAAGCCAGGCTGTGGGGTTCTCCACCTGGGATGTGGCAATGCCAGGCACAAATACAGGTTGTGCAGAGAATGGATGGAGAGCAGCCCTGAGGAGAAGGACCTGGGAGTGCTGGTGGATGAGGAGCTCAACATGAGCTGGCAGTGCGCACTGGCAGCCCAGAAAGCCAACCCCATCCTGGGCTGCATCAAAAGAAGCGTGGCCAGCAGGTCACGGGAGGTGATTCTACCCCTCTACTCAGCTCTCGTGAGAGCATTGTGTCCAGTTCTGGAGTCCTCAACACAGGAAGGACACGGACCTTAGAACAGGTCCAGCGGAGGGCCACAAAAACGCTCGGAGGGCTGGAGCACCTCCCCTGTGAAGACAGGCTGAGAGAGCTGAGGTTGTTCAGCCCAGAGAAGAGAAGGCTCCAGGGAGACCTTAGAGCAGCCTTCCAGTATCTGAAGGGGGCCTACAGGAGAGCTGGAGAAGGACTCTTGTGTCAGGGAGTGTAGCGGTAGAACGAGGGGTAATGGTTTTAAACTGAAAGAGGGGAGATTTAGATGAGATCTCAGGAAGAAATTCTTTGCTGTGAGGGT
>JAOXJK010000012.1:1625522-1638810 GCA_025774025.1 Xenus cinereus
GGGCATGCTCTAGTGCCCAAGATTATTGGTTTGTGGGTGGGTGTGATGTGGTGGGGTGTTGTGTGTGTTGTTGTTTTTGGTGTGGGGTTTGGTTGGTGGGTGGTTTTTTTTATTTTTTTTAACCTGGTTGAACTTGATGATGTCAGAGGTCCCTTCCAACCATGGAGATTCTGTGATTCTTCCTAGTAACAAGATACAGGAGAAAAGGAAACGGCCTCAAGTTGCACCACGGGAGGTTTAGGATGGATATTGGGGAAAAATTTCTTCACAAAAGGTTGTCAAGCCTTGGAACAGGCTGCCCAGGGAAGTGATGGAGTCGTCATCCCTGGAGGCGTTTAAAACACGGGTAGATGTGGTGCTGAGGGACATGGTTCAGTGATGGACTTTGCAGTGTTACGTTGATGGTTGGCCTCAGTGATCTGTAAGGTCTCTTCCAACCTAGACAATTCTGTGGTTCTGTTCTGTGATTCTATTCTATGAAGACTTGAAAGGAGGATGAGGATGGAGGTTGGCGTAGGGGAAGGGATGGGGGAGTTGTGGGAATGGGGGTTTGAATATCTGACGTATAGAGAAGGGAAGGATAAACGTGAAGGGGGGAGGTGGGTCTGGCCATGGTGGAGCCTTGGGTCTTAGCCTGGAGAAAAGGAGGCTGAGGGGAGACCTTATCACTCTCTACAACTACCTGGAAGAAGGTTGTAGCGAGGTGGAGGTTGTTCTCTTCTCCCAAGTAATAAGCGATAGGACAAGAGGATATGGCCTCAAGTTGTGCCACAGGAGGTTTAGGATGGATATTAGGAACCCTTTCTTCACAGTAAGGGTTACCAAGCATTGGAAGAGGCCCAGGGAAGTGGTGGAATCACCATTCCTGGAGGTATTTAAAAGATGGGTAGATGTGGTACTGAGGGACACGGTTTAGTGGTGGGCTTGGCAGTGCTGGGTTAATGGTTAGACTTGATGATCTTAAAGGTCTCTTCCAACCAAAACGATTTTGTGATTCTATAAAGTGTGGGGGTTTGATGTGGGTTAAAGGATGGGAAGGGAGGCAGTCCCATATTGAAGTGTATTTTGGAGAGGCTGCTGCGACTTTGGTCTTTTTAGAGTTGCTTTGTATCGGAAGTGGAGTGGGATCAAAATGTTTGTTCCATAGAAGGATGGAAACATATTGATGTGGAAAAGCCCCTCAATCCAGAGCTGTTCTTTAGTGAGGAATCTGTTGATCTTTTGAGATGAGGGGGGCTGATTTTCTCTATGTACCGTAGTGTAGAGATATTGTGTGTCTTTGCCTGCTGCACCTCTTGGAGGGTCATCCCTGGGTATTTTTTGTCTTGTAGCATCATTTGGAGAATTGTGGAGTTAGAAAGCTCATGGAACTGTATATTGGGCCTTTAATTGAAAAAAAAAAAAAGGGGAGAGTCACTTGATAGGCCTTATAAACATTTTTATTGTTAGGGTGGTTGGGCTCACAGGAGTGATAATGCCCCAATGGAAACTTCAGCCATGAAGGAGGAGAAAAACAAACATCAGCACATCAGAAATGGGTGCAGAAATGTTCTGTTGTTCCCCACCAAGGGGCAGATGAGAAGAATCTGTGACTAAATTTTGGAGGTTCTGAGGTAGGCGCGTTGTGAAGGGATGGTGTCCTCCTCGTGAGCTCACAGCACCTTCTCCCAATGTATGTAGCATCTCCTTGCACCTGGGATAATTAGGTAATTAGTAATGCTTACATTTCATTGAATGATCTCAAAGCGCTTCACCAGAGAAGGTGAGTCACCTCCTTTTTATAGAAGCAGCCCTGAATTATGCGTTAGCTAAAGAATTTATACAATGTTGTGGTGACGCTGCCGGAAATATAATCGCCATCTCTTTGCTGCTAATCCTAGTCCTTGCTCTGCGCTGCTGTGTGTAGCTGTGTGTGGTGCTGTGCAAAAGTGTCAAAAAGACAAACTATTTGCCAAAAAAAGAGGTGTTTTACAGGATGTGGGTAATGTGTTGATGTTGGGGAGCCCAGACTGGGGGAGGCAGTGTCATCTGGTCTGCCAACAGATATGTAGGCAAACATATATTTCTTTGAAAAACAGGGAGGAATTTATTGTGAAATCCATCCGATCTCTTCCTTTTCCATTATATACAGGGAAGTGGTTTGTGGACTGTAACCCTGTCAAGTTTAGAAACCTATTCTTGACTCTATTTACAAGTAATCTGAAATTTATTTATTATTTCTGCCAACCTAGTTCTTTCCGTGGTATTCTAAAGGATTTACATCTCTTTGTTGTTGGGTGGGGTTTTTTTTTTGGTTGTGTGCTTTTTCTTTTTTTTTTTCTTTTCTTGGTGGGAATACTGAAGCGAAATGTTTTATGGCAGGTGAGGCTTTTTTCAGTGTATTTTATGAAATCATGAATAATTCATGTCTTGTCTAAGGAATTTCTAATCATGTTTTAGGAGGAACGGAATGATGAGTGACATCATGCTGAATTGCAGGTGGTGGGGTCAAAATAAAGTGATAGGGAGAGGAGAGAAATCCTGAATTTTGAGTCATGCAGTAAACCAGCTGTGTAAGTGGCAGATGGGCTCTAGCTCAGAGTTTCTGACATGAGATTATCAAAATGTTAGGAAAATTGGGTGGAAAAATGAATTTAATTTTGAAGGACAATAACTGAGCTATTTGGTCTGTAGCGATGAGCTCGCTGTTGACGTCGGAGATAAAGTTGGTGTATTTAATACTGCTTTTCATTGCACAGCTTGAGTACAATGACTATATTTTTTATATATATATATATATTTTATTGAGGAAAAATGTGCTGGAACAATGAATGAATTTAATTACTAAATAGGTTTGCTCTTGGAAATTCTGGCCTCAGGCACAGAAAGGAGCTGACACTTGGGCAAAGCCTTTAAGCTCTCAGGTGAGTCAAAAGTCATATGACCCAAGGCATGTACACACACACACATATACACACAGGTCAAGTGACTGCTTCATTTCTTCTCCCAGACTGAGAGGACTTGTTTTACTCCTAGATCCAGGGTTAAATATATATATTCTGTATTATTTTTATATATATATTATTTTTTTTTCTTTCGGTAACGGGCGTAGTAACATTTTTGCTTTAGCTTCAGGGTTTTTTTTACCTGCTCTTTTGGACTTTGAAGAGGAAAAAAATACTCAGGCAAAAAATTCTACCTACGGATGGACAGTTCTGTAAAAGTAGCAGCCCCCAAAAGGCTGCCTGAGAGTTCTGTGTCTACAGATGGAGGTAAGAAGCCTGGGATAGGATTTAGGAAGATCTTTTTTTATGGCTCGGTTGTGAGGCTGCATCGGATGTTAATATTTTCACAGTCTGAAGGTAGAGAGAAGGCTTGAGAGAAAATGCTGTCTTGATAGGGAGCTGGGGAGAGTTTGTGGAACACTTAGCGTGTGAAAACGGGCTCTAGGCTGAGATTTTACAAAAGTTTTAAGTGTCATTTGCTTGTTTTCAGCTTCTCTTTGCCTCCCTGGTACGTCTGTGCCTGGTGGAAGGCAGCTGTTGCTGTTCGCAGGGTCTAGGAGTTATTTTTCAGATGACATTATGTTCCGTGGCGCCTGTCCCAGCTGTGAGCGTTGAGAAACCTGCATTTGGTTCCAGGTTTGCCTTGTGATCTTCTGCAAGGCATATAAACTTTCAGGGTCTTGGTTTCATCATTATTTATATACATTATTTATAAAATAGATACTCAGGGCAACAGCTTGTTGTGAGCAGCGTGCTGGTATTTATAAGATTTTCAGAAACTATACTCGCGCAAGGTGGGGATGGGGATGTCACCTACTTTGTACAGACTGGGATCTGCTGCTTTCCTGACTGTGACATGCTGGTTTGATAAACTGGGAGGCTGCTGATTCATTTTAATTCTTTTTTTTTCCCGGGGTCTGATGGGGACTCTTCAGTAAATTTCATTTGCCTCTGCAATACCTTTAGGCTGGGAGGAGCTTGAGGGTGTAATACAAGATGTTTATTTTTGTTTAGCATCTGATTGCTATTGCATTTACTTTATACCAGGCAGTGTCAAACAATTAAACTTAATTGGGATTTAAAATTTGTAAATCCCGATTAATAAAGCTATCACAGGATTTAGTTTCAGCTGTCAGTTGATTTCAGCACTAATATAATTTATGTCGTTATTTAAGCTGACACGGTTGTCACTTATGTGCTAATAACAGTATAAATTTTTATTTGTAATTGTGTATCTGTATTAGAAACCTTTTCCACTTAAAGTATCCCCGAAAAGCCCCACTTCTGTCTACAGCTGTTCTGGAATCCCACTGCTGATGCTTGTTTCTTTTCAGTTACATTTGACTATTAGGTAAAACTAATTTTCTTTTCCCCGGTTCTTTGTGTACAACAGGAAGAAAATAACCTTTAAAGAGAAATTACAATAATTGGCTACTCACAAAGCCCAGTCAGGCTGGAAAAAAAAATTCTGGCCATCAGATCTGTCTGATCTAACCTTGCTGTAGTAGAGGAGCTACCTTTTTTTCCCAGATGGAATAATTGAGGCCAGAGCTTTTAGCTTTTTTTCTCCAAATTATGAAATTATGTTGCAAACGATTATGAAAGAAATAATATTTTCTAGGACTTGTCATTGTTTTGTTGGCTATAGCTATTCGTTTAAATTAGATTTCTGTGGGCTTTTCCACCCTCTCTTTGTCCCATAGTCCAGTGCGAAGTTGTTTCTCCAGGACTGTGGTTTTATTAACCTAAAACAGGTTGAGAATTTTCACTTTAAACTCTAGCTGTTTTGTGAATTTATGGCTTATTTTTTTTTTTCCATTTGCATCACTAAAATTCATAATGCCATGGAGATAAGGTATGAAAACCAAAGTAAAGATTTTTATGGAATATGGCATCCCGTGAGTAGTCCTTGTCTCAGTAATACTGACGTTTTGAATATATTTAATAGAAGAAATCATTGGAACTGGACTCAGATTTAGCGTGCTCTATTTAAGGGTTATTAATGATGCAGCAGCCTGAAAGCACTAGGTCTTCAGTGTGTCCTGCAGGAATCCACACCAGTGAATTTTCACCTGAAAAGGACTATTAGATTTTTTTTTTTTTTAATTTGCATTAGGATTCCTGGACATTTCCTTAAGCAGAACAGATCGTATGGAAGTAAAAAGGTGTAATTAGTATCGGTGTCAACCTAAGTGGGGATTTTGTGATGGAGCTCTTTTCATTTATTGCGCCATCCCGAGTAGCAGAACACCTTGAGATAATGTTACGGTGCTAATCTGTAAATTGTTCTATGATACATCAAAGCCTTTGAGAAGATAATGAATCTGTGAGTGATTAAATCCCCATTACATAATGGGTGTTCACAAAGAAATTAGTTGTGGAACGTAATTGGTCTTCAGTGAAGTGCTGAAAACTGTAGGATTATGAAGGAGATGTTAGAGGAAACAATCTGACCCTTGGCTACAAGAAGTCTCTTTGGAAGTGTGGAGAGATGCCACTCCAGGTATGTTTAATTTAATTTACCATTCTAAATTTGAGCTTGGTGTGATGTCAGCAAGCCAGGCCTGAGGCATGTGACAGCTCCATGTTTTCTTGCAGGGATTCCAGATACCGGTGAGCAAGTCTTGTTAGGATTAATATTATGTCATCAAATGGCATCACAGGGTCCCAGGCAAACACGACATGTCACGGAGGCAGGAACTGAGCAACAACAAATATTTCACAGAACAAATAATGCAGATTTGGGGGGGTTATTTTGGCTGCAGCATTCTACCAGAAGTTCTGTTTTCCACTTGAGTTTTATAAGGAAGGTATTTTTGCAAGTGTCCTGAGACCATGAGTGATGGTCTGAGATAGGGACGATTTCTGAAGAATATTTATCCATTTGTGGCTGGGTCTTTCTGGTTTTTTAGTGATTGTGAGTTCTGGTCAGTGGTGATTTTGGTTTCATCTGCGCTGTTGAATACGTTGGGTAGACATTCTGGGCGTGTTCTTAACATACCTGAATGTTGAGATACCAGAGTGGAAGTGGAAGAACCAGTTATGTGTTGTGATTGTTGTAGATATTTATTTTCTGAAGGGGTTCAAGGCCAGGCTGGATGGGTCTTTGAGCAACCTGGTCTAGTGGGAGGTGTCCCTGTCCATGGCAGGGGGATTGGAACTGGATGATCTTTAAGGTCCCTTCCAACTCTAACCATTCTATGACTCTATGATGAGCTTGCATTTTGGTATATTCTGGGTTTCTTTAGTACTTCTTAGTCTACGGGAAACTGCTTCTGATGACGAGGTGGGGAGTGGAAAACTTTCCAGATCACTTTCCAGTAAAAAGGGGTATCTGAAAAACTCAGAAAAGTCAGTAAATGTTTTTCATAATTCTGTTTTTGGTAGGTTCCTCTCCATTCAAAAATATGAACATATGCATGTCAATATAGAGACTAACCTAATTATAAAGCACCTTCCTTTTTCAAAACAGCACAGCAGGTATTAAATATCCAGGACATTAATGCAATAGTCAGTTGAAGTTTGTGCTGTTGTAAATCACGTGTTGGAACTTGATGAGAACACTATAAAAAGGGGAGGCGGTGCTGTTATGGAGTGGGCAATAATATTGATAGTTCTCCTCCTTCCTTTCCGAAGGAAATATTCGGATGGTTAGGAACGATGACCAAATTTTGGAACCCATCCATACCTATTTCCAAATCTCTTAGATGTGCACCTGAAAGGTTACAGTGAAAGTACTTGAAGCCAGCGGTGGATGGGATTAATTACTTATGAGTGTTTGTAACATCAGCTTTTATACGTTGCTCAGGATTCTTGCCTTATTTTTTCTTTTTCCCTCTTTTATTGTAGTTTCTCTTCCTGGCTTTGAGAGCGTTGCTCCTGTAGAAGAGGATCTGAACAGCGAGCTGATGAACGAAGACATACGTATCCATAGCTGGCCTTGTTCTTACTACTTGGACACCAGCAAACAATGGGTCTCTGGCAGACTGTCCCTGACTCCTGTTGCCATCAAATTTACAGCTGACAAGACCGGGGAGCTTTTGGTCAACTTCCATCTTTCTAGTATCAGCGAGATCAAGAAGGAATCTTCAAATTTAATCTTCAGCTCTCTTACCATCTTGGAGAAGAACACCAAGCACTGGTTCAGTTCTCTGCAACCCAACAGAAATGTGGTGTTCAACATCCTGGAGCACTTCTGGAGGGAGCAGTTGCTGTCGAGCGAAGGCGCGGGAGCAGAAGCAGCAGCTTTACAGTCAACGAAGGGAAAAGAACTAACAGGGTTATTGTCTGGGTCGCAGAAACGGCTGGAGGACACGGCGAAAGTGCTGCATTATCAGGGCGAGCAGTTTGACAACATCATGAGAGGACTCAACAAGATCGAAGGGGATATGGATGTGGCAGACAGGTACGGTGCTGGAGCATCCTCTGATCTAAATAGAGGTTGTGGGATTGTAGTATTTATGGGCAAAATTTATGGGGCAGATCCACAGAGGTCTTTAGGAAACTAAACTGTTGACTTTCACTAAAGGTTTAAGCCCGTGATGGTCTTTTGTGGATCTAGTTCTTGTTGTAAGATGTTTCTGTATTTCTGTCCTCCCTTCTGTGTGACATCCTCTCACCCTCGTGAAGTTGTTTGTGTGTATATACCTGTCCTCTTTCCTTCAAATAATTTTTCAAGCCCTTATAAGTTTCAAGTACGACTGGCAAAAATGGTAGAATTCCATTCCAAATATTCCAACTCCAAAATATTAACAATCTATAAATTTTCAGAGTATTGGCAACTAGTTAGGGGAAAGAGGTGCAAATTAATGTCCCCACTGAAGGACAAGGTATAGCATTCGCATTTTTATTAGATGTCCTAGAATATGCCTAAATGAAAAATACTGGAAGTTGGGTTTGGTTAATTTTGCCAGTCCTGGACCATCCCGTTTTGCTTTTCTACAGCAAATTCTGCTTTCCTGCCTTGTCAGAGGAAATGTTCAATGTGGCAAGTGAGACTTGGAGACAGTTTCCTAGAGTTATCAAGGAGACAAATGCCAATTAATTTTTAATTTATGTAGATTGTAGTCTTTTCTCTGTGCTTGGAAGTTGGCTTTTCAAATTCAAAAAAATGAGCTACCCAGTGCTGCCTTTAGACAACTGAAATTAGAGCTTTGGAGCATATTTGAGCTGTTGCAGAACTCGATGTGAATAGTAAATGGCTGGTGTCTTAAGGAGAACGTTACGACTTTACTATTTAATGATTAACATTCAAAATGAATTCTCCTATGCTATTTTCTATGATGCAAGTTGGATTCGATAACAATCCAAACCAGACAGTTAAGGTTGAGAGTAGGATTGTAACGTCTGAAGATATATAGCTACGAGTGTCTCTGTGGAAGCTCTGACACCTGCACGAAGAAACAAACCAAATAAAGTTCAAACTAGTTGTTTTTGGAAGAAGCCTCTGTTTTCAGACGGATATCATGTCTTAACAGCAAGTGTTGATTTCACAATGGTTCTGGTGATGTTCTCCATACCCTTTCATGAAAAGCCAAGAGAACTGAAAGCTTCAGCAAGAGCTTTTAAAGTTCTGTAGCAATAAACAATGAGTAGGAAAATAAATACCTGCTCATTGTTTTTGGAAGGGAGTTTTGTTTTGGGTTAAGATGCACTGGGAGGTATTATTTGTCCTCATGAATCTGAAAAGCTCGATGCTTTGATTTTTAAAAATGGAAAAATAAAGGAAGGCCTTGACCGAACATTAGCCGAGATTCTGTTTTATGTACGATATGAAGAGTTTGGCCACCTTGCTTGCAGGCTAAAATGCAGCCTAGAATCCATAAGCCCAACTGTGTTTTAATTGTGCTATGCTTTTTGGGGACTTATAACAGTTTATTCCCACAGTTTTTGTGTATGTGTGGCTTTTTTTTTTTTTTTCTCATAAAGCTGCTCTCCTCCTTCTTGCCCCCCTCCCAATATCTTCTCTTAAACTGAGGGCATCTTTCTTCATGTCCCTAACTGGGGAAAACCGTGACTGAAGCTCATTTGGTTGTTGCATATTATGGAATTCAGTCTATTAACATAGATAAATACCTCTATTAAGGCTCTTTGATTCTTGCTTTCTTTAGAACTTGATGAGAAGTAAGTAGATTTTACACGTGGAGCAGATTTTGTGCAGAAGGAAACAACCTTTTGTGTCCATTAGTTCGAGGTTGTATAAAGCGACACCGATTTGATGGCTGTGTATAAAAAGAACCAGGGCCCTTTTATTTACTTTCATATGTTTAAAACTGTGATTAACTTTATCTTGCCTGTATGTGTGGGCTTTTTTTTTTTTTGGATTATTAATTCTGTTCTTGTGTATGCCTGGATATATACAGCTGCTTTCAGTGGAGCTGCGTGCAGATAAGCAGAGCTGAGCCTGACGTGCCAGCAGATGTTCAAAGACCAAAAATAAACAGAAAGCCAGATTCACTGGTTCCTTTTTTATATCTATCACTACTAGAGGTAGTCTGGTTGCAAATTTTCATTTGTATATAAGGACTGGTCATACAGTTTGTTGATACAGAGGGGTGACTCCTCCATGGAAGGCCAGAAAAGTTGGCTCTGCAGCAGAAAAATCTTGCCCGTAAATTAGGCGTCACCCAGCCAGGATGGGGAAAGGGGGAAGGAGGTGGGTGAAGGGATAAAGTGATAAAAATTAAGGCTCAAAATCCAGAATAAGTTACTACAATGTAAACGGAGGTTTAGACTTGTGATATTGCAGCTGCTTTTCAGTAAGTGAACGCAAATGCTTTTCTCACGGTGAATGCGATGAAGCGAACTCACACAGCGGTAGGAACTTAATGATTTTTCATAGGATAAGACACAAGCGTAAGCTGTCGTTTCCCTGAAGTACCTTGTAACTCTTTCATACACCAAGAGGATAGAAAGCACGCTTGGTGTTTTGTAGAAATGAGATCAGGTCATTTGTTTCTGCTTAATTACAGCAGGTAGGTTAGAGCATTGCTTTTAATTTGGGAGACGGTGTGTGCTGGCAGAGCCTGGGGCTTTTTCAGTCATTCTTGGTGTTGAACTTAAGTTGAACCTCATCGTTTCAGAATTCAGCCCTAAATCTATGATGCTGTGCCATTTCAAATACTGTTATTGTAGAACTTTCTGTTACATCTCCTTTGGTCTGTCTTCCCCCCTCCTTTTTAAAGGACTGTCACAACATTTTCAGAGGGCAGCAGAGAGCTCCAGACCCATTACTCATCTCGCGTGCTATCTACATAAATATCTGATGTTCATGCTTTAGTTGGGAGTAGATTCTTGGAACAATTCATTCTGCCTCCGCTATCCACGAATTCAGTGGTTGTCTCCCAGTATGACTTTTTCTGCTTTTCGTAGCAGATGAATGTCTTTAAGAAGGTCTGTTTTGAAGCCGGTGCAGAACTTTGATGGCGAGTAAACAAAGTGTGTTCAGTTAGAGCTCCCTCTTTCAGATTGATTACACTTTGTCTGCAGCCAAATTAAGCAGGATTTTAAAATTGCAGCATCTTCTGTAGACACACTCTGATTCTCTCATGGAAAATAAATCGTTACAAAACGTATCTTGAGAGGAGCACTGCTGCGATGCATATTTTATCAGGCACTACCTTTCTAGAGTAAACTTAAAAATAAATCAAGCTGGCTCTCCAAAATAGCACTGAAGCAGTAGTACTTTGTATTTTCATCTGATAAGGCTTGCATCTCTCAGATTTAAGTCAGTAAATAGCCTTTTGTAGTATCAGTAAGATCACAGTGTTTCATTAAAGATTTTATTCCCTGTGGTCTGGCTTCATTAGAAGCATCTACTTGCAACTACTGTGCCAGCAGCACGTGCCTCAGCACTGGATAGTCTTTAAGGTATTTATGGATTGTGGGGGACACAATCCTGATCTGGATTGAACTTCCTTAGAGCTTTTTCCTGTTGGTTTAGTTTAAACAGAACCTCTTCTCTCCCATTAGTTAATTGAGAAGCCATTTGTGTTCTTCTGTACTACTCGGTGGCTGGGAAATCTCCGTTTACAACATCCCACTCGGACTAGTGACCTGCAGGCTGGTTTGGTTTGTGGGATGCTTCCAGCCAGCTCTCTGCTGTTTTCCAGTGGGGACTGGGTAGGGATGCATCCCAGAGGGTTGATTTGCCTCTTCCTGTGCCTGCCTGCAGCTGGACATGAGCCACTTCAGCTCAGATGCCAGTTGGGTACCAGAAGCTGCTGGTGGATGAGAGAGGAGGTGACTGGTTGCGCAGTGGGAATTACCGGGGGAATCCGAAGTTACTGTTGAGTGTGTGGGGAGATGTTGTTGGCTCCAGGATTTCTTTCCAGCCACTGAGGCTTGAGTCATCTTGAGATACAGGATCCTCTGCTCGCAGGATGGGTTTAGGTGACGGGCAGGGGATGAGAAGAGAGTTGGAGAAACGGAGCATCATCGGTGCTGACTGTAGCTCTGCCTCCAACTCATGCCTAGACCTGAAAAGGGATGGGCAACGCAGCACATGGAAAATCAAACCAAACCCACCACCTTCTCTCTCATTCCCATTTTTTTTTTTAGTGGGTCTTAGGCCCAAAGAGATCCGCGATTGTGATCCTTTCTTGGGAGAGGACCCCAGAAAAGGAGGATGGGCTATACTGCTAGAAACTACACCAGAAAGATCGCGTCCTTCATATCATTGATTCTTTCTAAAAGCATTTAGATCTTTCTTGCCCACAGCTGATAAACTTAGGTGCCTGCTTAGGTGCATCTTCTTGCTTAGAAATAAGGGGGTTGTCTCCCTGTGTTAGTCCTGGCTGTAAAGTGGTTTTCTAATTAATTCATAAAGTGATTCCACTTATCTTTAAGCTAAGGCAACAGCTTGCCATCAAGGAGCCTGTCTCCTTCAGGAGCTACACCAACACTGATGGCGAGACAGACACTGGATCCCAGTGGTCAATTTTTGCTGGGTTTTCAGCCTCAGCCTTGCACTCTTAGTGTTTTAATTGGCAATGGGAATTTAGGAGTGGGGGCAAAGCAAAATGTGGCATTGGGCTGTGGGGCTGAGGTGTAAAGGAGCAGAAAAAGGCGGAGGTGGTGATGGCCAAGTGTGGAAACGTTGACGTAAAAGGCAGTGTTAGCTGAAGAACAGAGGGGTGTAAATTGGCCTGAATAAGTCCAGTTGGAAGTTGGATTTCTTACATCAGAACAGTGAGATTCTGGGACCGCTTTCCAACATGTTAGGAAACGAAGAAAAGCTGTTTTTTTTTAAAGTGGATGGATCCTGGTGAGCTGTGAAGAGGTTTGAGGAGCGAAATAACAAGAGGGGCTGGATTCAGTATTAAGAAATCTTTGTCTCTGCGGTAATTTGCTTTGGACTGGTGGGGTAGCACGACCCTCCTACTGCCTTTCCCTCTTCTAACACTTTCTTTTCTCCTCTAGGTTGTTGACCGAGCTCGAATCTCCTTCTTGGTGGCCGTTTAGCAGCAAGCTCTGGAAAGCGCCATTGGAAAGCAAGCCAAAGGAAACTGCCACAGTTTCCGATTCGAAGAACCAGGAAGGAATCATAATTAGAATTCCAGTTATTATCACCCACAGAACAGACTCAAATGTCAAGCCAGGAAAACTCACGCTCTTCGCTTCTGGCCTGGAAATCAGTGACTGCAATTCTCAGGTCATTCACCGGTTTGAGTCGAAGGATGTGGATGATATCAGAGTTCATACGCCGTATGAAATCAGTGTCCGACAGAGGTTTATTGGGAAGCCCGACACTTCTTATCGGCTCTTGTCGGCAAAGATGCCAGAAGCAATCCCCATCTTGGAAATGCAATTTAGCAAGAAGATACAGTTTTTAGAAGATGCCCTAGGATTTGTTGGGGCCAGGAAGTCTCCTCAGGTAGATTTGGGGACCTCCATTTGGCAAGCAGGTACGTGACGGACAAAGCAATCCATCTGTAAGCAGTAACACTGGCCCCAAATGTTTCCAAAGTGGTTTTAGAACTCAAAATAGTGTATAAAATATACAAATCCTCTCCCACCTGCCCCAACGGTGAGACCGTGCTGATGATAAAATGCAAGAAATCACTGCTGGACCTTGGACCCTCTTGCCAAGGGGGAGAGGGGAGACATGACACCTCCCGTTATCAGGGAGTGTAGCAATAGGATGAGGGGTAACGGTTTTAAATTGAAAGAGGGGAGACTGAGATTAGTTACTAAAAAGAAATTCTTTACTGTGAGGCTGGTGAGACGCTGGAACAGGTTGCCCAGAGAAGTTGTGGATGTCCCATCCCTGGAAGTGTTCAAGGCCAGGCTGGATGGGGCTTTGA
>JAOXJK010000012.1:1638910-1657044 GCA_025774025.1 Xenus cinereus
TGGGGCTTTGAGCAACCTGGTCTGGTGGGAGGTGTCCCTGCCCAGGGCAGGGGGGTTGGAACTGGATGATCTTTAAGATCCATTCTAAGTGTGTTGCTGTTTGAATCTACTTGGATTTACTTTCTCAACTACATTAGCAAAACCTGTGACTGCAGATGCCAAAGATGAGTGTCCCTTGGGGTCCTGGCAGCTGGAACACACCAAGCCTTTAACGTAGTGCTCTCAGCTGGTGTTGTCACTAATTCTACACCACTTTGTGAAAGGATTAGCTTAATTTGAGTTTCAGCTACTGCCCTGGGTTTTAACTATAATGTCATTCTTTTTCTGGTGGTCACAAACTCAGTATTCTGCCACTCAGTGGGAGGGGTCATTAGAAATCTGTTCTTCTCTCCTGACTGCTTCCGAGTCCTCTGGCATTGCTATTTTTCCTTTATCAGTTTGTTGCTGGAAACATGTTTATATTAAACCTGTCATTCTGTTAATTGGAGAAAGTTTAAAACAAGTTTCTGGTCCAGGAAGCTTTTAAGTAACATAGGACATCCCGTTAATTTTCATATCTTAAAAAATAGAATTTTGTTATTTGAGAGGTTCGGGTGTTTGGATTTGGAGATTTTAGGTCTCAGATTAGGTGAATGCATAGTTTAATCGCTTTAAGAAAACACAGTGGAGACTAAAACCCTTTCACAATAATAAGAATGACATTCCTTAATACTATTACTTCTTCTAAAATTCCAGGAGGGTTGGGTTTTTTTGTTTTAGTAATTCAACCCTGGATTCATTTGGAAAGCTGGTGAATTTTTATCTGGTAGGAATTTATTTCTCTCAACACGCCTGAATCCTCTGTTGTTCCTAATTGTTAGTGACAAAAGAGCAAATAGGTGGATGGATTTATTGCCAGCATATTAAAAACAAGTAGAAAAATGACAGAATAAAACAATAGATGAACCTGTTTTTGTGCACCAAGCTAAAACTGGACTTCAGCAGGGAGGATAATATCCTCTTGTTGACGAGTCAAGGGCCATAGCTTGGAAAAGCTTGTTAATTTTTAAGGAAGTAAGTCTTGAACATCTGGCACTAAAATGTCAACACAACAACTTAGAGGAAAAACAACCTGCTGGTTTCTAAAGCACTGAGTTAGTCCAACAAATTGGTGTTCAGTTCCTGATGGTCTTAAGGCTGGTTACATAAAATAATTGGATATACAGCCCTACTGTGCTTAATTTCCCACTGCTCTGCTCTGTTTGCATCTGAGTCAGTGAGTCAAGGATATTGCTCTCCTACCCCCACCTGCATTTCGGCTGTTTGATTTGGAAATGGCAGTAAAGAAAACTGGAGGTTATGGAAATCCTGACTTCTCCAGCTCCACCAAAACCCTTGTTTGTTCCTTGCCCGGAGTCTGTCACCCTCTTTTTCTCTGTCGCAAGGTGGCAGTCACGGACTGCGTTTGAACCTCTGGGATTTTTCCACGGCTGCTCCACATGGTGGAAATACTGATTTTTTTTTTTTTTAAAAATTTATTATTTTTTCCCCCCCCCACTAAAAGCAGGGAGGGGGGGAAAAAAAAGTCTGCGTTATGCCTGCCTGCCTCTGTGTACACATAAAATACATGTGTCTATTTTCAGATAGTGAATGTTGATTCAGAGACTTATAGGAGAAATATTCTTGCAGCCAGAGGTACATCTGTCTCGGCGCATTGGATCGTGGTGTTCTTTCCCCTCCGTGGTGCAGCTCCGAGACGTGAACGTTTCCACAACTGTCACAGTTTCATCTGGATCCTGTCTGTTTATACCAGTCCTGCCTTAAAGCTGGGCATATTGCACGTTTGTATAACTAAATAAAAAAAAAAAAAAAATCATCTTTCTTAAGAGATTTGGCTTGATTCCACCTAGGAGAAGAATTTCTGAAGAGTTTTTATACACGCTAGATTATCTGAAAGTATTTTTAGCTGCTTTGCATGTCTTTTCTGACTGTATTTTTGGACCAAGCTGCACGGGTGTTTAAATGCTCAGGTCAGAGCAGTGAGGTTTGGTTTGTAACAGAGCTTCTTCTGTCTTGAGTTGAGCTTTTCTGGCCAATAATGTCTTCAATAATGACTGATAACATCTACCTGGGATTAAAAGGCACAAGAAATCTGGCATTATAACAATCTGGGGCAGTGCTGGCTTAATCCTGTAGCTGAAGACTGACATTTACAGTATTTTATCCCTTTTGAGGCTGCTGAATTTTTCCTGGTTAACCAAATGTTCTCATGAGTTCCCAGCACTTTGTTCCGAGGTTTGGTACCTTCTGGTCCTCACATGGTGGCAGTGGCTCTCACAGTCCAACTGGGCCTAACAAAAGCACAGCAAAATTGCTTTTTTAAGTGTTTCTGCCTTTCTATTCAACTCTCTCTCTTTTTTAAAATTAGAAAATTGCTGGGAAATGCCAGATCTCCTTCCTCATCCCATTTTTTGCGTGCGCCTTTGTCATATCCCCCTCCTGTTCTTGTCCTCCGTAGGATTAATGGAGTGGAATGGATCAATTTCTTGGGTTTAATGAAATAATTAGCGTAGGGTGAGACTCAGCTGATAAGAAACACGAAGAATCTCATCTGACTGTTTGCTGCCGTAGGAAGGTCTGTCATTCCCTCCCCGCTTTGAGGGAAACCACGACAGTAATTTACCATGAGCAGCGTTTTTCAGTGCCTGGTTCTTGGCCCCTCTGAACACAAGGAGCATTTGCACGGGATAACACTAGTGCCCTGAATGACCTGCTTGTCTTAAATCTTGACGGTGGCTGAGTTCAGTGACTCTCAGGCTTGATAACTGAATAATTCCAGGGATTATGAGTTTGCAGTAATGACTTTAGAGGGATTTAGGGTTTGGTACTTTGGGTTTAGCTTTTGTCTCCCTTTTCCTGGGAAAGTAATGCTTCCCAAAGCGAAGGAGTGTACGCCGTCCCTTGGCCAGCCGGCTGGGCACCAGCTCTTCGACCTGACGGGGAGCTCTGGCATCCAGTGTGCTTTCCTGTCCTCGTGTACATAAGAGCTGCTGTCATTGTCCTCTCCTGGGTCAGGCCATGTGCTCGCAGGTGGCAGCGGTAGCATGAGCTTCCTTCTTGGTACCTCTCTAAGTAGGAGAGCTTTAGAGATGTTTGAAGTGCCTCTAGGAGCCAAGATGTGTGTCTCCATTGTTTAGCGCCCATCAACATCAGAAATAAAACCTTTTCCTTGCAGCACGTCCTTGGTACCCTACTGGGTGGTATCAGATCCTGCAATAAGTGGTGATGCTTTAAATAAAGTGATAGGAGCAATAGGACAAGGGGTAGTGGTTTTAAACTGAAAGAGGGAAGATTAAATTAGATATTAGGAAGAAATTCTCTACTGTGAGGGTGGTGAGCAGTTTATGTGATTGGGAGTTTGTTGCTGCTGCTTTGCTCTCTGGTCAGATCATGGAATCATAGACTGATTTGTGTTGAAAGGGATCTTAAAGATTCCAACCTCCCTGCCCTGGGCAGGGACACCTCCCACTAGACCAGCTTGCTCCAAGCCCTATCCAGCCTGGTCCTGAACGCCTCTAGGGATGGGGAAGCCACAGTTTCTCTGGGCAACCTATGCCAGTGTCTTACCAGCTTCACAGCAAACGATGTCTTCCTGAGATGTCATCTAAATTTCCCCTCTTTCAGTTTAAAACCATTATTCCTCATCCTATCACTCCAATCCCAAATCAAGAGTCCCTTCCCAGCTTTCCTGGATCCCCTTTAGGGACTGGAAGGGGCTCTAAGGTCTCCCTGGAGCCTTCTCTTCTCCAGGCTGAACAACCCCACCTCTCTCAGCCTGTCTTCATAGGAGAGGTGCTCCAGCCTTCAGATCATCTTCGAGATGAATCTCCACAGCCCAAAATGAACCCATTCTTCAACTGTTGCCTTTAATAACACCATCTCTTGTCAGCCTGGTCACCTCCAGGTTAGACATTGTACAAAATATAGCTCTAATCCTTTCTAGAAGAACATAGTTTTACAGGCAAGGTTGGATTAGGCTTCTCTTGAGTGCACTTGTCCCCTTGCAAACTGCTGTGGAGCAAAGCAAAGGTCAACCAGTTTGATACCAGCAGTGGTCCTCCCCGTTGGTACAGGAGATGGCAGTCTGACCATGGGAATTTCTCTTCCAGCCACAGGACTCCTGGGAGGAGTGGTGCAGCCCAGCTCGCCGGTGGGAGGCAGAGAAGGGATGGACAATGACCAGGTTCAACTGGAGAAGCAAGAGAAGATCTCCCAGGAAGAAGCAAAAGAGCTTAAGCAGGTATAAGTGGAGATCATTTTGATATAAGAATTGTTTCACTCCTTCTTCTTCATTAATAAGATGTATTTTCATCATCCGAGACATCATCGTTGTCCTTAATAAATATTGCTCACCCTAAATTTAGATGGGCATATGTTAAAAATCAGTTAATCGAGCCTGTGATGATTAAAACACGCTATCACTTCATTTTTTTTAACTATTTTGAACGGGTTTTATCAGCAAAATATATTGAGTGATGGGATTATAACCCAAGGAAAATCCTTAACCGTAACCTTTTTTTTTTCCCCTGAAGATTAAGAAGATTAACAATTAAATCATTTTTAGCTTTTTTGTGGTTTTCCTATGCTGTCTTATTCTTTTTAGTAAGGAGTAACAGTTCTATTTCAGAAACATCCACAAAACAGAAGTGTTTTATAAACGCATGGGGAGAACTTTTAGCTAGGAAATAAGTATGCAAATTAATAAAGGGGAAATAGGTCGGAGATCTTACTAGAAAAATATATTTATTTAAAGTAATCCAGTCTGATATTGTTCCTCTAAATGGGTCTTTAATTTCTCTCAGAGTTGATATTCAGAACTTTTAGTGAAGAATCCCTCTCTGTAGTATGTTGATCTGGAACAGTGAACTAACTGGAAAAGCAAAGGACTATGGTTTTAGTGGTTTTTCCATTAAAATAGGTTTATTGGTGATGATCAAAGCCGTATGGAAAGATGATGTTGAAAATTAAACTTTATTCTTTATATATATTTTTTCCCCTCTATAATCTTATTCTCTTTATTATTCCATCTGTAGCTTGGTGATGGCACCACGTGAATTTTCTGCTAATTCTGTTGCCTCTGAACCATACCTGCAGTTTTCTAGACCTTTTATTTTATAATTGAGAATTAGAGCACAATTTAGAGTCACAAGCTCTTAGTAGCGACTTGAGTGGCTGAAAAGCAGAACTGCTTGCAGGAAAAAAAAATATCTGTTTATTAAAATTAACCCAAAGACAGCTGGGTAAGTGAGAGTTTAACCTTTGCAGAAGGTTAATTTCTGAAATTCTCTGGCTGGATGATGCACAAGAAACAGTGTTAAAGGCTGCTGTTATTTAAAACAAACCAAAACTCTTTCAAGATTAACTACAGCTCAAAAGACAATTCTGGTATTTATTTTTACCACACGTTAAGCTGGTTAATGATTTGGGGTGAGCTTGTGGGGTGGGGTGAGAGGGGAGAGGATCTGACTGTCAAACTGGTGGGCCACCAGTTGGCCTGATTTTTTTCCCAATAATCGCTGAGCACCTGTTCCCTGAGAATCAGGTCTCTTTAATCATCATTCCAGTCATTAATAATTTTAAGGTATGTGCCGTAGTTCCTGTAAAACTCCTGTTGCTTTTCCTTGCATAAAAGCTTCTCTAACCAAAATACGTTTGAGATCTTTTGACTGAAATATCCTATTTGGGCTTTTTCAAAACCAAAATGGACTATTTGTCCTTAAATCATTCTCCTTTCTTCCCATCTTTTAAAGAGCTTATCTCCGTGATCTATCATTTTATCTAAAAATAAGCATTTTCTGAAGCAGCGTTGACCTTTTGGAAGATTTGAAGGGAGAGTATTGCTCAATCATAGTTGTACAAATAGGAGCAATCTGTTATTCATGCACTTTGTACAGCTGTTCTGTATTCAGAAGGGCTAGTTATTCCTTCCTTAAATGTCACCTTTCCAGCACTATAATTCTGATCTGTAGCCAGACCCAAAAAAGCTAAATATGGAATGAAGGGTTGTTGGTCACGGGCTACTATTGAAGACACATTTTGCTACATCTTGTAAAAAAAGTGCTCTCTAGGAATTGCTTCCCCAGGGCCGGCTCTTGACGGTTGAACACCAACCTTTGTTGATGCTTGATCTTATCAAAGCAGTTGACTGTGACTGGAGAAGCAGAGAGAACGTAGGACGGGGAGTTTGGTGTCTTCTAACAGGTCTTGTGAACTGGGAGCGGAGCTTCTTGTCTTGTATAGACTGGTGTCTCTCCCTCTGCTCCCAGGTGTTGTGCAAGCACTGCTTTTTCTCTTTGCTCTGAAGCTTCAACCAGAGGGAAATAGCTCAAGGCCTTTCGGTTCCCTTAGGAGAGGATGTAGTGAGGTTTAGAAGGGAAATACAAAGATGTGGAAGTGAAGGAAAGCGTGACTGAAGCGGGGAGTTCCTCCCAGTAAAACCACATTTGAAAGGTACAGAGGTTGGGGGATGTATTCTAAGGGGGTTCAAGGGCAGCATCGTAGTAAACACCACACAAAGCCTTTTGGGTATTGAAGATCTTGAAACTACATCTAAGCAGGACATTTTACCCCGCCTGGAGTACTGCGTCCAGCTTGGGACTCCTCAGCACAGGAAGGACGTGGACCTGTTGGAATAGGTCCAGAGGAGGCCACGAAGGTGCTCCAAGGGCTGGACCCCTCTGCTGTGAGGACAGGCTGAGAGAGTTGGGGGGGTTCAGCCTGGAGAACCTCCAGCTCCTCCTCTCCGGGGAGACCTTAGAGCCCCTTCCAGTCCCTAGAGGAGCTCCAGGATAGCTGGGGAGGGACTCTTGATCAGGGAGCGGAGCCACAGGATGATTGGAAAGGGTTTGACACTGAAAGAGGGGAGATTGAGAAGTGATATGAAGAAATTGAGATGAGATCTCAGGAAGAACTTCTTTGCTGTGAGGGTGGTGAGATCCTGAGCCAGGTTGCCCAGAGAAGCTGTGGCTGCCACCATCCCTGGAGGGGTTCAAGGCCAGGTTGGATGGGGCTTTGAGGAACCTGGTCTGGTGGGAGGTGTCCCTGCCCAGGGCAGGGGGATTGGAACTAGGTGATCTTTAAGGTCCCTTCCAATCCAAACCATTCTATGAATCTATGATTTAATGCTTATTTAAGTTCTGTCAAGGCATCATCTAAGGTTATATTTGCCATATTGAGTCATTTGGTAGTTGAAAAGCAGGTTAAGTCCATAAATAGAAGGCAGGGCAGGGAACTCGGAGCTTTGTCGCATTTCCAGCTCTGGGGCTTTAATCCACTAGACAGCTGGGTTTTAGGGTGCTCCTTGCTGAGGTGTAGCTGCTGCTTTGTCCTTTTGTGGTGTGGGTAAGTCCAGCAGAACTTTTGGAGCTGGAGAAGTAAGAGGAATTTGTGATGAACAGACTTAATAGTTGTCCCTCGTCCTCCCTCCTCAAAAACACAAGTTCTTGCAGTAATAACAATAGATGTTTTGCAGCAGGAATTGTTGAATGATGCTCAATTCCTTCCATCAGAGCTGGAAGTGCTAAGCTGTGTGCAGTTGTGATCAGGTGCCTGAGGAAAGGACCTCACCGGGACTTCATGGAGGGACGTTTATGTTAAAAACCACGGAGTTTGTGGCAGCGTGAGCCGTGTTCCGCAGCTGTGCTAGAGAGATGGAGAAAGAAGCCTCCAAAGTTGCTGTGGGCTCTGGCTGAGCCTCTGCCTCCCTCCTTGCTCTGCCTGACGTGGTGGCACCAGGTGTGGGAGGGGATGTGATAATGTTAGCTTAAGGGCTGTGGTCAAGGAGGGGGGGGAATTCACTAAATTTGAATTTATTTGGCCAAACCGGTGCTTTCTAATTTCCGAACCCATTCCTTCCAAAAAACTGTTGCCCTGATATTTACCCTCTGCAGATCGCGTATGCCATGAAGACAGAGATAGTATTAAAGGAGTTAATTCTGTAACATCTGGGGGGAAAACCCCATATCCCAGTACAAATCTTTGTGCCATTCGCTTCCTCGATGGCTTTTCGGGTCTGCATGGTTCCATTTCAGCCCTTTGCTACTTTCACAGTCCCTTCAGTGTTTATTTACCCTTTCATCGTGCCCTCATCTCAGGAAATCACAACCGTTAGGTCAGAGTAAAAGAGTTTTGTTGAGAAACTGTTCATTCCAAGCGCTAAATACCAAATTTGCTCATGGGATGGCCTCATTCCATGGCCTATAGACAACTGATCTTAACAGACACGTGTAATGACCATGCCCCAGATTTATTTTTTGGAAGGCACAATACGGGGAGGGAACTAAGATCCTCACAACTAACGCTTTGTATTTACTTGTGTGTAACTGAAGTATTTAATGGTAGCAAAATAAAAGGTGGTAGTTAAGCCTGTGGAGCTGCTTTAGTATTTTTTTCCAGACAAGGTCAGTGGTGTGTTAGTGGCACCAGGAGTGCTTAGTGCTCTCTGAGAAAGTAAATAAAATCAGATTTCTGCATTAATCCAAGAAGAAATAATGGAAGAAATCAGCCACTAAGAATAAGATAATAAACACTGACCCTTCCGTACTGTCTGGAGAGTCACTGGCTCAAAAAGAGCTGATGCTTTAAAATCTGTCAGCTTTAGATAGAAAGGACCTGCTGTCCTGTCAAACTTGCCTGTTCCAGTGTTTTCTGTGCTCGGAAGTTTTGTGCTACAAGATAAAACTGATTTTTCCAGAGCAGGGGGAAGCTCTTTTGCCAGTGGCTGGTGTAGAGCTTGGCTATTTGTACACCAAAGGCAACCATGGATCAAGCAGAAGGAATGGCCGTGCTTTGCATAGCTACAATCCCAAAGGGGAAGCATGTTAAAAGAACATAAATCCATAGATTTTTGTTGCGGCAAGTCGCTCTTGTCTCCCGAAGCATTGACAAATGTCCTCTATTAAATTGTGTTGCAGTGGTTTAAGGTATTTCTGTTCTCTACTGTCTCCCTGCTCATTTCCAGGTGCAGCAGGAGAGGATGTGGATAGCCCTCTTAATTTTTTCAGTGCAAGATTGCTCAATCCCTGTTGTGGGTTTGATCTTATAACGGTGCTATGAATTGGACTATTTTAGGTGTTGTCCCCTCTTCTTACTCACTATCAATATGTTCAGAACCATATTAAATTATGTCAAAACCTCTGTTTGCACCCTAGTTCAGAGTATGACAAATGACAGTCCTTTGTTTCCTAATAAAAGGTGAATTTGGGGAAGCTGCATTTAAGATCCATTTCTGGTTAGACGTGCTCTGCTCTAGCATTTACCACAGGGATAGTGCAGTGGTTCTCAGGGAGGATTTCAGGGAGTCCAAACTACAATTGGCAATAATTTCTGCTCAATGCCACTTTCTGTATCTTGTTTTTGTTGCTGGATGCCCAGCGTGTTGAGGTGGTAGATCCTATTTCACAAGCTTTAGTTAAATTGTGTGACTATGATGGCATCTCAGGACCCAAACCAAACTGAGGCCTCCGTTGTAAGATCTTTGGGGTCTGATCCCTGTTTGTACAGTGCCTGACTCTTTGGATTTAGGTCTTCAGGTGGTGTGGCAAAGTGATCAAGTGGTGGGGCTTGAGCAGGTTCACAGGCGTGGAGACATCTGTGTCTACGTTGTGGCAGTCTCCAGCTAAAGCTGGTCACCTCAGCTCCTACTTGAGCCAAAGCAGAGAGAAATGGGAAGCGCTTGGACTTCTCCTTAAGCAGGTACATAAAATAGAGGAGATAAAGCATGACCTAAACTACGTTGTGTTGTCTAGGTCCTCATAATCTGTACAAGAACTTGGGGTACGTATCTTGGATGGACACCTCTTTTCCCAGCAAGGCCCAAGTCCGCTGTAGTTGAATGCTTGACCCAGGGAGGATCTGGAGAGCCCTGACAAATTTGCTTCCTTGTTTTTTGACAGCGAGAGCTCTGTGAGTGGGAATAGTAGGTAACTTGCCTGAAGTCGCACAGAAAATCTGTGGCAGAGCCATGGGGCTAAATCAGACTTTCCAAATTATAATCCCGGTGGCATAAATCTGCGGCTGTCTCAGCGTGAGATTGCCCAGGGCCGGAGGAAACAGGCCTTTAACGAGCATCTCTGATGGGCTCGTACCTGCTGTTTGGCTTTGTGTCACAGATAGAGTTTCACGCTGAGTTTTCATGTCTTGGTTTCACCGCCCAAACGACGTGCTGGCGCAGAGGACAGTGCTGCTCTGAGCGGCTGACAGAACTGGAGCAGTGATAACTGGACACCTTGCCATCATTTTGCTCGGCAAAAATAGTGACCGGCTTTGGCCAGACTTCAGATTCCAGTAAGTCTCTCCGGCGAGCCCCGTAGGCTGTGCTGGAAAAGCATCTTAACCATTTCAGGTCCCCTTGGCTCGAGCAGCAGCGCTCAGCTTGAACTGTTGAAGATGCTGACAGACGAAGGGTTAAGGGATTTATTCCCAGACTTTCTTAGGGCAAAGAGAATTAAGGGATGAAAGTGAGCTGCTTGCCTTTTATTTTTTTCGCGTGTGAGTAACCGCATCGTCATTGCCCGCTGCCTTTCAAGGCAGAGCCTAATTGGCAGGTGAACTGAGCAGAGCCCTCTGGCTGCCTGAGTTTCCATTTTACTGCTTTCGTATTTTTAAAAGCTTTTCTGTTCTCAACAATTGTGTCTTTCTGCACTTTAAATGTTAAGTGTGCTCTAATGAATGCGAAGCCTATCAAAAGTAATCGGGTTTGAAACTAAAAATAAACCAGTTTTCATGGCAATCCTGGGGCTTTTTTTTTTTTTTTTGGCACAATTTTGATTTACAAATAAATTGGGTGCCTCTGGGAGAGGTGGGGAAGGAGGAGTGTCCCTGCTTCCTTTCTGCATCCTCTGGTGCCAGCCCCTGCTTTGCTGTGTGACCCTCTTGGTCACTTTCACTGCTGTCACCACATTTATGTGCACGCCTTGATGGGTTTCATAAACTGAGATGTTCTGGGCGAGGACACGGCTCAGGAAAGCTGAACTTCCCACACTGCTAAGGGTGCTTGGTGATAAACCTCCAAAAGTGCAGCCTTGGACTTCTCAGCACAGGAAGGACATGGAGCCCGTTGGAACAGGTCTAGAGGAGCCATGGAGATGCTGCGAGGACTGGAGCCCCTGTAAATGACAAAACACGTATCTTTCACTACCATCCTTTGGGATAGACTGAAGGAGTGAGGTCTTTCTTAAACTGGTATAAAGAATTAAAAGTTTCTTGGAGTAGAGGAGAGGTTAAAACCCTTTAATCTACTCCAAGCTGAACATTGAAGCTGGCCCTACTCTTTGTTGGCTGGAGTGGAGCAGAAGACCTTTAGAGGTCTTTTCCAATCTTAATTATACTGGGACTTTATGGAGTCATTTCATATAGCACTGGCTACTTTATTTTAGTACATTATATATATAAAATATATGTGCAAGAAGTTCAAAGGAAGGACTGAGGGAGAGCCACCTCTGAACTTCCAATTTCCAAGTAGTAAAGATACTTCCTCAAGGGAGGCAAGACCTTATTCCAGACCCGCTTCCTCAATCATACACATGATGGATCTGATCCTGTCATTTTTCTTTCTGGTGCTTATCCTACACACATCCAGCACCTCCAGTTTGGGGAATTCAGCTTTGCTTTCCTGTTACAGTGAAAGAACTTGAAGCATTTCATTGGGGATAGAAGCAGAGGGTTTTTTAGCTGATAGTTTTGGTAAGAACAGAAAAAAAAAAGGTAGATTAAGCTTGATCCACGGTTTATTTTGTATTTTTGCTTTGGCAGCCAAATTGCAAACCCAGTTATTCACCCCAGCTGTATTTCTGGCTGCTTGTGATTTATGGAAAGAGCTGAGAGATGTTTTATGAGATAAATCTCACTGCTGTGGCTGACATCCAGCTTCAGTCAAAGCTTTTTGTCCGCGTAGAGTTCCCCTCCTGTCCCAGCTAGATACGATATTCCTTGCTGCTTTTCTCAAGCCGGTAATTTGCGGAGCTGCAAACGATGGGGCTGCTGGGGAACTCAGCCCCACACGCAGATAACGGGGCTGCTGATGTTTCACAGCAGCTTTCTGGGGGCTGATACTCTAAAAGGAAAACAAGAAAACAGAGCTCACCGGTTGTAATGAAGAAAAAAAATAATAAACATGGATAGAGTGCAATTCTTTTCCCCTTTTTTACCAAAAGCCACAGATTTCTTTTGTTAGATGGGCTGCAGTTCTGGTACCTTCAGTAGTGTTACCTGAACGCTTATGTGCCGCAGCCGTTGATGTTGTGGGATAGTGCTGGGATGATTTGCTTTCTTGGAGAATTTTATTGCAATTAATTGGATAAACTGGTCTCATTAAGCAGGCGGTGGGAAGGTGTCCTCTTCATGGACCCTTCTGTGGATGTCTAAAGAAGCAGATCCTGCTCTTGTGAGACCCCCCCGGAGTGCCGTGTCCAGCTTTGGAGTCCTCAGCACAAGAAGGATGTGGACTTATTGGAATGGGTCCAGAGGAGGCCAAGGAGATGATCCAAGGGCTGGAGCACCTCTCCTGTGAGGACAGGCTGAGAGAGTTGGGGGTGTTCAGCCTGGAGAAGAGCGGGAGGGTCCCTGCCCAGGGCTGGGGGGTTGGAACTCGATGATCTTTAAGGTCCGTTCCAACCCAAACCATTCTCTGATTCTGTTGTGTAGGCCTGCACTGACAACACTTTTATGATCTGAAGTGACTGAGAAGCTGGATTTCCAGTCCGTCTGATGTGGTACTTCCAAATCTCCCTCTGATACATCCGAGGGAAGGCAGCTGAGGATTCCAGCTCAGGCAGGTGCCTTCAGTTCATGCAACTGGGCTTATTAAGGCAGTAGCCACAAGAGAGAAGAAAAGACAATGGTATAACTCACGCCTTGGACTGCTGCTAAAAGGAGCCAGTGTTACAGGGTGAGGAATTGAGGCAGATTTTTTTCTTGTGTTGTTTGGGTCTCTGCTCTTGGCCTTGGTTGCCTGAACCGATGAAAATTAGAGTTGATTAAGCCCCAGAAGTCAGCGTACGGCATTGTTACGGATGTCTCCTGGCCTTAAGAACGCATCAGCCTGGCTTTTTCTTCTTTCACTGTAGAGCCTTCTGCCCTGTTTGGACCAGTATCTGTAGGCTTTTTCAGACAACAGGGTCTCCTTGCAATCTTGGTGTAGCTCAGGGTGTTTGCCTCCAGCCCCACACACGAGCAGTGATTTGGGAAGTGTGGTGTAAACTGGTCGAGGTATAATATAAAGCTTGTGGCCCCGACTCGAGCTGTGGCCAGTGCATCTCATCGTTGTTTCTCATCTCGGGTACGGCCTGAACCTCTTGGCCACCTTGACTTCCCTTCATGCCACACCACCCTCCAGTCCCTTGAAAATCCTTTGTTTGGTTGCCCAAGTCTCGCTTTTTCCCTTCTGTTCCATCCAATGGCCCTTCTTTCTTTAGTGGATTGTAGTGAAACGACGTTTTCTGTCCTTTGACCCAGTCCCTGCCTGACCTTGCCATGCCTTCAGGCACACGGTCCTCTTTCTTGGCCTTCGTTGGCTCTCAATGGGTGCAACCTCTCAGGATGAGCCGTACCAGGGAGATAACAGCAGAACTGGCAAACAGCTGATGTTTACACTGATTTTTACTTCTAATTTGTTCTCCTCCCCATCTAACCCTAACGTTTCAGATTTGATTTTTCCAGACTTCCGTTCATTGCTTAGTTCATCTCTGTTGAGTTTATCAGAGCGAGAGCTGTGTCTTCTCACCAGCACGCTCCAGGGCAGACTCCACCAAATGATTTGGTGACTGAAAGCAATAAAATAACTAATTACCAAGGGTCTATTACGTTTTCTCAAAGAACCGTCTGGTCGATCGCTGAAAGCTCTCAAGTCTTTTCTTCTGATAGATCCTAAAGAAGCTGAAGGGCCTTGCCTTGGAGACGGAAGCGGAGCTGGAGAGACAGGATGAAGCTCTGGATTCCATCACTACCTCCGTAGACCGTGCCACGCTGAATATCGACAAGCAGAACCGCAGGATCAAGAAACTAACGTAGCAGGAGCTGGCGGGGATGGCATCGTGAGGAAGAGAAGGGGAACTGCGTTTCTCGAGACTGTTTCATGAATCGACACTTTGATTGCGTGGGAATTGTTTGCAATATCGTCTGGAACACGATGCTGCTGTTGTCGGGTTTCCTGAGGGTTTTGAAAAAGTTTCCAGACTTTGAAGGCTGTTTTAGGATTAAAAAGGCCAAGAATTTTAATTGGGGTGAAAAAAAATGATAGTGGATTCTTTACTACAGAAAATCTGTAAATATGAAGGGATGTGATATAATCTGAATCGACTTTTATGTGCTTTTTTATGTTGCTGCTTTTGAATTTTTTATTTTTTTTTTTAACTGCAAGGGAGAAGTGAAGGAGAAATGAACTGCATATGAGACTACTTTAGATGATTACAGCCTATTAATTCTCTCTCAAGGTCTTTCTTTAAAATACTTAATAGCCGAACTGAGAGCCAGATGTCCCGACTGCAAATGATTGAGGCTTTTTTTTTTGGTGTAAGTTAATGCTGAGGTGAGCAAATGATGGTGATAAAACCTTGCGTTCCCTGAGCAAAGTTTTAATAGGTTTCAATCATGGTTTCAATATCCCCAGAAATTTTATAAGAGTAATGGAGACTTAGCGGCCACAGCTGTCTCTTGCCCTGTCCTGGGAAATCAAGAGGAGAAGATTAGTTAATGTGTGTGTGTTGGTAGAGACATCTCCTTATTGAGCAGATTTTGGGGTTTTTGCCATTCGATAAATGTTTTTCTTACTGAAGTCAGTTATAAAAATTAATTGTCAAAGGTAAATACATGCTTCTGCTTTCCAAAAAGGGACTGCTGATCTTCAGTGATCATATGCATGTTTTTATGTGCTTGATTTTTTCCTCTTTAGACTGCAGACCTAGGGAAGGAATTGATTTTTTGGAGTGGAGGAAGTGATTTTCTTCACGGACGAATTTCTTCGGCTCTTGGGAGCTGGCTGTTTGTATCCCTCACTTGCCCACAGTGGGTTTATATTTTGGGTAACTGTCTGACGTGGGATGATGTAGTTGCCCTCAGAGCATAAGCAACGTAGTGTGATGCCTAAATTTCCTGTTGGATCTGGGCTACCACATCTCTGAGGGATGTTAGTGGAATGTCCCTTGTCCCTTTGCTGCTCTGTCCTTCATTTTCCAAGGATCTCCTACTGTTTGTCTCCCACTCTAAATGGGAACTCCATGAGTTGTGTGGAGCATCATGAGGTTTTTATGTGTCTCCTCCAGATTCACAGACCGAGGGGCCTGTGGTTGGAGCTGTAGATGTCTATAACATTTGATAGTCGTGGTACATGCATCTCTTGTGGCTTTTATTTATTTGCACTAACTGGTGGTGAAGCATTTCAAGACTTCTTGTCAACCTTTATTTCTAAAACAAAAGGGAATACTGTCAATTATCTCATCGGTTTTGTTGAGTTTACAGTTGTCTCCATCGAAACTACAGGAGAGTGGAGACTTTTTCCCCTCCTAACTTGGTATTATATAGGAGAGGTTCCAGGTAACCTATATATTTATCACCTTTCATCAATTCCTACAGTTTACCAGCTATTTTAGTTCAAAAGTAGCTGTTGTAATATGTCTTTTTTTTTTTTAAAGTGTTTTTATATTAAAAAATTCTTGTATTGCTTTCAAATACAACACTTTTGGTGCAATATTTTTAACTAGTGAAGCTTTGAAATGTTTATTCCGTTGATAGTTGATGTAAAATTTCAGAGTAATTCAGCCCTACCTTTTGAAGAAAGACACAGTAAATCACGTAGAGTATGTTGTTTTCAAGCTCTTACTCTACCTTGTTTTGTATTACTTCATATTACTTTGTTGGTATTGGAATAAAGTGTATTTCTGCACTGCAAATTCTTAATTTACGGTCCAAGTTGTTACTGGCATGCACTTTACCTTGCTGAATATGGTGATTATATCTACATACACTATGTACTGTGAAATAAAATACTGTCTGGGGTTCCCTTGTTTGTTTCCGATACCCAAATCGCTGTCATTTTACTGTGAAAGGAAGATAACATTTACACAACTAATTACTTAATTAATTTTAAAGTGTACTTTGCACAAGATGA
This sequence comes from Xenus cinereus, assembly GCA_025774025.1. Classification (NCBI taxonomy): domain Eukaryota; kingdom Metazoa; phylum Chordata; class Aves; order Charadriiformes; family Scolopacidae; genus Xenus; species Xenus cinereus. The sequence continues at coordinate 1,655,052 of JAOXJK010000012.1, forward strand.
TTAACTGAACCTGGTGCTGACTGGGAACGAATCTCTGACCTGAATTAGTGCAAACCAGGATTGCCAAAAGTAAATACTAATTATAGGTCATTTAGTTTAGCATTCTCTGTGCCATATTTTTTATTGTGGTGGGTTTTAGCACTGGCTGTTGCATCCGATTCAGTATTCTGTGGTTTGTGTAGTCCATGTCCACGCTGAAACAACAAAAAAATTGTCATATTGTTTGTAAGAATTGTAATATTCTAGAGCTGTGCATTAGCTGCATTTTGTGTGCCCGGAGGACTTTCAACCTGTAATTTCTTCTTATTAAATATATCTTGGAATAGCGACCTTCTCTCTTGTATTCACTTGGCTGAGAAGTTGCGGTAAAAAATCCTCTGTCCCACCCCCTCGTCATCCTGTGGAGCTGAATTTAATGTCGTGCTTAGAGCCTCCCAATTTTCCTTCCACCTTAAATCCATTATTTTCCAAATAATGTGGCAGATATGGAGTGATGGAGTGACGCTCCATGGGGGAAGATACAGCCAAACAATATTTTTGTGCTTCATCCTTCCCTGACATAATTATTATCTGCGTGGGGCTTAGAGACAGCATGATTTTTGCCTTTTAGATGCGCCTTTGTTAGTTCTTTGCAGGTCTTTTACTACAGTGTGAAAAGTGGGAGGTTTTGTCTTTACGAGACATAAGAAAATAACTAATAAAAGCCATTCTAACCTGAAAAATAAAAATATTTTACTTAGGAAGGCTTTTTAGCTCCTGCAAAACAGAACTGGATTGAGCTGTGTCGTACGGTGGGTGTGTGTTCGTGGCAGTGATGAGCAAATCTGAAATGAACGGAGTTTAAATATATTTACGGGAGTGGGAATGTCTCCTGTGGAGCAGTGAAACGCTGGTAATAAACGTGGCACTTTGCAATCCTCAGAAAAGTGGTGCAAGGAGCTTTTTTTTTTTTCAGGCCATTAATAAATTAGAGTGCTGGCGGCCCTCTCCTGTGAGGACAGGCTGAGAGAGTTGAGGGGTTCAGCCTGGAGAAGAGAAGGCTCCGGGGAGACCTTGGAGCCCCTTCCAGACCCTAAAAGGGGCTCCAGGAAAGCTGGGGAGGGACTCTGGATGAGGGAGGGGAGCCATGGGATGAGGTGTAATGGCTTCCAACTGCTCCCTCCATCGTCCTCATGAAGCAGTGGCACCGTCAAAGGTTTCCATCCATCTTATTTATTGAATTTCTTTCTTTCTGAGGCATGCACATACATAGAAGCGGACCAAAGTTTAAGGTAAAAAAATTCCTCTTTCATTTCTTCAGCTGTTAAAGGTGACTCTTCTTATCTGGTGTAAAGGTGAATTTGCATTAAAGCACTTCAGCTTAACTTCTTGTCACCTTTATCATTGAAGGCTAATTATTTTTAAGGCTTTGGGGCCAAGCCCTGCACACTAATTTACATGACCAGACCCTGGCTGCCTGATTTTGTTGTGCTGCAGGGATTTGCTCAGGATCTCAGAAACAAATATGAATTCAAACCGATATTCAAAGGAATGGATTAAAAAAAACCCAAAGCAACAAAAGAAAATCAGTCTTTGACAAAAGAGCCAGAGTCTGGGCTGCCCTTTCCCGGACAGATAAATGCTGGAAGGTTGTGGAGTGCTCAGGTATTTTGTTCAGTGGGACTTACATCCTTATATAAATACACTGACATATTTGGTTTATGCATTCATAAAAATATAAATTGAAGCAACGTGCTGTTTGAATGAAAGCATAAAATGGATCAGCTCACAATACAGACTATTTTAGAAATAATCTTTAGCAAGAACGGGCATTTTAAGAATTACTATTAGCAAGAGACTTCTACACCGTCCAACTGTAAAGTTTTTCAGGCTGTGAGTTACTGTCTTCTCAAATCTGTCACTTTTACCACAAATGTGTTGTGGCTGCCCCATCCCTGGAGGGGTTCAAGGCCAGGTTGGAGGGGGCTTGGAGCAACCTGGTCTGGTGGGAGGT
>JAOXJK010000012.1:1659209-1696522 GCA_025774025.1 Xenus cinereus
AAGGCCAGGTTGGAGGGGGCTTGGAGCAACCTGGTCTGGTGGGAGGTGTCCCTGCCCAGGGCAGGGGGTTGGAATGAGATGATCTTTAAAGTCCCTTTCAACCCAAACAAATCTATGATAATATATCCCAAGCTCCACAGTAGGTTTCTCCACCTTCCCTCCTGTTTCACCTTTGTACGTAGGCCCCAGGGTTGTGGTGTGTGGTGTTTCCAGTAGCATCGACACAATCGAGGCACTGGCAATCATTACTCTATCCCTGACACTAACCACATTCCTCTCTTTATGTGGCAGGCTTCTTAAAGCATGGTCTTTGCTAACTACGGAAGGGGACATCCCAGACCTACTCATGCGGCAGTGCCCTGCCCGGTTTTGAAGCTTTGACCATAAACTCATCTGGGCTGGGGTAGGAGGCCTGGTCTACCCACTCCTACCTACACCTGGCCTTCCAGGCAAGCACTTGCCTAAACTATTTTTTTAAAACTTTTTAAGATGGGGTCCCTGCAGTGTTTCTGGGCAGCCCCTTCCAAGGCTCCCTTGCCCTTCCTGTTGGGAATTGTTCTGGCCTAGATCTCTGTTTAAGGCCGCTACTTCTTGTCTTACCGATTGCAGGTATGGATAACAGGTTCTGCTTTCTGCGTGGCTGGAGGCTCCTTCACCTTCTTGTCACCTCTGACTAATCAAACACAATAATGTGATTGTGGTTACACGTGGATTTTCATTTCCCATGATTGCATTAGCAGGTCATTAGCGTTCTCTTTCGAAGGACTCATTTATGTGAGTATTTTAGCATCTTTTACTCTGGGTCTTGCCCAGAGAAGCTGTGGCTGCCCCATCCCTGGAGATGTTCAAGGTCAGGTTGGAGGGGGCTTGGAGCAACCTGGTCTGGTGGGAGGTGTCCCTGCCCAGGGCAGGGGGGTTGGAACTGGACGATCTTTAAGGTCCTTTCCAACCCAAACCATTCTTTGATTCTCAATACCACGTAATTTAATTTTTCCCTTCAAACTCCAGCTCCCAAATTTTGATCGTTGAGTATCTTGAGGTTTTTTAATCCATTTGCAATTTTTGAGGTTGCAGAGAAGCTTTGGCTTCAGAACAACACTACAAACTTTTCATGACCAAAAAGGCAAGTTTGGGCATTGATTTCTTCTAAAATTAAGATTTTTCTGCTGCTTCTATAACTCCAAGACCTTCTCAAGAGTTAGGAAGCTGATGGTCCTGTGCTCCGCCCCTAATAAATCGGTGGAGAGAATCTCCTCCAAAGATCTTGGAGCTGCCTTTAAAGCTTAGAGGAGGCCTGTCTTTCACTGAGGCTGGATTTCTCCGTGCTCTTTGGGGTCAGCCCTGACTTGCAGCAGGAGTTGTGCTTGCCCTGTCCTTTAGTGGGCTGACCAGGGAAGTGGTGGTGTCACCATCCCTGGAGGTATTTAAAAGACAGGTAGATGTGGTGCTGAGGGACATGGGTTAGTGGTGTTTTTGTCAGTGTTAGGTTGATGGTTGGACTTGATGATCTTAAAGATCCCATCCAACCTAGATGATTCTATGAAAATCCCCACTGCTGAGGAGGACAGCGGTGGTTTTAGTGCTGGACCACAGGTGGGTACTTCGGTCCCAAGTCCCCCCCTGCAGAGCATCTGGCCAATGAAATCCAGGTTGCACTTCGTTAAGGTGAAAGCATGAAGTGCAATAGGTGACCTCAGAGCATGTTGCTGCTGCTCAGCAATCCCTCCCGCTTCGGCACGACACTTAATCAGGCGTTGGAGTCCCAACGCGCTTGAAGCTTACCCTAAATCTTAAGCACATGTTCAAGTGTTTTGCTGACAGAGAGTGAGATTTAATAACAAGGCCTGGCTTTTATATAGAGTTTTCCATAAATGTCACATCGTGGGGTTTTTAGAGCCGGTAAATGGGCTGGATGAGGAGACAGTGAGGTGGACTGAAAATTGGCTGAAAGGCCAGGCCCGGAGGGTGGTCATCAGTGGCACAAAATCTAGTAGAAGGCCAGTTACAAGTGGTGTACCCCACAGGTCAATACTGGGTCCAGTTCTGTTTGACATCTTCATTAATCATCTGGATGCTGAGGCAGAATGTACCCTCGGCAAGTTTGATTTCCAAACTGGGAGGAGTGGCTGATAATCCAGAGTCATGTTGCCACCCAGAGGGACCTCCGCAGCCTGGAGAAATGGGCTGACAGGAACATCATGAAGGTCAACAAGGAGAAGTGCAAAGTCCTGCCCCTGAGAAGGAACAACCCCAGGCATCAGGACATACTGGGAAACATCCAACTGGAAAGGAGAAAAGGACACCAGGTTCTGGTGGACACCAAGTTGAACATGAGCTGGCAACGTGCCCTTGTGGCAAAGAACATGAATGGTGTCCTGAGCTGTGTTAGACAAAGTATTACCATCAGGTCAGGGGAAGTGATCCTTCCCTCTGCTCAGTGAGGCCACAGCTGGGCTTCTGTGTCCAATTCTGGGCTCCTCAGTGCAAGAGTGACATGGACATATTGGAGAAAGTCCAGTAAAGGACGATGAAGATGTTGAAGGGACTGGGGCACCTCACATATGAGGAAAGGCTGAGAGAGCTGGGGCTATTCAGCCATGAGAAGAGAAGATGTGGGGAGATCTTACTAAAGGCTATAAATACCTGGAGGATGGAGGCAGGCTCTTTTTCAGAGGTGCCCAGTGACAGGACAAGGGACTGAAAGACAGGAGGTTCCCTCTGAATATCAGGGAACGATTTTTCACCGTGTAGGTGACCAAGCACCGGCACAGGTTGTCTAGGGAGGCTGTGGAATCTCCATCCTTGGAGATATTAAAAACCCACCTGGCCATGTTATGATTTATTGTTGTATTAATGTTCTTATCTTGCTGGTGCTACCCAAATGTCATCTCTTACGTCATCTACCCTATGTTCATGTTTTCTCCTTTGCATCAAGCTTTTCTCTCCCTATAGCAGATGCAAGTGCCCTGGTAAGCGATTTTCTAGCCTGCTTCGATATATCTGTAGGAATACAAACTGTGGCAGTTTCTGCTCAGGAAATGAAAGCATTCCATCATTCTCCACGCTAACTGGGAAACACCAACTGGTCAGCTGGCCCAGCATCCCCAGGTGCCTCCTCGGCGCAGGCTGATGGCAGCATCCACACAGGCTACAGTGGAAAGCCCCTTAATGAAGTTTACAGTGGCCTTTAGAGGGGCGGCTCGAGCGCTTGGCAGAAAATGAAGGAGTTTTGACTTTCTGCCTGTCGCAGGTGGAAAGAATTTGCACTCAGATGTGAGTAACAGATGCCATTCTCCCCTGTGATTCCCTTTGCAAGCTCAGGAAGGTGTTTTCAGCTAATGTTTGGTATGTTGTCCCCTCGGGATTCCGGCTACTTTTATTATAATAGGATTTTAATTTTAGCTTCTAATATGAAATTATGCTGGTCTCCAGGTACATGAGAAAAGAATTTCCACACCAGCTCTCTTCCATCGCTTCATAAACGTGGGCTGCAGCTGGGCGGGATGGGGGGAAACGAGAGGCCAAGAGCGTGGAGCCAGAGGTGAAAAAATGCAGGAGGTGAAATGCCTGGGCTGATGGTGCTTCAGCATCGCTTTCTGAGACCTCCGTCCCCAGAGGTATTAATTCCTGCTCTTTCTGCAGGTCGGAAGGGTCTTACTGGGCCGGGTTCTGCATAAAGGGCAATGATCCTTGACATCGGGAATCCTAGAATCATAGAATGGTTAGAGTTGGAAGGGACCTTCGAGATCATCCACTTTCACCTCCCCTGCCATGGGCAGGGACACCTCCCACCAGACCAAGTTGCTCAAAGCCCCATCCAGCCTGGACTTGAACCCCTCCAGGGATGGGGTGTCTACAACTTTGAGCAACCTGGGCCAGGGTCTCACCACCCTCACAGCAAAGAATTTCTTCCTAATATCTAATCTAAATCTCCTCTCTTTCATTTTAAAACCATTACCCCTCATCCTATCATTTCACTCCCTCATAAAGAGTCCCTCCCCATCTCTCCTGCAGGCTTCCTTTAGGTACTGGAAGGCTGCTGTGGCTCTTCCTTGCACCCGAGTTGACCCCACCTCGCTGTACACACGTATTTGAGGCATCTACATGATAATTGTGGTCACATTAGGGTTATTTCATAGTCAGTGGATAGAGGTTAGCAGCTCCGGAGGGAAATTCAGCCCAACTTGCAGAGGGAAGACTTTCCTTCTGGTCTCAGCTGTCTCTCACCATTGACTACAGAAGAGCAGAGGATGCCTACAGCCCTAAACCTAGGTCTTAGGTGAGATAATAGGACCCTGAGCATCTAAATAGCGCAGAATCAGACTTTGGAACTCAAGCGGAGGAGCTCAGCACTGCTGCAGAAAGGATAGATGGTGCAAATGTCACCCAAGGGATCCAGATCTCGTCAAAGTTTGATGCACTCTGCATTTCAAAGGCTTGGCCTCAAAATCAAAAGGGAGCTCAGAATTCTGAAAAATTAATATTTCAGGCTGATGTAATAGACTCAGACTAATTCCCAGCTATTATTGCAAACGCAATATACATTTACGCTCGCTTTTAAATTTCTCACTCTTATTAAAAAAATAAAAAACCTATGGGTTTACAGAAACACTAAAACCACATCAAATGGGTCGAAGCTCTCTGTTATTATTGTTTACACTGGCCAAAGAAATCACTTCTGATGCCTTGAATGAATCCAGCGAAGCTGCAAAGGGTTGTATGTGCTCAGGTCGATCAGAATAAACACTGTAACAGAGCAAGTCGCAGAGAGAGTGACGGAGAACTCAACAGGACACAAAACCAGACTCTGCGGTTATTTCAGCAGAACTAGTGCACAGCTATTCCAATAATTTGTTTTTCTTTTCTCCTGACAGTCAAACGTGTGACCTGAAACTAAAACATACAGCTGTGCTGTCAGAACTTTTATTATAAAAGAATCTCCCCGCAAAATCCAGAATGATTTTCCAAATCTTGGGTGGCATTTGGGTTTTAGTACTCTTTTCAAAAACTTCCTTCACCCGAAGCTGACGGTTCGACAGTAATGAAACACAACTCTGTACTTCTTGCAGTATTTTAAGAAGCACTTTACGGTACTGGTTGGTTGAGGTTTTCTGTTGAGGAAAACAGATATATTCCAGTAACAATTTTCAGACTGGGGAATTTTAAATAAAAAAAAAAAAAAAACAGTCATTCAGAAAACATGTCCTGTGGTCTCATACTCCCGGTCTGTGTAGCCCCTAATTTCAAACTTCCTAGATCTGTAGGTTCCCATCCCAAATTATACTGCATTTCTCCTGGCCTTGCTTTTTTAAGAGACTGGGAAGGGAAAGCAATGCATCCCCTTATTGTGCTGCTTCCTGGACACCTGCAGGTCTGTAGACTTGCTTGGTCCTGTCTTCCAGACATTGCTGGGCCTTGAGGTTTTTCAAACATCATCTTGGAGGTCATGGACTCATCATATTCGACAGGCGAACTTAGAAGTCAAAGACAGGTTCTTCCAGGTAACCTGGATTAACTCCAAATCTATTGTATGTACTAAGATCTGTCTCCTCACATCTTTTAAAATTAATTTTATTTCATTTAATTTCCTTTTATTTTAAATTCACAAAGCAAAAATGGGTACCGTCTCCCTCCCTGTGGCATTCTTTGAATGGCACTCCTATCAGCCACAGATCTCTGTGACTCTGTTTGACCTGCATTCTTTATGCATCCCATGAATTTTGATATATTTAAAGTAACTTGGCTTGACGTGAGCTGGAACACGCAGCTGAACCAGAATGTTTCAATCATCCTGCGGTTTGGAGCTGGCTGGTTTAATGTTATAACTGAGGGCGCAATATGGAATCCATTGAAAAGCCCGTAATAACGTTGGAGCTAAACAGATGAGAATATCATTATATTTGTCTGAATGACCAAAAAAAACCAAAAATGCAAAATTTAATCTAACCTAATTCAGCTTGAATCAAGGGGAGGCCACTCCCTGAATAGTCTGGTGTCCAGTTCAGCCAGGGTGGTGGAGGTAAGGAGGAGGAGGGGAGGCTGAATAGAAGGTGGTGCCACCTGCCAAGGTGGCACCAAGAGGTCCTGCGCTCCAACTGCCCTTCAGTGGATGTGAGGGGGTAAAGATCTTGCTTAGTTGTGGGGAGACCCAGAGGGGGGAACTGACCCCGCTGCAACATTAGCCAGGAAGAAAAAATCAAAATAAATCTCTCTTATCTACATCAAGGACCTGATCCAGAGCATCCTGCAGCCATCTGAGTGGTAGAATTAAGAGGGGAAGGGGGGAAGAAGCATCCCCACGGCTTTAGACCATTTAAACCATTGTGAAACCAGAGGTTTCGTGTCACACTTAATTTGGCAGCGGAGGGAATGGCCTGTTCACTCCTCCCCACAGCCCCAGCCACGTATTTCCTTTCCCTCCCTTGTGCTGTACCTACTAATTGCACAGCCGAGAGGTGAACGCGGTCGATGAACTGATCTGCTGTGAACCTCCTCAATTCTCTGTTTGAATGACCAAAAAACCAGTTTCTCTGATTTATCGTGTGGCTGCACAATTGCTGGAGTATCAAAATTGAGACTATCAAACCCACGTTGCTGGAGAAGGAGAAGGGGAATGGTTGCCCCTCACAGGAGCAATTTACACCAGATTTAGTGCAACATCAACCCCCACCCCACGCTGCAGCCACGAGGATGGGAAATGCGTATCAGCTGGCTCAAGCAGTGATGGAGCAAGGGAGCTTGACAGCACAGAGCTCAGCGTGGGCAAAAAAATCAGACCATGAAGATAAAGCTGGGGTTCCAGTTGCTACCAGTGGGTCCCACACGGCCAGATGCCCCAATGGCACAATGGCCAGGTTAGGAAATACCTAATGACCTGGGTCATTCCATGATTACATGCACAATCAGATGGGACCCACATCTTGCTCCACCTGTTGGCCCTTTGGTCACTTCTGCACTGTCCTGGTTTGGAGCAAAACAGAGTCAACTTTCCCTTCAGTGAAAGAGGCTCTTCCTTATACTTATTTCTGTGGCAATCAGGGTCAGCTGGCTTGTTTACCTCATGGAGGGTTTGCACCTGTGGGGAGGAATGGACAGGTGAGGTGACCCAAACTGACCAATAGGGTATTCCGCTCCATCTGCCATGCTCAGTATAAAAGCTGAGGGATCAAAGGGGTTCAAGTTTGTTTCTCGTCTTCAGTGTCTCTTCAAGAATTCTTCTTTGTTGAGAAGAACCCTGTGAGTTTGTCTACCTTTGATCTCTATTGGTGAGTTTTGAAATCCATTTCCCATTTTTCACTGAGACTGGAACTTCCCCAGTGCCTGTTGATGACATCTTCCTGGGAACTTGATATAGTTTTGTATATATTTATATAAACTGTATCTATTTCACAATTGTATTTTTATTATTACTATTTTATCAAAGTAATTTATTTTTTTTTCTAAACTCATAGATCTCTTTATTGCTCTTCTTCCTTCCCTTGGAGTGAGAGGTGGGGGAGAGTGTCTGTTGTCTTGTCGTTAGTCAGCCTGGTCCAAACCATGGCATCCACCAACTGTAAAGGGCCAGACAGCAGGAAAAAGGAGCTTGTGCACAGTTAACCCACCCAAATATTTTTAATCCAGGCCAGTTCACTTCTATTGATTTGGTGCTTGCTGCTGTCTTCCACCATCAAACCAGGGCCTCAGTGCATTAGCCCATATTTTATTAGGTGCTGAAGCAGGAGGAGATCCACCACGTAGCTCATCAGTGCAGCTTGGTGTTGGGACCATGCTTTTGGTGTCTTTTAGCAGCATTACTTCTATACATCATGCACAGATGTTCCATGAAAGGACTTTCCATGGTCTGGAGTTAGATATTCCACTCCTAATCCATCTGAGGACATTCAGGACAATTCATCCAGCCTGAATCCCATCCTCAACAATCTTTTGTCTCATGGGCATTGTGGTAACACACTGTGGGCTGGATGGGCCCTTCTGGAGAAGGGAGCATTTTGTGTTCATCTTCTCTAATGCTTGCTGATGCTACAGGGTTTCCTCTGGGTTTGGGATTACCTGGGCCAGGCAATGGCTTCTGAAGCCCTTGGGAGCACTGGGACAGGCTGCCCAAAGAGGTTGTGGAGTCATCTTCTCTGGAGATATTCCAAACCTGCCTGGATATATTCTGTCCAACCTGCTCTGGGTTACCCTGTTTTGGCAGGTGGTTGGACTAGATGATCTTTGGAGGTCCCCAACCCCAAACATTCTGTGATTTTGTGAAAGATGATAGCTACAAGCAGCCACCATTTCACCCAGCTCTGATGTGCTGATTCTCACTTTGCCCTTGAGAAATATGGTGAACAGGAACAACTGAACAAATCATACTGGCAATGTGAGCTGTAGCAAAATACCCTTTTCTGGACATCCCTTGGGGCTGGGAGGGTGCTACCTGAGAAAATGCGCAATGGACTCAATTGGCGTATGCACAGAAATTGCAATGCTTCTGTGAAGCATTGGGTCTACCACCCATGAGGCTGGACCAGTGGTTCCATGTCTTGGGAGCATGTTCTGTAGCAAAGGAAGAAAAGGTACAAACCAAGGTACTCCTCAAACAGTCAGTGATGGGACACTCAGTAGTGGAAACACTCTTGACCCTTTTGCTATTTTGCTTTCTGGGATCTCCCCAAAGAACTGAACCCATGGGCAGCGAGACACAAGAGAAACAGAGGTTCTCTCCAGAGCTTTAGCAAAACCAAAGTCAGAAGGATGTGCTAAGCTTATTTACTGGGATGCAGCACGCTGCACAGCCAACTGGGAGACTTTCCACTTCAGCTCCAGGTCCCGTGTCTAACTGTACAGTTTATGGCTGGGATTCCCTATATCAGGACGGGGCTCAAACCTCCTGTGTTATATTCCCAGCTTTTCCTCATCATGGGTAACGACAGACAAACAATTTGGCTTCACCAGAAATTGGACTGGGCTCTACGCTTCCCTGGGCTTAGATTTCCTCATCTGCAAACTGGGGATAATATTACTTCATTACAGGGTTGGGATCATATGGCATTATTACATCTGTAAATCGCTCGCTGATCCATCTGTTCTCAGTACATTACGAGCCTCCATATGGATACTTGTTGCGTTGGACTCAGCCCCTCGTCTCCCATTCATCTCCGCTAACGCTATGGAAATAGTCACTTGGGGGTCCCTTTATAGTCGCTGGGGAGGAAGAGTAACTTTTAGGGCATGATTCATCTGACCCTTGTTTATATGGTTGCTACTGGATAAGGTAAAGCCCACAACTCCTCCTATGAATCCCACCCTTGGTATCACCATGGAGTGGAGTTAGAGCAGGTCGTGGCCGTTAACAAATAGGGTAAAGCTGGAACGAGGAAAGACACGCGCCTTTCTGTCTGTGCATGGAGCTGGTTTTCATTTTTGCTCATAATTCCTCCTGTTTAAGAAAATACATGATTTTACACATCCTGACAATGCTATTCATCAGGACAGTGTTGGTTAGAGACATGTTTGCTCAGATTTGCTGGCTGATTGCCTCCCTTGATTGAAATTAATGTAGAACTGAGTAGGCCAAAAGTGAGATTTTTTTTTCATTAAAATTACTGAGCTTAATATTTTTTTATTTTTCTTCTATTTTTTAATTTTTTGTTTCTTTTTTATAGAAAATTCTAAAATATTTTTCTTTCCCAGACCCATACTCTTTTATTACAGTGTTAGAAGTCTAGTGTTGGCTGTTTTGTATTATTTATTTTCAGAAAAAAAGAGAAAAGGCAGTGTGTTGAGTGGAAGAGCTTTTTTCCTTTTGTTATTTAAAATGTGAAAAAAGCCACAACAATTAAAATGTCATTGAAAAGAGCTTTTCTCAAACGCTTTAATACTATAACTTTGGAGCAATATTTTTTTGTTGCAGAAAAGATTTATACAAATTTTGACCCTTTAACTGTAGCCTATAGTCATCCAAAAAAGCCCCATACTTTATCATCTCAAATATTTGTCTGAATAAAATGATTGATTATACCACCTCAAACCTCTGTTTGATTTATGGGTGGAGACCTGACTGAACAAGGGATGCAGTGTCCCATTTCTGAGTTAAATCCATCCAGAATATCCATTCTACAAAAAGTAATGACTTGAACATGACTCAGTAGTGTGGTATCCTCCTCAACTAATTTTAAACATGTAAAGTTAGATTTCTAACACCGAGGTTAGACTCGGAACTTTTAGGTTCTGGGGCTTATGCTATGACAGAGTTATTTCTCACCATTGATAATACAGAAACTCAGGAAATTATTTCTGACTTTTAGTCAGAAGGTAGGACTGAATTTTCATTGTGGCATAACTGACAAAAAATTTGTGTTTTGACAAAGATATGTTTAATGAAATCCTGTATAACAGCATTATCAAATCATCAATAAATAGTGGATTGGCATGTACCATGTTCTTGACCTCTAAGTGCTGACGTAGAGAAAAACAAAGATTTGAGACACATTGTACCCAAAAAAACCCAATCCTATTGATTTAACCAATATCTTGATATTGTTTCTGATCTGCCTTTTATATGGCCATCCCCATAAATAAGCTGAGTGGTGCCTGCACAGCACCTTGCAGAAGATGACATCTGGAATCCGGGTCCATGATTCCAGTCCTATCTATCTGCCTATTTATCTGATCTGGCCACATCCATACAAAACTTTCACAAGCTGCCTTTTTTCTTTTAAAGTAATTTGGCCCAGGTATTTCTTTGTAAGCTTGAAAAAAATTTATTTTTTTTCTATGATCTACATGTGTTTAAAAAGAGGTGGAAAAAAAACCCCAATGGTCAAAGCCAAAGAGAAAGGGGGGAAAAATATCACCCTGTTCTCAATGGGTGTTTATTAGCTCAGGTTCTCTCCGCCGTTTGTTTTTATGGCAAGGTGAAAAATGATGCATTTCAGAAGCTTTGCGCCTTTTCTCCTGGCCCCCCTTCAGCCCACTGCCCCCCTTTACTTGGACTCCTTTCCCTAATGGCTCTCCAAAATAATAACCTGTGGGCATTTGCTGTAATAAAGTACAAAGACCTTGTTCCAAATGAGTCCAACTGCAAGAGAGGAGCCAAAACCAACTCAAAATGAGATTTTTCTCACTCTGTGAATTTGCTATACTTGGAACTGGCAAATAATAAATTGAACAGTATGTGGAAAAAAACATGCAGCCCGAAGGACATAGGAGAATGGCTGGCATTGGGTGGGGCCGTAGGACTTTTATTCTCTTGGTTACACCACACCATGGCTCCCAGCCCCAATCTCTTTCCTCTCCTTTTGGGTTGCGTTTTGCAAGCTTGACTCACCCCAAGAAGTGCTTACGCACCTCAGAGGGGTGGAAAGGCTTTGGAGAAGACACGTGGAGGCTGAGTGGAAGGAAGAGATACGTGTTTTCTGAATTCAGGACTCTCCAGGCTTCCCCTATAAGCCGTGGTCAAGGAGGGGTTGTTACAGAGCATTGAACCCAGGATGTTGGGAAATTGCTGTAAATCAGCATTGGATTTAACTCTGGTGCCTTGGGATACTCCAGCCCCAAGGACACCAGTGAATAGAGCAGCTGCGTTGCCAGCAGAGAGGACACAGGCAAATAGCACAAAGAACGAAGGATCTCACTTGCTTTATTCATGCCTTTACTGTCTTGGCTTTTTTTTTTTCCAGCTGCATTGTTTCTTTTTGCTCCTCTGAAGATGTGCGTGGCCTGTGATGGGCAGCCTTTCAAATCCCTTCCCAAGGTGTGTGTGTTTTGGGAAGTGGCAGCCGGTCTCCACTCAGGGGGAATTCTCCTTTTCATGACGTGATGATCAGGTGGAGTTGGGTCAGCAGATGTGTAGCTGATGCCCATGGTAATGACTTCATGGCAGCACCATGTTAGAGGCATTCTTATGTGAACCACTAAAGAAAAAAGAAAGAGGAAGAAAATAAAGGCAGTTACCCCATTTTTGGGTGGTTTTGGACTGAGAGCATCACTCCTGTGGTGCAAACTTGAGGGATCAAGATTAAGTTGGTATAGACATATGGTGTAAAGCAACTGAAAAGGCCAAGTCTCGCCAATATTTCATGGGCTTAAGAATCTATGGGAAAAGGGTGGATCCCTGCCTGTGTTCTCCTCCTTTTTTCTGCAGGTGATCTATTCTTTCCTCTCTTTGTCTTGTACCACTCCAGACAATGGACTGGCAGGCAATTTTGGGTGTCATCCATCATTTAGCCCTGTGGTTGTTTCAGGGATGAATAAGTAGGATTCTTATGGGCTGTTTCTGTCACTCACCCTCCGGCAAAAAATGAGATTCCCAGACCTGCAGACATGCCTGATATACCTCAGCTGGGATCTGCAAACTTGCCACAGGTAATAAGAAATTTTTCACACCCTCAGTACTACTACTTTATTAGTGAAGTCAAGAAAAGTAAAGAAAGGCATTTTATCAGTGAGGCAACAGCACATTTTTCACAATAGAGTTGTGCACAGCACCACGTAGAGCTGGATGAGAATCCATCGTGTTGCAGCGATGATCACCTTGAGCTGTCAATGACTTACAAAGGAGAAGAACAAGATTCAGAAGAGTCACAGCTCCTCAGTCTCGCCCCCATATTTAGCACTGAACTACCTAAAAGAATTTAGGCAACTAAATTGCAGGTAACTGCTCTGTGAGAATCGCATGAGGTGCAAAAGGTGTATGTAACATGGTGTTGAGAACAACTTGGCATCAGTCAATGGGACTGGTCAATGTTTATCTAAAGAAAAATGCTCCCACTGTAAAGGATATTTTCTTCAAAATAGCAATGTTCTTTAGAAAAGGGCAATATTGGTGTTTCTTGTAAAAGTATTTTCTATGGAGGAAAAGGGTAAGGAATATATGTTTTTGAACTGTTCTTGACTTAAAACACTTAAAAAAAAAGTAAACTCATGACATTTTCAGCTAAAATCTTAATTAGATGGGAAAAGGTTTCTTTGATTAGATAGTATGAAGCAAGTTTGGTTTTCAACAAACCAGAAACATTGATTTTTTTTTTCTCTTTCAAAAGTTTCATTTTTTTTTAAACTAGTTTGCCATTCAGGAGCTAAAACCCTTCTCACAATGTTTTTCCACAATTTTCAGTAGGTGTTTTCTATTTTCTTTCTCAGATTAGGAAAAAGAAATAGACAAAATCTCTGCCCAGGCACTTCCTAGAGATTACAGTCACCTAAATCAGGGCTCTGCATCCCATTCTGGGCCCAGATGTCTCAACCTCCGGCATCGCAACTCACTGACGCATGAACGATGTGTTCATGTGAATTTTGCCAGAGCGGGTTCACAACAGGACAGGGAGGGATCAGACCAACTGAGCACTCTTAAATCTGCTTCAGTGCAAAGTTACTTGACTTAGTTCAAGCTGTCAGACATGGTAGTTTGCAACAATAACCTTCATTGGAAGGTTATTCACAGCTAGATGAAATAGCTTTTAAAACTGGTGCAGCTTGATTTGCAAGAGGTTCAGACTATTCCCAAAATCCATACATAGCTCTGGACTAAAATCCCTTGTAATCTTTTGGTTCATGAAAAATCATCCTTCGTTTCTTGGAAGCAAATGTGCATCTATCATTGCTCTTGAAATCAGAGAGGCTTTGTCATAGGGAACAGGCTTTTATTGCTCAACAGAAGTAAATCTTCTCACTGAACACAAAACATGGTCAAATATACTGATTTTTAGACATTGAAAATGCCCTATCCAACAAAAAGGATAATTCTCAAAAAAGCTCCTGAGCTAAAACCATCCGAGTCATGGAACTCCGTCACTTCAGAACTCTCTACCCCACAAAATTGCCCTATAAAAAATGTCAAGCAATTTGCAGAAGCAACTTGGGAGGTTTACGCCCCATTTGATTGTAAACACCTGCTAATATTTTTAGTATTTTTCCTTCTATTAATATTCCTTTTCTTTCTTTCCTCTTTCTCTGTCTTTTAAAACTTCTTTTGTTCTTTTCTGGCAGCCTCAAAAGAGTGATAGAAAAAAATAAATGGTAAGAGAGTGAGAGGACCTTGGGTAGGCTGCGGGAGATGTTAAAAGCTGCAAAGTAGTCATTTGCTGCGTGTAAGAATTTTATTGGTCCTATATAACTCTGATACGCTTCTTAAGTCTCACCCACTGGAACCCCAGCGGTTAACAACAGCTTCCCTGCCTCGATAACGAACTCCTAGGAACTTCCTAAAGTTGAAGTAATTTTGAAAAAAAAAGTCTGATACAATGTTCTAAGGAGACAATCCCCTGAACACCATGAAACTGGATGCCCTTCAAAAAGGTCCTGAGATATGTACCGGATTTCAAGTGGGCTGAGCTTCAAACCCTCCCTGTTTGCACCACCTCACTGGGGTAGATCTTATTTCCATTCTGTTAGTGACTTCATTCTGCTGGTGTCCTCAGGGTTTTACTCACCTACCTAAGTCTCTTCTGACTCTCCAGTGTGAGACGTCTCTAGGTCATCAAGCCCTGTATGAGATTTAGTTAATTTTTTTAGGGTGTTGTGCAGTTCCAGCATTGCCAGGGCAAGATCCCTTCCTCCCTACTATACCTTTTTGTCCATCTGTGAATGCCCCAGTTTCAGTCCGTTCCTAGCTGCTTGCTGCCTTGTGGGTGCCATGAGAAGATGTCTGCTCAAACTCCTGTTTGGCACGACCTTATCAAACCCTGCTGCAGAGCATTGATGCTTTTTGTCTGGTACAGTCTCTTTCTCAAAATCAGTCATCGGCTTTCCAGAGCTTAACTCTTGCTTGATACTTCTAAGAGAAAAGGATGGATGAATTAAATGGAACCAAACATTAGATGTCTGGTCTGTTCAACCGTCTACCAAGTGAGTGTGAGGATCTCATGAGACCTTAGGTTCTCTGCAGCAGAAAGCTGTATTCTTTACACAGGTTGCTCTGTTGTTGGTTTCTGTCAATTAACCGTTCATTAGTGCCTGGTTCCAAGCATATTGCTGTTCCCAGCTATGGAAGATACGTTCATTCCATGATTGCCAGATCTTATGTTTGCCAAACTTGTGACTTTTCCTTTATAAATAAAATCCACTTCTGTTTGCACATGGCTTAGACATCTCCTGTTAATAAAAGGTAAACTCCAATAGTACTTTCTCTGGGAAAAGTGGCCAGTCTTGACATACAGGAGCTGTTTAACTGTCTGCTACACCTCTTCTCTCCTTTGTTGCCATTACCAGGAGTCTCAGACAACTTGTACCAGAGCACAGACCCAACCGTGATCTTGCAGACAAATGTCATCTATTAGTCACACTCAGAATATTTCCATTAGCAGCACGTTGGACCATCTCCTCTCCTTGTGTAAGAACCTGACCCTTACACCTTGTGCTGGTGTGTCCAATGCAGTAGTGTGATAACTTCATGATTTTTCTGCCTCCGTTTTGACTGGGTTAAAGCTACCACAGTATTTTGCATCCCTCATTTGACCCAGTGTGATCTGAAATCACGGTAGGATATGATGATGTGTGTGTAATTCCTAGGTTAGTTGAAGCTGAAGCAAATTGCTACTCTGACCTGATCTGGCGAGTCCCAAGTTCCTCAGGCTGTGCACCAAAGTTTTAAAACATTTTAAAGGCAGGGATTCAAAGTTCAGCACCAAATCCAATATATCACTAAAGTTTAGCTCTGGTAAAAGCCAGAATTGTGATCCAGCCTCATATCTCCCTATCTGTTATGGTTACTAAGAACAAGATGAAAAATTTGGTGGGTTTTTTTTTTTTGTGTGCTCCCCCTCTGTTACACTGATACTAGAGATCAGCCATGGTTTCATATTTGACAAAGAAATTCCCTTCCATTTCATTCATGTCTGGTCTTTTGAAACTTATCACTTTATTCTACATAGTTTTAAATTATGTTGTTTTTTGTTCTTGACCTTGAGCTGTCATTCCACTTAACCGTGAACAGGAAAGAATACAGAAGGTCACCATGGGATTTTTGGCAGAGCACAGGAAAGGAAAAAAAAAAGTGATTTTTTTTTTTTAAAGACTCCTTTGCATGAGTCAGAATCTCATCTTAAAGAACATAATTGCTCCATTGCTCAATTGTGGCTTGGGGTCTTATTAGCAGAGGGGAAAAAATGTGCTTCTTCACTAGTCAGCGCTCCTCCAGACTGCAGCGGCCGTGCCAACTTCTCGGGGATACATCTGCAGAAGGGAACGTTAATTCCACGGTGCCTGTTTGTTATTAACACCCTGCTCTGATTGTGTGCTGTGCTGGAGGGGGCTGTTCAAGGCCAGGCTGGATGGGGCTTTGAGCAACCTGGTCTGGTGGGAGGTGTCCCTGCCTATGGCGGGGGGGTGGGACGGGATGATCTTTAATGTCCCTTCCAACCCAAACCGCTCTATGATTCCATACAGAGGTGGAAGGCAGGAGAGGGAAACAAGGGACAGAGAAAATTCACTGGAGCACAGAGAACCAGGCCACTGCTTAAATACAGCAGTTCTCAGTCCTTAATACATACCAAAGCTCCTGATTTGAACAAAACTTCCTTGAAGGACTACATTTGTTCCTGTTGCTGTCTCCAATGTGGCCCTGGAAGAGCAAAATATGAAAGCCAATGGTCAAACGCTCCATCCCTTTGTTGCTCTCCTATGGGTTAAAATTCTTGCTAAGGAAATAACACACTGTGAGATGTATCATAGTTTTGGTCACTGCAGCGATGCCTTTTTGTGGCCTCAAACACTGTGTGCCCACATTATTCCTTGTGGGTAATATATTTCCCATATATGAGCTGAGGGCCAGGGTGCTGGGAGCAGTGCTACATGCCTTAAAGTGGTTTTGGACTTTCCCTGCTTCTTTTTTGCCCTCTTTCTGACCCTTCCCTTTCCTAGATTGCAGTTTTGTCCAGCTCAGAATATATCGTGACATCAGCTTGGGTCAAAACCGACAGATCTTTTTGGTGTGAAGTGGAAAAAAAAAAAAAGAAAGAAAAAAAAAAAAGAGGGTATTATAATTTTATTATATAGTATTATTTGAGCATTTCCAAAATGAAATGTTTTGACTGAGGGGATAGAGACAGGAAGAAACTTGCACGGTGCTTGTGAAAACAAAACCCAAAGTGCCTTATCTATACCTTAAATCATCAGGACACTCAGCAAAAAGGCAGCAGCCCTGTTACAGCGCCGTGTCCTGATGTCGGCTTGTTCATCTTTTGAGACACAGCAGAGGGTCTACCATAGGTGGAAGTTCATGGTGCAGAGGATCTACTCCAGAACATGCTTGAACTCTCCGGCTCTTGAATGAGTTGAACTTTCTTTCTCTGTCCCAGTGGATATTTAAACATGACACAAAGTGTAATAGTTTTTATAAGGGAGAACCCACGCTCAGCAGATAAGACGTGTTCCTTGATAGCAAAATAACAGGAATTCAGATCAGGCAAAGGAGTTTTCCTCAGCCAAAGCAAATGTTAAAATGCCCAGCTATAAGAGGCTTCATGCTGGCAATCTCTTTTTTGCCTGGTAAGGGTTGGACACACGGGGGTCCATCGAGCTGATTGTGCATCAGGATTTGGGGCCATTTCAGGAGCTGTGGGGCTGTAGCTGGTGTTCCAGGAGATCACCACAGTGTCCCATAGGTCTCCTCTCTTATCTGTCTGCCCTGTGTCCTCTCAGGCACCCCAAGAGCCCTAGACATTTGGAATGAGTAACTACACTGAGCCTCAATATGGTGAGTAGAGTCCAAGGTATGGCCCAGTCTAAATAGGTTGTACAGAGCCACCTGAAGCACCAATATCTGAAATATCTCCACTAGCTGGATGGCAGAGCCATGATCCTGTCTAGAGACAGTGGGAGAGCCCAGGGAATGTCCCAGGGCACCTCAAGGAGGCACCTGGGTTCAAAAAACTGAGCTGATCTGTACAACATTGGCTGAGCAGCTCTTCTATGGTCTTTAGATGCCTTCAAATTCTTCTGCAACTTTAGCCCATGGCTTTACTAAAGGAACTCCTTTAGGCCACAGCAAAGATACTGGTCCATGAAAACATCCTTTTTTTTTTTTGTAACTGTAGTTTTCTGAAAAACAAAACAAAATCACTAGAATTAGGATATTTAGCTTGTAAGGGTATTCCTTGTCCCACAGAAAAATCAATCTACATAAAGAAGGTAGAACCAGTGATCCCATTTTCTAAATGGGGAGGAAAAACTGAGGGGTTTTGTCTCTGTGTGTGTATCTACGGGATCTAGAAGGAGGCAGGGTTAATAGTAAGTGATATGAGTAGTCCAATAGCCAGCAGAAAAAAATCTGTAGCAGTGCAAAATTTCCTAATCCCCGTATTCCTACTCCAGCATTTTAATTACATAAGGCCATCTTTCCTTTTATTCTTGTCTAATTCTTACAGATTTATACTGGTGTATATTTAGTAATTGGAGTAAATCACACTTGTACAGAATTGAGAATGCTTTCGGGTAATTCCTGTGACTACAAGCTCTCTCCTAGTGTAAAACATCTTGTTCTGAAGGAGCTAACGTGGGTTTATTTTATGTCATCTTTGTTAGTAGGACCCTCATTATTCCGTAGCACGCTATGCTAATGTGAGGGATCGATTTTAGACCTTATACATGGCAGCTCTCCTTTCCCCTCCCCCTCTATAAACAGCTCTGTTTCCAGACGTGCAAGGATGCCAAGTTCACTCCCTTCTGTAGACAGTTGGACTTGCCAATTTTGCTGTCATTGCATTTTCTGGTCCCAAAGGTCATGATTTTCAAACAGGGGCGGGAGAGCAGATTTGGATGATGGAGGAGCCAATCCACCTCATCGCTCTGGCTCACAATCAACCAGATGGAATATTTCTGGATGTGTAGAAGTGCCCGGGTCATCTCCCTGCCAATTCTCACCCATCACTGAGACCTTCTGAAGTCTGGTCTATAGTAAGAGAGATGGGCAATGTTGCATAGAGAGTTAAGATTGGGTTGAAGCACTACCTCAGTCAACTCGGTTCACCTTCACCTCTTGGTCCACCTCTGCCTTAGACAATGATTTAATCAGATTCCCTGATGTGGTAGAGAAGATAAGGGAGCACGCGTCTGTGTTCAACTGAAATGGGAGATGGAAGCCAGCTGGGCATAGAATTATAGAATCATAGGATGGTTCGGGTCAGAAGGGACCTTAAAAAATCATGTAGTTCCAACGGTTCTGCCATGGGTAGGGACAAACTAGACCAGGTTGCTCAAAGCCTTATCCAACCTGGCCTTGAACACCTCCAGTGATAGGGTATCTGAGGTCATCTCCAATGGCTCTATTATGCTTTCCCAGCTGAGTTGTACCATGGATGTCTACCTTGTCTGGGCTGGGAGCCGAGACATCCAGAACACAGCGATACCTACATGGAGACATCTACATTTGCATATTGAATTCTGTGAGCTGTATCCCAGCCCTCCTAACACCACCTCATGTAACGGGTGGAGGCTGAGTCTCCGTCTGTACCTAATATGCCTTTTTTCCTTAGAGAGTGTCTTTAAGGGTGGCATCATTTTAAAAGCAGTGCAGGAGGCACTGGGATTTGCAGAGTGTTTCTTTCCGCTTACAAAGTCTTTCACAGAAACCTCTTCACACCAGGGTAGAACAAAACAGGTATTTAAGGTGGCACAGGGACAGTGCTGCCCTCAGACCAGCAATGACACGGGCTGACATTTCGAGTAGGCAAAAGCATTATGAGTGATTCAGGCTGCTGCTGGGGACAGACCCTTGGACCTTCAAGCCCAGCTGTGTAAGCCATGACGACGAGGACATTTGCAAGTTGTTGTAGTACATACTCATCTCTTTGTAGGGATGTCCACTCATCCCTTTGCATCCTTGTCCTTCAGCTCAGCGGTGGGACTAATTTATTATTTATTCCAACTAATTTATATTCCATGGCTTGGTATTTGTCAGCTGGATCAGGGACCAATCTGTTCTTGGTGCTCAAAATTCCCATGGTATGTCCTACCGAAGAAGCCTACAGACCTGGGATGCTTCAGCATTGGATCCTGTGGAACATGTGCATCCAGGCTAACAGGGCTGAAGTCTTTAGAAGACATGGAAGACCTCACTTTGCTGACATGAATAACAGACGTCCATTGGGAAACCAGTGCCTACAACCCTGCACTTGAAGTGGGGGCTGGAAAGCAGAGCGTTGTGAACTCTGCTGCTCCCAGGATGAAATGGAGAGGAAGAAAAGAGGAGGGAGGAGTGTTTGGTTCTTTTCTTTATCTCTCTGTTCTTCCACTTTCTCTTATCTCCAGGCCCTGTTTGTTTTTCCCAGGTGCGTGCAGGTAGCTCCTCCAGTTTGTCATTTTTCCTACTGTGCTCTTCAGAGGTGAATGGAAAATGTAAGCACTCCGGTGAACTCACTGGTGAGAAGGAAGCAACGAGGGGAGCTTATCTAATTTTTGCAAAAGCTTTTTCAACAGTCCTCATTATACTTGTGTGATGTGTGATTAATTGAGGGCTTCATCCGGCTCTCAGGGGTCCTTTTCTTTTAGTTTTAGAGGTCCAGAAGTAGGTCTTAGCTACTCAACTGGCTCAGTACCCAAGGCCGGGTCCAGGGCAGTGGCAAGGAAAGGGCAAGTTTTGACTTTTTGCTCAAGTCGAAAATGTTGGAGGTGACAAACCCCCATGATCACAGGAAGCAGATCATCATCAAAGTTGTTTGAAAGGGCAAATCTGCACTGGAGAGCTTCCTGCAATTAGGAAAAATATTCTAGACAATCCAGTGCAAGTCCATTGCGTGGATGCTTTTAACTCTTCTCTAATATTTTTGCTTAATTTGGTCACTTATTTCAATTTCCATGAAGTCTCAACTGGGACACTCACTATTCAGTTTATTTGACACTCATTTTGTCAGCAACCTTTTTGATCCAGATTAAAAGTTCTACTTGATGAATTCCGAAGAAGAAATGACAGTGAAATTTAAAGATGGGTTGTTCTTCTTCCACCCTGTCATTCTTTCCTCCCGGTGTTTCCACTATTATGATACTTGTATCACTGTTTTTATTATAAAGTCCTATTTTTCTTTCACCAGTCCTTGGAGAAGATGAGTCTGAGCTGTGCTAACCTGGGCACTCGCTCACCGTATAAAAGGCAGAGTGTTCATACGGAGGCAGCCAAAGTATCCCTTCTCCTTCCGAGATGTGACCGAGCCCAAGCCCTGAGGATCTGAAACGCTGTCCCAAGGAGCATCAGATGTTCAGACTGGAAGAGAAAATCCTGAGTGGATGCAGTAGGGAATCTTTTGGGGCAGAGTGGAGCGACCACTTCTCTAGTCCACCTTGTACCTTTTATTGTGCTACATGTTTTGTGGCCGTGGCCAGGAGGGTCTATAACAGGGCTGAGAGTGGCTACAGAGAGAAATATTACCCCCAGCAAAAGGGTAAGGAGTTGAGGGAAACCTAACACCCCTGGAAGAGAAGTCTGCATCTGGCTTCTCAGGGTCATTGGAGAAGCTGTGTGCTCTTCTGAGTGTTTTACTCCAATTTTCCTTCTCCCCCCCCAGCCCAAAGGGAGCTTTCATTTCACTGCCTCTCCCCTGGGCAGCAACGCCTGGTGATGAAAAGTATCTCTGTACCAGAGCTGCCTTCCTTTTGCACACAAGAGGCTGAGATGAAATGCCATGTCCTCTCCCTGGCAATTATTTTCTCTGTCCTTCTCACCAGGTTAACCTTTCCACTCCACAGGCAAGTGTTTCCCTCTCTTGAGCTTCAATATCCCTCCTTCCCTTGGGACAGGGACCTGTCACCAGGCAAGCACCACCTGCAATGGGCAGTGAATGTGCAGCATGGAAAGGGGATACAGCAGCCATTCGTCACACCTCTGAGAATCAAGGTACAGGTCCTCTGCTCTGGGCTCACCCTTGTCCCTTGAACAGAGCCAGGAAAAGTGCAAAGGGCTTTTTAATAGTGTGTTTTAGGGCTCCTTGAAGTGATGACCGGTGGGAAGGGGGTCTTAAAACCCAGCTGTTTCTATTTCCTGGCTTTTCTGGTTTTCTATGGCTTCAGTCTGCTCTTGAAATCTCATCGCTTCAGATCCGATGGCCTTTTCTCAGGGGAAGATTCTTGATCACCCAACAAGCCATTGCCATAGACAGAAAGGAGCTAAATGACTCCCTGTTTCAAGGGCAAGGTTTGCCTCCTCTTCTACATACAACCTGCCAAGGAACATCTCCTGCTGCAACGGACTTCATTGGTAAAATTGGAAGAGAAATAGAGATAGCTTGAATTGAGGAGGGTAAGCAGAAGAGTTCGGGTACCATTAACTCTACAGGGTGAAGACCCCTGCCACGGGCAGGACATGTCCTACTAGACCAGGTTGCTCAAAGCCCCATCCAGCCTGGCTGTGAACATCTCCAGGGATGGGGCAGCCACAGCTTCTCTGGGCAACCTGGGCCAGTGTCTCACCACTCTGAGTGAAAAATTCCTTCCTGATATCTAATCGAAGTCTAGCCTCTTTCAGTTTACATCACTGAGAGCTTCCAACCCCTTGAGGCTCAGCCCATCCCAGTGCATCAGACTGGGAGAGACACAAAGTGTTATCCTGGTCACTCTTTAAGGACAGGGACCAAGTTTCAGGCATTGCCTGGACTGCGACCCTCTTTGGGACCCAGGAAGGTGCATATTCAAACAGAGAACAGGAGGAAAAATCAGCCAATTCCCAGCTTCTCCTGTGCCAACGAGTTTGGCATTAAGCAGCTTTTTGCTGCGTGGTGTCTGGCAGTGCTGGGTCTTATTTTCAACAAGCCCTGTTAAAGGATTACAGGAGCCTAGTTAAAATAATGCCCTTCGAGCTTATTCATTATTGGAAAGAAAACAAGAATAAACAGAAAAGGTTCTATCATCCACAGTGTTATTGCTTGTAGTGCTTTGAAAGGAGCAAAAAGAGCAAAACTGGCAAGTATTAGAGAAATATATAAACACACATACACTTGTCTACAAATATAAAGTAAGTTTTGTTTCATTTCTGGTTTATAGCTCTCAAAAAAAATTCAACAGCTTCCCCCCCCTACTTAATCTAATTACTCCTGATACTTTGCCATTGCATTAAAATTTTACCTCTAAGAAATAATCAATTAAAAGAGAAAAGAAAAGGAAGAAATTCCAAAAGGGAGTTGCTATATTTACCCTTTTAATAGACTTTATTAAACCTGCATTGTAAAGCCAAGGAGTTTCACATCGGACAGAACAACAACAACAAAAAGTTAAATCGTAAATACTGTTTGCCACAAGTGGTCACGTTTTCCAAATAAAACAGCCTGGCATGGAAGGCTGGATGGCTCAATGGAGAGCTAATGGGGTAGGGAGCCTTTCCCCTTAAGGCTGCCAAGATGAACCTCATCCTGACTGGGACAACAGCAAACACGAAAGGTCCCAGTTCTGTTGTTCACAGGCCTGTGCTGAGGTCTCCTGTGCTTTTCAGCAGATAAGACACGCTCTATCCCTTCTGCAGATGGAGAAATTGAGGACATCAAGTGAATGGGAAATGAACAGGGTTCTCCAAGAAGCCATCCCAAGACAGCAGCCCAGAAGACTCTGGACACTTTGAGAACTTCAGCTTTGGTTCATTGCCACATCCCTTCATCTCCAGAGTGGAAATAGCATCACGCCAGGCCACGTGTCTGGTGCACCTCAGCAGTGATGTGTCTGGTGCACTGGGAGACCTAACAGGTAAAGGCCCTAATGGTGTGATGTGTTGTGTGACATCATGTGATGAGGGCAGGAGCGGTGATGGGTTTGGTAGAAGAGCCATGCTGATCTACAATGAGGTGGGCTCCTCTGAGGGAGGAGTCTGCTGGGTGATTTGTCAGCAGCAGATGTAGTTCCATGGCGTTTTACTTACCAGATCAGCTACTACAATAGGTTTTCCTCCCCAAATCTGTCTGACTATAGGAAGGGCCATAATGGGCCAAGCCCAAACACCCACCTTGCCTAGGACATCAGCTGATTCCTTATAGGGAGGAATGTAACAGGACAAGTATGAGGTGCTCTTCTCCCAGAAAATGCCTTGGCTTCCAATAATTCATGGCCAGAGGTAGTATCCTTGTTTAAAAGCCATAGATAAATCTGCTTTTTGAATCATGCTGGCTATAGGCATCCACAGATTCTTGTGGCAAGGAGTTTCAAAGTTTGTTCAAATGCTGGACATGCCACATGCTGATTTAATTTGATCCCCTCTGGTTCTTGCACTGGATGAAAAGAGTAACAGTGAATTCCTTTTCACTTTTTCTTTTCCCCTCAGATTTTATAGCTCTCTGTCATCTCCCAACAATCCATGCTGAATAGTTCTATTCTTTTTAATGATTTCTCACAAGCACAACTTTCCTTCCTTTTGGTCTTTCAATGTTGCCTTTATCCAAAAGTATATTTTAATCTAGTTTATTGAGGTTTACAGATCTCATTTAGCTTTATGACCCTCAATGAGCAGAAATGCTTGCCAGAAAGGTACTGGTCTGAGGCAGACAGGGAAGGGGATGTTCTCTTCAGCCCAGTGGCCTGTTCCAATGTGTCTGCATCACACAGTCACACCTGCACTGGCACCTATTCCCACCAATTTCAGCAGCCGACTTTAATCAGATTAGCAGGACAGGCAGAAAGGCTCACCCTTTAATTAAATTATGGATATTATATTATGATCAGGTCCTTGGGGTTTTTTTGCTGTACGCTCCTGGAGACAGGAGTTCTGCCATGACAATCCCAGCCAGGCTCCAAGTTCTGCACTCCGGCCCTGAGGCCATGGTATAAAAAGTTCCATGTTTGTACAATTAAGCTCTTTTACCTCCAGAAGAGGGTAGTCGCATCTCAATTGCCTTTGGGTTCAGTCCCTGCAACATTCAAACTCCCAAAGAGCATCCAGGAGTGGTTTGGGAAGGTGATGGTTCACCAAGACTAAAACTGTTCCAGCGATTGTTCTAATTTATTGGTCAGGGTGGAGTGCCTGGGAACGTTTCTTGGCACCATCAATTTACTAAAATGGATGCAACCATCCAGCCTTGTGGCTGAAGACAGAGAAAATCAGACTCCTCTTCGGGTCCATCAAGTTCACTTTGTGAGTATGAGAAGCACAAATGTTCTTTCATCAACCTGCCCCACAGCTAGATCAGTGAGCCCTTGGCGAAGGGGCAAAAGCCCCAGATGGCAAATATTTAAGATTTAATCTGATATAATCTCAGGTGCAACCAGCCAGTGGAGACTTTAATCTGCTCACCACCTATAACTCATTTCCTTCTCCAGGTTTGTGGCTGCAGAGTGGATCTCTGGCCATGTAGAAGTTAGCTTCCAACTTTGAAGATTATGTTTACACTTTAAATTTCCGCCATACCTGAGAAGTTCCACTCATTTTCATTCTTGTTGCATAACTTCCTAAATTCCTGAGGCCACACTTTCTTTCTTATCCTCCTAGAATTTACTAAACCAGAGCCCCTTGTCTGAAGAAGACACAATGAGGTGTAAGAGCTCTGTTCTTCTATCCTTTTACTCAACATGGGACAGAGGTAGGAAGACGTAGGACACAGAGTGGAAAAAGCTGGAGGTACATCATCGCCAAGAGTGGAATTCACCAGGAAACATGCATAACACATCTGAAACAGCAGCCCAATCCTTTTTATTGTTCAGAATGGGAGAAACCAGCCCTTTACAAGCAATATACAACGCTGTTAAATCTATAATGAACAGTATATTGTTTACCAAATGACCTTTCGGTTGCTTGCAGCTAAAGGAGAAAAATTCTTCAGGCCAAGCAAACCACCGAATAAGGGAAGGACGATATTTCTGAAAAGGCAGTCTTTGGCTTAGTGTCGAATTCTGACTTTCCACATTCAACAGGCATCCAAAGTCAGCCAGTCCACAAGCAGCATTGAGAAATGAGCAAACTCCTGAGATCCTGAACTGCAAAGATCTTGATTTAGCAGCTTCACCAGCTCATGGAAATATGATTGTCTCCAAGGATTGGGCTTAGTCAAAACCCTTCTGCAGCCAGGTGAAAAGGGACCATGATTTCTGGGAGGTTTTTTGCATCAACTTCCTTAGAATGACAATGTGGAAAGGATGGTCCTGAAGTCAGGACTCTATCTATACAAATTTCCAAAGTTTAACCCTGTAAAAAATAAAAATAAATAAATGAACAAATAAAAAATGAGCGAAAATAGGACTAAAGCAGAAGGAAAATTTTCTTGAAATTTGGCAGAGGAAAAAGAGAATAGAACATGGAAAATGCTAATAAAAGGTTTAGTTTCAGTGGACACGTGGGTGGTGCGGAGTGGACGGTTCTGCAGGCTTTTTCAGACAGCAGAATTTATACTCAAGATTTTTCCTTTATCTTTGTTCCAACAAAGCATTTCGAAGCATGTGCGTAACTTTGCGAGTGCATTGGCATTTTCATAGAAATCAGTGGTACCATATGTTCCAAGATAAGCAAGTGTTTAAGCACTTCAAACATTCAGGATTCAAAACAGACCAGGGACAACAAAGCAAGCATGCAATAAACACAACTGCTCACTCCTAAAATGAAGTTTTGAAATATTTTATGTTTCTTTTTGTTCTTTTTCTTTTCTGAGAAAAATCCCAACTCTTGGAGTATGGGTATTTGAGGAAAACCTTGGATTTCGTTGGGAGCCAGAAGCCTATTCCTAACTCGTGTCATTGCCAAGCAAGTCTCATCAAAGTCCAGAATCTTGACATTTTGTTGATGAAAATGCTAACAGTTTTAGACAATCGTCTTGTGACTTTTTAACCCCGAGGGGTAAAAAAGTGTAACTGCAGAACAGTGTGTTTCTTCTCATTCAGGCAAGGAAGAAATAGGAGAGATGGGGGAGAGAGCAGGACCTCCAGATTTTAGCAATATGGATCTCTCAGGCTCATATATTTGGTCTAATGGCTAAATTACATCCCTCATTGTCATAAGATTTAGGCTTAAAGTATTTTTAGGGAAGAGTACCAATCTTTTAGGATAAATGTAAAAGAATATCCATTAAATTTCTCTACAGAATAAAGCATGGAATTATCAGAGCCTGCTTGTAAAGCTGGAAGTTTAGCTACAGCAATGGTAGGGTTTGTTTGGGTCTAACTATAGGTGGAGGTTCATATTCAGGAATGCCAAAGAAACAGAAAAACCTCATGCACATGATATGAACTTGAGAAAAAAATATCTAAATGACAGAACATTTTTGCTATCTAGAAAGAGACTTTGAGCTGTAAGAAAAGAAACTTTTGCTGCCGTGTTCTGGGAAATGGAATCTTTGCTGCAGTCGCTGTAAATTCACATATCTCATCCTGATCCTCATTTCTCAAAATCCTAAATATTGGCTAATTTCTCAGCATGAAAAATGCCAATGTTGGCACTGCCAGTGGGTTCTACTGTCCAAAAAGGCAAACTGTGGCTTGTTCTTCAAGGAGGAAATAATGCTGCAGCTCATAGAGTGTGAAAACATCCAAGACTTTATAAAAGAGAATTTAAACTAAAGACAAAGAGCCTCAAGTTTTGCAGGAGGAAAAACAATTGCAGCATGAGCCAGTTGAAAAGAACCAAGAAAAAAAAATACATATTTAGCCTGCAAATTGAGGGAGCTTGAAAATAATAAAAACTTAACAAAAGCATTTCTGTTAGTGTCTGGGAATATTCAGAACTACCAAAAGATGACTTTTTTTCTCCTTCAAAAAAAATAATTAAAGGTTGCCAAGACTGACCAGCTGCATCTGGTGTGTTTATGCAAAAACTTTCACCCACTTTGGGAAAGAGACATACATATATAAACTGAAAAAGGTTAGATGGAAAAGTTGCAGCCAAAAGTTTGGAGGATCAAGGGTTAACTGGATATTCTTGTTTGGTCTTGAGCATAGGAGTCAATATTGAGGGAACATGGGCCACTCAGTATTTAATAGATATGCAAAAGGGCAGATAGGCATTGATATCGGCTTCAATCTGGCAAACTGGGCAGAGAACTCATGGAGTCACAAAACCGAACCTCCTGATTTATTGCTGATGGAGATAGTCACTGGGGAATGTGTACAACTCCAGAAGTGGGAAAAACTGAGTCTGAAAGTTAGACGGTTGCAATACGAGATAGTCCAGCGAAGGTGGTGAGCTCATAATCAGTCTGGATTTGCAGATGGCTAATAACCTTGTGATTGGTGCCCAGAAAAAGCTGTGGAAATTCCTTGCAGAGATGTGGTCCATTTGAAGCCAATGATTTGTAGGCGATCTCTTCGCAGGACATAAGTTCTCTTGCTGCCAGAAGGAGAAACTGTTACACCAGGCGTAGTTGTCCAGGAGAGGCTGGAAATGCCAGAAGATCTCAGATTTGGGATTTTTAACTGTGAAAATTCTCAGTGGCTGAAGGCAAGTGGAAAGTCCTGTCTCCTGTCTTCATCCACATGACCGGTGGATGGCACTGGTCATGTTAGCTCATCTTTAGTGAGTCAAGGCTGGCTGCATAAATAAACCCAATTAATTTGGACTGAAATGAGCTAGGAAATGATTTCTCAAGCATCTAAAACAGCATTTTCAAGAGCAGAAAGATATTTCAATCATGATATCTGGGGGAGGTAGACTGTGAAGAGTCTGCAAACAATTCTTGACTCAGGTTAGCTGCTTTATACCACCTAACTCTTCTTCCCCGAGTTGTTTAATTTATTATAGGTAAATATTAACTTAATATTCGGTAAAATGAATCAAGCCTTAATTAATTTTCACAGTCCACCATCTTCTGGAGAATATGAGTAGCCCCAATTTTCAGTGAGGGACACTGAGGCACAGAGACAGGACACGAGTTGCTCCAGCTCATACGTATGTTAGGACCTGTCAGGGGACTCGTTGCACGTAGAGGTCATTGCAGCCTTGGGTTTCATACCTGGATCAGCAAAGATCAGATCAGTATTTTACTATGTTATGAACACCTGGTCTTCTGTCCTGTCTGAAACACTCAAACTATGCAGAAAGGAAAGAAAATAGCTGTGGACAAGTTCAGAGATTTTAGATATGAAGCTCCAGCCTCTGCTCTGAGAGGCGTAAATCCCTGGAAACCCATGCAGTTCCTCGAGGTTCATACCAAAGCTATTTGGACCAGAAGCTGAGTTTTGAGCCTTCACATCACTGCACGTAATTCCCACATGAAAATGGGTAGTTTCACCCATTTCAAAAGGCTCAGCTTGCTCCGGTCCTGGAGCGAGGGTCCCCCTCCTCTTCTCTTGATGTCACAAAGAGATTAAAGCAAGGCTTCTGGCTGAATACACCCGCATCACCGCTGCCTGTAATGGGGAGATTTACAGCTCTCATTACATACCAGAGGAGTTAAAGGCCATGCACCTCATCAGGACCTGTTCCCAGTTTATAGCTGCCGCCCACCAGCCCCACTAATGATCCCAGATAATCGCTCCTTGAATGTTCCCAGTCACCTTGACTTACTGCTCTCTCCCCGTGAGTCATGCTATGAGTCTACAACATGGTATGCAGGGGAAAAAAAAATGCTTTCTTGCATCTGGCTTTAATTACCTTAATTTTTAATTAAGTTCTGTGGTTTTAATATCAATAACCCTGGCCTGGAAAGACTTGCTTTGCTTGGATGTTTGTTCTCCATACAGAGAAATCTTGTTGGTCACTTATCCCATCCCATCCCATCCCCTGTAGATTCTGAGGGTCTTTGTCAAATGCTACTGAAATTCAGAGGTCTTGGAGGACATGGATCATAGGGACTAGACTGACCGGTTCAGCATCCTCTTACCTTGAGGCAAAGTCCTCCCTCTCTCTCTCGCTCTCTCTCTGACTTTTGGTTTCAGTGGGTGATAATTCCTCACGTGGACAAAAATATCAATTGAAACTAATGGTCTTTTCAGTGGATTTGAGAGCCAAAGGGGATAGCTGGAGTAATGAGTGAGGTCCCTTGGCCAGGACCATGTTTTGGCCTGTGTGTGTATACGTACACAGCACTAGCACCTTAACCCATGGCAAAAGACACCTTGGTGATACAGTCAGCGTAAATAAAAAGATGGGGAAATTAAAACCTGATAAAAGGAAATGCTTTTCCACACCACAGAGAGCACTAACACAGGAACGTAACAAGATTCGAGGACCAGACTTCTACCTGGCTATCAAAAAACAGGCACTCTGTCACTAAATATGAATGGATTTAAAGGTTTTATTAAACCTCGAGTTTGAGGCAATCTGTGAGAGACCTGGGACAAGCCTTAGCAAGTCACAGATTTTTCCAAAATCTCCTCTACAAGAGCTGGCGTTTCTCACAGTATAAGAGGGAGCGCATGCCAGAACCAGAATCTTATGTCCCTACATAGCTTGTTTTCAAGATGGACAATGAAACAGAGTAGACATGTCAAAGCTGGGCCCTTAAAGTCACTGAAGTGTAAAGAATCATCTAAGCTATGACATTTACATAGCACTTGGAAAGTTACTGTTCATTATATTGGAGCGCAAAAATCAGGTGGATCTTCAAGTTCAGGGGACACTGAATTCAATTTTCAGAGGTCCTTCTAACACTTGGTAGTGTTAGGTTAACAGTGGAATTGATGATCTTAAGGATCTTTTCCAACCTAAATGATTCTATGATTTTAGTGGCCAGGATGGTAAAGTCAGATCTGCAAAGATACTGTATCTCTCCTAAAAATCCCTGCTTAGATTTACATCCTACATGTTTCAAGGCTGTGGACCTTAATCACCCTGACCATCTACATACCCTCTACCCATTAGCCCAGGAGCTGGATATAAGCACAAGTTCCTTGTCAGCCTGCACTGGGGTGCTTGTCCCAAATGTGGCTTGTAAGGACAATTAATAGCCATTGGGTCATCAGGTCATCAGGTCATGGCCCTGATGACAAGTGCATAAAACCCACAGCACCCCCCAGCCATATCCCATCTCAGGTTTTCCTGGTGACTGACACATCTTGGGTGCAAAAAAACCCATAATGCAGCACATGACGCCAGCTGGCCAGCTTCATCCAGGTATCCCTGGTAGGACTGGCCCCTCTGAGGCTGAACTTGGTATTTTTGGAGGTGCCAAATGTTAGTGCTGCTGATACCAAACTATGGGAAGGTGCTCCAACATGAATACGCTGAGGGAAACACAGCACCTTACCGAAGGGATTGTCAGCAGTTTGACATGTTACCTCTTAATTAGCAGATTGCTGCTTGGTGCTGTACCCTTAAGCTACAATCGAGATGGTTTTCCGACCATCTGAAACCTTCTACAAATACCTGGGAGGGTCGTAGTGCCCCGTGTTACCTGGATAAGAAAAGTAATGAGTCAGGCTACCAGGGAATAAATAAACCCGAGCAGAAGGCCAGCACACCTATTAATCGTACTATTATCACAATATTATTTCAAGGACCTGTGTTTACACCTTTGTGCAACTGTAGGTGATGTAGATGCAAGAGATCTCAAAAGCTGCAGGCAATAATATGTCAATACGCTAAAGGGATTGATCATTTTAATAGAAACACCTATGATTTTGTGATTAAGACCAATGCTGAGCACCAGGAAAAGGGCTGAAATATTAGGGAAGAAACAGAAAGGAGGAGCTGGAGGATGACGCGGAGTTGAATGGGTTGAGAAAACCTTGCTGTACTTAAAAGTAAGCATGAGGGACGTGAGGGAGAATGTAAAATGAGCCAAGTGCAATCCTTTGGGACTGCCAGCAAGCAGAAAGCATCTTTAAGAAAGCATCTCAAGAAAAATCATTGAAAATGTTTAGCAGCCAATGCTAAGACTTTGCTGCCCAGAATGCCCCGGGGGAAATTCCAGGGCACAATGGCTGGTTTCAGGTTCCCTGAGCAGCTGCATTTCAGCTTCCCAGAAGAGGTCAGTCTTTCCCAAGGATTTGTGGTAGGTTGCCCAACTCTTCCAAAGGAAAGCACTAGATGGAAAAACGCCTGGGTGGATAAAAATAGGGAATAACAAGGGCCTGCCCGGACCCCAGCTGCAGCCTCAGGTGAAAGCGAGCTCATTGCAAGTGTGAACTCACCTGGGTAATTTGACAAACAATTGACCTAATGTTCCCAGGATGTGGGAATTAGCACTGCCTTGGAGCTAGCTGGGGGATGAGATGGGAACATGCTCAGAAAAATACTCAAAATTCACACTTTCTTTCAGCAAAATCTACTGCATGTGGTGTGAAAACCCTTTCCCCTCCTTTAATGCTGTGGCCTAGACCTGGAAGAGTCTTACTCTGACAGCAAAGATGGGTCTTCAGAAAATATCATGAAGCCATGATCCCTATGCAGCAGTTGTGCAATCCCTACGTTTGAATTACGGGTCGAACCCAAGCACCTTGGTTCTTCAGCTGTAAAAACACAAGATCCTTCCACCTGCACTATCAGGTAACACCTTTACCTTGTCCCATTCATGTGTTTCTAGTCCTCCTGGGGCTAAGCTTTCACTGTAGGCTGTCACAAGTCCCACAGAGTAGATCCTTCCTTCTGGGTTTGTATTTTTATAGTCTGTGGCTGCTGTGATAAACTCCTCAACAAACTGGTACTGTGATGACTGCCTAAATTTGGCGAGACCCTGAAACCTTTTCTCTGAAAGATCATCCCTCCTCTTATCCACTGGTGTCTTATCCAAATTTTAGCTTGAAAGCCCTGAATGGTCACACTGGTGTTAACTCTTTCAACACTGGTGATTCTGGTAGATTTAATGGCTGTAAAGGTGGGCACGAAACCCGTGTGGACCTTAGACTTACTGCAAGGAGATATAACAAGAAGGTCCAATACACGAAACAAAGAGGAGAGAGGAGGATGAGGAAACAACCAACACTCATTGGGTACTTTAGTTGATCACAGCAAGAACAAACGTTTTGGCTGCATGGTGAACTGAGCTATAAATCACTAGGCAAATAATAGTTAAGAGCCATATTTGATAAGATTTTTCAGTCCTTAAACACTGGTACTAAATATTTCACCTCATAAAGGCTAATGCTTTCTCCTTGATCTCCAAATCTCCCGTTGACTCTGGACTACTCGCAGAATATAGCCCATATTTGTACCCAAAGCCATTTCGAATGCAGGATCCTGCCTGCTTCCTTGTATGGGTTGGCATTGCTGGGCAACCTGACACTCACATCACAACACAAGCTCGTCAAAATCTTTCAAATCAGATCAAAATGTTCCATTAAGATATTTAAAAAAAAACAGAGGGGAAACTATTTCCTTTCATTTTAATGCTGTTCTCTTTTCTTCACATGTCAAAATGGCAGTCAAGAAAAGAGAACTTTTCAAATCTTGGTTCAGCTATTTTTTTCTCTCTTGTTATTCCAGCACATTTCTGTCAGAAGAACAATATCTTGATTTTCAAAGCTTAATATAAAATTATCAGAACTGCATGAGCAAAGAGGGTAGCTATGATTTATGATTCTGGCCTGATCGTGTCTTCTTGTTCCATTGCTCTGTGTATATCACAGAATCCCAGAATGATATGGAGTGGAAGGGACCTCTGGAGATCATCTCGTCCAACCTCCTGCCAGAGTAGGTCCACCTAGAGCAGGTTGCACAGGAACGTGTCCAGGCGGGTTTTGAATGTCTCCAGAGAAGGAGACTCCACCACCTCCCTGGGAAGCCTTTTCCAGTGCTCTGCCGCCCTCAAAGTAAAGAAGTTCCTCCTCATGGTTGGGTGGAACTTCTTGTGTTCAAGTTTGTGCCCATTTCCTCTTGTCCTGTCACTGGGCACCACTGAAAAAAGACCGGCCCCGTCCTCTTGACACCCACCCTTTAAGTATTTATGGGCATTGATCAGATCCCCCCTCAGTCTTTTCTTCTCTACACTAAAATAACCCAGGTCCCTCAGCCCCTTAGCCTCTCCTCGTAAGGGATGCCTAATCATCTTTGTGGTCCTTTGCTGTACCCTCTCCAGCAGTTCCCTGTCCTTGAACTGGGGAGCCCAGAAGTGGACACAGTGCTCCAGATGGGGCTGCACCAGGGCAGAGTAGAGGGGCAGGATGACCTCTCTTGACCTGCTGGCCACACTCTTCCTACAAAACCAGGTTGCAGGGCTATTTATTTTTATAATTTCTTTGATTAAATCATCATTGTACTTATAGACAGCTGCCGAACAGCTCCCCTATTGTGAGATACACTACAGAATTTATAATGTGACCAGTGTCCAGAAGTATTTCCAATCAGAAGTTCGTATTATTTTCAAAATGAAGTCATATTTTGAAGATTTTCAAATACCACTATCTGGAAACTATGGAGTGAAATAACATTTGGAATGAATACACTATTCACAGTTTATATTGCACAATTTATTACAACATACACAGGAGCAATTAAACTTTCTGTTACTGGGTAGGATTTTTTTCTCTTCTAATCTATGCAGGAAACATTCTTTCAAACACAGATTTGCTCTTTCTTTTAACCAATTTAGCTTATGGAATTTCTATTATGAATGCCAGCATTAAAGCATTAAAGAAACAAAACAAAACAAAACAAACCCAAAAACCCCCAAACAATAAAACAAAACCAAAACCAAAAAACACCCCAAACTTTTACAGCTTTCATGAACTCTAAGATTAACCATTTTTAACATGTTTGGCTGGAAACTGATTAAATGTTAACAATTCCCTAGCAGCACCCCAGATACAGTTAAGTAATTATTTAATCATAAATTGCGGAAAAACTCATTACTTTCTAAAAAAAAAATAAAAATTTTTCTCTTGCTTTTTTAAAAATAAATGGGACTAGCTAATTCATTAGAAAACAAACGGAAGCAAAACCGGGATAACCATCAAAATCCTGATAATATTACAAAGTGATCTTAGCGCTTATACCATTGCTTAGAAGCAGAGCAAATGGTGCACAGATTCACTTGCCTCACATTATCTCTGTATGGTTTCTTTGTTAAGTAACAATTTTAAAGGGAACAGAAAATTAAGCTAGAGTTCATCTCGGGCACCACAGAGTGACACTAAGCTGCTACTCTATTACCTCCTCCCATCATTTAACACCTGTTTAGTTTCAAGACAGCTGCAATCTCATTTGGACGCAGATTTCCAGTAACTACATTTCTGTAAAGTTCTAATTTACTCGTCTGATTAGGTTTTAATCTAAATGATAGGTTTTTTTCATTAAATGCAAAATAGCAATTTTTAGCTTGCAGATTTTAATCATTTTTGGTGAGCATTGTACAAAGGGCTACCTATATTAAATAGAGATCAACTGAAAATAATAATATTAGGGCAGAAAGAAATATAAAAACTTAGACAAATTTAATTTTTCTGAAACTCAGTTCAATTAAATACTTATGCCACTATGATTACTGATGGAGAGTTTAGGTCTATAAAAAAGAAACACAGTAGAGCATTATCCAGGATAAAATGGTAAATTAAGAGATCAGGCAGTTTCTCCAAGTGAGAGGAAAAGGAAAAGAAGTTTAATTGCCATTCCTATGACTGTAGTCTTTATTAGCATATGGAACAGAATCTATGTTTATAGGACAGATCCTTACCTAGAATTAGCACATTAAACTGCTAGGACTACAAAGGAGCTCCAGTATCTGGTCATTTAAGCTGCTTCACTGTTAAGAAGATGGAAAAAAATCAAAAGCAACCATCTTTTGTTGGGAACCATGCACCTAGGAAACACAGCTATGAATAAAATAGAAAATCTTATTATAGCAGGACTATACTGTACAGTTGTATTGTATATTTTGACACCTTTTGTCTATTAATGACCTATTTTTCTCATGCATTTCCTAATTTACACCTTTTCCATGCCATGTCTTGTACTAATATCTTCCTTTTTTGATCTTTTTTCTCCTGTCACCTTTACGATATTATATATAGGACCCCCTGAAAACTGTTTCAGAAAGGAACCAGAAAGTCAATTCTGACCACAATGAGAGAACAGCGATGTTAGAAGTTGCATTTTGCCATGTTAAAACCCATTTTCAGAAATAATTTGGAACAACTGATATTAAAGTTTATATACAAGGGAAATGATGCTGTATATTTTTCAGTAAAATGAACAAGTAAACACAGTACCTTAGTATGGAAAATACTGAATCCAGGACCAAATAAAGGGGAGGCTGCTTATACAGCCTTAGAAAATTGCTGGAGTGCAAGTGCTGTAGAAGTACTGTAGTGTGCTTTGTAGTACCTAACTTCTTTATATGGATCTACAGCAGGAAACAATTCAAAGCAGAGGTAAGAATCACAGAATCATATCACAGAATGATTTGGTTTGGAAGGGACCTTGAAGATCATCGACTTCCAACACCCCTGCCATGGGCAGGGGCACCTGCCACTAGACCAGGTTGCTCAAAATGCCATCCAACCTGGCCTTGAACACTAACAGGAATGGAGGTTGGCCTTTCTGAGAAACCTGGTCCAAGTGTCTCACCACCCTCACAGTAAAGAATTTCTTCCTAATATCTAATCTAAATCTACCCTTTTTCAGTTTAAAACCATTACCCTTCGTCCTATAACTACATTACCAGATAAGGATCCCCATTTTTCCTGTAGGCCCTGTTCAGATGCTGGAGGCTGCATTAAGGTCTCCCAAGAGCCTTCTGTTCTCCAGGCCCTAACCCTCAACCTGTCTTCATAGGAGATGTGTTCCAGATCTCTGATCGTCTTAGTGGCCTTCCTCTGGACTCTCTCAAACAGGTCCAATTAAGTATTTGAACAGGAAAAATTAAGTATCTGAAATAGACAATATTTTATAGAGAGACAATCCAGTTGACTGATTTACTTAAGATAGCAAAGAAGAACTTATGAGGTGGCTTGATAGCAGTTTATGAGCACTTTTTATGAGGAAGTGAAATGCATTTAGAGATCTCTTAAACTCAGAACAACAAATACCATAGGAATAGAAAGGCATTCA
Source organism: Xenus cinereus (assembly GCA_025774025.1). Lineage (NCBI taxonomy): Eukaryota > Metazoa > Chordata > Aves > Charadriiformes > Scolopacidae > Xenus > Xenus cinereus. The sequence goes on from JAOXJK010000012.1 coordinate 1,696,009, forward strand.
GTCTGGAATTAAGGTGGATGTTTTAACAACGGGATCTTCATTGTAAAAAGTGACAAAATATAGTAACGTACACATTACTGGCAATTTTAGATCAAGAATGAAGAAGTGTTATAAAGAATTTTATTAGATTTAAAACAATAATAATAGATACTCTAACACCTAATTACCTATATTAGAATAGAGTTTGGATAATACCCTCATAACAACTCCCTCTGCCTTACCAGTATTTTCAAAGGTGGAAAATAGTAGCCCAAATGAAGTTTATGAATGTAAGTCATCGATATTTTTTTTGCATATCAAACTAAGAGTTTATCACAGAATCATACAATCATAGAATTGTCTAGGTTGGAAGGGACCTTTAAGATCATCTAGTCCAGACATCAACCTAACTCTGGTAAAAATACCATCACTAAACCATGTCACTAAGCACTATGTCTACCCGTCTTTTGAATACCTCCAGGGATGGTGCCTCAACCACCTCCCTGGGCAGCCCATTCCAATGCTTAATAACCCT
>JAOXJK010000012.1:1696622-1739230 GCA_025774025.1 Xenus cinereus
GACCTTCTCGCTCTCTCCAACTCCCTGAAAGGAGGGTGTAGCCAGGGGGGGTCGGTCTCTTCTCCCGAGGAACAGGCCATGGGACAAGAGGAAATGGCCTCAAGTTGCACCAGGGGAGGTTTAGATTGGATATTAGGAAAAATTTCTTCTGGAAGTGGTGGAGTCACCATCCCAGGAGGTATTTAAAAGCCAGGCAGACGTGGTGCTGAGGGACATGTGTTAGTGGTGGTTTTGTCAGCGTTAAGTTAATGGTTGGACTCGATGATCTTAAAGGTCGTTTCCAACCTAAATGACTCTGTGAGCCTATATACAGTGAATATATGCTCACGAGCAATTATGTTCCTCTTGCTTAGGCTTCTTCAGTTCTTCGGTGTGCGCTGTTTGTCAGGAACAGTGTGCACATCCCAAGCTTTTTGCAGGAACATTCAGGAGCGTTGCCTTTAGGTTTGCTTTAATTCCTAAACTGTTTCATAGCCCGCTTGTTTTTTGGGAAGTAGTGCTCAAGAAAAATATTTTTCTCCAGAAACGAAAGCAGGTTTTAAAGCAACTGTAGAAACTCTCTGATTAGAAATAGATACACATCAGCTGCGACAATTTAATGCGGTTATTACAGCTCTCAGATTAACAACCAGGAAATCAGGATGCTTGTTTGGCATCATGTTTAGTGATTGATAATTTCTGGTTAAGGTCATTAACTTGAGTAAATGTCTGCTGAAGATGTCACACAGGGAAGGTGTCACTCACTAGGAATAAGACCCTGTGATCAAAGTCACCCATGTCCCATCTCCATCTACTTGAACAATCTCGACTAGAAGAAACGGGAATCACAGAATGATATGGGGTTGGAAGGGACCTCTGGAGATCATCTCATTTAACCAGGGTCACCCAGAGCAGGTTGCACAAGAACGTGTCCAGGCGGGTTTTGAATGTCTCCAGAGAAGGAGACTCCACCACCTCTCTGGGCAGCCTCTTCCAGGGCTCTGACACCCTCAAAGTAAAGAAGTTCCTCCTCATGTTGAGATGGAACTTCTTATGTTCAAGTTTGTGCCTATTATCTCTTGTCCTGTCCCTGGGCACCACTGAAAAAAGACTGGCCCCATCCCCTTGACACCCACTCTTTAAGTATTTATAGGTGTTGATCAGATCCCCCCTCGGTCTTCTCTTCTCCAGAATATCTTATGACTGTCTTCAGTACATCTTGTCTGTGTAACCATGAAGATCAGGCTTCTACCATGAAATGTATCTGGTTAGATACAGACATCAACATCTGCACTGATAAACTGTTTCCTTCCATGTTGATGGAGCTCCAGGATGAGCTAGAGCCCATGGATGCAGCCTGACCCCTCCTAAAATAGGAACAGGAACTGGATGAGAAGGGACATGCTCATTACTCATTGCTTGTTTGTCTTTGTCGGTTATTAAGGGAATCTACATGAAGTAGCTTATCTACGAGCACCTGAATTTAAAGTTAGATGAGGTTAATCTCCTCCCAAATGTTCGTCAAAGCTCTGTCATTAGCAGGAAGTCCAGACTAAACAGTAATGATTGGAACATCACTGTTGCAATAACCTGGAGAAGGTTTTATTTATATGAAACTTGCCTGGGACAAAAAATGCTATGACTCTCTGAAATGTCCCAGATTTCTTTCTTACAGTTCTTAGTGGTGAGAGAGATGACTTTTCCCCATAAATGTTCATCCCTGTCTTCTCTGTGGTGTGCATCTCTTGACTGAAAGGTTGACATTTCATCTTGGAGCTGCTTTTCCAATTATATTTCTCCTAATCTGAATTAGATACATCTCTTGTCTCTTCCACAAACTTTATCATAGGGAAAAAAGTTGCTTGTCTCATGTTTTTGTTTTCATTGTCAAATGGGGAGGTAACAAGACTCCTGTCTGTTTGAAAAATAACATTTTATTTACCTATATAGTATCCTATTCTGATTTGAATGGCTAGATACGAGACTGAGAGAAATCACAAACTCAGTGCATATTTCAGGTTCTGAGAAAGAAAATTTAATGAGTAAGACCAGTCTCATCACATTTTAGTTATCTATTGTGTCAAGTTCTCCATCTGAGCTAGTTACCCCTGGTTCACTTTATAGTCAGTGGAAAGAATTATTGCACTTGTAGGTAGCAATTAATTTATTAGACCTATTTTTAGATATCCACTTTTGAATGAGATTGGAAGGCTCCCCTCAGATATCTGTTTTATTCCATTTAGGAACGTTGTCCAGATGGCAACATCTACATTGCAGGAATCTATAGCTGGTCGAAGAAACCCCTTCAGCAACAGGTGGATGGAGAAGAGAGATTGGAGGGTGGGCAGGAGACCTTCATATAAAAACAAAGCTAAACGAATATGTTTAGAGTTTGAAAGTAATCAAAATACAATGACAGGGAGGATAGTTTGGTGGGGGAAGAGATGAACAGGTACCTTGGGAAACAGCTGTGACTTACCCATACATTGCACACTGCCTCCAAAGTTGTTCTGCGTAGTTTCCAGTAAATTAAATAGGGATTAAGACAGTGATCGTGCATGCTGAGCAACACTAGATAACAAGGAGGTGAATTTCAGCCCCAGCTGGGAGAAGGAGAAAACTTGAACTGTAAGACTGAAAAAAAAAGAAAAAAAAGGGAAAGGAAAATAATCTGTGTGTGTGTGTGTTGAGAAAAGATGGGATGAACTCGTGGTCTGTTACTCTGGAGTTCCATGGTTAAGTCCTAACTTTCTCTAGGCCTTTCCGTGCATCCTTTGGCAATAACTTCATCACTCAGTCTGTCCTCATCTGCAAAAATGTTCTCAAGGTTGTATTCTGCTAAGACTGTATCACAGGCCAAAGAGCTCTGTGTAATATTCCTACAAGCCTCTCCATGAGCAGGGCCGCGCATGTGGTGAACCCTGACTCCACATCTTCCTTTCCCCTTTACTTTGTCCTTGCCACAGCTCATGCCCTTCTCCTTCCAGGGGAGCTGGTTCCTCGTTCCCCTCCAGATGCATCTTGGAAGGAGGAGCTCTTTCTTTCTGGTCCTCCCTCACTCCCAATTTGTATGTTTCATTTTCCTAGCACCAGGAATAGGTTTCTCTTTTCTTTTTCTCTTCCTTCCTGGAGAAAGGAATTGATTAGAAATTTAAATACCGTGAGTCACTCCACTTTCTCTCTTCCCCCATCCTGCTCTCCCTTCCCCCACCATCCCAACTCCTGAAGTATAAATCATTTTCTGTGGTCTGCAACTCAGCTGGAAAAACTAACAAAACGGGTCTATAATGTCACCAGCATCTAATTTGGTGGATTTATGGGGTCTGGCCTTAAGCACTTGCTGCTTTACAGCATGTGAGTTCACTCTTGCAGGAACTCCCTCCAGACTCCAGCTTTTTATCCCTGACTGCGGCTGTCCACCGTCTCTGGAGCTTTGCAATGGGCAGATCCCTCTCCCTTGGAAAATGGGAGCTATCCTTCCTGCTCCACCCATTACTCCTCCCTGATGAGCCCTAAAGAAGATCAGTATGTGTATTTGTACTTACATATGTAGGTATTTACATCCCAGGTATAAAACCTAGGCTAATTCAGATACCAGGGCCTGAAGTGGTGTTGACTCTCTTTCCTACGATTTCACTTATATATTTGCAATCTGGACATATATCTGTTTTCCAGTATAAACATACTTTTGGACAGAAGTATGTGCTGCAGCGTGGGTCAGGAAAGGGATGACAGCTCTGATTTACATGCCATTTCCCTCGCCTCAGCATATTAAGCAGGTTTCTTCTCTGGGGCATCACATCTCATGGAAAGCAGTGACGGTTGGTGGAAAGCAGAGGAGAAGGCCCTCTTTGGGGGACAATCTGTCTTGGGCCTAAACTATGAGTGGCATGTTTCTATCTCGAGTCCCTGCAGGGATGTCTGGTTCTGTCTCTTTGTTTAGACACTGATAAAGTGTGGGTTTAATACACAGCTTTCCCCGTCAAATAATGTAGGTGCAGGTCCTCATGAAGCCTTGATCTATCGAGTCTAGTTGTTCTTCCCACCTTCAGGAGCCTATAAAACTTTCCAGGTGCATGAGAAAGGGAGCATTGCAACCCTCAAAGGATGGAGAAACTGAGGAAGGGCTTGTGGATGGGAACCTATCCAAAATTGCCCCACAAATGCCTGGAAGAGTGTTATGTTCATTCCACAGGGAAAGATGGTCTTGTAGTGAGGGCACTGATCTAAGATTAAGGAGGAAAAATATGTTGGAAAATATTCTTTGTTTCAATGACAATTTTTGGTAGAGCTAAGAAGTGCTTGTTGACATTAATTTTTGTTTAATGTGAAACATTTTAATTTTCTACTCTTTGAAAAATGTTGCCAGAATATTGAATTCTTTAATTCTATTTATTTTTTGACAAAATTTAAAAAACCTTATATTTACAGGATGAAATATTTTAGCATTTTTTCCCATCAACTTCTCTCCCAGTGAAAAAAATTTAGTACTGGAATTTTATGCAAAAAAATTCCATAGACAAATAAACATATTTTCTTTTCCCTCCAAAACGTTAGTAATTCAGTACAAATAGCTTTTATTACTTGGGTTCTCACCAGACCCGTTCTCATGACAGAGCTCAGACAAACCAACCCGTTAGAGGAACTGGCACTGCAATTTTTGCAATAGTAAAGGGCCTTCCCCTCAGCCCCACAATTTCTGTGTTCATCCGTTCTCAATAAGTCAAAAGAGATACCACCATTTCTCTTTCTCCGTGGTAATACTGGCAGCAAATTGTTCAATTAGTGACTGGTAATACTGATGTCATTTAAACAGCTGCCTCTACAGAAGCCAAGCCCTTGCTATTAAATAACCTTTTTGTCATTCCTCAGCAGCTCTGGAAAGCCTTTTAGAGTAAGGAGCAAAATTATTGCGCCAGCCATGTCTAGATAAGACGTTGCCATTAAAGTCTCTCGTCTCGGGGTCTCAGACTGTTTAACAAAGCTGAGTCTTGCCAAAATCTGTGAGAAAGTTATTACTTACGAAGACATGGAAAAAGGGAATTGTAATAATGGAGTGGGATTCATCTTGCTTAGGGTCAGTTGTCTAAGAGTGCCAAGGTAAATCTGAGCTCTCTGTAGCCAAAAGATACAGGCATCCCCAGGAGATGATTTGCCTCATAAGTGTTAAGGCAAGATGCATCAAAACTCTGGGGGTCTCTTTCTGATTCCCTTAGACTGTGAAGGGAGCCAAAAGGACTGGCCTAAATTGTCTGCCCAGCTTTACTTGGCTAAAGGTGGTAAGGTAAAAACAGTCCAAGGTGTCAAGGAAATGAGGGATACGTTGAATGCATTCCCTCACCTCAGTTAATCGCTTATGTCTTAGGATTTTTTTTTTCTTTTCCTTTATCCTGCTCCTGTTTGAGGGAGGATGCTGCAGGTGGCTCCTTCATTAGTGGCCAGTTGTTGACCTTAGGGCTGAAGGGAAATTGTGGCATGGAGTGATGTCCACCAGCAATAAGAGCCAGTTTAATGGGATCCACAACACAGAATTACACTTGCTGAGGCTCGTGGCATTCATTCGACACATCCAAACTCCTCTAGAGCTCGTGGAGGTGACAACTGCCATTGCTGAGTCTGTGGGGTCTCAAGAGATGAACTCACTCTTTCAGACCCTTTTTTTGATCAGGAGGCAGGAAGGAAAGACCTCAGAAGTGAAATTGTCTCAACAAATCCCTCAGAGACATCCTACTCCCTTAGCAGTCCTTGCAGCAGCGGAGCGCCGGCATGCATTTTCCTGTCAACACCCTCAGAGAGAAATCTGAGCCCCGGTGTTTAAAGCCAGATGCTCAGCTTCCTTCCCTGCCTGCACGCATGCCAATCTGTTAGGCTGGCCTCCTGCCTGTTCCCAGGTGGTGTGCCAGGATCAACAAGCCCCAGATACCAAAGGAAAAGAGATGTGGCCTGGGAGAGCCTCTCGGAAACCTCGTGCTGACATACCCTCGGAAAGAGGATCCTCGCGGTGACGACTTCGAGCAAATGGCTGTCCCATCCTTCACGATGGGGTAAGGAACACGAGCGTTTTGCCGACTAGCTGTCTGGCCTGCTTTGCTATTTTTGTACCTAGCAAGGGCCCAAGTTACTGGAGGGGAAGATCAGGCTCTTTGCCGTATTTGGAAAAACAAAGCCCCGGGAGCAGACACTGTGCTACTGGGCAGTATTATGGTCAAATGGCTTCCTTCAGTCCATGAAGTGGTATTCCCAGCTGAGACACCCGGATCTTGTTGTTCCTTTAGCACTTCAGTGCTCTTCGACCGTGCCCAGGTCTCTTTGTGATGCTCTCTTTCGTGCCATTTGTCTTTTTAGACAGGGTGGCAGATGTTAGATGGTTTTTGTCTTTACAGTAACTCACCCAGTAAGGCCTGGATCTCAGGAAACAGCCTCAAGTTGCATCCGGGGAGGTTTACTTTGTATATTAGAAAAAATTTTTATACTGAAAGGGTTATTAAACATTGGAACAGGCTGCCCAGGGAAGTGGTTAAGTCGCTATCCTTGGAGGTATTTAAAAGCTGGGTAGACATAGTGCTTAGCGGTACGGTTTAGTGATGTCTTTTGTCAGTGTTAGGTGATGCTTGGACTTGATGATCTGAGAGGTCCCTTCCAACCTGTGCAATTCTATGATTCAGTTGAGTCTCTGATGGGCTCCCACAGCAGCCCATAGAAACATAAGTATTAGATGACTTCCTGTTATGAAGGAGTCCTAGTCCCAGCTAACCAAAACCATTGACTTCTGCAGACAGTGCAGAAATAAATACAGGAGAACAGAGGCCCATATTGCCCAGCAACCTGTCTCTAGGAGCCATCAGCAGTAAATAGCTAGGAAAGGTTGAATCAAAGGAATCTTCTTTCCGGTTCATGTTTTGTAAATGAACGATGAAGTGACTTGCTGATATTATTATATTTGCTGCCCTTCATGGACATATCTTTTGGGTGTTTGTCTATGCTTCTTAGGGATTTTCTTTTTTTTTCCCAACATTCACAAAGTCCTATATTTACACGTGCCACGGTTTTCACAGAGCTGTAGACAGCTCTGTTTTAGATGAATATAGAATAATCTGCTTTCAAGGTGATATTTTTCTTGCAGACAGTGAGTGGTTCATGCTAAAAGTAGGAATCCCTATAAACTAGACTAGAGCTTCCTAGATAGCAACTAGGGATTATGAAACTCAAACTCATATTTGCTTCAGCAACGACACTGCATGGGAGATAAAGTTCTGATAAAGGTGATTGTATTTGATTACCAAGAGGTTATCCATGGTAATGTCTGACTTGAACATCAAAATAGAATGGGAGGGGTATAACTGGCATTCTTGTGCTGCCAAATCCAAAAGAAGAGAAAACTCCATGAAGGTCTGAAGATGAGAAAGTGCGTGGTCTGTTAGGCTATCTCTAGTCATTTCATTGGGGCACAGTAAGGAACTACACCTTTCAGTATGTTGGCTTTACAGTGGACCTAAAAATTAAGTAGCAAGATCTGTAGGGAGGGAAAGGAGGGATAAATGAAACACTTACAGGACTGCTATGTTACTCCTTCCAAGCTGGAAAAGGTCACGAGCTGAAGTACCTTGCTGAATCAGCATCTTCATCTTTCTCTGTAGGGTACATCTCACTGAACTTCAGCCAAATTAAATAGGTTTCCTCTAAGAAGTTCATAGAATCATAGAATGGTTTGGGTTGGAAGGCACCTTAAAGATCATCCAGTTCCACCCTCCTGCCATGGGCAGGGACACCTCTCACTAGACCAGGTTCCTCAAAGCCCCATCCAACCTGGTCTTGAACACCTCCAGGGATGGGGCATCCACAACTTCCCTGGGCAACTTCCCTAGTTGTCCAGTCCTTCCATGTGCTTAATAGAGAATGACACCTCAAGAAGGTAAGTATCTCCACCAGGCTCAAATACCTCTCAGAAGATGGGATGAACCATCTCTCATAATCTGAACTGATCTTACAGGCTTTCAGGCTATGGTACCTGGGATGTGATTATCTTAAGGTGTCCAGGACAAAGCAATTGACCTTCTCCCTGGACATCCAGGCAGAGAACTCCAGGAAGCTTATTTCTCTCCCGTGCTTGCAAAAGGAGCCTGGAGTGATTAGTTCAGCCATGTTGTAGATGACTGTATCATGAATCTCATTCTCTTACGTTTCACTTCTGCATCAGCAGGAAGGGACTCCCAGAGACAGACTCCCTGCCTACAGCAGGCAGTCCGGTGTTGTTCAAAACAGGAGCTCTCTTTCAATGGCTATGTACATCCACTGGGGCAATACTGGAAGATTACTGGGAGTATTAACCTCTGCTCACCTTCTTCCAGAGGATACGAGACTTCTTTCTATTGAACCATTTCTGGATTTCTGATCAGCGTTTTGGGTTTCTGTTTCTCATCAACTGCGCATCACAAATCTGACCAGATACTTGGCTTCCTTTTAAAAACATTTCCAAGTAAAAACAAAATCTGAAGCTTAATTATACAGTAGTAAATTACCCATTGAAAACTTCTGTTCATGAAAAACAGAGCAATTTCATCTCCCAACACCACCACCTCCACCCTTGGAATAAATCCTGAGAAGTATAAATAGTGAGAAGCCAAAGAATTAGGGGGGATGCTAAACAGTGGGACTCTTGTTCTGTAACGCTGAAGTGTGAGAACTGAGGAGGGTGAGTCTGTCTGGGTGAATCATGAGCTGACCGTGTTTCGCTTACAGCCCATTCCTTAATGTATAGTCTCGTTGCCTTCAAATGTTAGACTGTTCCCCTGCAGACAATCAGCAAGGGGAGAGTTCAACGCCTTGGGATTTTCCATGAAAAAAAAAAAAAAAAAGTGAAATGAAATAAATTGAGCATCTGTTAGATATACCGGTTCGAGGTTGAACTTTTAATTAGTGCCAGTTCGTAATAGTGATGTGGGCTGGGGGAGGGTACCACTGATTATACCTCTACCAATTGGATATTTACAGGGCTCTTCTCTGGCACTAAAAACAGCTGGGATACTATAGGCTGTGTCCATGCTGGTAAAATGTCTTAGCTCCCAAATCAGGATGGCCTCATGCAAGCAGTCAGTGGCAAGGAGTCCCCGTCTCACACTAATTTCTAAGCTTAATTTAAAATTGAGCTTTTTTGGGGTGTTTTTGTATGGTGCTGGGCCCACACAGCAAATGGATTAGTGCACTTCTAGCTGGGCTCCAGAATTTCACCCCCAACTGGCACAGAAAATCAAACTAGAATATTAGGTATGAGTTCTGGATCTTTGTCTTCATAAGATTTGGGCATGATTCAGCCACCAAAATATGTTAATTTCTTGAAAATAATTATTATAGGATTCATCTTACTAACTAAAAAGTGTGTGGTTTCAAGGGCCTATGTATTTAACCTCCCTTCGTAGCTGATAAAGGAATGTGCACATGGTAATTTGTCCCACCAGTGATGATTTTTAAAATGTATCGGCCTCACTTGTCCTTATGTCAAAAAATGAAGCACATTGCGGTGGTTTTTGGGGTTTTGTTTGCATTGGTTGTTGATCTGATTTAGAACACAGCTAGCAGAGAAAAGGAGCAGGGGTCGGTAAACTGAGAAGGACAACAAAAAGTAAAAATGGGTACAGGGATATTTTACATCAATTTTGCCTTGACAGCAGTCACAATGTGGTTGATTTGGTAAACTACTGAATGATCAAACAATAAATTAGTGATTTTAAGTTCTTGAACTATGCAACGGGGGTTTATCTCTGCTACTGTCAATGTCTCCATCTTAGTAAGTCACCCAGGGCTTCCCTTGCAGCTGAGAAACTCTATTTAGCACAGACACAGAAAGATGGATGTGCTGTTTGGAAGTGATCTCTAGTCCAACCTACCACTCAGAGCAGGAATAGGTAAGTATTGTCCTTATTGTCACTGGACTTTTCATTAAGGTCTAGAACAAAGGTTGACATGGAAGAATCACAGGCTCCCGCAGATGGAGCTCATGTGTGATAGTACATGACACACGTATGTGTGACACTCAGATGTAGCCAGTTTACAGAAGGGTGAACAAAACCCAAGAGCTCAGCGCTGAAAAGTCACACAAACATAGAGCACATCAAACCACTGTGCTCCAGAATTTATTTAGCTGCTTCTTAAAGCAGGTTGGGCTATTCTCCCCAGCGGCTCTCACAGAGAGACTATTTCTGAATGCCCCCCTTTGCCAATTAGAAAACAGAAGCATAAGGAAAAATAAAGCCCATGAGGCACTATAGTTGTGCATCTTTACCAAAATGATACCATTTTGCATCTAACTCTTACAGTGAGGTTAAAATACATATTTTTAGTTTGGTTTTTTTTTTTGTGTGTGCGTGTGTGCAGGGACTTTTACAAGTCCCAAACCCAAAATCCAAAATCCCAATTTCCCATTAGGAGTCAGTTTTGATGGAACATTTTGCTGAGGCCACGTTGACAAAACTGCAGGGCAGAACGCGGCTGTGCATTTGCAAAGCAACAAGCACAATAAATAGCAAAGCAAAGAAAAAAAAGACCAAAAGGCCCGAGAAACACTAACGGGCAGGAGACAAAGAGAGGCAACACATCTGACTTGCCCTGTGCCTGCTCTTGAAGGGGTTTTATCTGGCCTGAGCTCACAAAGCCAAAATCCCTGCCCACCGTCCTTTCCCAGAAGCAGGCTTTCTCTCTTTTTGCCTTTCATGTTGAGGAGAAGGGCAGGTCGGTGTTAGCAATCCCTCCGCAGCTTTGGTTTGATGCCTTTGCTGAAGGGCGATAACATTTCACCGCTGAAAGGCAGAGAGGGGTGATTAGCAGGGATATAATGAAGGTTAGTGTGTGGTAAGGAATGCTTCAGTGCAGTTGGTCACCGATGTCCTCAAAGCCTCTATTGTTGCTCATACCGGGGCTAACAATTTGTCCCTCTGAAGCACAAAGATACTGATCTTTTGCCATCTCTCCAGAGAGCCATCCGACAGGGCTGCCTGAAGAAGGAGATACAGAGATACAGATCAGCTGTGGTGACTCCTTCAGCCTGCTGGAACAGCTTCAGAAGGCGTCAGATGTCAAAAGCAGCGTGGAGCCTCCCTGCATCACCATATCTTGTCAACTCTGGGCTCCAAACGGGGCTCCTGGGGTTCAGTTATGCAGGTACTGGATAAAGCTGCCAAGCTTCATGTTGCAGTGATGTTCCCAGTAATCCCTCCAGGTAGAACTTTCTTTGGGGAATCTCATTCTGAGATTTTTTTTCTTTTTTAGTGTAAGCCAGGTGAGAGTTTGGAGGTCTAATTCACCATAGAATTGTTGAGGTTTACACTGTGTGGTTTGCTTGGACTTGGGTAGAATGAAACTATGGCCAAACTGGGGAATCAAATGAAACTATGAATGAAACTATGGCGAAACTGGGGAATCAAATGGTCCTTGTGCTGCTTCAGCAAAGTTTCTAATAATCCTTGACAGTCCTGCCTGTGTTCACCAGGACAGCAATCTCCATGGGAGACTTCCACACATGAAATGACTTGATGCAACACACACCCAGGGCTATTTCTAGTGCAGAGCATGAATGGAAGTCCCAACTCTCTTGGTACCAGCAAACTACATGGCCAGACAAAAAGGGGATATCCCCAGTTTTTGCAGGTGGTGGGAGATGCAATCTGTTCCTTGTGTATTTAAAGGCTTTGATAGCATAGATCAGCATAGTTTCTGCTGTGCTGTCTGTATTTTCACCAGCTCAGGATCAATGTCTAATACTTTTTAAAGACGTTAAGTGAAATTTTGGCCACCAAGCGAGACACCATCATTGGACTTAGTGTGATTTGTCATTTCTCTTCCAAAACAAGCAACATGAAAAAGAAAAGGGGGGGGGGGGAGAGAGAAAGAAAAGGAAAAAGGACCCAGTAAAATGGCAAAATCTGAGTTTAAAAACCGGAGAACACAGATGGAATGACTGGCTTTACAACATGTCCCACTTCAGAAAGTGTAGGAAGATGTGGTTTGTCCTTGTTTTATTCACATCGTTCAGCGCTATAGGTTTATCCCAGCTTGGAAAACGGAGAGGTTAGCTCCACTTGGTGAATCAGTTGAGGGGGTCAGAAAACTCTTCTGGTACTGTATTAACTTCCTTTGAGGTGTGTGTGGTGGGATTTTTTTTCCCTCAGTGAGAATTTATGACTGGTGATTCAGAAAGTGAACCGGTGTTTATTTTCCTTTTCCTATGATACTCCACATTGCCTATGTTCCAGGAAACATGACATAGCTGTTATTGCTAGAAATGAGCTTTCTGCCAGTGGTTTACATTCACAACTGGCTTCTGAAGGAAGGAATTCCTGGCAGTGCTCCTCCAACTGTATAGTTTTGCCCCTTGCAATATTCCTGAGCATTATTTTTTCTCCAGATTTGCAAATCCAAACAGAAGATAATTAAGAATTACCACTTGGGACTAGGGATTGGGTGTGTGTCTCCTCTCTTCACTTTGATTAATCTCTGAAGCAGCTTAACGCATTCCTCGGTGTTTGTATTCTACAAGATCCAGAAGAATGTGCATCCATTTATGGTCATGTGCTACACCCTCAGTGGGGCAAAATAGCACCATATTCATTGACAGCCACGTGGGAAAATTCTGCTTATGCAAGAGGGTGCAGCTCCAATACCATCAGCAGCATTAAATGCACCAGAGATACAAGTGAGTCTTATAATAAAGCTTCCCAGCACCCAATGGTTTTAGGGAAAAATCTGGCTGAAAAAGGAAATTATAACGAGAACACTTGAAATGACCAATTGTGTTAGGAAACTTGAATTCTCTTTGTGTGTTGGTAGAACAGCGAGAGCAGATGACACAGGAAGACTGAAAGTGATATATTCACAGGAAGATTCGTTAAAGGGCAGCTTGTGATGCGGAATTTATGCTCAAACTGAAGCTCTGAATGGAGATGAAGTTGAAAACCAAGGCAGAAGGATGCAAGGATATTGAAATAAATCTGGATTCTGTTTTGCATTTCTATGCACCGACATGAGCCAATAGGAAGAAGAATCATTCCACATCCACCATCAGAGGTGATGAACTATGTTTTCTCAATGCTTTTCCCCCACAGTTCTCATCAAAATCTTTAAATTTGCTGGCCTAGAACAGCAATTCACTAAACACCATTTGATTTTGCTGGTTTTGGCTGGCATCAGTCTGCCCCGTGGTGTCTTTCTGGGTCTTAAGGAAATTACGAGCGGTTAACAAATAAAAGCCTAATTGTGCCAGATGTGGGACATTTTGGCAGTCTTTGAGTTCCAACAGTCTGATTACGATTCCTTTATTCATTCATTTCAGGGAACAAAACCTTGTAACAACGTCTTCTTGGAAACACCACCAAAATTGATGCTTTTAATTAGAAAAACAAAGAAATAGAGCAAATGAAAAGAGTAATTGCAATTGAGGCTTTTTTGGTCTGAATTTTCCTACTGGAAAGTTGGAAAAGGTCATTGAAATAAACACTTTTTTGCCTGTGTCTAAACATTTTTATTACAAAGAATCAATGTATTTCCTGGACTATGAAAAGAAAAATACAAGGCAAAGCAGCTTCATTTTCAACGGTTATATTCTAAGCCAGTTAAAGCAGACAGACATAGTTCTCTGATCTGTTTGGAGGAGGTTAACAGACCATGTAGCTGTGAGCACAACCTTTAAACTTGAAACATTTTGTGTCCCACTAGGCAGAGATTTATTCCCACCTCGGATTTTCCATTTAGAAGTACATCCAGAGCACTGCACAACCGGGACACTTCTTTTGCGCTGCAAATTTGATCCGCAGGTGAGGAATGACCTTTTTCTTGTTGTTTTTGAGGTTTCTAGACCCTTCCTATCTCCTCAAAGCTCAGCTGCTGTGACTAAAGCTGAGTAAACAGATTCAGATTTTACCTGAGCAAAATCTTCATATACAAGAAGTGAAAACTCTGGAAAAAGAAACCTGTGTGATAGTCCTATATTGACCAGGGCTGATGGAGGTGATATTTTTGTTAGCTCCGGTGGGTAAAAACGGGCTTTAAGGAAGAATGTCCTTTTTATGGATGGGAAAATTAAGGCATGAAGTGAGTTACTGGATTTTTCTCCTCTCCAATTCAGGAACACTCTTTTGCCTTCCCAACTGCTTTTACTCATGGCAACTTTGCTGCTCTTTACCTTAAATAACTTTCTTGTCCCCTGTTCTTATTTACCCTGATGTATTTCTTATCAGGAATTTTATCAATTTTCAGTCTTTAGTCTTCCCTAACCAACCAGACTCTTCACTCTTGGTATCCAAACAACCCTTGTCTTATGCAACTGCTGTAGTTTGAGTCCCAACACTAGATTTGCAGATTATCTTTTACTTAGTTAAATTTAACACATCTGGAAAAAAAAAACAACAACAAAAATAAAACACATCAATCTCCCCCTCTCCTCCCCAAATAGACAAGATTTCACCTATTAAAGGGAAATCACCTAGAAGGGATGACCTCAAAATAGGCCAGAGAGAGAAAATTTGTGATTGCTTTTATATTCCAGCAACTAAAACATTCATGTGGTGGGTTGGGATGTAGTCCCTGCCTTAACGAGCACCTAATTGTTATTGTTTTGTGATTCTATGTTTCTTAATTGTTATACCTGGGAAGAACAAGCAGATAATGAGAAAAGTCTCTTAGGCGACACAGGTCCACCCTGTGAGAGACAGGGACCCCAGCTTCTGCCCTAAATTAGCAGAGAGGGATCTGAACACAGGTTTTCTGCGTTTTGTTGAGTAGTTTAGCGCTGGACAATAAAACTGGCATTGTTACAGTTTCTGCTAATGCTGCTCTGTGAGAGATTATGTGCATTTGCGCTTAAAAGATGAGGTTGTGCTCGGTCTGTGTATTGTGCAGTGCTTTCTGAATGCTTTAGCACCTGTAATTCAAGGGTTTGTGGGACCTTGGCGCCACCAGGATCAGATGGGATTTGGAGAATCTACCATTTTGACAGAAGCTTAGGAAAGGTATGTCTATATTATACATTAAATACACATAGATGTGCTTTGACTTGGAGGTTAACTGGTATAGGACAACCTAAACTTATGCTGGCAAACTCACAGTCCTCTAAAACAAGGTGGCTGATGTCTAACAGCAACTTGGTCTCCACAAATCCAGCTTTGTATCTTCTTACTTGCTCAAATGACATGGTCCAATCCATGGGGACTGTTCTTTGACCCCTGCTGACCCTAGACTGCTGAAGAGGTGTTTAGGAGAGTGCTGGTTGACCTACTGAATTTCACTGAATTTCACTGAATTTTTAGAGTTGGAAGGGACCATAGAGATCATATAGTCCAACTCCCCTACTGAAGCAGGATTGCCTAGAGCTAGAGCATGTTACTCAGGACTGCATCCAGGCGGGTGGATCATCAAAAATGTGCCAGGGAGCATATAGATACTTGCATGCCAGTGGTAGTGGTTGATTTAATAGCATGGATGTTGTTTGGTGGCTTTTACACTGCTTTGAAGAGCCAGACCCAAATTCAGCCATTACCACGCCAGAAAATAAACCATGTAGAAGGAAAATTCCCAAGCCCAGGGCTTAGACATCTAACTCAGGCGTTGAAGAAGACAAGTCCATTACTCATTTCTCTGGGGGAAATGGGTGGAGAAGGAGGTGCCACTTTGGGCAGGATAGACATATCTCTAGGGTACACACCCAAGAAATGGGAAACCTGGATTTAGGTCTCTGCTCAGCTTGAGAAGGTCCAGCCCTTGAACGCTTTCATCTCAGAAAGGGAGTTAACTGCAGTGTTTGGGCTTAAGGGGTGGGAGGTGTTCCTCTTTTTTTTTTTTTTGGTGCGAAAGACATGCTTCTGGGATGAAGAGATGGAGCGGAAACCTGTGGCCCAGAGCATGAGAAGGAGGTTTCTTTGGTAGAGGGTGATACATATTCAAAATACCCAGTATCCTGGTGTTTATGACACCAATGCAAAGATGAAGCTGTCACTTTGAGGGAGTTGTCAGTGTCTGAGCTTGTAAAAAACACCAGCAGAATTAAGTCTGATGAAGTAGCTGCGAATCCTAATAAAATCCTAATAATAGCACTTATGAACACCACTAGAAGAGAAGACTTTCATTGCGGTGATTCTGATGAGATCTCTGCTGCTACAAAGTTACCATTTTTGACTGAAAGTCGATCCACAGTTTTTTGCGGCACGGTGGTGATAAATAAAATATATATATATATTTACATCACTAAGTGGCCCTAAGGCTATTTACCATCTGGCTCTTATTTAATAAACAAAGTGAATCAAATTAAACCAGCAGAATAGTCAAGGGCTCATTTGACTTTCAGATGGGGTTAAATACACACATCCCTCAACATCCTGAGGAGAAGTATTTTCAACACAAATAGACACTGGAGAAGGCTTTCAATGACAGCTTTCAATATTTATTTCAGTGGAGAATTACAGGGAGAAGAGAAAACATGCCTTGAATTAATCATGTTCAAAATTATACAGCAGTAAACACAGACAAGTTGAAATGGATGTCGGATTATTATACAATTATATAATACCTGATGAGAGACATTCAGAAATATAATTACTCTAATTCCAGATTTTTAGGGTAATTAAGTAAGTAGTTGTAGATTGTCTTGCCTAACTCACTTTAAAAAGCAAATCTTAGATTTTCACCCAGTGGTCTCTGCTTTGGACCCCATAACTTGTGTTTTTCTCATCTCTATCTTCCAGAAAGGCACCTGCCTGCGCAGATTAATCTACGCCTTTACTTTTATCAACCAGACTCATTCAATCAAAACACAGTGTGGTCTCATCTGAAAATATTTGTTTCCCTTCTTTAAAACCATGCTGACGGGCACCAGTGGTAGTCTCATATATGAATTCCTTATGTGCTGGACCCTGTACTGTCTCTTCCTTAAGCCTTCCTGAATTCAGTCAGATGAATTACTGCATAGTTATGCCAGTTATTCCCCTTTTCTTTTTTGAGCAAGGAAAGGGATCCAGAAAACCAAGTTTAATATAAAAACCTAAAACTGGCCATTCTGGGTCCAGTCTAAGGTTTCCCCTCTCCCAATACCTTCTCTGCAGTTATCTAGGGAAACGTGTAAGAATAGAGCAAATGTATATTAATGCTTTGCTATGATATTTTCTATATTTTTCTTCACTGTGATATGCACTAGTCATCCTCGTGCTCACGAGCAGCAACCAGACTGGTTTTCCAGGGTTCGGGATCAGATAAAAAAAAAAAGGCAGGAGGGAAGGAGTCTATTTATGACCCCTGAAATCGGTTGCACATGTCTGGGGAACGGCTTGCTTTGCTTAGGAAACTGCCAAAACACTGGTCCTGCAGCCAGTCTGTTCTCCGGGGAGTTATCTGGGCCTACTGACTTGCAAACGTATAACCCTAGGAGATGATATTAAACACCATTTTTCATTACAGGTGGGTTGGAAAGTTGTTTCTCATGATACAAATCCAGCTTCCTGCGCCTTGCTAACTGCAGGACACAAATATGCGCTGAATGCCCCACCATCATTCCTCAAAGCTTGATCATCTACGTCTGGAAATGGGCATTTATTTTTATTACAATGTCTGTGTTTTCTAAAAATATTCAAAACAAATTCCTAGGGTCCTGACAGCTGTGGAATGTAGCTTCTCTCATCATATTTCTCCATCTAATGCCTTCAGAGTTATTGGCCTCGTGCCTTCGTCCCCTTTCCCGCATTAGGTTTTAACCTGGATTGTGGAGAAAACAGGGCTGATATGGTCACGCTGATTTTCCATCTGCCTTCCTGCCTCTCCCTGTTGCTGGTTGAACCCGCCGGCCGTACCAGGGAGAGGGGTAGAGCTCCCCAAAGAATTAGGTACCTAAAAGACTTATGAACGTTGATGAGTGATTAGAGGAAAAAGGAACAGAGCATAGACAGGCATATTTCAGTCCCTCGACTTTTCTGAGATGGGAAAGCTCATGGGGTGGAGAGGAGGTGATGGACTGTGCACCGTGGCAGGGAAAGGAGGGGATGCTGTGTGCAAGGAAGAGGCTGGGACACCGTGGTGAGATGGGGACAGAGAGCAGAACCCAAGTCCATGAAACTCTGCTGATAACGCTGCAGCGCTGCTATAAACAAAAATTATCTTGTTTATATATTTTACTTCTCGCAATGTTAATTTCCTCCACAAGCCAGCTGGGCTTTTATGAAAAGACATTTTTTGACTGAGAATTATGACTATTTAATACATTTGTTTTAACTTGCAGTTCTGAACTGCATTTATTCAGTCTCTGTTTGTCTTGTGGTCCAACTCACCGTCAGCTTTCCTTAGCGCAGACACATTTACTCTTCTGAACCACACGCAGTCACATCACTGACAAATATAAATGTGCAAAGCAGATCTCCTGCAGTCACACTGGCTTTCTACACTCTGTGTCATATAGACCTTATAAAAGTAGTTGGAATAGAGAGAAATAAGATAGACCAGTCTTTATTGTCTTCGCTTTAACCACCTGCAGAGCTGAAAGAAGAAACCAGATTTTGGGGTGGCCAGGCTTTTCTGGGAGAGGTCAGGTTTATTGTCATATGGGAAAAAGGGAAGCACCTTGATGATAATCTCCCATTAGACTGAGACAATCAAAGTCTGCTGTATGTCTTTAGCTTAGATGTCACACTACTTGTGTGACATCTCCCTTGTCGACAAGAGACCACTTGCACAAGTCACTTATTGGCAGATGTGATCAAAATGGGTAAAAATTCTTGCACATAAGAAATATATTGCGCTGGAGTAGTTGGGAACTGTTCAAACCACCATCTTAAATGGAGACACGTGTCCCGCCATAATTTATTTATGCTACCTATTGGGTAATACTGACTTTTTTTGTTGTTGTTGTTGCCTATAAAATACAAATATTTCCCAAGTAAACAGGGCTAGGACTGAGTAAGCACAACACTATCACCATCCCTCCATAGCTAATTTCCTGGCAGGAGCCGTACCGAAATAGAGCACAGGCAAGAAGTGTCTCTTGGAAGGTTGGTCATAGCACAGGCAAGTCGTGTCCCTTTGAAGCGGGGGGAGGAGAGTGATTTTAGGACAGTGTCTGGAGAGGCAGGAAAGAGACAGTGTGCTGACGGGAAGGGGCTTTTGTCATGGAGAAATGGAGAAAAGCTATTGGGCTTCAAAATGACTTTGAATTCCCAGTGCTTCTGAGCTTTCACTTGAAAATCTAGGAGCTGTCTTAATTTACAGTTATGGTTATGAATACTTTGGCTCATTTCTGGATCTCACATGGCCATTTACATAAACCTGACACTTGTCCGTGACTACATGAGGTCAGCCAACATGAATCACCTCCCAACCTGTCGTGAAGGCTGACACATGGTGAAGGGTGGGGTTCCTCGGCTTGTTTTCCCTCTAACAGCTGAGGATGTGGACAGGGGACAGCAACGACACACCCTGCAACATCAAGGCTGGAGATGATAAAGAGTCTCTCTTCCAGGGACAGCAGGATTTCAAACCAGGCTACCAGGCCACAAACCGAAGAGTCGGGGTGGTTGAATGAGAAAGGTGCCTCTGCCCTAAGTTGCCCCAAAGCCACGGGGACTAATGAAAATCATCACAGGGACAGTGTCTTTACCAGCTCAGATGAATTGCTGATTTCTCTATATCGATTGCTCTGTGACCAACTCAGACTTGGAGATCTGAATGTAATGAGACTGATCCTGCCTCAGGCCTTCTCTTGTGTCCTGTTTCTTTTTTCTTTAGGGTACAATAGGTGACACCTTCCCGGTTTTAGCTAGCAAGAGCTTGTCACTAATATTGGAAACAACTCTCAGCAGATTTTGAAGGATGGAGCACCAAGGGATGTTAATTTTTCCCCAAACTTGGAGCTTGGAGATGCTTCCATTGGTATGATCTTTCCTTTGGGAAAAGGTGTGAGTTCTTATTTTCCTTTAGTCCAGAATGCAAACCTACTTTTTCAGTACTTTCCAGAGCAATTATTTTCCCTAGTGCCTCCTGCAATCCGGTACCAGGTCTGAGCCCTGGCTTGTCCTAACTGCAGACTAAGAAAATCTGCACATTTTTCCTCCTCACACCCTACTTTTCCTTTCAGAAGGCAGAGTTATAAGCTACAGAGCATTTGAGTATGTCTGCTGGTCTGTATGAGTAGGAAACTAAAAGGTAGCCTGGCTACTGATTTAGCTACAGTCACATCTCTATCTGTAAATCCCAACATGGGATCTGTGGTACAAGGCAGGTACTATTTCTGGAGGTAATTTCTGGAACAATGCTGTGTGGACACGTTTTTATGTTTTATGGAGAAGTATTCCAGCATCTACAGCTTAAGTTCTGACCATCTACATGCCTTGGACACTTCCTTCATGTGTACATGGAGTGCATTCATGGAGTTGTGTTACTGCTGACACTGACTGTGAAGTATTGGTGAGCTTTTCCTTGGACTCAGCTTGTGGGATGTGTTTATGGCCCTTTTCCCCTCAAAACCTTAAGCAAAAACCTGTAAAATATTACGAGAAGAAGGATAACCAAAGGTATGGAAAGACTCTCAAGTCAGAAAAATGGGTGAACGTTTGGATATTTCAGCCACATGAAAAGAAAACTGAAGAGAGGGATGACGGAGGTCTGTAAAATTTGTGAGGGATGCAGAGGTGTTGGTCAGGTATTTCACTCTTCACCATTTCTTGCAATACAGATGTTTGACTTCCTCACCTTATTCCCTTAGATCTAAATCAGCATAGGCTTTTCATAGACCTAAATCTGATGAGTTTTTCTAACTAGAATGGTTTGAATGCTCCGTGGGTTTGTAGAAATACGATGTACACATTTTTCATGAACATAAAAATTGGGAAATGAATAATGAATTTACCTACTTTTTTTCACATTCCATGTCTTATGAACAGTCAACATTTTAATCTGTTTAACAAATGGAGTCAACAAGTCAGTGGAAAATCAGCAGAAAGAAAGTGGAAGAGGTTGGTCTCGGAGGTCAGCGCAGTTGCCCAAACATTCCTTGGTGCTTGTCTTTGCCAGGTAAGTTAATCTGAACTCTAACATGAATTCTGCTTTGAAAAATATGAATTTTTCATCACTTCACAGTAAAACATTGATTATTTTAAATTGACTTTGCTGGTCTATGCATAAGCATCTACAGTGTCTGTGCTGAAATGCAGAGGTGTGCAGAATGCAGAGGTATTTTTCCAAAAAGTTTGTCAGAGCCTCTGTCTCTTGACTATTATGCCCAGGAAAAATGGATAATTTTTCACATGATTCACAGGGGTACAATTTCCAGACTGAGTCAGCTTCTTGCAGCGTGGAGAAACATGGGCTGGGCCTCCAAAATCCCTGGTGGTGTTCACAAGTGTGGATGCAATAAAAGGAATTCCATTGCACAATGAGACTGATCTCGTTTGGTGGAGGTTGTCTTTAGAGTGTGGATGTAGATAGCCAAGCTTATATTGCAATAATAGGAGATTAAGTGTCGTGGCTCTGGCTTCCTCCTTCAAAGGTGATCAAAGGGTAATGTGAATCTGCCTAAAACCAGTCTGTAGACCACAAAGGCTATTTCTTCATGAGGGAATTAGAAACAACGTCATCCATTCCTGGGGAAGCTCTGCAGTGAAGAGCTGGCGTACAGGATCAAAGACCTAGAACAGGATTCATTCAGAGCAGTAGCCCCCAAAGACATCCGCATTCCAGTCCCTTTACGTCAAGATCCCATGAAAACCAGATGCAAAAATATTTCTGGCTTCTAATATCATAAAGAACTGAGTATTTAGCTCCCAGTCCCCAGAGAGCATTAGCAGCAGGGGTTATCAGGGAATCAGATGAGGGTTTCATCCCTCAGCGGCAACCTCAGGCACCCGCACTGATGCTGGCGTGACAGGGCAGAACGAATCAGTCCGCGCCCAGGAATGTGTTTTCCCATCTGCAGAGCAGACACGGGGTTAGGAGAGAGGCAGCGAGTGAAGCATTCACTCCACTAAATGCCAACTCATGGCTCTGGCACAGCAGCTGACTTCACTGCCTTGAGCCCACCCTTTGAACAATATTGTTTCTGCTGACAGCCCCCTGGCGCCACTCCATCCCCAGGATCAGGTGTCTGGAGGCTTTTATTTGCCACATGGATAGTGCGTTGGCCCACAGGATCATGAAAAAGCACAGCATGAGGCTGTAATAATACTGAGGAAAGATCAGATGATGTGGGTAGTCTTCCACTTCAAGAAGCGTGAATGTGACTGAGATCATCACATTCCTTAGACACCTTCTTTCCAGCAAAGGAAAACTAAACCAAGTCTGTGGAGGAAGTTTAATCAGTTCAGGCCAGACCCTCAGGAGGTAAAACTCATCATCATTCCCCTCATATCCATGGGACCACGCTGGCTGCCACCAGCAGAGAGGTTGGCTCTGTAGGCCACAGAGAAGGACCAAGGCTCTGGAGAGGATCGATCAAGGCTGAAGTGATGTGATGGATCTGTAGGGAAGCAAGGAAATTGTTTGAATGAAAGATCTGTGATGGTGTGTTCAGGTGCGAGCAGTGTAACTTGGTGGTGCAAACGTGGCTTGGGAGCCATGTGCCTACACAGGCTATGTTTATATTAATGAGTTAAAAATGCCAGAGAATATTCCTAAGCACTGGGAGACAGCTGAGTTTATGCTTTTGAATTGTTAGCGTGTTCCCTAGAATGGTTTTGTCCCAGGCCAACTGGAAGTTAAAATCCCTATGCACCATTTGAGGTTAGTATAAGCCAGGGACCATTTCCAATATACAGTTTGAGATATTTACTGCCACCCTGGGTTTGTAGGAGAGTTTAACTGGAAGGACATGGGCCATTCTCTGCCAGCTGATATCACTGCCAGGAAATGATTTTTGGGTGCATATAATTATTTAAAAGTATGGCTGTCATCTCAGGTAGGCTGGGGTTGGTATTAGCCGAGGTAGAAAAGTATGTGGGGAGCTAGGATGATTCTTCCAGGAACCGCAGTTGTCTACACGATGTGTCGCTGTCTTCCAAAACTCTAATCTTTGTTCCCTCCCTGTTAATGATGAAGAGCTGTCCAGAAAAAGTGTGTAAAAGTCGGTGTGTGCCTCAGACAGGCAGGATACTATTCTCCATTGTTTGTAGAGAGAGCATGGGCATCAGTATTAGGAATTCATCTCCACAAAGTGCCTCAGAGATAAATGGAAAAAAATGGTTCTCCCCTTGTTTCTTAATTCCTTGGGTTTCCTCCTTCAGTCCACTGAAATCTTGGAGTCAACAGTATGATTTCCCCAGCAGTGTGATCCAAAGAGGGTGACTGACACCTCCCACAGCCCAAATCTCAAAGTGAAAGTCAGTCAAAATTCATAGATGTTCAGGAGATTTTGGCTAATTCCCTAAAAGTATTTAAGTTTGCTCACAAAAAAAAAGCTGGTGCTAAATCCCAGTGTGTTAGAGCCTTTGAAGCACTTAACCAAGGCAGTGTGACCCCAAGGAATCAAGTAGGATAATTTATAATTTAAAATGAGAATTTTTTGAGAGTAATACAGTAACTGTTGTCTGCATTTATTATTATTTTTTGCAGTAATGCTTTGAATTCATGATTGTAGAGCAGACCCCAGTCAGGTAAAGTGCTGTAAAAGGGCAATGGCAGGCACTTGTTCCAAAATCAACTTACTCTGCACATTCAAATACATAACTGCAATGGGGAGAGGTGACGTATAAATAGAGTGGGGGAAAGAAACTGGGTAAAACTGGGCAAAATATTATGATTAATGATGGACAGGTAGACAAACAGACAAATTCTGACAAATCAAAAGGAATGAGCACAGCGATGAGAAATGAAACATCCTATACATTCCCTTCTCCCCTCTTTTGAAAGAGAAAATGAGCGAAATAAAGAAAGGTATGTTGGGAAGGGAGGAAGGAATGGAGGGAAAATGAAAGGGTTGAATGCTTATAATGTGTCCCCTTCCCCCTCCACTCAAAACACACTGCAGTGCTGGTGAGACAATATATGATTTCCAGCTGTGTAAAGCCACAAACACTCGTATGGTTTACAAATATTTGCCCAAGAAAAATATCCTTGCAGGGCTATCCTTGTTTTGCCTTCATATTCAAATGAACTACTTCTTAAAAGGAGGCTTTTCTGAGACAAATCTTGGGCACGACACGCATCTGGAGAGAGCAACGCCCTTGACTGGTATTTTCGTCTTTTGCTGGAGGTAGAAGGTCTGCAGGCAGAGGGATACTCAACAAGGCAGCCAAGTCAATAACTAGCCCAAAAATTACAGCCTTGCTCTAGTGAGAGCACAAATTCCTAACAACCCTCCCAGCCTTTTATCAGAAGATCTGGCTCTGAACAGGACCAAATTGGCTGTTTCTGTTAAGTGATACTCAGTCCACAGAGGTCTTTCTGGGTGTAATCTGCACCCTTCTTTGGGGCCCAATCTCTGTGCATTGAAAAGTGTTGGTTTGATGTTCAAGTAAAACCAGGTTGTGTCCTTTTCATTTGGATTAACATTTTTCCAGTGATTTCTACAGCTAATGTCCCACCTGGATGTAAAATAAGGATGATACCGGTGTATATACATCATGGCTGGTGCAAGAAACACATAATTCTGCTGTAGACTGCTCTAGGAATACATGCTTGATCTCAGGAGGGGTTTATAGACCACTTCCAGCAGGGCAATAGCTATCCTGAAAGGAGGTGTATGCACTCACAGGTATAAAAAGAACTGTGGGAGAATCCATATGTGCCTATAGCATACATTTTATTTATCTTATCCGAGTGAACAGAACTGAAATTGGAAAGACGCAACTGAGGCTTGATGGATTTTCATTTGCTTTCTACTCCCAGCCCCTGTCAGAGTGAGTGTCTATGGGGCTATATGAGGGAAAGGGAAGGGAGGCGTTTCTGAGTGCAACAACATTACATTAATGAGAGTTAAACATGTGAATTGCCTTGTCCTCGCCAACAAGAGCTCTGGGTGATAAAAATGAAGTGAGGGTTAAATGCATTCGTGGACATTTGCCACAGGTAGCCAACTGCTTTTGCAGACGTTAATACAGAATCATAGAATCATAGAATAGTTTGGGTTGGAAGGGACCTTTAAAGACCATATAGTCCAACCCCCCTGAAATGATCAGGAACATCTTTAGCTAGATCAGGCTGCTCAGAGCCCCATCCAACCTGACCTTAAATATTTCCAGGGATGGACAAGGGGTAATGTTTTTAAATTGAAAGAGGGGAGATTTAGATCAGATACGAGAAAGAAATTCTTTACTGTAAGGGTGGTGAGACACTGGAACAGGTTGCCCAGAGAAGTTGTGGCTGCCCCATCCCTGGAAGTGTTCAAGGCCAGGTTGGATGGGGCTTTGAGCAACCTGGTCTGGTGGGAGGTGTGCCTGCCCATGGCAGGGGGTTGTAACTCGATGATCTTGAAGGTCCCTTCCAACCGGAACCATTCTATGATTCTATGATCTACCACCTCTCTGGGCAACCTGGGTGACCAGGGCAACCTGGTGAAATTAATCTGAACTACTTCAGATTTTTCTCCAGGATGGGATGGGTTGGTCTGTGTTTGACATCCATGTTTAGTTAGTAGTTAGATGAACTCAGTGCTCCTGTCTCCCAGTTCCCCTTTGGTGATGAAGGGTTGATAATGCTGTCTAATCTGCCAAAAAGAGTCCAGCCTCTCAACTGGCATGGGTAGCAGCAAGTGCTGTGGGAATCTTATTATCTTATTGTAAATGCTAACCCCTTTAAAATTATATTGGAAAGCTCTATCTTTGTCAAATTAAGTTTCAAATTCTGATCCTTTTTTTTTTTTTTTTACATTTGCCTTTTTTGTATTTTCTTATTCCCATTAAGTCTGCCTGACTAGCCTACTCTTACCAGGTATTTGTTTTTACATTTCAAAAACATTTCCAAAACATTTCTAGGCAAAATAAAAGACCGGCGTTTAATTGCACGTCAGTAAATTATCCACCAAAAACTGAACTACTGCAAATTCTTCCCAGACTTTGTATAAAGTCTTTTGGCATTGTTGATGACTACATTTGTTGAGATGAAACTATGTGAGTCTTTACATTAAGTTTGGGATATATAGCATATATATTTTTATGAATTGAAAGAAGGAAGGCATGTCTGAAGAAGTAGTGTTTATAAATAGGCACTTGACTCCGATGGAGGTCTATGGGTACAGCATTTAATTGACTCACCTGCTGCATCAGTGATTGCAACGGGCCAAATGGAACATCATTGCAGACTGGGTTGCACAGTGGCCCACTGTTCAGCAAGGATTTCTTTCTGAGTTTGACCTTGCAATTATTTGGATGCCAAAATGGTCTGTCCTTAAAGTAGCAAACAGGCTGGAGACTGCTTGGTTTGTACAAGAAAGAGCTTTAGTTAATCTTGAATTGTTAAAGCCTATTCTTCATTCTATTGTTGGCAACGTGTCCACAAAGCGGGACATGCTGTCACAGAAGGAAATAAAGAGATGGATGAATGTCTTTGAGGAAGAGCCAGATGGTTAAGTGAGACAGCTGGTCACAGACAAACAAAAATTATGGCTAATGATCAAGCCAGGTACCAGCCAGAGTCAACAAACTCCATACAGGCTCATTCCAAATTTAGCGTCTAAACTTAGCAGGGCACCCTGATGTGCATGTAAACCTCCAAGCTCTTCCTCTCTTGGAAAATGTTTTCCCTTCTCTAATTTCATGCAGCAGACATCTACATTTCCAAGAGCAGCATTGGTGACATGTTTCAGAGTCTAAATAGCATAAAAAAAGGAGAGTATCTCATCTGATTATTCCAAAATGCCTGTATGAAGTAATATCAGAAGTTCAAAACTTCCAATGGAGTTTCAACTTCCACCCGTTGTCACTCAAAACTTTCCTTTTTTTTTCTGTTGATGGCATCCCTAAATCTTTCTGATAAAGGAGCTTGATGAAAACAATCTTGCCTTTCTCACAGACACCCAGCAAAGGATGTTTCTGAACTCATGGTTCATCCTGAGGGCACCCACACTGGAGGAAAAAAAAAAGTTGCGTAAGGAGGTCAACACTGGAAAAGTTCTATTTTTGTAGGCAAAATTATATTTTTTTAATGAAAGAATGTCTCCTTCTCCATGTCACAATTTCTTCTTTTTTTTTTTTTTTTTTTTTAATGATAAAGACCATTGCTACATATAATTTCATTCAGGGTAGAGACAGGTTTAGATGCTGCAAATTGTTTGCAGAAAACACTTTAAATTTGGTTTCCTGGCTCATTTCAATCTGAGTTCCTCAAGAAAAACCAGTTACTCCCATTTCAAGACCAAAAGCCAAATCTTCTGTCAGCCGGACCCGACTATTGCTTTTGTTTGTAGAACGACACCCCTTTGCGGTGGAGTGACCTCAAGCGACATTAACGCACCTCATGCCAGCGCAACTTGTTCCCAACTTTAAGGAGATTGATCTTCTTTCCTATTGCATAGTTCCAACCTCTGTCCTCTAATTCTCCCTTTTCCTTCCAAGATTGAAGATTTCTTTGCCAGACCCTCCTCCATAAGACTTTGCATAAACCACTGGAAACTCAAACCCACCAGCAAACGAGAGAACCCCGAGCCTGCCCTTTACCCTGCAAACGCACGCGTTTTCTTTACCAATACCAGGAATCCCAGGGGCTCCCCCCACGCTAATAAAGGTAAGTATGTACATAAACATTGGCAAGGGCAGGGGGGTGATGAGGTGTTAAGTGGAAATTTCTTTACTTAGCAGTGTTGATTTGTGAGTCTTAGGGGAAATATGCTAGGGGCCTCTAGGAAGAGCCTCTGGATTGATTTTACTCTTATCCCCTTGTGTCAACCAGAGTGGTAATAAATAAATAATAATAATGATTACATTTTTGCTCTGTTATAGCACTATTCAACTAGAGAGTCCGGCATCTGTGAAAAGAATCGTTGCTATCTCCAGTTAAAAAATTTATCTATAGCTTCACAGCAAGCTACTGAGGAGAGAGTCGAGGTCTCTGCATCCTGAGAGTCTGGGCTCCGAGCAATGAGGGAGTTATTAAGATGAGGCTGCCTGCATTTAAATAAAACTTATCATGCATACTTCAGCTATTGAAACCCAGGCTGGCTGGAATGCTGGGGTTAGCCAGATTACATTTCATACATGCACGCCTGACAATTTCACTTACCTAATTCCTACAGTCCAAGAAAAAAATATGCCGGTGCCTCTTTCGCCCAACAAATGGATCCTATTAACTCAGAATAGCTTTGGTTTTAACTTTATAGTTTCAGGCTTCTTGGTAGTGTGTTGTAGGGTTTATACCTCAGTTCTTCATGGTAAAGTAAAAATATACAGCCAGGTTTTCGCTAGGGCATGCCTTTTCCTTTTGCGGAAGGAAACATTGTGCATTTGAAAAAGGTATAAATATTTATGCACACAGTTTCAGTGATTCGAATTGGCCAGCTCTCTGGTGGGTCAGAAGTTCAATTCAGAAATCATCTGAGGTTGAAGCTTTCATGTCTCAGGATCTGTTTGGTATGAAGTGGACTGAATTTTTCCCTGCGCTGGTCCCCACCCATATCCTGGTGAGATTAGTCTGGTTCATATGCCTCTGCGCTGGCCTGGGTTCTCAACCCCTGAGAATGTGCTTTCATGTTTAGAAAAGATTAGCAAGGGGGTTGAGTTAGGCCAAATTAAGAGTAAGACAAGATTTTCCCTACCCAATTCAAAGGTACTTTGCCCTCCTGGACCCCGTATCCAGGGATGCAGTTGGAGATGAGTTGAAGTAAATGGAATTTACCCACATTTAATGCCACACAGATATTGTTTCTCTAAGCGGAGGTTGCAAAGATCGGACAACTATTCTAACTTCTTCGCTTTTCATCTGCAAAGTAAATGAATTGACCAGCTTTGTTTCACTGCAGAATGGGCTCACCCTGAACTCCTGAGCCAAAAAAATTGTGGGGGATGTGGGGTAAAGACCTCTGAAATCCCAAAGCTAGAACAAGGTTTGTCTGTAGAAATGGTGCCTTCCTTGCTTTTGGGATCTTCTCCTCTCTCCCCAGCAACTCTTGCATCCCCCGTTGGTGGTACGTGCCCTCAATTTGGGAACCTTTGGTAAGTGCAAGCCATTCACTGAGTTTCTGCAGCTCCCACTTTCAACCAAGGGGGAAAGAATCAGGCCCCGAATCTACACAACCATTATTTGATTCTCTTTAACAAAGTGGAAGGTTTGTGAAATGTTAGGATATGGAGGGACCCCAACTGAGCTACTCCAAAAGGAGCTGAGTTTTCAAAATACGGTGAATATCTGCCCACTGAGAAACAGACTTTTTTCATTCTCTCCTCTTTAGATTCATAAATAACCTGACAGTCCCAAATTTCCGAGATATATTTTTTGACTAATTTTTTTCAAGGTCAGTTATGAAACACTGAATTTCTGCTCTAAATATTGCTTCTGTAGGTTGTAACACCTCCTTTTAACCTTCCCATGATGGAAAGCATCCCCACAACTTTTAGTTTCCTTTTTTTTTCTTTTAAATAAAATAGCATATGTCAAATAAAAGCAGCTGAAATTAGAATAAAACATGCCACAAAATTACCTCTCCCTTGTCACCTTCTGCTTTGTTCATAAATTTCATTACATGAGATGTTTTCAAGCTTCATTATTTTCCTTCTGTATAAGAATGGAGATGGTTTTGCATAAATAGATAATTCCAAACAAATGGGAAAATGCTTCTCTAGCAAATATTGGTTTCCTCCAAAGTATGGAAAAAGGCTGGAAGGGAGGATGAGATGGATAAGTCAAAGGCTTGCTGAACAGACTATGGGATCTCCTCTCTTACTTCATTAAGCCTCACAAAACAATCCTTTCCTGAAAGCCATCAAGAGTAAAACTCCACCAGTCCCACTGTGTCCAGGCTTCCTCTTTTGATTTCCATGGATAACTCCATTCCTGTGGCTGGTGAGTTCTTCTGAAGAATAACAAATAATTCCTTCATCCACACCAGTAAACTAAACAGAGCTGAGCTCTGGCTCAGGGATTTTTCTGGCTCTGAAGCCAGCTAAGCATGGTCTGACCACATTTAAATTATTAAACTTCCAGAGTCTACAAAACAGGGTGTCTGCATCTGAATTTCTATGGGGAAATGGTCCCTGGATGGTGCTAATTTCTGAAGGATGCCTGCTTGGGAGTGTGCTGCTTGGTCTGGGCCAAAACCATGCTGGGGACTGTTGCAGCAATTTACCCGTCTGAGGAATTGAATTCCAGGGCCTGGGAATGCTCCCTGGCGCTGATCTTTTTTTTCATTTTCCTTGGCAAGAAGTATCCAAAGTGTCCTTACGGCACACTTAACAGGGGAGAAACTCCTCTGCACCAAGGTTATGTTGCTGTGTTTTATTGTCTCATTTCACAGGTGAGCTTTGGATGAACCAGTGAAGCTGTTCAGAGAAACCAGAAACAAGTTGGCTGAGTCCTGTGAGCATCTCATTTCATCTCCCATGGCCAATGCCAACTGCTTTGAGCAATGACAACAAACTTTGCCTGTTGACCAGTTCTCTCAGGGGCCATTTTCTCTTGGATGCTGGCTTCTGGGAGACATGCAGCTCTCCCGGGACCCTTCTCTGTTGTTCTTTACCTTGGACTACCCTCTGAGCTTGAGCAACACATTTGCAACCCACCACTACAGCAAAAGTGAATTTTAATTTTTTTTTTTAATTATTGTTTCCAGAGGATTGTCTGTGTTTTAGTGAGTTTTAGGTGTCAGGGCCAAGACTGGGCTCTGTTTTGTCAGGCTCTGGAAGACAGGTAAAGGTGCCTGTCTAAATAGACGGTGCAAAAACATGAAGAAGATTGAAGAACAAAGGGATTTTCATCCCCTCCCCAAAACTCGTTCACATCCACCCAGTGTTTCTTCTGTCTCTGATTTTTAACCAAAGGGCTGATATCAGAGCAACACTCGATTCTTATTCGAGAAAGCAGAAAAATAAGAAAAGATCCAAAAACCCCTCGTCCAGCCCAAGGGCTGGCAGGGTGCCAGGGAATGTGGGGAGGACCAGGCTGTGGGGTTGGAGGAATGCAGGCCTTCCTATCTTTTTTCCCAAACATTCCCTCCTGCAGCAGACTAAATATTTTCACATGCTGCTGCTGGAACACCCAAGTTCATGGTCAAACGGAGGCGCAGCGAGCAGGGACAGCTTCGCGCTCCTGGGGTGATGGTCCTCATTACAGCCTGGCCTGGGGCCAGCTGCCTGGCATGGGCGTATCACGTTGCAGTTTCCCTTCCTTCATCCAGTGTTTTTCAGGCTTTCATCTCCTTTTGTTTTTTTTCCACCACCCTGCTCTATTTTCACATTGTGTTGCTCGGGAGCAACTGATTTCAGTGGGTTTTGTTGTCCTCGGTGCATCTGGTAAGGAAGGATCCTCTAGGAAAGTCATCGTGTGACCTTAAAAAAGGCCATGACCCACGTATGTCAGGCTCCTTCATCCATAACACGTGGCTGATGACAATTATTGTAGCTTGAGGACTTCAAGGTGGGTCACTGTTGGGAAGTTTGTATTTCCAGCCCCTTCCCAAAGACTCCTTGACATGGTCCTGGGAGCTCACGTAACAGCTCTCACTCACCTTGTGGGGTTGAGGTGAAAGTGGTTTCCTCACTTTACAGAGGATATTCTAGGCCATATTTATTTATGATTGTGAAGTGCTTCCGTGTTATGTGGACAGAGACAGTAGGAACAGATAGATAATTTCTTGATAAGAGAGGTCTTGGGGAAAGCCTGATTATGATTTCTCTTTAGACATATAATGAACAGCACTGAGCCTCAGGGGTGATCTTCACCTCCTCGTGTGGAATTCAGCGAGTATATTCATCCACACAAAGGTAGCTAGTTACATGTAGGCTGGCTATCTTTGACCTCATTATGATTGAGGGACATCTAGTTAATAAGATGAAGCTGTACGTCTCTCCCTAAAGCAAAGAACCTGCATTTTGTCAGCTGAATTTGTCTCTAGACTCTGCTGAATAAAATAACTAGCTTGCCACCATCCATCTAAGACCCATATGGAGTTTTGGTATCTAGTGTGAGATTCAGTTGCCCAGACACAGAAGTTTGAGACCGTTCACAGTACTCTGGGATATTTCATCTGGACTTCTGGTATTTGCCAGAGGGGTGGAGGTTTCCTATACGTCCTCTGTTGTATCTGCAAGCATCACATAGATGACTTGGCTAATATAAGGTATTTCAAATTACGTTAGGCACCAAAGTATAGGAAACAGAGTCCCATAGCTAAGGCATATGCAGACACTTTCCTGTGGACACATGTATTTTTCTGTACAGTAACTGCAATGCAGTGTGAATAACAGAAAAAAATGATGTTCTGGATCTTTTTTGGACAATGTATGATCAGTAAGAGCATGAACAAATTGTTTTGGAAACCCATGGTTTGGCTTGCAGCTTCTTACGTTGCATAGACTTCTTCTGAAGGCCCAGCAGGATGTGTCTTTGTGTCTAAAATGACTTCAGACACTTGCATTTGGCAATGAATTGTTATCTGGAGGAAAAATGCAGCTCCAGATTAAGACACTTTTATGCTTCTACATATCATTTTCTGCATTTAAACTAGATTCCTGAGCCCCCTTGACTTTATCCAGTCCCCCACTGGAAAAGTAGTCTAATTTTTTTGGAGGTCTTGGAACTTCTGGAACCTGGAGTGGATGGCAGTGCAATGCTCAGTAGTCCCTTATGACTACAAATGATGGTTCCCCACTTTCATATAGCCTTTTCTACTCTTCTTCCTTTTCCCAGGATATGTATTTGTCCCTTAATTTAGTGATAGATAAAGGTTTCCAGAACCTTTCAGTAAGATACAAATTTTCCCAACAGGTAGCTCACTCCCCGTAATAAAACTGAGCTCCTTCTAGGAAGGGACCAGGGAATTCAGGTAGAAAGACTTTCTATCTAGTGAAACTTTGTCAACAAAGAGGTGTTACTGTGACTTTACATGGAATTTAGCAACTGCCACCTCTTTCAGGACTGTTGCATTGGCAGATTTCCCCTGATTTGTTTTTGGCAAACCAACATCATATACTCAAAGTTGTCCCAAGATATATCTGGATGGTGCTAAATTATGCCATATAAATAATAGAGTCTGAGGCCATTATATCTTCCCCTGATACGCCAGATATTGGCCATTCTCAGACACAGAACATCCCAGTAAGTAAACTACTAGGTAGTCAGATATGTTGATGATATATTTGAAGTCCTGAAGTCCATCAAGGTGGGAAAACATCCCATGATAATTATTGATGTATAAGAAGAAAGTTTGAGTTTTCGCAAAATATTTGCTTGTGTTTTCTGTATTGGCCAGAGGGGACACTTGAAATCAGGGACACGTGGCACCTTCTTTTTCCACTGCCCCCCTGTGATGTTTTCATATGTAAAAGGATTTCACCAGGTTTCACCAACTTTAATAAGATCAAATTTTGGGTTTCCAGGTATGCTTCTCGTAGGGTCATTTATGTTAGGATAGATTTTGAGGTGGGATTCTTTACATTCCTGTAGCCTTTGTCCATTGTAGCTCTGGACACTATCTATAACCCTCAAAGAGACATCTCATTGCATGCTAATCTGTCTGAATGATTTTCTCTGTACTTCTCACAGCTCAGGCACTCACCCTGAAACTCGATAAACTGTGTGTGCCTGGCTAGGAACATTGGTATCAAACTAGAAAGGCAAATATTTCTGAATGTTGTGAGCTCTGTCTTTGTGATATGTGTTTGCATACATGCACAATTTACTTTTCTTTTTCTATGGAAATGGCATCTCAAATACTAGCATGAAAGGAAAAACCATTGTAGTGGGGTGGGATCATGAGTTGAAATATTTGGATTCTCTGTTTATCCTCATCATAGACCTGTTATGAAATGCTCAGAAAAACTTTTAAGACGTGTCTACCCATCAATTGAAGATGGGTTTGTAACCCAATGTAATGTAACTGTATTAGGTGGGAGTTATAAGGATACAGTAATTTAAATTTACATGAGAAAACAGGTGACTTGCTCTGGAGGCTCTGTGTTGTCATTGCTAACATTACTGTAAGCTAAAACCTTTACCATCTGCATAACCTTCATAATTGTCCGTGGAAACTAATGCTGCCAGATTAGAGCCACCATTTGTCAATCTTATGGAGCTCTAGTGGCTCCATCAAAAAGCATGTGGACATACGAGACCAAATTTTCTACAGAGAAGATTCTGAAAATCCTTGAACAATTGCTGGAGTTCAAAAGTTGTCACACTCCATTATGTGCAATTCACCCCACATCCATTTTTCACTCCATGTTCATATTTTTTTCATTTTTTCCCCTCTTATTTTCAATCTGTTTGCTATTTCCTCCATGTTCCCATTGTCAGAGCTGAGCTCTGGAAAAGGGGAGCATTTCCCACTGGTTCCTTCTGCGCTTGCTCAGGACAGAAGCGTTCTAGCTTTGACTTCTCTTGGGAGGACATTTTATCTTAAGTAAATATTGAATTTCTGGGATTAATATACCAGCTGGTTAGGAAACAAAACAAGCCAGTTCCAAGAAGCATTTGCTTACTGATAGCAAGGAAGATAAAGTGTGTTGATTGGGTCTTGATGACTTCTAGTTATAGAAGACCAAATTATAAACACTAGTAATCTGCAAATTTGAAATCAGTACTTCAGCTAGTTCCCTAAGTCAATACAACGACAGCGATTTGCATTAGCAAATGTCCTAGGCTCAGCCTAAGGGTTTCTTTAGGTACCTTACTCCTGGCCAACTGCATGGACTATCGAGCATGAGAGATAAAGGCAGATACAGACGCAGATACAATTCCATGGCCCTGAGTGTGCCATCAAGTTGAATTTAAGTGAAATCCTGATGCAAAAGTAAAAGTACCAGACTAAGAATAGACGTTCTGTTTAGGAAAACTAAGATTTTATTCCTCATATTGCCACAGAACTTTTTATAGACTCTAACAGTTTCACCTTTCTGAGGATGGTCTTTCCCATCCATGACAAGAAGCAAAAAATATCTTCCTGCCTTGTATATTCATGCCATGGATAGGCCTATCATGACAGTCACCCTTGTATTCTTATTGCTGTTTTTGACAACCTGAATTTTCCTGGCTTCTAGGGTGAGTTAAACCTGTAAAATTCCCTAGAGTTAACAGACAGCAGCCACAATTCCTCTCGAGTTGCCTAATTAAAGTAAAATGGACTGGTAGAGTGTTTTCCTCCACAGCCGTAATCTCTCTCACATTCTGTTCTGCTTTGATTGTATTGGACACAAGTGGCCTGTGAAAATCTGTGCAGGGTCGCATGGCAGGCGACAGGCTTTGGCTATGGCTGTGGCTAGGGAGGGAACAGACCTCCACGGAGGTCAAAAAAGCCCTGCAAAGTCCTTTGCTCCCTTGTTTCAGCAAACCCTGCCTGCAACATCACGGGAGCAGTCAAAGTTCTGCCTGACCAGTGGGGTCACGAAGCCCAAGTGCGACCATATCATGACCGAGGTTGGAAGCAGAGGTCTAGTAGAGTTGAGTCATAAATCAGGAACCATTCTGAGAGTCTCGTGGGTAACATAAAATTTTTGGTGATATTTCTACACTGAACTGAAAAAAATGAGATCTTGCCACAGAAAATCTAAAGCACTCAGCATTAAGGATGGTATTAAGCTCTGTGCGGTGCTAGGCTCAGAGATGTTCAGAAACCGCTCCACCTTCCCCCATTATTTTTCAGCATTTCACATCACCTTTACAAAGTGACCAACTTCTTATTAATTTTGGCCAGGTAGTCACAAGTAGAGGAACTCAGAGAAAAATATTGACTGGACCACTCCTTATTTTACTTCAGTTAGTTAAAGCAATATCTCTGCCTCTTTTTTTTAATGAAGAATTATTTAAATGTTTGGAGGAATAGGCTGGCAAACTGGAAGCTAAGATATTTATTGAACATGTGGAGCTTTGTTATTAGACATGGTAGTCAGTTTATCTTATCTCATTAATTTGTTTGCACATTTTCACCTCTTTGCTAATGTTTTGCTACTAAGAGGACCTGAGAAGCCCAATGCAGCAGAGGACCTCAGACCACTGAGAACAGATCTACAGGTCTGGAGCCCTCTCAAGTACCAAGCCATGCCACCTTCTCAACATCTTCATGTATGCCCTTCTTCCCCTCATTGCCTCAGTTGTCAATAGGTACCTGTTCAGCTTATCTCTTTGTCCCAATTAACCTCTCATTTCTTTGCTTACCTGGATTTACAGGTTCAACTCACATTGGCAAGAACATCTTCACATTCTTGGATGACGTCCACATGCTGCACAGTCCCTTCTTCGTTCTGTTTAAGCCTGTCTCCAAAAACCTCCATTCAGCCTGGCAACACAATTTCTTCCTTTCACTGGAGCAGCATCAAGTAAACTTCACTGTGAGGACAAAAAAGTATAATTCCTTACAATACTTCGAGGTAAGTAGATGGAAGTATGGCTATTGAATTAGTCAGCAACAGGGTCTCAGGTGCACCACCCTGCACCTAATTTAATGGTGAAGACAATATTCAGACTTTACCCCTTGCCATAAGAAGGGTTTGTGCCCAGAGGTTTGTCACTTTTTTCCCTAGTGACATTGATGGGTCTAATAAAGAAACTACCTCTGCCTGTAACCCTTGTCACCTACATACATTCATGTTATTGTGGGTATAGACATGTTACAATTCCTGCCTGTGATTGTGGCATGAGTAAGAACAGATTTTCTCATCCCAGTGACCAAAAGACAGCAT
This sequence comes from Xenus cinereus, assembly GCA_025774025.1. Lineage (NCBI taxonomy): Eukaryota > Metazoa > Chordata > Aves > Charadriiformes > Scolopacidae > Xenus > Xenus cinereus. Next base: position 1,733,369 of record JAOXJK010000012.1, read on the forward strand.
GAAGTGCATTCCCTGTGGCCAAAGTCAAAATAATCTGGAATCTATATGGAATGATTCAGGACACATGTGGTCATGAGGAAAAAGCTCCTCTAATAATTGCAGATGTCTACAGTGTAATCACTGAAGGTTGAGATGGTCCCTCATATATCTTCTAGAAAATAGGAATAAGTAGTTTAGGACAAGATTAGTTCAACTTCAGACATCAGGTTTAGGAATAGAGCCCTCAACTCCAGTGACTAAATTGAATAAATCTCCCTTGACTATAAAGGGAGTTCTGGCTCACTGGTACAGATGGTGATTTCTGCACTGTAGGCTCTCTAAAGTTAAATTAAATTAATGCCACTCTGAATTCTATTTTTTAAACTGTTTCAGTGGGGACTTCCGGAAGCATGAATTTCATCATGCAAAAGAAGTGTTTGCCATGAAAACTTTTAAAGTCTTCTAATTTCCAACTGTTTCCTAGGCAGTATAAAACCCCGTAGCTGCACCGAAATACTATTTGTTACACTAGTTGTCACCTGTTAAGGTTTTACTTCGAAGTTTCTCAGTGCACTTTGGAGAGAAGCTTCTTTTTGAACTAAAGGCCCTACGTACACAGAAAAGTTGTCGTGCCATCATGGAGCAATTCTTCTTATTGGCTGAATGACTATAATTCCTTCCATGAGCTGTAAAACTACACATATGGCTTTACTGCTTCGGAGTTATTTTAATAAGGATTCCCCCATGGGCTGTCCAGACAGCAGATGGCATCGTACGTGAAAATTAAACTCCTGAACTGAGGCTCCAAACCTATTATGAGGCTTATAAAATACACCTGGAGGCTTTAGGTGAAGTGGGAAAGCCAGGAGGTTCTCAGTGCAAACAGAGATCGTTGAATGCACAGATAGAAAAGGTCCCTTTTTATTTCCCAGCACTAGCCCAAGTACTGACTTGTCTCTGACTTCTTTTCATGAGTCCCAAGACAGAGCTAAACGCTCTCTCATTTCTTGAGCTGCCAGTGCTTTGGGCCATATAAAGTTCAAGACAAACCACTCTTTTCTTTTTTTTTTTTTTTTTTTTGTGTTGTTGTTGCTGCTTGTTCAGCTCTGGTTTAGTTGCTGGAGGGCAGATGTGGAGTTGGTTAATAAACAAAAACTCTGTAGTGATATTGAAAGTTTGCCCTTCCACAGAAAACCTAAAAAATCTGGGAATAAACAAATAAATACTGATCTGCCCGTGTAGTTGTAAGCAGAAAAGGACAGGTAATAATTAAGCCCATCAGCAGCAGAAAGTCCCTACAACATTTTCTCATCCAGAAATGCTTTTTGACCAGACTCTGTGTCCTTCTGCTTTGTTGCAGCATTCTCAGGTATGGTTTCTGGGTTAACGTAGGGGTTAAATGCAAAGTGTGGGAGGTGGACGGGAGGAGACATTAGATTATCTGCTAAAACCTTCAACATAATTTGCAGTGACTGTGATGGTAGGTTTATGAAATGATCCGCAATAAATTCTTCTTTGCATATTGCAGTATTATGAACAGGGGAAATGTTCCAGAGTGCTGTGCATTGCACATCACCCCTCTGAAAATCATGAAAAAACAAAAAAACCCAACCACTCCACTTATTACTCATCCTGCCTCCAGCCATCTCTCAGGAAAATCAAAAAAACACCCATAAGATGATGGAGTTGTAGAACTTAATTTTTCTACCACCACTTTTATAGCACACTCCAGCCCCAAATCCTACTGCAAATGGTATGATGAAGTTTGTTCTTCAAAGCAAAAGAAATTGGTAATCCGGGGTGGCATTTACATAATCTGTGGATTATGGTTTCTAAATTGAGATGCCTATATATGAGAAAGTGCAACTCCACAATGTGGTTGTCTACAGCTGAGCTAATTCACTGTAACTCCCTTTATGGTCAATGGAGAGAATGAAATGCTGCCTGTATGTGCATTAAGTATCTAAACTTTGATGGTAGTCAGTGGAGATCAAGTCTCAACAGTCAGACATTACAACTGTAGTGGTATTTCTAGAAACCCACATTGCAGAACATAGTGTAACACAACTGCTTTGCAAGATAAGGAACTGCTAATAGAGGCAGTGACATACAGGGGTTCATTCGATATAATTTTTAGGAGAAGAATTAGGATGTGGTATCCACAATTTCATGTCCATACGTACCCTTGGTTTCTGAGCTCTTCATAAAACCAGTGTCTACTTGGGAGAGACCAGCTATCCACGTCCATGGTACAGCTATGTTCTTTGTTTAAACACAAAGGTGGTTGGTATCACCTAAGTATTCCTCCTGACCTCCATGTTTCCTCACCATGGGGGCAAGGACAGCCTATAAACCCTCTGTCAGTCTGCCAGATAGGACATCTGTGCAGGTGTCTCGGAGCCTCTCAAATGATGTTAGGTGGCTGTATTTAGACAGGTGAATCGAGCCCCTGTGTGTGTTTAGCTGTTGGTCGTGTTGACTAGCCCTCCCCTGGCTATAATATGAGCCCAGTCTCCAGCTCACTTACAGACACCTACATGCAAAACCTGTATTTGTCTCGCTCTTTGAAATCAATCCTGCACTTGGTGTGTCACACCACTGGAGCTGCTCCTACTCAGGTAAATCTAGCTCTTGCTTAACATCCCTAACAAAAAATCTCCTGGAAACACAGGAAATGAGAATTATTCTCTAGTAAATTGAACGTCAGTTTGCAAAGTGCATTGGGGTACACTGGAAGGGACAATGCTATATAAAGAAAAGGATCACATCCACAAAATTTTACAGTGGTCCTGAGTTGTCAAGACCTATGCCAGCTGTCGAACAGAAGATGCGTTTTAATAGAACCGTAGAATAGTTAGAGTTGGAAGGACCTTAAAGATCATCTAGTTCCAACCCTCCTGCCATGGGGCAACATCCCACCAGACCTGGTTACTCAAAGCACTGTCCAACCTGGCCTTGAACACCTCCAGGGATGGGGCAGCCACAGCTTCTCTGGGCAACCTGGGCCAGGCTCTCACTACCCTCACAGTAAAAAATTTCTTTCTAATATCTGATTGAAATCTCTCCTATTTCAGTTTAAAACTGTTCTCCCTTGACGTATCACTCCACACCCTAATAAAGAATCCCTCCCCAGCTTTCCTGTAGCCCCTTTAGGGACGGAAAGGGGCTCTAAGTTCTCCCTGGAGCCTTCTCTTCTCCAGGTTAAACCCCCTCAACTCTCTCAGCCTGTCCTCACAGCAGAGGGGCTCCAGCCCTCGGAGCATCTCCGTAGCCTCCTCTGAATCCACTCCAACAGTTCCATGTCCTTCTTATGTTGGGAGTCCTAGAGGTGGATGCAGTACTCCAGGTGGGGAGTATTTTAAAGTACATTTTAAAATGTTCCCGCCTAGTCTTGTGGGCATGTAAAGATTCCCACTTACAAAAAGTAACTCTCCAAGTATTCAGGTTTTGTGTATACAAGATGCAGCACACTGAGACTTTGTGATGGATGTGATTTTCACAGAAGGTATTTTTTTTCTTCCTGCAAGAGAATCTCCAAAGACAGCTTCAAGAAGAAGGATAGTTCATTCCAATTAGCTAAACAAAACTATCTAAATTTCTCTTCCTCTTACCTTTGGGTAACTACAACATAGTTATCTACTGCTAAGCCAGGCACTCTGGACTCCATTTATAGTCAACAAAGAGAAGTAGCCACTTTTAGATGTGATTCATCAGATCTGTTTTAGACCTCTATTTTAGGAGTATGTGAATCATAACCTAAACTCTATTGACCAGCTCTTCCTTGAATCCAAGGGGAGCGAAGTTCAGCTTTGGTGGCTAGTTCAGCTGCAAAAGTCTTTCTCTATATTTGGTTAAATCAGTCTCATTTCTGACTTGTCCAGAACAGTCCATCAGTAGAGATACTTTTCCCAACACCTAACAAAAATCTTCAGGACAGAGATCTATCCACAGTTTTGGAGATTTTGAAGTGTGTGTGTGTTTGTCCATACGTGATTTCCCTTTGTGTGAGTCCAGGTGGATGTCAGTCAAGGAGGGTATCATAGATATTTTTACTGTTTCCATAGATAAATTGGGAATTGCAAGAACCACTCAGTGCGTACCACCGATGCAGTGGGCATGACCCAGTGGGGTGTATCTGAGGAAACTGGAGTTCCATGTTGGCTGGCACCAGCTATCCTACATTAACCTCCTCAGAAACCTGTGTCCATGTAAAAGAAAATTCACTGTGAATATCAATGAGGACTTAAGCTCAAGGACATATCTGTCTTTTGGACTGTGACTCATGGGTCGGAGGAAATGCTGGCACAGGGCAATTACGGTAACAGGACACAAGGGGATGTAATGGCAGGAATGAGAGACCATTTCTTTTCATGTCTGATGGCTATTTTCAGCAATGCAGGGGTACTGACCACAGAAAAGTTTCACAAAAAAGTGAAGCCACAAATCCATCCTTTTCTCACCATTCCTTCACTACACAAGGAAAGTTTTATTCCCTCTTTTAATTATCTCCAGCGCAGTGCTCCCAAGTGTATGGAAGTGCATTTGGGGATTCTTCAATGAATAAGCCAAAGTGACACACGCGGAACAGATAGGATAATGAAATTTGAGAGCGTAAGTTTGCACTACAGATATTTCAAAGGATGTGGTTTGCACAGAGACATTCACTTTGTTTTTCTTGGCGACTTTTTGCATTAGTCTTCTCCGCACTCATTACAGCTCACTCTTTATCTTTTATCCTTTAAATATGCCTAGGCTTGACAAGGTAGAGGAGAGGGCACGATGAAAGTGCAGATTTATATTTAAGCATGTCCTTGAACAGCAAGTCTCTCAGGTGAAATGACTATATTCTTCCCCCCCAAAATATATTTATTTAAATGAATTTTTATTCTACAATCATGGTGCTGGATGAACCAATTGATTGGCTGACAAATTGACACTGATATGAGCAGGTTCATGCTGTAATTCTGAAAAGACTATAGTGATCTTTCATGGTCCAAATGTATCTAAAACTTTAACTGAGGCCAGTCAGTGTCTCCACTGATGTCAATCAAATGGCACAGATTTAGAAGAGTTATATTTGGCCATGGGCTTAGTGGGGGTGTGGAAACGAGACCTTAAAATGCAACTCAAGGAAAAGATTTTTTTAAAAATAACTCTCATAACTGCACAAACAGTTTTATGTCTTTCTTTCCTGACAGTGTCAGATACGTTCTTCATGGTCAACTGGTGAAACCCTCAGTGTTTCAATACCTGGCTCTGATGCGTTGTGATTTTTGATGCTGGGCAGAGTAGATGAGGAGGATTTTTGAAGGTACCAAAAAAGTATAATTTAGAAAAAAATGAATATGAACAAAACATCAATGTAATTAAAAAAATAATAATATAGGCCTGAATCTTGCACCTCATTTGCTATTTTGGTAAATAAGGATAATGACGTTTCCCTAGGTAACAAGGGCATTTCAGAAGGAAGCATATTTGAGACTTAAAGATCACCTCGTTCCACCCCCCTGCCCTGGGCAGGGACACCTCCCACTAGACCAGGTTGCTCAAAGACTCGTCCAACCTGGCCTTGAACACATCCAAGGATGGGGCATCCACAACTTTGTCTGGAAAACATGTTCCAGTGCCTCACCGCCCTCATAGCAAAGAAATTTCTTCCTAATATCTAATCTAAATCTCCCCTCTTTCAGTTTAAAACCGTTAGCCCTCATCCTATGGCTCCACTCCCTGATCAAGAGTCCTTCCCCATCTCTCCTGTAGCCCCCTTTAGATATTGGAAGGCTGCTCTAAGGTCTCCCCGGAGCCTTCCATTCTCCAGGCTGAACAACCCCAACTGTCTCAGCCTGTCCTCATAGGAGAGGGGTTCTAGCCCTCTCATCATTG
>JAOXJK010000012.1:1740506-1761685 GCA_025774025.1 Xenus cinereus
CCAACCTGGCCTTGAACACATCCAAGGATGGGGCATCCACAACTTTGTCTGGCAAACATGTTCCAGTGCCTCACTGCCCTCATAGCAAAGAAATTTCTTCCTAATATCTAATCTAAATCTCCCCTCTTTCAGTTTAAAACCGTTATCCCTCATCCTATGGCTCCACTCCCTGATCAAGAGTCCCTCCCCATCTCTTCTGTAGCCCCCTTTAGATATTGGAAGGCTGCTCTAAGGTCTCCCCAGAGCCTTCCATTCTCCAGGCTGAACAACCCCAACTGTCTCAGCCTGTCCTCATAGGAGAGGGGTTCTAGCCATTGAGTCACGGAAGCACCTTAGACAGACAGAACCTTAATTCCACTTTTCTGCTGCGTTTTACTGTCACGTGCAAACTGTACAATTCCAATTCACTGGAGATATTTGCTCCAGGGAAAATAATATGAGCACAGTCTATTCTGGCTTTCCACTGGCAGAATTCAGAACAGAGATTTTTCCTTGACACATTTGCAGGACTTGCCAGGAGAAATTCCAATCCCCAGCATACTTTATGCAGCTAAATAAATACCATAACATGAATAAACATCATTAGTAATTGCTGATTGAGTTCAAGCCCCTCCAGTTTGTAGGGGAAATGTTTTATTATAAACTTCTGTGAAGTCTAACCTCAGACGTGGTGACTGACTTGAAAAAAAAAAGAATATTTTTTGGCAATGAAAATTGCTAACAAATGAATAGTTTTCCATCTTCTTTCCTATACCAAGATTTTACCATTGAAACATGGTTGTTGCTGGAGTGAAAAAACAGTGGCAAACCAGTAGCAGCTCTCTGCATTTTTATAGTGCCAACCACCTAATGGACCAACACGAACAGAGCATAATCCTGTGCATCGTTCACCTTCCTGGAAGGATTTTGCCATCTTTGCTGTGCTGTAATGAATTTCCCTGTCCTGTATAAATTTGAGATGACAAAAATGTCTCTAGTCTGCGTGAAATGAAGGTCTTCTAAAGTCTTCCTTTTAAAAAATAAGAGATAAAAAAGAAAGTTCTCAACAGTCCAATGGTTGTTTATGTCACTGAAGTACAAAACATCAAGGCCTTCCTCTGTTTTTATTTGTTTGAAAACTGCAACTGTGTCTTCCACATTTCAGATATATATTTTAACCACTACACTTCTAGCTGCTTTTTAATATGTCTGTTCCCCTTTGGTTTTGATTGTAAATTCCAGCCCAGAGCAGTGTGACGTTTCCCAAGAAAGACTCTGGTGAAACTGGTACACTAGAACCGTAAAGAGCTGATTGGGACTTTATTAAGTGGAGGGATGTTGCCTTTCCAGAATTTATTAATCAGAGTATTAAACCAGAAAGTGTTTTTTCCACTAGTGCAAACATTATGAAAATTGGAAATTAAATTTCCATCCTATGGCAAATCTGGAAAATTTAATATTTACAGACCTTTAAAACAAGAATGAAAAATACAAAGGATCAAAGCTTTAATAGAACATAATTCTAAAAATTTAAGCTGATGATTTTGAGGCCAGATGAGCATCCAGCCTGGTTTTGAACACTTCCAGGGATAGGGCATCCACAGCTTCTCTGGGGAAACTGTTCCAGTGTCTAACCACCCTCATAGAGAAAAAATTTCTTTCTGATATCTAATCTAAATCTACCCTCTTTCAGTTTGAAGCCATTACCCCTCCTCCTGTGACTACCTGCCCTTGTAAAAAGTCCCTTTCAGCTTTCTCGTAGGCCCCCTTCAGATACTGGAAGGCTGCTATAAGGTCTCCCAGGGAGCCTTCTCTTCTTCAGGCTGATCAACCTCAATCTTCCTGTGTTACCTTCCAATTTGCTCCATGACCATTATAAACTCCATGTTCCTGCTCATTGTGTCTCCCCACCCCACCCCCCGTGGGAGGCTCAGTTCTTCCCAACGTGGAGACAAGCTTTTCAAAATCAATATTGTGACCACTTTTCTTGACAGAATTTGCAGGCAGGAGTTGGTGAGCCTGCCAACACTGGACTAGCAATTAAACCAGAGCAACACTCTTACGTGTTCAGAAATGAATATGATGTGACATCTAGACTTATTTTTCTTCTAGGGATATCATGACAAATTATTCTGCTCTTGTTTATCTCAGCACAGCCTGCAAAGCCATGAAGATTATTCAAGTCACTCTGGATTTGCTGTGGGACAAAGAACGCAGGATGTGGCTAGATCCAGCAAACATATTTTTCAATCAGATTTCCATAAAATTTCCCCCCCCACACCTCAGACACACACAAAGAAAATAATCATAATATTGAAATAGAGCTGGTTGTGAAACTTCCTTTTGTCCTGTGAGAACTTCAGATTTCAAAAGTTTTCCTGTCAAAACTTGATAATTTTTGCAGTCCAGTAATGTGTGAAAAATTCAGAATGGGTCATTTGAGATATTTTTTGTCTTTTAGGTCCCTTTTAAAAAGTAAAGCAAAAGTAGAGCAATAAGATTGTTAAAGCAAGAGTAATTTCAAAGCAAAATTAAAATGTTTTCTTCAAAGAAGCTCACAGCTGTATACCACAACTTCAAAAAACGTTCTTTTTTTTTCTTTTCTATTTTTTTAATGGCAATTTTTTAGCAACTTAAAGGAAATGGCTGCAGCTTGGTGAATCGGAGCTCTTTCTAGGAAAAAAGTGTTAGCAGAAAATTCTGAGCCAATTCTAATCCACAAATTCCGCCGTTCCTCATTTCCTGAACAAGCAAGTGTGAGAAGGAGGAAAGAGAGAGAAAAATGCACCAAGGGTTGCCAATGAAATGAAAAGCGCCAGTTTTAGACTCTTTTATTTTCCCTTTTTTTTCCTCCAGTGTCCTAGTCATCTCTTGAGAGCCCCTCGCCCTGCTCTCTGCTGTTCTGCAAGGGAAGGGGAGTAGGAGCTGCAAAGATGAACCCTACACATGGGATAGAAGCAAGTCTACTTGGACGTCTTATAGGGAAGGAGTTGTGGAATGGAGAATTAGTGACTTGCCCTGGTCTACAAGAATTTAGCAAGGACTTCAGCCTCACCTGGCATCCGGATTAATAGCCAGAGCACAAGAACAGCCATCCACTGCAATTCCTGTTCACTTGCTAATCATGTTTCTGCGATAGCACTATTTATATTGGAAAGTGGTTGCCTCCCTTTTCCCCTCCTTGTTTTTATACATTTGTCCTATTCCTAGCCCAATCTATTTAAAATGGAGTAGAAATTTTCTGATTAAGCAGTTTTTGAGAAAATTTGAGACACTGAAAAATCCAATTTCAGTGAATTTTCTCTAAAATGTGGGTAGGAACTCAGCTATTAACCAGGCCCTATTCCTTGATAAAACTACTGGGTTTCCACTCCTCAGGACCCCATTATATGCTCTCTTCCAGAATGGGAAGTTGAGGATTTCCAAACCACTTAGACCACTGCAGTAGAGATGGTTGGTTGTATTCTGGGAACTGAATTATATTGAGAGCTTCGTTACTCCAGCCCTTGATATTTCTGGACTCTTCTGCAAAAATGGAAAGAATTTTCCCCATTTATTCAAAGGCTCTCTAGGTGTCCAAACTGTGTTCAATGCAGGAGAAAGCTGCCCATCCCATGGAGATAGCTCAAGGTGCAGCAGGAGGAATCAGGGAGGAAATTACTCCGTTGATGGTGGGAGGGAACGCAACCCACACACCCTCCGACAGAAAAAGTTCAATTTTTCCAGGTTTCTTTCCTTGGAAAGATCAGTTCAGATTTTCTTGTTTGTGTTCTTTTTCAGTTTAAACTGGGTTTTTACTGAATACTGGAAATTTTCTGCATTGGACCAGTGTCATCATAGACAACATCTTGCTCTTTTTGCCCAAATATTTTCTTTCATTGAGAAGATGGCAGAAATGATAACAGCAAATAATAAAACCAAGGACTTCAATCATTGCTTAACTGAATCCCACCCCCAGCAATTAATATGCCATAGGAATCATTCAGTAGCAGGTTTGAAAGAAGAAGATGCCTGTACATTAATTTCTGCTTGTTTTATAAGTTCAGATCTAAAACTAAGTCCTTGTGTACAGTAAAACAATGATTGAATCTGTCTACATGATAATAATGGAAGGTGAAACCCACATAATTGCAGTGGAAGGAAAGTTGAGGTGTGGGCTAATGCTAACGTGGAGGAACCTGCATTTACAGAGCATGACTCAAACCCTATTAAATAAGATACTTTCAGGGAGAGGAGCAACTGCTGAGATCTCAGATGGGCTATCAGGGTCATGCTCCTTACCTTGGCCTTTCTCTTTGAACTATATAGAACTTATCCTGCAAATGCATATTAATAGCTTTTTTTTTTCCTATTTTTTTGATATTTTTATCAAATGCTCTTAATAATATTTGAGTACAAGCCCCATGTTTTCCAGTCTCTGCTCCATTGTGGATGGAGGGTGCCCACATCACTGTAAATACATTTGTTGTAACAGAATATATGGAGGGTCTGAATCCAGAAATTGAAAATTTTTAGGTAGCAGTTTACCCCGAGTGAGCTGTTTTGGGATGGCTGATCTCTTCTATCAGGTAACTGCAAGATTCTTTGAGGTAATGAAACACTCAGGGAAAGAAATTCAAGCTGCTCTGCCTTTTCTGTAGAGCAGGAGCCCCACGAAGCACTTAGCTCATCCTGAGTCAGGACTGAAGCCTGGAAGTAGGCAAAACCTGTGGGCTGTTAGGATGAGGGAAACTGGAAACAGCCTCTCGCTGTCAGATTTCACTCATTCATGTTAACCCAAGGTTTCCCCAAAGGCTGCAGAACAAATTCCTTCTGTGCAGGAAGTGCTCGGGCTGTGAAGGAAAGTGCTAATCCAGAAGTTCAAAGCCTGTGTGAGGAAATATAATGCTTCCTCCAGAGACTTTTCAGGGGAGAGTGGTTGACCACAAGAAAATAGAGGCTCCTGCGGCTGATCGTAAGCCGGCACGAGAGGGCTGTTGAGGAGGCACCTAGGAATGACTGCCATGAATCAGCAGGGAGGGAGAAGCTCAGGCCAGGCCTTAGGAGATGCCTGGGCTCTCTGCCGCCTCTCAGACCACTGGAATCCTGCAGAGAAACAATGAGGAGACAGAGGAGTCTGGGGACTGTGGGAATTCAAGGCACTACAGATCATGATGATGGCTGGATTGACACAAGTGCCATGTAGACATGACGGTGCCTGCTGTGAGCAGAGACCTGAGCTCTAGTCCAACAGTGCTATGTCATGTAAAGGTAAAGCACTGATTTTCTTCCTCTCCTTGGTATTTAAAGACAGAATGATCTCGTGGGCATGAGTTGCTTTGATCTATTTCTGTACAATGTCTGTTTCAGTGAAGCTGAATTTCCTCTGTATTTTTCCCACGTGGAAGCCGTATGGATCCAAACCTAGAGCTCATCTCATTAAGAGAAGTTCAGGGTTCATTCATAGCTCCAATAACTTCAGAGGGTTTTTCTCTAAGCACCACCCCCCTCCTTAGCACAGACAGAGCTCAGGACTGAGAATCCAAATGGAACTTAAGTTCCTGAAAAGCAAAAAATTTTAACTCGCCTTGATGTGCTCACTCAATTTTGGATCTTTTCTGAACTGAGATTTTTCTGGGGTAACTGGTACCACATTCAGAGCACTTTTGTGTTTGAAAGCACTGATAACATATTATGTCAGCATATAATTGTAATAAAAAAATGTCAGGATGAGACTGAGAAATAACTTACCTTACCATTTTTTCCTCCTTCCAGAATAAGATCAACCCTACCTACAACGTGCTGGATATCTGTTTTCTAACTAACTTGCTGAAGCCTCTGTTCATAGAAATTTCCCAATAAACTTTGACATGCCTACATTGGACAGATGAATCCACCACTTGGCTGCTTGAGAAGTATGGTAATACTGTTTAGGAATGTTTTGACTTCACTTTTTTGGACTGGAGAAGGTGGATATGTTGAAACGGAATACTTTCTTAGGAATGTAAAGGTCCTGGTGAAGCTTTCTTCATGGAAGGTTTTTCCAGCCGAGTTTCTGAGCGCAGTGGACGTACGAGATTTCCCCCAAGAACAGACATTTCCTGCCTGTCAGGGATCTTGGTCATTTTCTGCATAAGTTATCCCTGCTCAGGCTCTCCCTCTGCCTAAGTCAGATGAATTACTTGAAACTGAATCTCTTGTGACTTGGGTGAATATTTTATCTACCAACCTGTTGCCTCCTTTTAGTCAATTCTCCTGTGGTGTTTTGAACCATTTCTTCTCCCATTTTAGCTTTTCTAAATAGTCTTGGTTTGAACTCAGTATGGACTGCACACCAAAGGAATGTCTTTCCCTTTCCTAAATAATCTATTTAGCTTTAATACAACACAACGAGGCTGATAGCATGTGGCTTTTGGAATAAGAGTCATAACACCTCCTCCAAAACAATTTTGTGATGTCCCCTTTGGGATTACACAGGTTGATCATGTGTTGGCTTGAAGTCTGGGCTGAAACTGTTTCAGCTCAATTGAAATCAACTTTCCAAATGTATTTACTCAGAGTGAGATCCATGAAGTGCAAACACCCCAGGCCTAATGGTGCATGGAAAATAGAAAACACAACTCCTACTCGTTTGCTGTGATAAATGATCACCTCCGAATCCTAATGACCATGGCAGTCTATCAACGTGCTCAGCTCCTACCCAGCACCAGGTGAATGGTGGTGGTGGGTGAGTGTGGAGCTCAAATTATATTGCTGATCTTGGCAGGGCCTGGATAATTTAACAAGCCTGATTAGATACTAAATAAATATTGGCTTTGCAATATGCTCACCAGTGTTTAACTTGGATAAAAGAGGCCGCAAATACTGTTGCACTGGGTGATCTGGCAATAGGCACAAACACTTTAAAAGATCCGTTCAGCCTGTGACAAAAGTGTATGAGAAGGAAATTTTGGTGGAATCATGTTTTTCCCTAATGAAAACCCTCTGTTCCGCAGAAACTGAAGAAAATCAGTTAGCTCTTCCCCTCATTACTTCAATTTGCATGTTACAGCAATTTGAAGCTCAACTGACTTTTTGTGAAAAAATGAAGTCCCCCAACAGACCCTGGATGACAGGTTAACAGTTACGGACAGTTTCACAATGATGTAGGGAATTTCGTGATCCCACTTAAATCACAGAGTGCGCTGGAACAAGGAAGTGCAAAAATTAATATATCATCAGAAACCAGGCTTTGTGTGAGCCCCAGCATCCTGCAGATATCTTCTTTTAATGCTGTATTCATCGGCTTTGGTGAAGTTTTCAGTGGTAAGGCTCATCCCATCTGGCTGCATGCATACAGTAATTTAGCATCATTTGAGGTGCCTGTAAATTATCTCAAATGCGGGAGCGGCAGATAGGATAGAAAATGGAAGGGAGAACCAACACTTTTTGGAGCAGGAAATAGGAGAAAGGTATTTTAAGGTATTAATGATACCTTAAGACCTTTAAAATGCTCCATCTTTAGGTAACTGAATCCTGCTCTGTGTATCTCCACTTGAGCTGGGTGTTTATTACAGCCAACCAACCCTTAGCCAATATTGCAACTGTAAGAACCACATTTGGGTAAACTTAGGACCAATTGGAGAAAGTCTGGGGAGGAATTATTGGAAAGAATAGAAGTTAAGAAAAAAAAATGATGTCAGGCCAAAGGAGAGAGGATTTATAATCTAGAGAGTCTGAGGGAATAAGCAAAAGTCTTTTACAAAGAAAAAGAAAACAATCAGCTTTCCAGATCCATATGTAGATCAGACATGAAGTCATGAACATCAAATTCAGCCAGTGTAAGCAGACTTAGAAATAATGATGATGATGATGATGATGATGATGATGATGATGATAATAATAATAAGAAGAAGAAGTGATAAAATGACCATACAGCACCCACACAACAGTAAAGGTAACAAAGGTCTGGAACTGACTACGTGGAGAGGAGGAGCCATTGTCTCTTTGTCAGCATATTTAGAAGCTGCTGGACAGTCAAGGAAAGTATAATTGGAAATGTTTCGGCCTTTAGTCTTATAAGGACTCCTCCATCTCTGTTAATACCTGATTCTCTGTCCCCTGGCAGATAACACAGGACTGGTCTTTACAAGTATAAATCAGTGTTGTTCAATCATGTCAACAAAGTTGTGCTAATGTACTTCCATTGTAGGTTTGTTCTCAGGATCACCCATATAATGACAGCCAAGACAAGACAGCTACTCAGCTTTTTTAAACTAGACATAGATACTTTCACTTCAAGTTTTATTTTCCTTACTCAGTTAAGAGGTGTTGTCTTATCTTCCCATTTTAAAGGACCCACAAAAATTGAGTAAACCAGATCTTCCAGCCAGGCGTCACTGGCGTCAATGGCCCTCCTGCCTTACAGAAAAGAGGTCAGACTTCTCTCAGAAGAAACACTTGTTCACCAAGACTTTAGTATGATTAAGAGTTCTATTCAAAAATCACCTTTTCCCTATTCTAGATTTGAAATTCATTGCAAAGCTTTTTTGCATGATTTTTTGAGCCATCCCTCATGCCAGTATAAATCACGATGGGCTTGAGTTGAACTACATCCAGTTAGACCAGCAAAACTTTTAACACACTACCCTGCCCAATGAATTTTAATTCCAGCTAGCCACAAGGGGAATGTCAATCAACAAACCTGTGCATCAAGGTTCTTGTTGTTTCAAACCTCCCCCAAATTTATGTTCCCACAGGGCTGTGCAACGTAACACATTACCCCTGCTCCCAGTAGTGAGAAAACCAGATCCACAGCACCCTGGGTGCTTGTCAGCATCTAATCCTGCCAAACTAAAATCTCACTCTGGTTAATTAGGTGCTGCTCCAGGTGTTTGGTAACCATTTTCTTAGCCTAGCCCCTCCAGGATCAAGAAACGAAGGGGGAGGCTCTTCCCCTTCCTCCCTCCCTCCCTCCCTCATCTCATCTCCAAGCTCTGGTCCACAAGGAGAGATCGAGCATGAGCTGAAGAGATGTGTGTGCTTCCACTCCCCCTGGCACCATAAATTATATGGGGTAAAGCATTACCTAATTCATTTAACTTGTCATGTTTTGCTCCCCTCAGCGGAAAACTCAATGATTTTAAGAGCAAATGTTTGGGGCTGTGATGGTGGAGGTTTTGTGTTAAACTGGGAAAAAAAAAAAAGTGGGATTGAAGGGAGAGCTGGCCAACAGGTAGGTCTCAGAAACTTAAGGTTCAGTAGTTTCTGTCTTACCCTGGAGAAGACCTACATGGAAGTTGTTCCTGGCACTGCCAGATTTATGCCAAATGAGGTCACATGTAATGTTAATGTTCATATCTCCACTGAATATTTCTTGTAAGTAATTGTATGTACAAGTGTATACCTGTGTCCACATGCTCACCCAGGCATTAGGCATTCTTCAGCTTTTTTTTTTTTTTTTAATCATCCAAAAAAGGTGTTATTTTGTCATGTTCCGCTTCTTAAGGATCCAAGCTTATAAAGCAACTGAGTCAGTGCCTTTCCTATAGAGTAGTTATGTTGACTTCCTATTTTTGCAAATAAGGGACTTGTAGTCCTCACTTCCTTTATTTTCACTATATGCATATGTATATTTTTGCAGTCAAATGTATGTACAGACCTGGCCATGTATGAGTGAAAGTCTAGCTCAAGACTGGGCTAAAATGCCCTTCCAAAATACTTTCCACTTAAGTTGAGGGAGGCAGAACCTCAGAGAAGATACCTTCCACTCTGTCTTGTCTCTTGGGGGCGGACTCTTGTCCTCCAAAAGTACAAGTACAAACGCAAGTACAGAGGACAACCCATAATAAAAAAAAAATTGCCACCTGACATCCTCCTCACCTGCAAAAAAAAGGTTTTCTCTAGCTTTCAAGGCTCACCAACCATTTTACTTCATCTCACCATGGTATTGCATCTGGTTTCATGATCACATGATGTCTTCCTCTACAAAAATCTCCTTTGTGGCCCTTCAGAAGCTGTCACAGCTGACAAGATATCTGTAAAACTCTTAAAACCGGAAGATCATACACAGACCCTAAATTTCCCAGCTTCTAGCTGTGGGCAGAATCCTCCCTCCCCCCGGTTTCTCAGTTACACACAACTTGACTTGTGCCTGACCACTCTTTCTGGGATGCCCAGGGGAGAAGCTGTTAAAAAGAGAGGCCCAAAGGGCGTAATGTAGTTTTTCTTCTGTGCATAATTCACCACCTTGTTCCCATGGGCTTTGCTACAGCGCAAAATAAGCCTTTCCCACTGACAGTGAAAAGCCTTAAAACCAGTTACAAGACTCCAGGCTTTCCTGGCTCTCTCCTAGAATTGATGCCAGCTCTACATTGAGGTAGAACCATCTTACTGGAGATAACACAGTGGGTGGGGTTGGAATAACTCAAGAGCCTGTATTCCTCAGTTGTCGTGAAACTTCCTTCCCTACCCTCATTCCCCTATCCTGCAGCCAACACTTGATTTTTATTGCTGTGCTGGTTGCCATGGAAATAGCCTAAAAAGAGGTAAGGTAATGTTGCAAGGCTAAATATAAGCAAAGCTTTGAGAGAACTTAGTCTTAGGAGTCCCTTGTGGCTGCTCTCAGAGCTCGTATCGCTGTGCTGCCCAAATGAGACCCCAGGAGGGTGTTCAACTGCAGGAGGCCACCATGATTTACAATTACAGGGGACAAACAGCTAGAAAAGGACTTATCTGCTTTTAGAGAACTTCCAGTCCGATAGGTACAATGTAGGTGGCAAGGTCCCTTGGAAAGGAAGGATTTGTTTATTTTGTATTTGTTTGCTACAGGTGAAAGTAAAACCCACATCCACTGTTGAATGGGATGGTGTCTCAGGATGCTTCACAGAATGGCCTCATGGTTGCCAATGCCAGTCACTTTGCCCTTCCTAATGCTACAGAGTAAGTGTAAGACCTTTACAACAGAAAAAAAAGAAAATACATACCTTGGGAAGAAGAGCAGTAAGGAGAATCTCTCCTTTCTGGAAGTCTCGTCCCAGGGAATATATGAAGAAATGTTCTGATGGTCCTGCAGGCATTTCCTTTGCTCTCTGTGTAACATTTGTCAGCCAAAATGGGTACAGAATATCCTAAATAAAAATAAACGTGAGGAATTTGGATGGTAATGATGGAAAAAGTCCTTCCCTGAAAGGTTTTAAGCAGCAAATGAGGGTGAATGCTGCAACAATAATTTACCTCATGGCAAAGGGGACTTGCCTGTGACAGCAGAGCAGGTCTGGTTCCATCCATGAAGAGGAATCTGCTGATACTTTCAGGGAATATGGGATTATTGGAGGGATCCTCAAATTTCTGCTTCATTGTAGGAATTGTGTACTATGAGGCCTGGTTGACATCCTCCCTGGAGAGATGAATTCATGACTCCACCACTCTTTTTCTCTTGAGACAGGGTGCTTACACCAGTCATACCTCCTTCTAGCAGCTGGCCAGGTTTTAGTTTATGCACACTGTTTTGAAGAGAAAATAGTGAAAAAAAAAAAAATGGACCATATGACTGAGAAAGGCATCCTCAACTATTTTGAGTGCTGTATTACCTCAGTTGCAACCAGCCCTCGGAGCAGTTTGAGGACAGCATTGGGTTCAAGCAGTCAGATGAAATGCAACAGCTCACCACAAGAGAAGCTGAGCCAGAGCTCTGAGGTTATTAGTGGTGTCTCAGTGGTGGATTTAGGTTCCTAAGAACCAGCAGAACCATCAGCCACAGGAGCTAAAACTCAAGCATTCTTCAGGACTACGTTCATCAGGACTGTAACCAGCCATCCTGGCTTTGGAGCTGGATCCTGGAGGTCAGCTTTTCTGGTCAGAGCCACACACAGTGTCAAAAGTATTATTTTTTTCCCCCAGTTAGGCAAGTTGCCCAGACTGTGCCCTCATTTATCCTGTAGTAACCTCACAACATTAGCAAGTGTCTCCATGGGGATCTGAGGACATTTAGCACCTCTCAGAGGGGACTGAGATTTTGCCAGACCTGGCCCTAAAGCTTTATTTTTCTACCAGAAACCCTTTTTGCAAACAGTTTGCGGAAGCTGTCAGTAACCCTGATGGGCTGAAGGTTGTTAGCAATTTGGTTTAACAGCTCCTTGTGGTTTTTTTTTCTTTTTTTTCTGCCCCTTAATTGAAGTGGAAAACAGAAATTCCTGTCAGCATGTGTGCATCTGCTGCTGAAATCTGCCAACAACATCACATGGCATTCATCATGTCTTGCAGAGCAGCGGATCCCTGAGACCTTTCCCAGAAGCTCTTTTTTGAGGAAGGATGGTACAGGCACTTCTGGAAGTCCACTCTTTACGAAGATCCTCGGGGCACTGTGGGAGCAATTAGGAAAGAAATGGTGGGAAGAAAGATCTTCTGAGGTCACAGCAGATTTATAAGGGTATTTTTTTCCCAGGCTCAAAATAGATAATTTCTATAAACTGCAAAACAACTGATGTGGGGTCTTGTGACTATTGGATAGCACTCGGGAGATATCTGTCTCTGCCATGAACCTGTTGAATGGTCTTCAGTGACTCATTTTGCATCCCTGGGCCTCCATTTCACCATCTATAAATTGAGGGTAATGGTAACAATTTCCTTTCCAGTGTTTTGAGAAGTATTTACAATACAGTTCAATACTCAAGACTATTGGCAACTTCTGTGATTCTCTCCCCTCTCCAAATGCATAACTGTGTGTGTTTCATTTAATGTTCCTGCACCAAACTGTGGAAAACAATATGGTCTGTGTAGTGCTTTTCAGAGGGGAAAGAGAAGGAAGAAAAAAGAAAATGAAGGAGAGGGCTCCAATACATGATATTTGGAGCTGCCCAGCTGCGTTTCTAATGTTGTGTCTCAGACACTGGTCAGGTTCCAGAGGCAGAAGTTCCTTCCAACCCAATCTGGAAGGGAAGAAAGCCACTGTCAATAAACACATAAGGGGCACTTTTCTCTTAATGAATTTGGAGAGAACCTCTCATTTATTTTTTCAGGGGAGTTTTGAGGCAAGCTGGCTACAGGCTGCGGCTGGGGTCAGGTGTGTGCCTGCCAGATCTCTAAGTGAAAAGCTTTCTCTGGGAGTTTTGTCTAAGCTGGAAGACCTATTCCATACATGGTGTGTAGACCCATCTACTATGTTCTCTGAGTTAAAGAACACAACATGGGTCAAATGACGGGTAAGAGGTTGGCACAAGAGGTTATGTGCTAAAGGAATGGCCGCACTCTGAGGTTGCAGAGATGAGTCATGCCATCTGTGCAGAAGTGACTTCTCTGTGAGGGAAACTGTGGTCTAGGCCCATTTTGGTGAACATGCTTGCCAAGTGCTATGGGTGGCATCCTGAAGAGTGAGAGAAGATGAAGTATGGTACGAGGACAGGCAAGGAAACTGTGGAGTTGATACAAGTGAGGCTTACACAGGATGACTCTCATGCGAATATCAGATTTGGATTATCCAAGTTCACCTGGGATAGTTCAGACCATTTTAGGGCTGCTCCAATTTATGGACTGTCACTGTTATCTAGAGAGCAGATGGAAACCTTTGAAAACCTTTAAAAACAGTGTCATCAGAGCCTTTCCTGGCATTGATTTTATTTTGGGGCTTAGATCTTGGCTGTGCTAAAGCCAATGAGGGATTTTACTGTTGATTTTAGTGTGGTTCGGCCATAGGATCTCTCCTTCTTGAAGAAGTTTCCAAGCTTGAACACAAAACAGAACAGTAATGCAAAGGAGCTGCTGTTTTCTATAATTGCCTTCATTGCTGACGTTCTATTTTTCTTCAGTCAATCAACTCCTGCCTTAATTACACTTTAGAGAGCCTATGGACACCAGTATTTGCAGGGCTGATTCCCAGAAGCACTTACAAACCTGCCTTGTTTTTAAATGGACTGAATTGTGTTGCCTGTTAAAATAAATGCACTTGTCAAATCCCTTTCTTCAACAGCCTTGCCTTACACCTCGCCTTGACAGTGTAATAATGTCTGTAAAAACAACCTAAAGGCCACTTTCTACCTACAGCCACTCCTCAGTCCTCAAATTAATGGTAAGAAGGGGATGGGGGAGCGAGAAATAATAAGCCTGCCCTCTGGGATAGTGTCACAGGGCTCAGACCCTTTGGCATCACTCACAAAGACTAGGAGAACTGTATGGACTTGTGAAAATGGTGTGGGAAAAGAAGCTAAGAGGAACCGATGGAAATATTACATGAAGATTATTAAGGGGAGGGGAGAATTTGTGTGTTCTGTTCCTGATGTGAGGTTTGGGACTCTGGGATGAATGGCCTGTTTGGCGCCTGATGGTGCCAACCCAACAGTGATGTTGTGCTATGTGCTCTTCTGTGTCTCATCCATGCAGTGCATGAGTTACCACAGCCTCTCTTCTGCTCCCTCCCCACTTTACACCTGACCTTGCAGGGGAGATCAGACTGCATTAGGATCTGCTCCATACAGCGTTTGTACCCTGGATGGGGCTTTGAGTAACCTGATCTGGTGGGAGGTGTCCCTGTCCATGGCAGGAGGGTTGGAACTCAAGGATCTTTAAGGTCCCTTTCCCTTCCAACCCAAACCATTCTATTACTCTATGATTCTATGCTGAAGACAAGCCTGCTGGGGATCTCAGAAGCATGGGATGATCAGAGGAAGCCCTCAGCCCTGCAGTGGGTGTGGGTATTTCCCACATCCCTTGTTGTCCCATCAACAGAGAACAGGAGGGCTCACTCACAGGGAGGGCTCCCTGCTGCATGGTCTGTGCACCAGGACTATCCCATGCTCATGTTACCTGTACGCTGCTGCACGTTGACTTCTTGGCTCCCCAACAGCCTGATTTCAACCTTGCTTCAGGGCCTCTAATGCTGAAGGGCCTCTCAGGAGGTTCAAAACCATGCTCTGGTGCAGGGTGACAATAGCAGTGCCCAGCTGTCCTGTTGCCTTCTCCTTCAGTAAATCCCTAAGAGCTTTATATTGGAGAACTGAGTCTTCTCAACAGTGAGGGAGAAACCGAGGCACAGAGGGATGACATGACTCGTCCAAGATAATGTATCAAGCTGGTAGCAAAGACAAAAAAAAAGTCTATTTTCTTCTGCATCCCAGTTAGATGAAGCTGAATGCTTAAATCCCGTGTTATCTCCTATTTCTAATGCAGTTGTAACATAAAGGAAGAAAGAGTTCTGGAGAGTCAGCATGAATTATACTCCCCCATCCAAGATCATATTTACTCTGGTACCTCTCTAGCTGTCAGCATCTGGATTTGAAGCCTTCTCTTGTGCCCCTTCACGAAAGAAGCCCAAAGGAGCGCCTTTCGCACACCTCCTGGTGCAGCCAAAGAGTTAAATCACTTCCCATCACTGAGTGGGATCTAGAAACAACTTTTCCTACTGCATCCGCAGCTGCCAACAGAACTCAGTGACAGCTTTATAAATCACACCTGAAGCAAATAAAAATGCTGTGTTCAAAATGAGCCCTTATCTCTTTGTGTTTGCATTTGGCTATTTTGTTTCTAAAGGTCACGGGTGGAAGCAGAAGGAGCCGTCACGGGGTGATGTATGTTGCCTTTGGCAGTGGGTGACTAATTTGCTGTTAGGGCACAGTAACACGAATGTGAATGGTAAAAGTGGGGGCGGAGGGAGAGAAGAGGTGAGAAAAGTTATGAAGCAAGCACGTATGTTAACAAAAAGTGAAAGGAGGGAAAAAAAGGTATCTACATAGCCTCCAAAAAACATCAACCCCCATGTAGCTGTTGAGGAAAAATGCAAAAGACAGATGTAAACCAAGGATTTCAGCCAGCTTCTGTCTTATTTTTTGGTAAATGATGGAGAATCGCTCCCTTCTGCATCCAGGAGGGGAAGGTTCCCTTTGCCTGGTACCTCTAAGATGCCATCTTAATCTAGTTTGGATATTCACTGCACACTTTATCAGGGGTCATCATAATAAAAATGCCATATTTATTTACATACTCACTAACCTTTAATGAGTGGGAAGTGGGAGGGGAGCTATTACAGAGCAACAGCGATTACACTTGCTAAGGTCCCCTGGCAAGCCTTGGTGTTGAAGCAATCGAGCAAGCACAAGCAAGACCACTTTAATGTATGTCAAATTGGGTACCACAAACCTTAGTCACCTGAGAAAATTTAAGCCAATTCTTGTCCAGCTCAAGAACTCAAAGCACTTTGAAAACATGAAGGAATTAAACCCACATGTCCTGTCTGAGGTAGGTGAAGTATTTTTATCCCCATTTAATGGCTGGGTAAACTCAGACAGTGAGAGGTTAAGTGACTTGTTCAGTGTCACAGTTGGTTGGGGAATGGAGGAGGTGAAGCAACAGGGAGAGGCTGACCTGGGGCATGCATATGTGTGTGTGAATGCTTTTATGCACACTTGCCCGAGAGTTTCTTTCCCTATAAAGCACATAACTCTGTTTCACAGAGCGCTAGTTTAAAGTACATGCCTTGCGCAGGGAGTGGGGAAGGGAGCCTGTGGAGGAAAGAATCAAGATGAGGTCAAACAGGAACACAAGGACAAGTTGGCACAATAGTAGCTGGATAAAAGGATTAAGGAGTCGGCTGGGTTGTAGAAACAGGAAACACTGTCTCTTTCTGAAGCAATTGGAATTAGTTCAAAGTGCCCTGCGTGAGATGTAAAAGCCCTGGGCTTTGAGGGGAGTGGGCAGGCACAGCATACATGTTTAGATGTGACCCAGCAGAGCTAGAAGCAGGATAGAGCAGTAGTTCGGGCCAAGACTCTAAAACTACAGAGCTGAAATCCAGTTCCTTGCTTCTTTGATGCCTTCTTGGGTGACTTGAGCAAGCAACTGACAACAGGAATCATCTGCTTTCTCTTAGAAGTCTCAAATGGGCATGAATCAGCTGCCTCCCTGTGGCCAAAGGTCACTGGAGGTGTCAAAAAGCATGAGACTTTGATAGAAGTCTGTCAGATACAAGACTTAGAGAGAACCCAACCCTCTGGAGCACCAACTGGAGGTCATGTTGACAGTCCATGGTTTCTCAAATGGTACTAGCTGCCTATTTGGGCACCTGAATCTTCCCTTTTACTATACGAAGACCATATAGGTCAGTGTCTCCATGTGAACTAAGGCTGTACATGTGTGCATGGACAATTGTATTTGAGATGTCTTGGCTTCCAGCTGCTGATCCATGTTGCCATAGGTCTCCTTTGGTAAGCTCCATGTCAATGTGTAGACTGTTTTTTTTCCACACCAGGCACCTCTACTTAGACAACAGAATTAAACCCTTAATCAGTACAGTCAGCGTATCCCAAATAATGGTTCAGATCACCCTATACACCTAGATTTAGTCTATATTGGCCTTTGACTGACTCTTCAGCAACTACACAAGGAATATAGCAACACAGAGGGAGCTAAATCCAGCTGTCTAAATTTGCATGCTGAATGGCACTTAGAAAATCAGATGAGTTTAATCCTACATTTACACCCTTTAGTGTTCTATTAACATTTCCAAACTTTGAAAAGGGCTTGTGCTAAATACAGCAAAAAATAGGGGTGACTTGCATTCTCCATTCAGTGTCTGAGCAGTTGCAGGCGCTCCAGCATTTCTTTCGGGAAGATGGATTGTCTCAGGCAACAGTTAAAACAAGTCAGTGGACCAAGATTGTTGTCTGGGCTTGTGAAGGGATAAAAGAAGGGATGACCATTAGCCTGGACAGATAACCCAGTATCCTAGTTCAGAAAGACGTGGAAAGCCTACTCTTTCTGTAATGATTTACTATTTAAGCCTCATACCGCTCCAAAATGTTGACCACAATAAGTTGTTCTCATTAAAATAAGTTCAGTCAATGGAACAAAAGTTAATTAAATATCTCTTACACCAGAAAGGAAACTAAATTATTAAATACTTTCAATCAGACAAAGCAAGTAGAATAAAAACATAGTTTAGGAGCAGCGTTGAATAGCCCCTTGTCAACATGTCAGTATAAAACAGTCCTTGGGGAGGGTGCAGATTTACAAAGGGAGCTGTAGGGAAAGAGGCCCAAAGCTGATGTCAGTTCTCTTCCATCTCTTGGTCCTCTTGTAAACCATTCTCCCTGTCAGCACCATGACGTCAGAAATAGCACTATCATCAGGCCAAGAGAGTGCAAAAAGGGATTGAAACTCCTTTTTGGGGTTGTTGGGTCCAGGCTGTCTTTGGAGACAACTGGGATTTGTGCATCGCTGGGTGGCTGAGATGTCCTTGATGTGTCTGGAACTATGATACAGTGTGTGCCCACCTGCTGTGGCTCCAGAGAGGAGCTACACACCTCTTCTTACATGAAGTAAGATACAGAAAATATCCTCTGTATTCACACATAAATGAATGAAGGGGAAAATCTGAAATATTTTTGGGGGTGGTTTAGATATCAAGCATTTAATTTTTTTTGTTTTAAATAATACTTTGACACCTAATTAAAAAAAAAACCAAACCCGCCATCTGGCTTACATATGGAATAAAATTACTTCCTTCATTTTCAGCCTAAGAATTATTTTTAGGGTAGTGGATATTTTTTTTCAGCAAGAAATAAAAAAACAACTCATTTTGAAGTCAACTTTAAATAGTATCCCACTCTTTATTGCAATTCCTTAGCACCAGGTCCCCCCAACCCAGTTCCATAAGCTTTGTTTTGAACCTGGAAAAGTACACATAGTGCACAGAGGTATCATTCGACTTATGATCATTGGTTTTCACTCCTCTCTGCTGTTTGATTGCTTTTTCAAAGCTATCACCTGCATGAACCTGCAAATCACAAACCTGACGTTAGCCATCACCCTCCCACCGTGATGTCAGTTTGCTGCTATGGAGACAGTGACATCATGAGGATGTCTGGCAGATGAAAAATTTCAGGTGATGAAAAAGCAATGGGGATCAGACACACTTCTCTGAAACACAGATCCTGTTTGATTTTCCGTGCTTGTTCTGAACTGAAATTGTGCATTGTAGAAGAAATATCTCATTTTGGATAGAGAGAGAATAGAAGCGTGGCCATCAGGTTAAGGGAGGTGATTCTCCCCCTCTACTCCACTCTGGTGAGACCTCACCTAGAGTATGGTGTCCAGCTTTGGATTCCTGTTAGAGCTAGTCCAGAAGAGTCCACGAAGATGATCAGAGGGCTGGAGATGATCACAGGCTAAAAGAGTTGGGTTTGTTCAGTCTGGAGAAGAGAAAGCTCTGAGAAGACCTTATAGCGTTCTTCCAGTACCTAAAGGTGACCTACAGGAGTTTTTCTCACCCAGTGTACAAGGCTTTTGTAGAAGTCTCTTACATGTTTAAGATAGTTCTTTGTTTTCCCCACCAGCTTTTTATTCCCAAAATAATTAAAAAACCCCATTTCCTTCTGTCTTTGATCATTTTTTAAAAACCTCTGATCTTTTTTGCTATACCCTATTCCCCACTCATCTCAAAACCATTTTTGAAACACAAATAGTGATAAAAATTACCCAAAAATGCGGGTTAGAGAGGCAGAAGAAGGACATATAATCTAATCTAATAACTAGGGCACATAAGCATGAATTTTGTAGATTTAGCCTAAGTCTTGCCTGTTAACTCTTCCATATGGGCCACCTTGAGATACAAATGATTTTGCTTTCCTCAGAAACACATTTAACCCTTGACCTCTTCACAGAGGCTGCCAAAGAGATGACTGGTAGCTCCAAAAAACCAGTAGTGGTTTGGACATGACATACATCCATCTAGGAGGGACCACCAGTTTGTCTTTATGGAAGCCAGCAATCCCAGACACCTCCGAAAACTGACCTTCTGAAGCTGTTGGCCTTTGCCACCTTGAACCACTGACCCAGAAGACTGGATGGGACTTAAAACCCATTTGCTAAATATTGGGTTTGTATTGTTTTTGCCTGATCCTCCCCATTGGGATTCCTAATAGAATTACTTGCGCCGTGTGTAGCACCAAGGCAGTAATTACAGATCTCGCATTTGACTGTGCTTCTGCTGAGGCTGAGCAAATAGGATTAGAATTCTTCGTCCCAAATCGGCAGTGCAAATTAAATGTTTATTCTTTCATGTAGGGAAAATGTCAGCTGTTTCAAATTACCTGCGAAAAAGATCTCAAATGATTGGGAATAGTGAAAGATAAAAGTCCGATTTCTGATTGAAAATGTTCTGTAGATCTGGGGGTTTTTTTCTACCCTTTTCCTCTGTTTGGATTGAGATCAACCCATTAACTGAATACTTTTAGGCTATTCTCTATTTTTTCTTCTTCTTTTTTTTTTTTCTTTTCATTTCTTAAAGTCAGTAAGGTGCTTTAGTCAAAACTGATCATTTTATTTTTATAGTCTGTAAAATTCCAGGCTTAAAAGGATACTGTCAAGTTACATTTGACTTCAAATTAAGTTTTGGGCTGGGAGTCAGGAGACATGAATTCTAATCCCAGAGACCTGCTGTGTGACCTGCTTCACCTCTTTGTACCTCGGCATGCCTCTAGGTAAAATAGAGATACAATGCTCCTTTCTGCAATGACCTGTATCTCCCATGATGGTCTCACACTTCCAGGCACCACAAGACAGCTTTGTCCCATTAAAGAAGAATGACATAGAGAGAAAGGTTATATAGTAGTCAAAGAAACAGGCTGCAGAGCTGCTTTTAGCATTACAGGGCCAAAAGTTGTCCCTATTGCAACTTTGCTGACGCCAAATGGTGCTGAACATAGTCCAATGTGTACACTTTGCTTCCTGAGGGACATCAGCGGTGAAACGCAGCCAGTTAGAAAATGCAACCCAAAGAAAATCAATCTCTGTGCTCCACCTGCCTGGACAAGTTCACTCCTATCCTTATCAGTGCTAGTCCCAGCTCTGACCTCACACAATTTTGAAAGTCACTGGTGAGGCTGTGGGAAGGACGCCAGCTTTCTGAACCCTGTAAAATTTTACCTCATTTTCTGTAGTATCCTATGTACTGTCTTGCTCTTAGGGTTATTCCAGAAGGGATGGATGGAGAATATCTTATTGCATGATGGTG
Source organism: Xenus cinereus (assembly GCA_025774025.1). Taxonomy (NCBI): domain Eukaryota; kingdom Metazoa; phylum Chordata; class Aves; order Charadriiformes; family Scolopacidae; genus Xenus; species Xenus cinereus. The sequence continues at coordinate 1,761,445 of JAOXJK010000012.1, forward strand.
GCAAAGCAGCGGGTATCTTCTAGAGAAACTCTTTTGTGTTAAGGGCTCTGTCAAATCAAACACTTCTCCCCTTCTCCTCCCATAAATCATGGAATCATAGAATGGTTTAGGTTGGAAGAAACCTTAAGGATCATCTAGTTTCAGCTGCTTGGCAAGGCAACCTTCCACTAGACCAGGTTGCTCAAAGCCCCCTCCAACCTGGCCTTGAACCCCTCCAGGGATGGGGCAGCCACAGCTTCTC
>JAOXJK010000012.1:1773246-1793485 GCA_025774025.1 Xenus cinereus
TTTTTCATCCATAAATTTTGGTAGGTTTGTGTTATTTATTTTCTAACAGAATAGGCCACCCCCCCCCTCTTTTCTTGCATGATAAAATGTTTGTTTAATCATAGCCATACTGAGCTATTGCTTCAAAGAACATTTGTGGTTGAGATTTAGTTACTAGAAAAAACATAAGAGTTGGTTTCAACATATGTATGTGCATTTATACGTTTGTATATACATATGTATATATTTTATATATATTATATATATACATATATGTGTATATATACATACATATACGTGTGTGCATTCGTATACTGTTATATGTGTGTACCCATTTCCCACAGAATGTTTTATATTTGAAGTTATATTTAATATATATCTAATTAGGTATGTATATATAAACTTGAATGTGTGTATGTGTGTGTGTGTAAATAAATGAACGCATGTAAGGAGAAAGAGGGGGAGATACGTGGCATAATGGAATGGCATTATAGCCTGTTAAATAGGTCATGGTCCCTCTGTTTCCCTCATGTCTTCTGGCTCCCTCTACATTAATAAGGCAATCATGGCCCTAGGTCTGGATCTGGCTCTTTGGCATAATTTTAGCTGCGGCCAGAGAACACTTCCCCATACAGGAACCAGCCACAACAAGTGACTCTCTGCTATGGACACAACTGCCCTTTTTGTGTGGCAAGGAAGGGAAATCAGCTCTGCAGGTGTGAACCATTAAGGTCTAGTTGATCTTTTGCCTACTGGGAGGAGGTGGTAATCCTCGTTACTAACCTCTTTCTTGAGATTTTGAGCACTGCAAGAGACAGGAGCACAGTAATTATAAATTGGAGTGTGCTCAAGCGTTAGTATGTGATAAGTATGTCCTGCATCCTATAACTTATATTCATCTTCAGTATAGCACCTGGGATGCTCAGGAGAGGACTACGCATCTCATCTTCAAGGTATACCACAATAAACTTGCTAAACCACATAATCTAGAATCTTTCGTGAGGGTTATATTTCAATGAAGCCTGAAAAGGACAGACAACTTTCTATAAGCAAAGACCCACTTTAGGCTGGATTTCCAAGTCCATATTCAGAGACAACAAGGAACCTGATTTCCATCAGAGCTGAAATCGACACAAGCTGCTGGGCTGTTTCTGCACTGGCACCAAACCTTGGTTGTTATTCCACTGCCTCAATGTGGATTTAGGACATCACACATGAGAGGTATTTTTGTTTCTTATGTTTTTTAACAGATGGCAAGAAAGACTAAAATCAAAAAACAGCAAAAGATTGCTTTAGAAATGGTCTTACAGGTATTTCAGAGTGTGTTAGGTAGGGCTGGTAACATGATGAGAGATGACTGCAGTGTGTTGGGACATGAGAAGGACTGCAGATGGACTCCAGAGTTAACTGTTCCATGGCCCATTTTCTTTTCTACTGAAATGGGGTTAATGCTAATTCTTGCCCTGGAAAAGCGTGAGGACAGTGGAGACAACTCCTCTTAGGAGGAATCAGCATGAGCGGGAAACTTCGCCCTGAACTACAGTCAGGGCAGGGTTTCCAGCTTGTAACTGATAGACCGGAGTCCAGATGAGGATGTTTATCCAAGAATTAGCATTTGTAAATCTCCTCAACCCCTGTTTATCTGCCCTTTTTGCTCAAAGCCATGTGTTCCTTCCTGCTTGTCTAATAGTCCAATTGCTGGAGCCTGGAGACCGCCGAGATCTGACAGATGAGTCTCATGCAGACATCTATGGCAGGAGTGGGATGACCACAAGTGCTAGCTGAATCTATACCATTCAGGTACACATTTGGCCTCATTCCCTGCTTTTCTCCAGTAGAGAAGGTGAAACAGTAGATGTAGATTTGAAAGGGAAGTATTTTATTTGCATGAACTCCAAAACTTTAATCAACCATGACTGCTTTCCTACAACACTGTGATTTGCACTTTTGGTTTATTTGTGGGGTCTTTTATCACTGTCTGACAGTAGTGCAATCTCAGCCACCATTGCCTGGAAACATCAGTGGTGGGATTTACTTGAATTTTAAACTTTTTAACCTGAGCCAATCAACCCAGGTTACCTTCATGACTAAAGGATGGAGGAAGGCACATTTAGGAGGAAACTTCTTGCCTTCTTTAGGAGGAGATGAGGACAGCGGGTCCTAGACTCTGCTGTCTCTGTTGTCATTGAACACTTTGGGTGATCACCTCAGACAGGGATGTCTGCAATGGAGATGGTTGTACCTGCTGGCATGAATACCATCCACATTGTGGCTCATTTTTCCTGCAAATAGGATTTCAAATCCTTCTAATAACTGCTCCAGGAAAGGCCCATCAAAATCCCCAAGGAATTAAAGTTATTGGTTAACTACTTGAATAAAAAGGAAGGAAACTTATGGTGAAGTCCTACAGAGAGCAGGGAATGTATCATTAAGAAGTGAACTCTTCACATGTTGTTGGGATGTTTTGGATGCTCAAAGTTGACATGGGCTCAGAGGTGAACCGGATGACCTCACAGAAGTAGCATCCATGAGGAGTTATTAAGCAGAAAGACAGCCCCTGTATTTCAGGAAGCACTTGAGCTGTAAATTCTTGGAGGTTGGGAGAATATTTGGAGAATTATCACTACGTGCCTTGTCTATCCTTACACTCTTTCTGAGGCATCTGTATTTGGAAATGGTATTGGCCATTTATGGAAACAAGATACTGGGCCGGATGGGTCTGTGGTTCAAACCCATACACTCATTCTTATGTCCTGGCCCACCGGCAACAGATGGGCTTATAGAAAGGAAGACAGGCTGCTCTTTCAATAAATAAGTCCATGACAAATTCAGAATCCATAAAGGGAGGGAGTTTAACATTAAGCAAGTTCAAAAGAACTGAGATGAGTAAAAGATGGAACCATTAACTTGCAGGAGCTTTTGCTTCTTTTTTCTCCCCTTATCAGTTTCACACCTGAGTATTACTTCCAAATATTACATGTTTCCCAAAGCAAGAGAATCACACCTCTCCTTTGGGAGGGAGAATGGTGAGTGAGGACTGTAAAAGGGTGTCTTGGATAATCCCAGTATAATGGAAAATGATGAAGGTAGGGCTTGGGGTATCTTCTGCCACTTAAGGATAGTCTACAGGGTGAGCTCAGTCATCATGAGCCACACATTACCTCCCTAAGGCTTTGTCAGTTCCTCTGCTGAATGTCCCTTATCAGTCCTTTGAAGTTCATCTGCTGTGGGATTTTTCTGACTGACTGTAGACTGTATGTTCATAAAAATGATGTTTAGACTTCTCAGGTAAGCAAGTTGGATGGCGGGGGGGGGTATAGGATGGATCTCAAGGATTTCTAGATGTATTTCTCTGATCAAGATGTTCCGCTCATCACCAAATTGGTGCAGCTGCATTGCAGTTATCCCCTTGGTGCAATGGTGTTTTGACTGAGAGACCAGGGAGCTCCTGCCCTTCTCTTCACACTGGAGGATAAGGCAGAAGGAGTAGGTATTTATTTACCCTATATAGTCTTATTAATGACTTTAGTGTTTGGGTATGAGAACCTGCAGAGGTGGGATGGACATATCATTTACACATGGTTCCTAAAACTCATCTGTCTTTCCACATTTATCCCCAAATGCTCTTCTTCCATGTTTAAAACCAAACAAGGCAGATTTCTCTTCAGAAATTGGCTGTGGTTCAGCAGGCACTTCTGTTTAGAATGAATTGCTTTACTTCCTGCAAACAGCTTGTGTTACACAGTCCATATGCCTCAAATTCTCAGTTCAGATACTCTATTTGACTTTCCTATCACCTTGCTCTGCAAAACAAGAATATGCCTCAGAAGCAGCTCAGTTTTTTCAGTAATGGAGCAGTATGGCATTAACAATTGGGGTTAGTAATTACGAACACTTCTCTTACTCGGTAGAAAGAACTGAGCTGCTATTCATAATTACAGCCTTCATCAAGACACACCAAATGATATTTGTTTTCAACACAAAATGTAGACACATTTGAAACAGACATTGTATTCAATAGAGAAATAATTAACAGGCAGAAAGTTTGAGGATCGATATATTTTATCCAAAGACAATAAATCTCATACTTTGTACCCTACTTATCTCTGTGTACTATAAAGTAAAACAAAGATGTCTATCTCATTTTTAGTTGTCTACATCATAGCCCTTTGAACTTAGACAGACCATATACCAGCCTTGTACTTAGCCATTACAGCCACTTCTTATTCCCATATCCTGGAGGACTGACTTTCTGCAATGTAATCTAAGAAATATGAGAAAGATGTTAGTACATCATATTCATCTTTGAATCTTTCCATGATCTTCATGGGCATCGTGATCCAATGATTTAAGCTATCTGTTAGCTGCACACTTTAATTGATAAGTGACTGAAACTTATACAAAATCTAATGGACTTCCAAATGCAAACCATTACGTTCTGGGGAAAAATGACAAATGCAGAGAGAGGAGCAAAACTAGGATCATTCCCCAGTCAAGACACCAGTAAAGAATAAGCCTTTCTACATGCCTCAGTTTTTATGATGTGTGCATTGTGTGTGCTCATGTTTTTGCCAACTCAAATGGACAGAGCTAGGAAATATTTCAGTGGTTTTTCAAAGCTGGATTTAAGTCATATTTTGCTAAACTCCTGTAACAAGCTTTGACCTTTCCAAGAATATCTTGGATGGCTGTCTATGGCTTATAATTTCAAGGTGGCAGCAGGAAAAGAACACAAATCCTATTGTTTACCAACTGCTTCAACTTAAGGTAGGAACAGTCTTCATTAGATGGTTTCAAGAAAGATTTGTCACTTACGTTCAGACCATGTTTATTCAGTATGCTAGAGGTTGAACTGACACACAAAACTATGGCCAATGAATAAAAAAGTCATTTTAGTAGAAGTTCACGCCATATTCCAGCTGTCTGATTAAAGGAAAGGCTCTGTCCTCAATGGACTTATGTGTTTAGCAAATCACAGAAGTACTCCCACCGAGTAGGTCATATTGTGAATTCAAATCTTTTTCCTGTGTCCTACCAAAATGCTGCCTTCAGATGACCCAGATGTATCTGAAGACCTGTGAGACACCAACAATTGGACCAGGACTTAACAAGACCCAGTTATTCAGGCAAGGAAACCAATGTTGTCTGACATGACTCGTAGTCATAGGGCTTCTTGTTTTACAAGTGGCTACAGAGGCTGCAGTATATTAATGCCAGCAGCTTCCTGGGTCACCTACTTTTGGAAAGAACTTCATACTGGGATTCTCAAGGACTTAACAGGGAATTACTATTTGGGGAAAGACAAGAGGCAGGCTTGAGCTTTCTTTGGGAAATCATTTGTGTCAGCACCATTTAGACACTGGTCCCAAAGTGTGGAAAAGTGCCAGGAGAAAAGTGAACATGTGTAGGCCAGGGAAATTAATTTTATTAGGTAAGAAGATAGCCAAGCTCCCCAGGAGCTATCTCAAAGGCATTTCCTCCAATTGTTTAGTCCTTTGCTTTTAGCATCACGCATTCTCCCTTCTCCTCCTACCAGTGTGTTTGCTGGGAACCGTCCAAAGGCTGGAGACATTTGTCATGGAAGTGGTACATAAAAGGCAGTGCACCACAGTATCCACTGCATGTCAACAGATGTCTCTTCCAAATACTTTATAAACAGCTTGCCTTGCTGGTTTCCAGGTCACTGAGACTTTTTTGTTGTTGTTGTTTTTCCAAGTAATTTCCAAGCATTTAGTATCTTGTCCATTTCCTTTTCCATGTCTCATGATGCTTCATAGCACTTTGACATTTATTAGCCATGAGTAGCACATTTGGGAGGAATCGTTTAATCATTTCTGACCTCTTCTCCTTCCTCTCTGGGGTATATCGTACCCATCTACTGCTCTACGTTGTTGTCTGTAGTCATGCTAGACTCCTGCCCAGATTCCACTCATTGCTCAGCTCTGCTTCTCATCGGAAGAGAACCAGGTACTTATTTGCAAAACAATCTCAGCTGAGAATCAGGGCACTATAAGACACATGGTGAGAGTGAGTCCATGCACTGAAAAACGTGGTATTGAAACAGGCTGAAGGAGAGTTTACACAGTTATTGAGTGAAGGTTTTACCTTCAAATTGTTAAATGGTGTTATCCCACAGTTGAAAAACCGCCACAATCATAGAAACAGACTTGATGTGTGCTCTTAGTCTCTCTCTCTGGTGGTGGCTTACGGTAAATACATCGTGCTTGACAAAACCATTGGACCGAAAATGCAGTACTGGGACTCACCTGGTGAAAATGAACTTACTATGTTGAATTCAGTAGCTGATTTGACCCTCTGGCCATTTTCAAAACGTGGGAAGTGTTTCACCTTCTTCCACCTGCCAAAAGTTACAGTTGTATCTGAAGAGTCTTTAGAGGAAACATAATTATATATGGTAAAGCTCAGTGTTTCTTAACTGCTTTAGATGTCCATTGAAGAGTAAGATGAATTATGTCCTATTTGGTGACTGCACAGAGCTTGAGATGACCAGCATGGATGAAGACATCGGGGATCAGACTTATGAGGAGCAGCTGAGGGAGCTGGGGTTGTTCAGCCTGGAGAAAAAGAGGCTGAGGAGAGACTTTCTCGCTCTCTACCACTCCCTGAAAGGAGGGTGTACCGAGGTGGGTGTCGGTATCTTCTCCCAAGGAACAGGCGATGGGACAAGAGGAAACAGCCTCAAGTTGTGCCAGAGGAGGTTAAGATATTAGGAAAAAATTCTTCACAGAAAGGGTTATCAAAATTGGAACAGGCTGCCCGGGGAGTGATTGAGTCGCCATCCCTAGAAGTATTTAAAAAACAGGTAGATGTAGCGCTTAGGGATGTGGTCTAGTGGTGGATTTGGCAGTCCTGGGTTACTGGTTGGACTTGATCTTAAAGGTCTTTTCCAACTTAAACAATTCTATGGTTCTCTTTGGTTTTAAATAATTTTTAACATGTAAAACAATTCTCATAGAAAACTTTGAAGAAACACTAATTAGGACAGAAACAGTAGGCCTTGCTGCTCAAAAGAGCTCAAAGTCTTTTTCTGAAAAGAACTGGATAAAAAGACTTCATAGGAATTAGATTTAAGGAATCTTTCCTTAAGATTAAGGAAAAAGCTAACCAAGCGAGTGAGTCAGGTGCTGAAACATAGCCAAGGGGTCTGGATTTTGCCTTAATTTTGTTTTATCTTGGGGTTTTTTTGTGCCGTGAAACTAAGGTACAACAAATCTCCCTGGTTGATAAGGAAGAAAATGTCATGATGGCATCATAGTTCTGTTCACTGTGACAGTTAGGGTCAACCTCACCGTATTCTTCAGGGACAGACTACCGAGTAACTAATTCCTCTGTTCAACCCCTTTAAGGCTTTGGGCAACTGTATCAGTACAAACGAAAGGAATTGGGCCCCTGGGAGCCAAGAGGGTTGGAAGTGATGCTTGTTGGCATAATGGGATGTGGGAAACCATTTGCATTTGACACAGGAGAAGGCATCTGTTTTTCGTTAATTGGGTAGCAAGGCAGGAAAACTATCGGATGTGCTAATTTGTTGGTCTGGCATGTGTTGGGATGGGGTACTGAGGATGTTCTGGCACTGTGTGATGAGGAAAACTTCCCAAGTAATTTCTGAGCCAAGTCTGTTTTGACAAGGAGAATTTTGATGGTTTTTAAGGTCACAGTGACCTAAATGGTGATGTAAATACATATGAGTTGGTGTTCAGCTAAAGAAAATAGGTATTGTGAGACAAATGTCTCTTAACCGCTGTCAATCAATACATAAATCCAGCAGTTTAGGTATTAAAAGGATATAGTATGTTGAATTTTACTTCTATGACATTTCGAGCATGTTATTTACCTTGTTTTCCAAGGCCAAGAATGTGGAAAGTCTGAAAGGGATGGCAAACTCCCAGCAAAGTTTTGCCTTGTGAAAGTGCTTCTTTCCTTTGATTAACAAACTAACTTTGCCCCTTGATTTCTATTTCAGGAACAGTGTCATTTTTGTAACAATCTGAATAGGGATAACAGTAAGCATGACTGTCAAAAGTAGCAACTACTTAACCAAACTTCAGTATCAGTGTAGGATACTCTTCTTAAATAGGAATATAGTTATATAAGATGCAACTAATCAGCACTCCAGACCAGGATTTAATTTCCCCTATTACGGTTGAAGGGAAAAAAAGGGAGCTGTTTCAGACAATGATTTGTCTGACCTGGTTTAGATACTTGTGTTAAGAAAAGGTGAACTTCATTCTAATTCCATCAACAGTACTGACCATGATGACTTATACCTTTTAAATATGGAAAGTGTCCAATCTCACTGACTTATTTTCAGGTATTTGTATACACTTAAAAACTGTAACCACCTTACCTCTTTATTTTCTCCTGAGAAACTAAATGTAGTGAGCTCTACATTAAAATATCTCTGATTTATCAACATTTTTCTTGAAAATGGATAATATCTTGGAAAGAAAAATGCAGTAATGATTGTGACTTAGCCTGAGTAGGCGATATAACATTGTTCTGTATCTCTCCTTGGATTTCATCCGTGGTTTCGTGCATAGCAGCTCTAAATAGATTTAACTGAGTGAAAAGGAAACCCTGTTCCCAGGCTATTTTTTATTTAATGATATCCATTAGGGTGGTGTCATTTTTCAAGATAACAAATAAACATAGTGGCCACTAAATTTTTGGATTAGAATAGAAACCCAAGAACCTTTGTGGAAGTCATTCAGCAGATATCATGCTTGACAGAGCTGATAGCTGAGATTTAAGATAAACTGCAGATCTAGTCTCAATGTTACTAGCGTTTTCCGACATGACATGTCATATACGGTGGGGGACCTTGTGTATCTAAAATGTCCACCTCTGTCAGGGCCCTGAGTATACTAACAGGCCTGAATTGCATGAGCCAGTTTCACTTGGGACCTCCACTCTCTGCTTACTGCTCCAGGAGCTCTGTTTAAGTTCAGTGAGAGCATATCCCAGACTGGGCTGTGGTTGCCCTCAGCTTCTGGCTTGTTCTGCCCTAATGGAGAAGTCCTGCTTTGGAGAAGATCACCAAGTCCAACCATCAACCCAACACTAACAAAAACCATCACTACACCATGTCAATCAACACCACAGCTACCTGCCTTTTAAAGGAACCTTAAAAATCATTGAGTTCCAACACCCCAGCCATGGGCAGAGACACCTCTCACTAGGCCATGTTACTTGTTCCCTGCTGCATGGTGTAGGCTTTTGTAACCTATTCCATGAGTTGTCTTTGTGCAAAATATTCCTGTCGTGGACTAGGACTGCTCTCTAAGAAAGTCTTTGGCTGGTAATGTTGAAAGATATTTGGGTTTTGCAATGGTGCTGAAAGGCTGCCAAAAGGATGATTTGAATGAGGAGAAATTTTTCTTTGTTTTTTGGTTCTTTTTTGTTTGCCTAAGGTCATTGTTTTTGGAAATGTAGGTTTTTAGGAAAAAACTGCCTGTAATTCAGTCACAAACAGGAAAAACAGAGTGGTGAAAGTGAGAAGTTGTTCATGTGGATGTTAGAAATTCTGCCATCAGAGACCATTCCTGGGGAATTAAAAATGACCAAAAAGGCATGGGAGCCAGTTCAGCTTGGGAAACTAACACTCTCTTCAGAGCCTTTCATGAAAACAGAGCCTGAAACCCAGGAGTGCTCCAGAGTGTTGGTTGAAAACCTATTTTGGAGGAGTGGGATGGCCATAGAAGGTTCAATATGCCAAGACTCAGCAAGACAGATCTGTACTCCTTAAGGTGTGACTAGCCAGTAGCAACCCAGGAGCCATGAACATGTGTGTGTGCTCTGGTTTCCCCTTCTTGAAGGCAAGGATAATACGATAATGTCCTGCCTAAAAGACACAGAAATAGCAGTAAGCTTCTGCTATTAACCTCCACGTCTTTGAGTGTCTCAGCCCCATCCTGAGAAACTCTTGCAGGTTTGACACACACTGCAAGTTCTTGAAGGCAAAATAGTTTTGTCACCAAACATGCCACTCTTCATGGTACCACACAACACCAATCACACAACCACCAACACAAAAGCTTCAGAATGGTCAAAGAAATACTGATATAATGGTTCTTATGCCAGAGGTGAGGCAGAAAGAGGTCTGCCATGGAGCATGCAGAATGGACAATGCCCACAGGTCACGCTATGCATAACTGGACTCTACCCAATATATCTGCAAGCCAATTCCAATACTTCTCTCCCAGGTTTTAAGCTCTATGCTGGGAATAGCTGGTTGGCATGGGTAAGGTCATCCAGCTACCTACATGTGTGTCTCTGTGACAGAGGAAAGGACAGTGGATTAGGTGGCTGCTGGGAACTCCCTAAGACCTTGCCTACAAAGTTTGCTGTCCACTTCAGCATAACCTAGAGCATCTCTGTGTCACTGTTGTCTCTGTTTTGCTTGTTTAATTCACAGCTGCCTCAGAAGAAGGGAGGGAGAAAAGGTTCATCTCAGAGTATAAGAGAACAGTCTTACTCATGGCTAAAAGCATTAAGGTCTAATCTTGACTTATGTTCCACTGTAATGGAGATAAATTGGTAGGATGCAGGGTTTTTTTAAGAAAGATGCCTGAAGTTTGTAAGTCTGCCTGACCTCCTGCAGGTAATGAAGACAGCTAAGAGGAAAGCTGAGGCTCCTGATCCCCTCTTCCTCTGCTCTTTGAGCCTAGAGCAAGCTGATGAGTAAAGCAGAAATGAAAATGATAAATGATCAGGCGCTAGTGCATGGTGAGGCCTGAACTGTGAAGGAAGACCACATCAGGCACCCTTGCACGGAAAGGCATTTATCTTCTGCTTGCTCCTCCAGCTTGCTTTAACTGCAATTGAAAGCCAGAGATGATGAATATGCAGGAGGACAAACTGTCGTGCTAAACAGATTCCCACAGCGTGTGACAGGATTTTGCCTGTGAGGAGAACAGACGGCTGAATCAGTGGCAAGAGATAAACTTGTCAACTTTGCTGCTGATGTGCAAGAAGGTCACCTCACCCAAGGGAAGTTTAAATAAACAAGTGGTGTCCAGAGCTACAGCAAGATCAACAGTTACTCATAGACTGTTCTTCCAAAAAGAACATTTTAAAAGCAGGTTCAACTAAGCCAGAGTCACCAGAGAGCAAAAACTAAGAGTTCCCTTCAGATCTGTAAAGTCTCACAGGTTTTGTAGGAGAGCCTCCATAATTGACTTCTCCACCTTCTGCAATTAGAGGGCATCCACCCTTGTAGTGAAAGCGCTGATGTATCCTTAACCTTGCCCCACAGACTGACCACTCCTAGGACACCTACTTGGAAGCTGGGGAAGGGTGAGAGCACCATGCTGTAATTGTAAGAAGTGGGAAGAGCTCCTTGGAGACCTTCTGCTCAGGAAAGCCCTCTGACTGGACACACTCTCTATCCTCCTAACTGTCCTGCTGCCCCATTGAATGAGCCGATGTGGGCCATTTCCCATCACATCATCCAAAATGCAACTTATCAAGTGTTTTTCCGCACCCTGGAAAAAGATAGGGCTGTGGCTGATGGGTATCCTGCTGTCAGCCCAGCACAGAAGCAGAGGGAGACAAGTAGTCTGGAGCAGTGTCACTAAGCAATGGAAAGCAATGCCTACTAAGTCCTGTCAAGTGAGGCTAGGACAGTTGTCATTGATGGTTAAGGGGTATGAACTCACCCTGGAATTGGGAAAAAAAAACGTTCTAAGAAACTCATAGGCCAATGAGACATTTTCCCCCCTTTTTATTAAGCACCTGGGAATGGTGAATCTCAATGTTGTGTATTTGAAAACTACATCTGAACACATAAACTTAGCCATGACTGAGAATGCTTTGGTACAAAAACATGTCCTTGGCAGACTGTGGGGAGTTAGTGTGACTCAGGGACCAGTCGTAGGAGGTGGTTGACATGTGGCTGCTTTGTTTTTGGAGACAGGTTGTTCCACACCAGGTGGTTTCTGGGCCACAAAATGGTTACACACATTTGCCCTGATCTGTGGTGGAGGGAAGTTCTCAGAGCTCTTAGTTCCATCTCAATACAGCATAAGAGACATTGAGCACGGCAGAGAAGCAGGAGATATTAGTTATAAGAGGGCTCCAGCCACTGTTTCACATGTTGTCCAAAGAAGAGAGGAAAATAGGACCTAGATAAAACTAGGATATATATTTGAAGGTAGCTACTAAGGGTTTACTGTTGAAATGGAAGGATGCATCAAGCTGGGACATGTTTGCATCTGTGCTGGCTTTCGAGGTATTCACACTTTCATTCAGGACAGGGGTGGTGGAAGAGGGAAGGATCTTATTATATTTGCGGATGACAGAAAACTGTTCTGGACTTCAAGGTATGTTCCAAAACAGGATTAAAATTCAAATTACCTTGGTACATTGGGGAATGGCCTGTAGGAAAAAAAAACCGAACAAACAAATGAAAAAAAAAACCCAAACTCCTTGTGGTCTGTAACTCAAGGGAATTTTTTTTCTTTTTCAGTTCTATTTGAAGCAGATTCTTCATTTTAAAATGCAGATATTTAAATGCAGGTGGCAAGTTCAAAACAAAGAAAAGAAGAATGCGGTTTGTCATACATGGGTCTGAATATGGGTTCACTATATGGGTAACAGAAGTGTGGAACTCCTTGGCACTGGGTGTTTTAGACACAGAAACTTTTCATGAGTTCATGGGGAAGCTAAACAAATCAGTGGCAGAGAAAACCATTAAAAGGTATAAAATGCACAGAAATCATGTCCAGCTTAGGAGTCCCAAAGGTAGAAATCGTTATAGACTGTGAGAGTATTTGGTGGAAGCATTGCCGTACGCTGACTGCATTCTTGTACTCATTTGGTATTTGCAACTTTATGAAATAGGATATTGCGTTAGGTGGATGTTTGGTCTGACCCATTTGGCTGTTTTTATGTCCTAAACCCCCAACAGGCTCTGGCTTTTGGAGCAAGATCTTCAGCCTGTCAGTTAATTTAGTCTAGCTCACCTGCAGCCCCCAGCACCCAGCAGGAGACAGGTCCATTCATAAGCTGACAAGTTTCAAACAGGAATTCTTTAGCAGCTGTTAACTCAAATAGCAGAGGCAGCTCAGGCAGATGATTTTAACACTGAATGGACAAATTTTTTGTGAAGAACCTGAAATTCATCTGCATCTATTTCTCCCTCTTTTCCTCTTGCAGCTCAGCACCTTGTCTCCAACCCAGGACATTTGACTGGTAGTTTGGGTACTCAGGTGTATTAGGAACACAGAATTTTATGTTCTTCCACATCTAGCTGTGGGGAAATAGCACATAAACCCTCCCAATGGATACTTACCATCCTACACCTCAAGTTCTTTTCAAGAGAAAGACAAAATCAAAACTGAGTGCAGTGCTCCAAAAAATCCTGCCACCATTATCCAGAAAAGGTTTCTGGCCTTATAAAGGGAGGACAAAACACATTGGTGATAGTCCCTTTTGCTAGACTAAATCCTGTAAGTTAATAAACTAAACCAAAGATTGGACATTTTTTCTTTTGATCATCTCTGCTGCAGGGATGGGCAGGACTGCACAGGCATCATAAACCAGCACAGGAAGATTAATGAGATAAATACAGATTGTACCATTTTGGGATGGAAATTATATTCTCCCTCTGCATGGGTAGAGCACCCAGCAAAGATGTTTCCTTCCAAAGAGGAAGTCAAATGACCTGCCCAAAATCACAAGGTTGCAGCACAAAAAGAGGCATCTGCCTCTCCTGGAGAGGTTGTGTTGTGTGGTTACAGATCTGTCGGTAAAAATTTACTCTTGCCCCATTTCCTCCAGTTTTCTCATGCTGTGTCCCCTCTGTCACTTCCTTCCCTCTTCCGAAGATGAGCATCATCTCGCGAGGAAGTACTTTGGAAAGTGAAAATATAAGGCAACTGAGCCTGCTTAGCCACACTTGACCAGAAAACAGAGGCTTCCCTGGCATTTCAGCAGCCCTTCCACTGACTTCTCTTTCAGGATTAGCTTTGGCAGCTGCAAAGTTTTTGTTCTTCATAAACCAGACAGAGAGCTATAGGAGACCTAGGCTGTCCACGTGTCCCCAGCCACCAGCTGATTGCAGTAAGCACCACTGGGAACACAAATACTGACCTTCAGATGCCTGAATAACTGGTAGTTATTCAGGGAGCAAAAAAAGCAAGAAGGGAGACTTACCAGGGAAAAAAACATTTTATTATCACTTCTTCTGGGCTGTGTAACACTGCATAGGAGCTGAAATCAATAGCTCACCACCAGTTCATGTCGGATGGGGATCCAACCATACCAAACACGTCTTGCCTATTATGTCTGGCCTGAGGCTCAGATGGAGACCCTGCAGTTGGTCCAGGAGAGTGGGAAAGAAACTTTGAACCCTCCCACCCTCAGAGGCAGGCTGAGATTTTTAGTGGTGTTAATCTCAGTTGGCAATGAATCTGTCAGTAGCACATAACTTACCGGTGGTGTAAAATAGCGACAGCGTGAGCCAGGAGGACTGAGAGGAGCTGGGTGTCAGCCCCTCTGGGTTTGCTTTTCTTTCTCTCCTCACCTTTAGGCAGTTGGTTCTGGAGATGATGTGTTCATGTATCTTAGCACACTACGACATCTTTGTAATAATGGCTGTAATAAATAATAATGCCAGGGCAGCATTAGCACTTTAAGTCTTTAAGAAAGGGATTCTGCTAAGGCCTCAGGAATGAATCAGAGATGAACTGAGCTTTCAGGACCTAAATGAAGAGCTTTCCCATGATGTTAGCTGCCCATGACCTTCTGCATCTCCTACCTCTTTTTGTCAGGTACAACTTAAACAGCTTCCGTTTTGCTCCCTGAACTTGGCCATATATTTGAAGTAGTTGAAAGGAACATTCTCATTTTCTTCCAAATATTCTGGGGGTGAAAGATTATGACTAAATGCCATAATTATAAGTAATAAATATCACATGGAATAAAACTGTGACACTATGCTTATTTTCATATAGCAGCAGAAGGACAAGCCCAAAAATCAGGTTTTCCTCTCCTGTAGTTTGTGAGAAACCAGTAATCTCAATCTTGAATTTCAGAGCAGGAGACCAGGACCCAGGCATGATGCAGTTTCCCCAGCAGAAGGAGCTCTAGGCTACCAGAAGGGCATCTGCAGTTCTAGCAGCACTGAATGAGCTACTCCACTAGATACTGGCATTTCATCTTTCTGCTCCCTGCCCAGAGGAGGAGGAGCTTTCAGAGCCATTGGTTTGCTGCTATCAAAAAGGGTATGTGTACGTGTGGAAAACACAGGCTTCTTTCTCAGGTGCTCACGTCATCATATCCTGTCAGATGTGGATGGAAAGAGTAAAGGTTACCTAAAAATAAAAGAACAATGGTGGATTCAAGGCCAGGTTGGATGGGACATTTTCCCATATCCTAAATGCAAGGGGTGCTGCCATCATTCAGGACCTGTAGGAGCTAAAATCCAGTGTGATGTGTCCAAAGAGACTGGACATATTGCCTATGTCTGTTTATTGCCTAGCAGTTTGCTAGCTAGAAGGTCCAAGATCCACTCAAGAGATTCCTACGAGGGAGAACCACAGCTATAGGTGACTGAGGACCTGCAAAAGTCAGGGGGAAGCTGCTGTGAAATAGGAGATGCTACATGGTTTCTGCAAGTGTGAGAAAAATGATGTGAGAGAAACCATGAGAAAAACCACAGGTTCTGAATTTCCTCCTGTAATCAACTCTGTGCAAAAAACCCATTCCCTTTGCAGTGATTTTTACATGCTCAGATGCTGGGCAGTATATTTGTTATTCCTTGGTCACTATGCAGTTTGTCTAGTCTGAAAGACGAACAAGTTTATTGTTTTCTGTTAACTAAAATTATTTAAATAATCATACTTATTGCTGTCGACTATTAGATGGCTTAGGAATACAATATGGGCTTTAAACTCTTTTCTCTCTTTTAGACGCTCTTTTTTAAACAGCTCAAACAGGAAAAAATATCTGAAAGGATAAGAAAAAGACTGTTTTCCTCTCTCTTGCAAATTAAATAAATTTGGAAATACGTGTCCCACTTATTCAATTGGCAAAATTGTCATTAAAATTTTCAGCTCAATCTTAGGACACATTATTGGAATGAAAAACTGGCATTTTTGTATAAATAATGGTGATGTAGTAAAATTCACAAAATATGAAAAAAAGAATACAGTGGATCATAAAAAATGAAGAATTTTAAGCTTTCATTTCTCAATTCCCTCTTAAAGCATATTTCTAGTGTGTGACCAGCTGCAGTTATTGCTATTCGTACAGACCTAGAGCTTCTGAGTGTCCTGTCAATTTAGAGCCCTATTGCTCTAGATTTTTACCCCAAATATCATTTTGTCTATGCAAAGCGACATAAACGTTCTTTGTACTGTTTCATGTATGCAGGTTGTATACAGGGGAGGGCTCTCTTTCTCTGAAATGATAAGAGGAACAGAGATATTAGAACAGTAAAATCACTAAAAATAATAATGCTCCCCCTCTCCCTAGTTCTCTACAGACATGAATTTCCTACTCCGCTTCCCCAAAACAGTAGAAAGCCACTCGCATAAAAGCAGCAAAAGAGCCAGAATTTGTTTTTGCTGGGATCCTATTCTAGCATCCTTTAAACAAATATTTTGACTTGGTGTAGGGGTGGGTTGCAAATCTGCCTTTACAAGGGCTCAGTTGCTCCAGCTTTAGTTTTATGATGCCAAAGTAGAAGCTGAAGGTATAACATGGCCAAAACATGTTCCTCTAGATTGGTCATTACAATGCTGTAAGAATTAAAATCCCCCAAGGAGCACATACTTCATCTGTGATGTATGCCAGAGAGAAATTTCAGGAGCCCTCTGTGACTTGAACTTGAGTAAATTAAATTCATGGGGTACCTTTGCCCTTAGGAGACAGCAAGTTGCTTTTTTTTAAGCTTACTGTGGTAGAACAGGCAGGGGATCGTTTCATCTCTCCTTGAAACACAGCCATATCTGCAGTAGAAGTCATCATATCTGCTACCAGTGTTATAAAGCCTCTTAGCTATGAATGAAAGCTATGACCATGCCTGCTGGCTAGATGTCCGTTTGAAAAGCTTGCAGAGTCTGACTTTGCCAAAATTTGAGGGAAAAAAATGGTGAAATTAGAAAAACCACAGCAAATGGTCTGATGAAATTCTTCCCAAAGCAGATCATGCCTGCCCTTCAGTTCCCAAAGGAGCTAAAACCAACCCAGTCAGTAAGCCAGTACTGAAAGTCCCTGATCCCAACCACTAATTTAGAAAACTCCAAAAAGGGACAGTCAACAAACTGTAATAATTAGCAAAGTTCTCATCTGGCCTAGAAGATTTTGGATTTTGACTTTGTAATACCTATTATTCTCTTTTTGGAAACTGGGGTGCTGAATAATGTTGCCTTAAACACAGTTCTGGATCTCAGCCGTGGACTTTGAGCCTTTTTTGGACAGTGCTGGTTTCTTGTTTTGTCTGCACAGCACCCTGAAAAGTTCATGACTGGGGCTCTGAAGAAATAATACAATATATATATTTTTCTTTTTACTGTTATGTGCGTTATTGGCATTATTATTAAGCTGAACTCATTCTTGTTTGAAGAAGCCTTTGAAAAACTCCGGCGAAAGGTTCCATGGGGACCTGCTGACATTCGAGTGTTTTGCGTCAAATTCCAAAATGGCAAAGAGCTGTTATGAGCTGAAAGGGAGAGAGGGAATCTCCAAAGGAGCCTGCGAACCCCACTGACTCTCTGAATCTACGCAAGTCAGGGAATTGAGTGATAAAACAAACACCCCAGGTTATGGGGGTGTGAAGTTTGCTTAATGGAACAGACACGGTAGCACCCCCGGGTGAGGGGGGAACGCCTGCGAGGTACTTTCCAAGCAGGGGAATACTCGGGAGATACGGGAGCTGTCAGGCAACCGGCTGATATATGTGGGCTGCCCTCTGATTTCCCTTTCTCCCAGGCCAACTCTTTCCTGGCTGACTGCAGGACGTCTCGCCGCAATCCCTTTTTTTTTTTTTTTTTGTCTGGCCTAAGCTAAACAAGGCCAATCTGAATAAGGAGTTTCATTGGAGACCTCCAAGGAACACCTATCTGCCGGAGAAAACTGTTCTGCTGATGCAAGAAATGGCAAATTTCCCTCTGAGTCAGAGCTGGATTGGTCCAGCTGGCCAGGAGGAGGGAGGTTGGAGCTACAGAGCAGATAGCAACAGAGACACTGGGGCATTTCCTATCCAACCAGGTTTCAGATTCAAGAAGGGGTGCCAATGCCTTGGCCAATCCATATCCCAAAACGTGCATCTGATGTCAGTGTAACCTGACTATCGCCACGCGAGTCCCCTGCTGTGTCATCTCAGCAGGGTGGTGTATATATAAAACCCTGAGTAATTTCACCCTGAGCAACTGATAGGACTGAATATTTAAGGTCAGATTCTTCTCACCTAAATTCAGACTCATAATTAAGGTAGTTAATTGCTCTCTCCCTAGAAACAAGAGAAAGGGAGAAAAAGAACCCCAGACTGAAATGCTACTCTGAGATCTTCATTGACTATAGGAACCTATAGTGCTGTTTGATAAACTCATTTTGTCTATTCCAAGTCTAAGATTAAGACACATGAGTTGAGATACTTAAGTCCATATATAATTTCAATTCTGTGATTGATTGACCCTATTGATTGGGAGAAAGCTCTTGTGTTTAACTTAAGTCACATTATCCTCTTTGTTATTTTCTGGGAAATCACAGTTTGATTGTACCTCTTTTATCCTATTCCCAGATTGCATGAAGAAGGCTGGGCTAAAAGAACCAGGGTCTTCCTCTGATGTAACATAGATGCATCCACCATTCTGGATTCCTATTAGGACTGTAGGTGGAGTTTTTTTGCAATTACCAAACAAGGATCTTACATCAGCAGATCTCTCTGTCTTACAAGCTATTCTACACAACAGGTCTCAAGGATGTAGCTGAAAAAAAAAATAAAGAAAAGAAAAAAAGAGACTACTGCTGATGTCCAGATTATAAAACATAGAATATATTTTCTTTCTATTTTCTTTCTTTTTTGTTCCTTTCTGCTTTATGCTGAAAATCTAATGTTAAATAGAATCCTATAATAATTGCTTGTATAATAGTGTAGAAAATGGGGTGCCAGCCATTCAGTTTCTTTCCAGTTCCTACAGATTCTGGCAAAAGAATTCACTTAACGTGATTATAAAATTTAATGTTCATGGAATAGTGCTGAGCTGGGGGGGCGGTTGTTTTTTCATAAGACATTGAGAAAACTTTTTTTAAGTTGGGAGTGATGGAGTTCCAAACCAAGGCCTGATGGACAGAACAGAGTTGTGGGAGTTCTCTCATTAGACATGGATGTAGAAGGATTTTCAGAGCTCACTGGCTCTGAAAGAAGTGGAGGGAAACCTGGCCTTCAGCCCTTGAAGTGGGTTGACCTGGAAGACTTGATGGGGAAGAATTTGTTCCTGAAAGAGTGAAGAAGGCTTATAAAATTTTATAATATTGGGTTCTAGAATTTGAAATTATATCTAGCCCAAGCTAATGGATATTTCAGCTTCTTTGCCAAGGCTCTTAAAGCTGTCAGGGAGGTGAAAGACAGGGAGGAATCAACACAGATAATCCATGGGAAATTCCCAACCCACTATAAGGATCATACAATTTCCACCACATGAGAAATGATACCCACTCATTTTTCCCACATATATCCTTATTCTTCTGTATGTCCCGAGCTGAACGACCTGAATCTGTTCCTATTCCAGCAGCAAGACAAATGCCTTGTTGCATGAGAAGAACAGCAAGAAGGTTCCCCAGGTGTTGTTGAGAAGCAACCATTTTTCAGGCAATCTCAGCCGTACAGTAATGTCCTTCTCCAACCTGAACGGGGACTGGGCACCTGGCTCCCATGGAAATGTGTTAAATATCCCTGGGGAGCAATGATCCGTGTCCCCTGAAAACACCAGATTAATCAGGATTCTCTTGTTCACTGTTGGAATCCAATGTCTGACACAAAATACAAAAGATATTTACGCAATAGTGCGTGGATTTCTCACTATTGTGGTCCAAAGAATAGCAAGTTTGGGGGATCATTCCTTTGGACCAAGACATCACTTGGTCTCCAAAGCTCTTGCAGTCCAAGAGTTTCCAGGCTATAGAGTTAGGATGTGTTCCCAGAGGGCAGGACCAGTAAAATCTCTGTATTCCTGTGTGGAACAGGGACCCTACAGGCCCAAAATCTCCAGAGAACATGAGCTCAGAAACCTAC
>JAOXJK010000012.1:1801007-1882065 GCA_025774025.1 Xenus cinereus
ACTACTGAGGCTTTGTTGTGCCCTTCTTGCCTCCCCCCCCCCCTTTCTGATCATCTTGGCAAAACTGTGAAAGCTGGGGAAAATAAGAGGGTCCATCAGGAGGAAGTTCTGCCAGCAGCTGGGCTTACTTCAAGGAGACCTTGAACATTGAAGGAATTAAGGAGGAATCAAAATACTTGGTGATGGATTTATGGCATCAGCATCTCTCCAACCCAGAGAGACAAGTAACTGCAGCTCATCCACCCAAGTGAGGTGATCCCAAGGACATTTTTGTGGGTGCTTATTGGGACACACTGTTAACAACGCTTTTCCTTGCTTATTTGAAATCATTGTCTGGACAAAAATCTTGCCCTTTCTTTCAAGAAGAAAGATTTGTACTTCTTGTAGCTTCTAGTGCTCATGCCTTTTTCTGGAAGCTATCAAGATATCAGGCTTCTCACAATGACACCTGAGAATTATTGGGTAAAGATGAATCGCCTGAAACTTTGGGACTAATTTGATTTCTTTAATGTGAGAACACGCATATCTCTTTCTATATATAAACGTTTAGAGAGAGGTCCATCTGCAAGGTTACCTTCTGGCATTGCTCCAGACAACCCTGTGATTGCTTCTCTTCTGCCGAAGAAAGGAACTTGGGAGTGAGAAGAAGTGTGAACATGAGAGGCAAGAAGGGATTTAGGTGGCTGGTCAGAATAGACACCTACACACCTCAGCTCTTTTCCTGATCGCTCAACAGAACTAGAAAGACCAAAGAAGTGTCTTGTTGTGTGGACACTGGCAGTGGGGTAAAATCTGCTGCTCATGAGCAAAACTCATGCATCCAGATTCCTCTATCTTCATTCAGCTCACAGCAGATCTTTAGCTCTACACTAAGGAGAAAGAAAAAAAAGAAAGAAAAGGCTTTTTTTTTTTTTTCCCCATGATAGTGAAGATTGCTTTCCTTTGGGCAATATCTTCAGTCCACGTATAAACACAAGAAGAAAGGAAGGATAAGACATCAGTACAAGCTTTGATCTAGACCTCCCTAGGGCCTCAAACGAAGTATAAGACATCAGTTCAAGCTTTGATCTAGACCTCCCAAAGGCTTTGTCCATACATTTCCTATCTGACCTTAAGCAAGTCATTTAATCTCCACACAGTGATTTCTCACAGCAGAATATTGCTCTAAAATGATTTTCCACTCCTCCTCTTCCTTGTTGTGTCTAATTTGGTTGGGGTGAGTGAAAAATATTCATCCCAGGCAAGCCAAAATATTTCACTAATTCCAACTCCGCTGCCAAATTATCGTTTGCTCAAGAAGCTCTGAACCAACAGTTTGGAGGTTTTTTAGAATATTTTCAACACACATCTGTCATGGTTGATTTAATTTCAGTAGATGTTCTCTCTATCAGAAGGACTTGTCTCGTCAGGACACTTCTAATCCTCTCCAAATCGAATGTATATTTTTGGAACTGGTTGAAATGTTTCCATGATGTGGCGTATGGGGGAAAGTCTCCATTATTTTAAGGATATTGTTTAATTTTGAAATTTTCTTCCATTTTATTGTACAGATAAAAGCATGACTTTCAAGAGAGAAAAATAAGAATGAAAAGGCTTCTGGGGTTTAGTCTGGATTTTGTTGCTAGAATCAAAAGATTTTGTATCCACCAAAATCTTTTCCACTGCAGTTTTATGAAATTTATACCAGAGTAAAAGACTTGTCACTTGTCACCTGGCTCTGATAAAGGCAATCCGGTGCAATGTAAGGAAAATCTGAATCCAGCATCTGGCTGTTAATATATGTCGGCTACAGCGTTTCTGAAGAGAGTCTATGGATACCATTTCAACCATTTCTTTTTGCTGGGAGTACTGGAGGATTTGCAGAGGACAGATCTGAAACACTTTAACTGACAAACTGTTGCTCTTACAATTAGAAAAAAATATTTCTCCTCAAATCCGTTTATTTTCATATATAAGAAAAAACAGCATCTATTTTCTTTGACAGATACTTAATGATGTAAATCACCTCCCTGAAAACGTTTTCTATCAGCAGTTCATAAGTTTTACTAGGTTTTTTTAACTAGTAAATTTAAATTTCAAATATTTACTGTAGCTTTAATTCAAATCTTCGTGTCATTCAAAGAAAGGAGAAATTTTTTTAGGCTGTTTTGCTTTAAAATAACATAAAAAAAAATCAAGGGAATTTGTTAAGGTTTTAGTACTATTCTTCTTGCTGCTGTTATTAGCTTATTATTTATCCATTTATTTCCCGTACAGATCACCTCTGAAATAAGGATTTAAGTTTTGTGTTTTAACAGTGTGACAAAATGAGAACAGCATCTTATGGAAAATATTGTACCAACTCAACCAAAACTCATATGTCAGAATTTTAGAAGTGCAGAGCTGCCCCAAATTGTATGCAATAATATTTGTACTTCTTGTCCAGGCAGGTGGTAAGCAATATATCTTTTGGGATATGCTTGCCTTCAGCTATCATCACATAGTGCATTAGTTGCCTTAAATCATGTATAATTTGGCAGAAGCTATTGATATGTGTCAGCAAGCAATTCATTCTGCCTTAGTCTTGCCTGATTAGGAAAGATGCTTTCCTCAAGCTAAAAACCTTTGCTTTTTGAGGGGTAGAGGTTACCATCCCCTCAGACCTGAGAGCAACAGGTCTGGAAAATTTAGTAAACAAACTATTATTCCTAATTGCTTCTTTAAGAGCATTTCCCTTGCACAGGAGAGTGTCCAGGTCAGTTGAAATTTCGCTTCGTTCCTGATTTATTCCAGTTTGAAATGGTTGGTATGAAGGAAACGTTACAGTAATCGGTGCAGATTGTGAACCCACTGGCAAGGAGAGGCTGTGACTGAAATATGTCATCTTTTCAGGCCTGGAAGAAAAATAAATAAATCATAGAAAAAAATATAAAATAATACTTAGGTACAACCCAACTCTGAAGGCACAGGAATAGTGCAAGGTGGCCATTGACAGGAGGCAGAAAGTGTGACTCAGGGAACAGCAACTGAAGAAATGGTGATCTTAACCTAACTCATTAGCGCAATGTGAGACCTAAGCATGAACAAATCCTGTATGTTTTATGATCTATCTCACATGAAAATCCTTCTTTCCCTTAGGTTACATAGAGTTATTTTTTTTTTTTATCTGGGAATATGGAGATCTACATAGATCCCAGGAGAGATGCGCTTATGAAGGTAAGGATGGTTTTGGAAACCTACGTCACAAGGTCACCCTATGAACTTAATGCTGACCTAGTGAAAAGTCAAGCTTATCCTATTATTATAATTTCCTTTACTGTATTCATCACAGCTTGAAGGTCCTGGCTGTGATGAAAATATCAACCTGCTGAGTGCAGGCATCAGCTCATTTGTTCTGTTAGGCATTAGCAGTCTGAAGGTCCAGAGAAGATAGGAGACAAGGAGCCAATAACCACCTGCTTCAGAGAAAATAATGTTTAAAAAAGTCCTCTTGGAATTAAGGACAGAGAGGAGAGGCAACAATTCACTGATCTTTACTGGAAGTTGACTTCCATTTCTTTTTCACTACACCTTAAAGTTGCCATGAAAGCTGTTAATTTTTCACTCAGACCTCTTTTTTCTCAGTATTGTTATTTCCCCTGTGAAAAGTCATTTCTAGGTGTGCTAGCAAGTCAAGGCAGGAAAGAAAATGAGTGGGCAAACTGTGCCACCCCTTGGGTGCCTGGAGATTATAGGCAATTATGACTATAAATTAATAGTGCTTGTACTTCCCCTCAAGTGAATATTCCAGCTGCTGGCACTGGTGGATCTGGTCTCTGTATTACAAGAAGGCAGATCAGACTAAACCAACTTGGGATATTCTGCCTAAGGCAGGAAGTTTCAAAGGGGAGAGGGAGTACTCAGAGTCCTAGTCACTGTCCACTAAGGCTCTCTGCAAACTCTGGTAGCCAACTGATTTGGTTTTCAAGTCATTCATTGAAGCTTAAAGGTGAGAGGGATGTTTTTTCCCCCCTTCTCTTAAATAACAGTTGAGATTTGAGCCTGCCCTCCGTTTCTGAGAGCAAGGACTCCAAGATCAGGTTCAGGTTACCTTAATATGACCCTTTAATATGGAGAAAAGTCTCCTCTTCCAGCTGAGCACAAGTTCCCAACTGAACAGACCTCTCCTGCCTGTACATCTGCATGGAGGGAAATGACAAAATGTTCCAATTTTTCTAAAATGTCAACTTAAAAAAACACACGCATACAAGTCCAAATAGAAAACAGATGCACTGTGGCAGCCTGGGAGATATAAATTTAAGGCTTGGAGCTGTCCTCACATCCCTCACTACCACTTTTATGGTCCTGCTTTCACTGGAGCACACCTGAGGCCTCCTGGCAAGACATGTCTTTTGAGTGCGAGTGACTCCCCAGTTGAAAACAAGCCATGAAAAAGCCTACTATGTCTGAGGAAAAATAAAAAAAAAAAGGTAAACACAGAAAGAGCCATCCCTGGCTCTGAATCAGATCCTGCCAACATTATTCCACTGCGGCTCATGTTCACCCACGGAAGGTCTGACCTGTTATCTTTAGAAGTGAGACCATATAGAAAACATCTCTCCTGTAGTTTCTGGTTGCACCCCTCACTGTTCAATCTTCCTACTCCCTAACAGGAAGAACAGATCAGGCATGGACAACTCCAAGTGTCCTACTAACAGAAACTCACCCATTATCCTTGCTGTTGTTTATTACAGTCTATTCTTATCCGTCCTCACTTTATTTTCTTTCCATGTCTTTCCCATTACACATTTCCTCACAGATCAAAGGCAAAACTCACTCGTGGAAAGGACTTGAGTTCAGGTCAACATATCTGGTGCATTCATTCTTAAGAATTGACCATTTGGCAATATCTTTCAATACTTATTATCTTGGATCAAAACTGAAGACTCTGATATAAGACCTATCTTGTCCCCCTAAGTTCTTGAGACAAGGAAAAGTTTTGTTTTGATTCTACTGATGGATTTAAAAAAAAGTAAGTAGCAACATTAAAAAACCAAAAACATCAAGATAAAGGAAAATGGAGAAAGAAATTAAACATTAATAGGATTTGATATACCTAAACAGAGGTAGGGTGCCAAAGTACTCCTGGAGACATCCTATGTGCCTGGAAGCACTACATGTGTAAGTCCCCAGGTCTCAAAGTCTTCACTTTCCTGAACACACATCATGCATTAAACCAGCAAAGCCCCGAGACCTGGTCATCAATAACCCTCTCAGTAATCCCACAAAGAGACAGAAAGCCTGTGAAGGGTAACACTGGAGCCTCTGGCAGGCTGCTCTGCAGTTTTGGAATCTAAGTGTGGTCTCCACCAAAAGCACTACAAGAATAAGCCTTACTCACCTTCCACCACTGCCTTCGGAAACTCATCGTCAAAGATGAACGTCAGGTTGAGGAACCTATCAGGACTCAGAAAGGGACTGGAAAGTTTGTCTTGGCAGTAAAGTTATCCTGAGCCCTGATAAACAGGGCTCATAAATACTACAAGAATTTAAAAAATAAATCAGTACAAACTATAAATACATTGTATCGGTCAGTCTTTCCATGAACTTCATTTGTTATGCATGAAGGGAAAGGGCAAGTTGAAATACTGCTTTTTCTCTCCTTTCAGCTCCAAGTTTCCTAATATATCCTTTACCATAATGCGTTGGGTCTTAAGCAAACTGAAAGATGATGAATCCTTATTACTTCCTCCTTCCCTTTATTTCTGGATTTGTTTTATTTATTTCTTTCCCTATTATTCTTTCTCTCTACAGCTTTCTCTCTGCCAATCCCATCCTGTCTCCCCTTTTGCCAGCCTCTCATTTCTCTGATAAAACACTTATTGGGATTTCTAGAGAGATTTTTCACTGACTTCTAGTAACTGAAACTCACATTAAGTGTTCAGGGCTGTTCTCCTCTCAGGTGCATGGCACGTTGCCACGCATTTCGGGAAACCAGCTACTGAGCTCACATACGCGTGGTGATAACACGCTGGAAAGGCCAAGAGCAGTGAAAGCTGGAGATCTGTACAGCTTGTGCTACGTGTCAGCTGCCCAGATAGCACATGACAAACAAATGGCAGGTCATGACAGGGCTCTGGCTCCATCCGAGCTGTGAGTCCAGCATCTGAGCCTCAGAATAAAGGCTCTCAATTCAAATATTCAATTATTCACAATACATGGACAGCGCTTTCCTGCAAAACTTTTCTTCATCTGATTTTTCCAGTCCACTTAGGATCCTTACTATCTGCTGGAGCAGCAAAGCTGAGACACTCCTGGTGTCTCACTTTGTACCTTTCAATTTCTCATCATCTTCATCCCATCTCATGAATGAATCGCATTTGTGTCGAAAACTATGCGTTCCCTGTTCAAAGTCTGCAGTTACAGAACATACAAAATTTGTGAGTGTGCATCCATGTGCGTAAGGGAGGGGTGTCCTGAGGGAAGTATCAATTCATGTGTGACCTGTTCTTTATACTCTTTCCTAAACAATTCACTGCATCTCACTGATGGGAACGAGATGAGACTTCAAGAGTTTGGTCAGACTCAGAATAGCTGTTTTCATTTTTCATGATACAAGCTGGATTTCTTTTTCTAGACTTTTAGCATACGCTTTATTTTAATTTTGGCTTTTTATCTTGATTTATCATCAGTATTCATGTTCAATAGCTCGGATTTTTCCATGTCAGAGGTAAATAAGCTTCCTACCCATGGATGCTTACATAAAAGTAACAGAGGCATGGCAGGAACCATCAAGATGATCTTTCACCAGATCTTTATACCTGCAACCAAATTTCTCTCTCCATTGTCCTTCCGAGAAGTGTGACCTAATTGGGATTAACTGGGCACATTCATCTGGAGATTCCATTGGACCAAGTGCCTGTATATCTCCCGCAATATAGAACATCTGTCACATTCAGCAACCTTCTGTAAGTGAGAATCAGGTCAGAGTCATGGCAGGACATCATCTCAGGTTCTGTTTGGGACCCATTCAAACATCCATAATGGGACAAACCAGCACTTCTTTATAAAGAGAAAGAAACCCCATATTCTCCGTGTCTCTTGATATGTCTCAAGCTAGTTACGCACTGTTTGGCTTCAGCATGGAAAAATAAAGGTTAATTTTATAGAAGGCTTTTGTGGCCTTATAAAATGAAATAAGAATGTTACAGAACTCTGCATCTGGACTTCTGGATATATTATGATTGCCATCTGTTCTTTTAACACTGTTGGTTATTTTTGTGGGCCTGGCAGATTTCTATACAAAGGAAACTGGAGACTTTGATGTCATTATTATTATCTTAGTTAAAAAAATGGATAAACTAACCACATTTTACATTTATTTATATCTGATGCCCAGCATACTCCCAGGCTTCTACCAAAGCATTGCAGCTCAGTTTAGTGAGAGGAAAAATAGATATTAAAATGAGCAAAAGAAAGGATGGTCAGGAATACCTGGATTAGCTCTCAGGATGAACACTGCATTCCACCTGTCTCTATTAACTGTTTGGAATTGCTCTAGGTATTTTTACTAACAGACATTTCTGTCATTAAACAGGGAGAACTTTACTAGGACTGGAAGAAGAAAAATGCCTTGTGGAAGGAGAGCTTCTAAGACATAGAGTATCCCTTTATTCTGCTTGTAAATGGCACCAAACGGCTCCTCCCTCAAGCTCTAAGAACAACTAAAGGAGAAAAATGAAATCTAATGTTGAAGTGGAGGTCCTCGGATCTGGTGGTCAGTGCAGTCATGGAGGGCACATCTAATCCCGCAACCTTCCTGACTCCCTTCTCCCTCAAACTAGAGGTCTTTAAAACAAACAAACAACCAAACAATCTATCAAGCAAACAAACGACTATCTGAATGTCTGAGAACCTTTTCCTCCTGCTCTGAGTAGACAATTTCACCTGCTGCTTGTCTCCCTTGACTTATGGATAACCATTCCCATCTTATACTTTCCTTCCTGACCCAGAATTATTCCTTAGACAATTTTTCTAAGTTTTTGGTCTGTCTTGGCCCATGCACTCTCACTTCTTGGAAGAATGTTTCCTTTTTGTCTCCTTCAGGTTGCAGTCTCTTCTCCTCCAGTGCATCCAAAATAGAAGTAGAGAAAAGGGAATCATAGAAGGTGAAATTTGTTTTCAGGGCATATTTTCACTGTTGTCTTCTAGAAAAAAGAATCTCATCCTCAGTTCTTCTGCAATGGGATGCTTCTGTATACTAAGATTTAAGCCTCTGCTATTATTACAGCCACAGCTCAGCTAGCAGAACTAGGATTGTCTGGGGCTAAAAACTTCATCTAAGAGTTTTTAATAAGTTCTGGAACATGAAAAACTAGGAAAACTCTCAGAACCAGTATATGGACCACATGAGACTCCCTTAATTGAGATGCACGTCCTTCTTAGGAGTATTAGTGGATGTAAATTCTTCTTGGGAGCATTAGTGGAGTACAATGAAGGAAACTTTTTTTTGCTCCTAACCACCTAAGCAGAAGTTTTTGTCCTGAAGGATGAAAAGACCAGCCTTTTTGTATTATTACATCCTAGTTTTTTTCCTGCACCATTGGTGGAAATCATTTATCTTCTAAACAATGCAGAGAGGAGAATTTTGGCTCTGTTGTTGCAGTTGTCTTGGGATTCTTGTTTATGACCTGCCTATTTAGTTTACCCCCGATTAATTTCCTTATCCTTCTGGACTATCTCTGCTCCAGTACATGAACTAATTCTCTCCTGTATGTTCTTGTCTTCTTTTGTTTTCTTCTGCTCAGCTTTCTGATCTGTTGATCATGCAGAAGAGAGGCCCTTTATGTCAACAAAGCACTATATTCCTGCCTACTGCTCTTGTATTTTACAATGTTATGAAGAAAGAAGTGAGGACTATGGAAAATAATTTATTCATTTAGAGTCTAATCTACTCAGTC
The DNA here is from genome assembly GCA_025774025.1 of Xenus cinereus. Lineage (NCBI taxonomy): Eukaryota > Metazoa > Chordata > Aves > Charadriiformes > Scolopacidae > Xenus > Xenus cinereus. The sequence continues at coordinate 1,809,926 of JAOXJK010000012.1, forward strand.
TATGAAAGGAGATTGACAGCTAACTTGATTATAAGAGCTATGCACCTTTACAGGCACACAGCATTGGTTAATGATGTGTTCTACAGTCTAGATGAAAAAAGACAAAATGGAAACTGTTTGTAGAAGTTGAAGTTCAAATGGGAAACAAACTACACATTTTCAAGGGAAGCTTGCCAACACAGAAAAAACCCAAGAGATGGGGTAAATTTTCCAACATTTTTCATTTTGTGATTCAAATTGCTGATAAAAGGCACACTGAGATGTCTGTCTGTATGTGACTTGTATCTACATGTGGGTCTAAATTCCCACTATAGTGAATGGAGGTTTTTGGTAAGATTCAGGTGCTTGTACATAGATATGTAATGTCATTTTAGAGGCTGTGAGGTATTCTACCTGCTGTCCAACTGCCTGCTTGAGAAAAGCATTCATACCCTGAACCTTCTGTGTCAAAGCTGCCAGCTCTTGTGAGTGTCTGTGGTACTCAGGGGTTTCTCATGCGGCATTAGATCATTAGCAGCAATTGGAGTCAAAAAGCCATTGTTCCGGCCAAATCATTCTTCTTTAGGTGAGAAGAGATGCTTTCTAAACTCCAATAGTTATATTGCTTAGGGACCTGACTCAGTTAGACCTTGTCCCATCTGAGATACTCTATGATAATCCTCCTGGCTACCAAATACCTTGGCTCTGTTATGTTACCTCAAATGGGATAAAGCATCTGTGTTTAGGCAATAAATTACATCTGTAGCCAGTGCAGGCACTTGAGCCTGGAGAGCTATTCACCTAACCTACACGCGACCCACTCCTTTCTAGAGCAGCATCTGGAAACCAGGCAAGATACCCCACGGTGACTAAAATAAAACTAGACACCTATTTATTTTCCTACAGTTACAGGCAGTTGTGGAATGGGAACGGTGGCCACTAACTAAGGGAACTCTGAAAAAGCTCACCTGATTGAAATACATGAAGACTTCTTTTTAAGGTTTTGTAGGAAAGGGCCCAAGAAAAAAATTATTCAAGTATCAAAAAATTCCAAGTGAGAGAATAAATTCCTGAGACGTGAGGAAGCTGTAACAATTTACACCTGTAGGTGGTCTTAATTTCAAGTCCCAAGGGTGGCATTAGATCATTTTGTCTCTCTCAGGTCATCAGATTTCACCCAGTCACCCTGTAACAAGCCCAAAAGGTAAAGGATTTCAGTCCTCAGCAAACAAAGCCACATTTCAAGGCAGGGACAGGAAAGTTCACACTGAGAACTGGTAGGTGAGTTATGCACAGTTATGCCAGCAGGTAAAATATGGTTCATATACCAAGGAAAGCTGAAATCAGTCTGGCAGAGGGGAAAATAATTTCCAGACCAAGGTAAACGGTGTGGTTGTGAGCATTGTGGTATACAGCACCTAAGCTATGTCTGTTTCTACCCCTTATGAAGACTGATGTTTCATTGAAAGAAAAAAAAGGAATCCCAAATACCTTCACAATGCTTCTGTGCTTCATAGCCTTGATTTCAGAAGACTATGACATTTTACAACCACAAATTGCAGAACACTTTTTCTGGCTTCCAGAGAAAAAAAAAATCCATTAGTGATTAATAAAGAAAAAAGGGTTAAAATATAACTTGATGCTGATGAGATTTGGCAGTGAGTACCTATCAAAATGTCATGAATTACGCGACTGTCATCCATTACTGTTCTCAGTCCACCATTCAGGTCTTCTGTTTCCCATTGTAGAGCAAGAAAACCAACCAAAAGCAATCACAATGATGTGAAAAAATCATGAACTTTGAAATTTGACCTTATCCCTATTCTTTTGCTGTCTATCTTTTTCTTCTTTGTAAATAATGGGAAACTATAGAAGTTACTTTTAATGTGGTGAAAATTGTGTTACTGTGGTCTCTTCGTTCTAGAAGACAAATCACATCAAGATCTGTACTAATGCTTATTGAGATTAGTCCCACTAAGCCACTGTTGGGAGGAGCAAATCTCTTCTACTGTAGAAGCAGCCTAGAGATAGTAGCTCCAAACAATAGTAGAGTGTAGCTCTCCCTATCTTTTGTAAGGAGTTGGGAGAAATGTGTGTTCTGATCTGAAAGCAATGTTGCTGAGGTTTCTGTAATGCCGTGCTTAAGTTAACAACCCCTGGTGAGAAGGACTTGGCTTTGTGTCAATCCTGTGCTACTTATTTGAGAGCTGGCCCCTATTTCAGTGGGAACTTCAGGTAGAAAAATCACATGACTTCCCACAAAAGCCTATGGCTTAGTGCCCAAAACTCATATTCTCCCCAAAGGCAGAGGAGAAAAGAGGTGGACTTCAGCTCACCTGACTTTAACCATGTAAGAGTTAGGGATCTACTCTGAGCAAACCATCAAGGCTCCTTCTACAATGAGTGGACAGTGAGGGATACTTCCAGGTTATGAGTCATCCTGTCCTGGCAGAGGTGTCCAAAATAGCTGGAATGAGATGCCTCTCTCTCACTTCATTGACTATTAAGGAAACCTAGATGACTGCTTTGGACCACAGGCACACATTTCTGGTGGTTAAAGTTACACAGGATAAATCCAGCTCTCACTTCAAAGCTTTCAATAAATTTGTCTTTCCTTTCATCACATTAGAGAACCAATTAGGAACTTCTGCACAAAATTTGGCTTAGAAAACATATAACTGTTATTTAAATACACCTCCTGACGTGAAACAAACAAGCAAGAAATGAAATAGAGACTCTCTATAGCTCTGAAGATGTTTGAAAACACATCGAACAGGAGTAAGTTGCAAAGCTTTTTTGTTTTGTTTGTTTTGTTTGTCTTTTCTTTTTTATATTTTTCTTAAGAATTTTATTACGTTGTAATGTTATGTATTTGTTAAGTCACAGTTCAGTCTGGTGCTTTGGATAAACTACTATATTTCAAAGGTACTATACTGAAAACACATACTCATGCAGAAAGGCTGTTTACATTTTGTACGTCAAATGGTTTGATTACTGAGTTCTTATCAACCTTCTCCACCTGGAAGCAAAAGAATCAAATGTCTAGATGACGGTAGCAAATTCCGCCTTCAGAAGGTTTTATTCTTTTAACTGAAAAAAACCCCATTTTTTTCCAAAAAATGCATGAGATCTTCATGATTTCTGAGAACACTGCATCTATTCTGTGTTCTTTACTTTGGCATAGGACATTTCTTCACAAATAATGGCATATTTTAATCTGTCTTGTGTATTCTGCACCCCTGCTATGAGAGCTTCAAGGATTCTGCATATTCCTTGCCTCCTAGTTCCTATGGATGTTGCCATGACAAAGTCATTGCTGGTGAGGGACAGGCCAAGACTACGTTCCATGTTATTCAGCTGTAACTGAAGACAGAAATTAGCTCACAGTTTGAAATAACTAAGTTTTGCTTGTAGGGAGAAGATACACATGTCTAAATGTAGGATTTTAGTCGCAGTTCACACATCCTGACATATTCCATTTAATACTCCCGAATGTTCAATATGTTTTGTAGGTCCTGTGTCCAAACTGTAAGCCCTATGTGGACCTCTTAGAAACCCATGTGCCTCAAATGTAAGACACACATGGTTGGGTAAGTAAATTGCATCACAGCAGCTCATGTGAGCAAGGAGTTGCAGGAGTCAGTAGGATCAATTGAGTTTGAAAGAACTTTTTAGCTCATAAAATGTAGGTGTTTAATCTCATAAAATGAATCACTTTAAGTAACTATCTGAGGTTTATGCCCATTATTGTCCTTGTTTGGGAGAAAAGTACCTGTATTTTATGTTTTGCACGCTGGAGTCAGGTACCTTCTTCTCTGGAGATACTCAAGATTCGCCTGGACACATCTCTGTCCAGCCTGCTCTGGGTGAGCTTGCTTTGGCAGAGGGGTAGGACTAGATGATCTCTGAAGGTCCCTTCCAATCCCTACAATTCTGTGATTCTGTGACCTAAATTAAATGGTTTGTGTATCACTTTCATATTATCTGGGTCCGCAGAAGAGGACAATCCAGGTATTCCTTCTGTCTTACAGCTGCACTGCCTCCATATTCATCAGTCTTGATGTCCTTGCCCCAAAATCTGAGCATGTTTTGCATTTTTCCTCCTGTGCCATGTGGGCAGTGGATGTTTGTGTGCTTAGGCTGCTGTAGTAGCCTTCTGTGACACAGATGTTACATAATTAAGTTAATCAACACTTTCTTCATCTTCGGATTTCTTCTGAGAGTGCGGCCATGGTGAATCAAGAATCAAAAGCGGCCCAGAGATGAAGGTGTAACTTGATGACTAAATGAGAACATTGCACTATATTTAAGGAATACATGGTGAGGAACTTACATCAGACATAAAATCGTACAGCTTAAATAATGAAAAAGCTTCTATATATTACCCAGAACTCATTGCAAAATAAATTTGCATAATATTCCACCTAAAGGCAATTTCTACTTGCCCCCACTAGATGGAAGCAAACATTAATTTATATGATCATGCCAGCTGTGCGCAATATATTTAATGTCTGAATGCCAACGTGTGTGGTCTTGTGGGTTTGACTTACCTTTTTAGTACTGTTTAATGAGGGAAATGCATAACTTTGAGCAAATCAATTCTCGGACATCATAAAAGGTGTCGATTGGCTAAGGACCAAAGGATCACTTGAGCACAAAAAGGGAGGGAGTGGAAACCTGCAATATCTTTTCCTATAGACTAAGTCAAGTGTACATGTTTTTTCACAGAGTGTTTTATTTTTAAGCCTTGACTAAGCATCTAATGTTTTTTGAATCTGCAGTGAAAATATTTGGAATCTGGATGTCTCGATGTTCCCTCACTAACACCCTGCCCTTGTTTTCTGACCAGTAGGCCAAGAATAAAATCACATGTCATGGAAGTCTGCACCATTAAAGATAAACAATTTCCACAGTTTTATTGGGTATATACGTGTCAGCTTTCCAAGAACTGTCCATTAAATGAGATACATTTTCTGTTGGAGCAGGGAGAAATAGGAATCTTGCTAGTCACTGTTTACTGGAAACGGTTAATAAATGAAAGTGTCAACATAAGGGCTCCTGAGTCACTACAGCTCGCAAGAAATTCAAGCAGAGCTCCCTTGTGGGGCATGTATCAGGTGGTAGGTAATGAGGTGATGCATGCATAAGGGTTTTTTCATAATCCAAATGCCCAATGTGGGGAGGGAGTTGATAGGCAGAAGCAGCTGAAACCCTAAAAGAGATGTTTTCCTGGAATCCAGCTCCTCAGTCAACACAGCCCCATCCTCTAGTGGATGTCTAGTAAATCTTTGGTGTTCATCTGTGATCAACTTTTTTAAGTCTCCCTCCCTCAGCTCTTAGGAGCACATAACATGTTATAACTCCTCCAGCCTCAGACTTTCCAGGTGCCTTAGAGAGCACTGGTAAATCCCTGTGGAAGCTGTATCCCTGTGGAAGGTGTACATTTCTCCTGCTGGTTGTAAGGTAGCCTAGGATGACTAAGTTTAGACACAGGCATTTAAGTTTTAGATGTATAAACTCAGGGCATATATGTGCCCCAGCTGTTTGCTGACTGATAACCAATATGTAGGAGGCAAAATAAATTTTGCGATTGCACTTCGCTTTTAAGATTTCAGTAACAAAGTTACTTCACAGGCGCCTATCCATTTCAGTGATTTCTAAGGACTCAGCAGCACCAGAGAAAATATTTTAACCTACATGCAGAGAAGTGGAAATAAGAGATGCTATTTACCACATTTTCACATTTACTTTTTGGGTTTGTTGTATTTTCTGGTTATTCAGTTGCCTTAAATCATGAACATATTATTGATTTCAGAATCAGATACAAAGCCCTGTGCTCTAACAACAAAAAGAACTTGGAGGACAGACTGTGCAAGTAGGAAAGGAAGGGGGGTGGAAGGATGGAATGACAGAAGGAAGAAAAGTTGGTTCTGTGATAGTATTTTCCATCTCATAAGACTGGAGATATGAAGGAGATTTATGGAGTCCATCATCATTTCATGATCCTTGTTTTACAGGTGGGGAAGATGAAGCACAGTTGATGTTCCTGCTCAGGGGGTATCTAGCTTCTAGAGGCTAAAAGTAGAGCAGGGAATAAAACTTTAAGGAATGAAACTTTAAGGCTATTTGAGCCCCTGTGAGGTACTTTATAAACTCATGCTATTTTTCTCTGAAAAAAAATATGGTTAAGCTAAAGAATTTTTTGGAAAAAAAATAGCAGTGCAAAATTTTGCGAGGAGAAGAAGAAAGCTGCATTCACCAACACAAAAAGGAAAATATCTGCCAGAAAACTTAAAAATCTAGGATCTCAGCACAGTATTGAGGAGATAAAATCAGTCTTATGCCCCAACATTTAACTGCTGAAGTGAACTCACCTGCCTTCTAATAATGAAGCTTTGCCAAGTCTGATAGATTTCGTTAGCTAGAAAGGGTAACAATTTTTTGTGTCCCTGCATACTTGAACTCACAAAACAAATAAAGACATGTAACAATGCGTTATTGAAAATACATGGCACATGGAGTAAAAGGAGAATTTGGCAAGAGCAATCATCCATCCAAGACTGCTCTGGAATTGAAAAAAAACCCAATATTTAAAGGACAAAACTATTTGCAGTGCAGCAAAGCAGGTCTGTTTGTTGCAAGATGGTCTTATGAGTAGACAGAGCAACGTTCTGGAATTTATGATGGCAACTGTACTGTAATTTGGTGAGTTTAGACCCTTTTCTGCATAATTTCCTCCTCTTCTTCCTCACTGCTTTACGATTTCTAAGTCTATGTCTTTTCTGCCTATTAGAAGCTTAATTATCACAATTTATTCCTGTATGGGCCTCCTGAATATTATGTGATTTTCTCCTCCCTGTCTTCATCTCCCTGCAGAGGCATGGACTGATATACTGAACCGAATGACTTCAGGACATTGACTGGGCAAAGTCAATGAATGACGGGGCAAAGTTGGAAGTAGCCCACAAAACTGGAGGTGCTACTTCCCAGGCAATGATGAAGAAGCCAACGATGTGAAAGAAAACTGAATGATTCACATTCGACTATGGCCAGATGTCTCGGATTGCTCAAAAATAAAATTTTGCAGGTGCAGAAGAGAATTTTCTTTATAAATGAAACACTCTATGATGATTCTATGATGATTCTAAATGCCAACCTAGCATGTTTTTTATGGAGGTTAAGAGCTTTAAACTGAGACAGGATGATGTTTTGTTTCAGCTTTGGAAATGCCTGTTCAGTTGGGTTTGATTTTGTTTTTTTCAGATTTCATTTTGCTAGTTCACCCTGGAGTGGGAAAAAAATGTAGAAATCTCAGAACTACTAGCTAGTCTACAGAAGGACATAAGTTGACTGCTCAACAGAATCAGCAAAGCTGATGAGGCAAGTATTAGTTGTGAAGTCTTGGACTCAGGTTTTAGCTTTGTTGCAATGTCTCTAGGATGGACCATAAGCCAGGGATGCTCTCAGGTATCTGAAACCAGAAATCCATCCAGCAATTCTGGGAGATTATCTTGGTCCCCTATAGACAACGGTTCTACATGGTGTTCAGTTACACTGGACTCCGTGGTACCTCTTTGCATGTGTTTCTAATGTTTATTATTTAATTGTTATTTTTCATGAGTTCAACAAGTGTTCAGTGCTAGAATTCATACAACAGTGAGAAATTAAAATTTTTTTTAATTAAAAAAGAAAATTCATAGACCTCATGATCTATAGCAAAGACTGCTGAGGTGAATTCAGTGCAGCAAGGAGCACATCTAACAAGGAAATGAGAAGAAAGCTCGTAGTGATGGTAACCACTCAACATTCACAGCATCCATGTTACACCAAATACTGATCAGGTATATGATGCAGCCCCATAGTTCTCCCTTCTTATTCACATGTCAGTCCAAAACAAGTCCTAAAAGCACAAGTAATTGAAAGATGTATTATTATCACCTTTACAGTTTCCTGATATTTAGAACTTCAGTATTGATGAAGTCTTCTTGTCAGTGACATTGACTTCCAGCCACGTCATCTTAAAACAAAAATAAAAAAAAGAAAAAAAATCCACATTTCTTCAGTGCAGGAGCCTCTTATTTTAATGAGAAGAGCAACGCAAAGGGCACCTAACATAAACCAGAGAAACAAGACCACTTATTTTTAATTAAAACTCCACAAAACCCCAGAGGAGCTTTGCCTAGGGCATTTAAGTGACAGCAGAAAGTGGTCATTAGTCCTAACGAAAGAGCTGCCAGGAAGCGCAGAGACCCCTAAATGAGAGAGCTTTAGCTTGTCGTGGTGAAAGCACATTTATTACAGCTAACGAATCTTGGCCAGGGTCTATAAAACAGTGATATCTCACTGAAGAAGCCCCGACCGCCTTCTCCAGAAGTAACCTTGTCATGTTCATTGATAGAGGCCAGAGCAGTTCTGCAGGACTCTCAGGAGGTTACGGGGTCTCTGGGCTGCTCCTTTAATTAGCCCTCAGATAGCTGAGGAGAATTTCCTGCCGCAGTTCACGGTGGGACAGGGCAAAGGCCTCTGAAACAGCCCTGCAAAGAGGAGGCGATGTTTATGCCAAGAGTTGACCTCCATAATCACTGTGTTGACTTCAGCACACGGGCTGGGAGTCCAAAAGGAGCACAGCCATGCCCGTGGCTATTTATAAGTGAGAGCTGGGGGTGGGAAAAGGGTCGGGAGGGAACAGGGGAAGCAATGCTGTGAGTGTGGAAAGAGAGTGCGTGCTGTCATGTGAATGGTAGAGGTTTGGTTTTCTCTTGGTGCTTGCTTCAAAATGCACAGGAATGGCTGAATGTGCCTTGCATAAGGTGACCCGCGTTTGTCCCATCTTCCCCTTCCAGCCTGCACCCTGCTCAGCTGCACTGCAGCCCATCTCCATCTCCCTCCACGTTGTTGCCCTCTTGCTATTCCTGCCAAAAGGGGTTGATGTGCTGTAAGATGTGATGAGCTATTCCTGCTCGGTGGGTTTTGCATCCAACCATTACACCTCAGAAGAGCCCAGCAGTGACTTTGGCTTCTGCTGAAGGCTGCAGAAACTCCAGAATGACCATAAGATCCAAGAAGAACAAATGTAAGATGAAAGGTTTTAATTTGTTTCTTTTCCACTGAAGCCACACTCACCCCTACATAGGCTCAGAGGAGGCAAGACTGGGCCCTTCAATGGGTTATCAGTGCTATGGTCTTGTGGTGCTCAGTTCTGGAGCAGATGAGACAGACACAGGAAGCATATATAGACCCTTTTTTACAGATACTAACATGAAAGCCAGAGGAGATAAACGGATCTATCAAAATCGTGCCTAGAGTCTATCACAGATCTGTGAATATAGTTCCTAGTAACTTGGCAAAATAGGGTATTCACTGGTCAATCATAAACTTTATTAGCCCTGTGGGTCATCTTAAGTGCTCTCCTGTCAGGTCAAGAGGATTTAAAATCTAAAGAAGAGAGGTGATATTTGTTTTACATACACATTTTCAAATGAGAAAGCCTTTACAGCTGTTAGCTAAACAATATACTCATTACAAATTACTAAGAAAACTGATAAAGTCCTCTAACGCAGACAGATCAACAAAATAAGTAAGATGTTACTTGTACCATCCTTTTAGAGGTTGCATAAGGCAGCCTCAGATGATTGATAAATTTGGCCAGTTTGAGAGTGGAATGGGGTGGGTTGTATCCTCTGTGATGCTGAATGTGCTCCTCAACTTCTGGGAAGTGGGAGGTACCTAGAAAGAGGATGTATATTAATTTGTTTTACATGGCATCTGCACTATTCTGGAATTATATCCCCTGTGGCAGCCCCTCAGAATTCCTAGAGTCTTCTACCTCGATCATTTGCAATGGACTAACCACAACCTTCGTGTATGGAGGTCTCCATCTCCACTGACCTACTGAGATTACGTGGTTCTCTTTCCCCAGAAGCTGGAAAAAGGGAAAAAAGATCATTGCCCTCTTGTTAGATAGGATGCTGGGCTGGACTGACCTTTCCTCTGACCCAGGACAGCTCTTCCTGCGTTCATTAGCACGACCAGGACATTTTAACAGTTTGTGTAGCAGCTACTGGTTTTCTCTCTGGAGATTTCGAGTGTGATTTCTGCAGTTCGGGGTGACAAGCTAGCTCTCATCCCAGCCTGTCTTGGGGTATGTTTAAGACCAAAAGTACCCTTTGGATATCATGTTAAAAGATAAATCAATGACTTGGCAGGAATTCTTGCCCTCCCCCCAAAAAATTTAATCGGATAATTCAGGGTTTGATGAAAATTCCTGTGTATAAATAGTGAACTGGAACTGGGTTGTTTTGGGGGGGTTTTTGGCACATTTTTAAAAAATTCACCTCAGGTCTTGGGCTAATGAGATTATATTTTATAATCTGTGAGAGAAAATTGCTCTTAATAGCATTTTATAATGTTGCATTCTTGAAAGAGAAGGACGAGAAAAGAAAATATAATACTTTTTTGCAGTTCTCTTTTAGTTACCAGTGCAGTGTGATGCCTCAGACTTGCTCCAGCAACTTCATTTGTAGCTAGACAACCTTGAAGAAGACATTTACAGACTCATTGTGGAAATCCATCAAGGATTGTTCATGGTTTCCTGTGGGCTACCGTCTCCCCTCCCACTTCTACTCTGGTGTCTACTCTCAGTGGAGCAAGTTCTGGAGCTTAGGTGTTTGCAGATATCACAGTTACCCACTCATTGCCAGTATGCAGCCAGTGGTATTTATCATAAACAACAGCACAGTCTAGTATCTTGGGGCAAGGCACATCTTGGGATTTCAGGAGTGTTGTAGCCTTTTTCCAGCTCTGTCTCAAATCTTTTGGATAATCTTAGATTGACTACCTTTCTCCACATCTACATTTAAGACTCAGCATTAAGCAATGCAGATGGGCAAGGTTTCTGTCTTTGTCTCCCCATCTCAATGAATGTTGAGTCCTCTCCACGTTCCCCTTGTTTTTACACGGCTGTGGGCTCTTTGTGGCAGGGATTACATTTTTATGATGTGCAAAATGTTGTAAAGTAAAACCATCATTTTCTTGATGACAGAAACATTTAAGCATCAGTAGACAAACTGATAGCTCCATTATACTGGGCAAACCTTTCCACTGTGAGAGTGTACACCTGTGTGTGTTGGGGGGTGGGTGTGTGTGAGTGTAGATGTGCAATGTGGGTATCTGCATGTGTATATGTCCCTTCTTGGGTTTTGTGTGTGTCTGGCTCCACTGACTTCATGCACGTAACAAAGTCTGCAAATCTGGTCCCTGACATATTATTCCCAGCTTTCATGAGCAAGTGCAATCTGTGTGGTCTAACTGTAGCATAAAACAATACCTTGAGGGAACAGTAATGGTGCTGCTGATGTCAGAACGCTGAATTGTTCTGCACAGGGATTTCTTAGGCCAGAGCCCTGTGATCCAAAGGTGAAAAATCAGGGTTAACGCTTTGAGACGACCACTGTGTTTTGGTAAAGCAGAATGTGGGCTGTGACACATAAAAACACCACTTCATTAGTTCTTTCATTTTAAAAGCTCAGATCCCATTTTCATGTCTTCAGGTTTATATCGACATACTATTGAATTTGGAATTCCCTAGGCCCATTTTAAAGGCTTGCTTTGCCTCTATAAACTCACATCTGTTTTGGCTGGAAGTTCTCTGGTCTTGGCATGGGCTTCAATTACCAACTTGCCACCTATATAGTCTGCACATATAAAGCTTTGAGGTTGTTGCTGCTGGAGGAAGGATTTTATGTTTTTTGTCTGTTTGTTTTCATGGGGTACCCCAGCATTCTCTTAACTCTTTCCTTTTTCTTCCTTTGCCATCTCTCAAAACACCACAGCCCTCCCCAATGACTTGACGTGCCCCTAATCCCTTTTTGGATTGGCTGTGCTGCTGTTGCCGTGTTAACAAAACCAGAACTTCCTCTCTCAGACCTTCCAGTTTATAACAGCAGTTATCATAATTTCCAACTGATTTCAAGCTCCACTTGACAGCCAAGAGCTGATTTATGTTGCCAGTAATGCATGTCAATCATAGGGGAGCAAATTAATTTGCTTGTGCAGAGAAGCTTGGATGACTACGAGAGTAACCTTCAATATTTCATATGGACTTACAACTTCCAGTTGCTTTGTTTTTTCTTATAACAATTACAGTGGGTGCTTCTATGAGAAAGAGTGAAGCCCTCCAAATTTTTTTGGTGTGCTAGAACAATGAACCAAGAGCAATGGGGTTTCACTAAAAACCAGCAGTGACTCAGAGGGAGGAAGGAGGGAAATGCGATCAAACTGATTTGGGGCACATATTTGTATGAGTAAGGTGGTCTTTATAGCATCCAGTAAATAACTCTGTATTGAAGTGATCAAGAAGCAGCATGATGAGCGTGTACATATTTGTCTTCTGAATTCCTCCTGCTGTCACTCCAGGAACAAAATACCTGCTGCCAGTGCACAAGAACATCACTTTTAGCAACATACATCCCCGATCTTTCAAAGATTTAAGTATGTGGATAGTTTTATAAACATGATATAGTATCTTACTGTTTGTGGAACTGTTTGTTCTTTACATGTTGAAGTATTTCCTGTTTCACTGTTTTAAAGATGAGTTGAATTAAAACATCCTGTCTATAGCTTTGACATGGTTGCTGTCTTTGCAACAGATCATTCCAGTAAGGATCTGAATCCAGTTTACATGTCTAATGCCAATGCTACAATACTGCTGCTGGTGTGGTGTTGGTAGAAGATGGCATCTAGAGCTTACTGAAGGTCACAGAAAGGGGAACCAGAATAGAAATATAATCCAGGAACTCTCTGACAAGACCATGTTCTCTTCTTTCTCCCTTGAGGAAGCCCAAAACTCCTCCTAGTTTTGTTTTTTCTCTCCATAACTCACCTCAAGTGTCTTTACTAGGCAATAGAAACTTCCTACAAGCTGCTGTGACAGTCTTTTTAATGAAGCAACAGCAGGTGGAGATGTGGCTAGTGCCTTTGAGCTGAGTTCTTAAGTTCATTTATTCCAGAAGCAGTTCAAAGTCTGCTGCCAGCGGTGACCTACATTGCTTCTGATTGGCATAACTCAGTTCAGGACTTGGACCCTTTCACAACAACTGCTGCTGACAAGCCACACAGTAGTACTTCAGCTTTTCATCTGCCAAGTGGTTGAAGCCCAAAGTAGACTTGGTTTAATCACTATTTGATGTAATTTTTACGTATTCCAAGGTCAAAAATACATGGGGTTTATTTTGTTTCAGTATTTCCCTCATCTACATCAAATATAGCTGGTTGAAACTGAGTTGGTGTCAGTGTTTTCCATCAAATCCTTCACATGCTGATTCATAAAAGCAAATTCCTTCTGCGAGATAACATCATGCCCATCAGAGTGTTCTCAGGTTCCCACATGGTGATTGAATGGACTATCCCAGAGTGCACTAATTGACATGGATTTCTCTTATGATGTTTCTCATTTCATCCCTTTGCTGTGAGCTGGGGACTGGGAACATCTAGGCAGGAGTGGAATTGTACAACATCAGCTGTTTGAACAGTTCAAGCACGAGGAAGGGTAGATGGTGTTGAGGTCCTGGTTTGCACCATGAACCTAGAAGAAATTCAAGGAGGGGAAGAGACGTCTTCTTGGTTAGAGAAGGATTTATGGTAGACAGGTGGAGAAGATAGTGCTCGTAACATTGAAGTCTTGTTTTGTTTGGGTATAGTGAGCATTGTGGGATAAAGGTCCTACTTCAGAAGGTGGTCTAGGAGGGAGAAGGGGAGAGGAGGTGAGAGATGTTGGGAGATGAGGTCTGGCCAGACAGGCAATGAGTCCAGCAAGAGTTAACCACGTAACCAGTCCCTGGTACATTTGGTGCCTCACCGCCCCTCCTCTCAGCTCGCTGCCTTCCACACTCTACGAACTCCAGTCTGCATCTTTGTTATCAGCCTCTGGTGATGACAGTTTGCACGGCGATGTTTTCTACTGTGGGACCACGTAGTTTGAGGTATATCAGCGGTGCTGCTTCCCTTCACAAGGACTCCTATCTCCCTGCTGTTTCTCAGAAGCTCTCCAGCAGGGCAAGAGCAAGGCCCAGGCAACAAGGCTTTCAGCTTGGTTTGGAAAACAAAACACACACGCACGTAACATGGAAAACAAACCCACCCATTTTTACAAGCCTGATGCCTTGCAGGTATTGCCAAAAAAATCCAAGAAAGATTTGTATGCTGTAATTAGAAGCGTAATCATCATAAGACATATTGTATATTTATGTGCATATTTATGTACAAATCAATCCAAAATATAGCCAGAGATGAGTGGGACATTATTACTTTTGCTTTTCTTTAAAGAAAACTATGCTAACAGGAAAAAGTGGCTGAGAATGCCGTTTCTCCCTGGAACTGGAGTGCTCGGAGAGATCCACTGGGTGGACGTCGGTGCCTACAGCTCAGACCCACCTTATTCCTACCTGCCAAGAGCTGACTTCAGGCCTCTGGGCTTTCCTCACCGAAGCAGCTGATGACCTCGCTGGTACCTACAGTGAGTCAATACCCCTCCCTGCTCTGCGTGAGGTGTGAGTGATGCCATAGGGCTGCGGGGGAACATACAACACGACTGTGAGCTTAAGCCTTAGCAACTGGAGTATTGTGCCTAACAGAGAAAATAAAAGCAAAATCAAAGGAAAAAGAAAAAAAAACCGAACAAAACAAACAAACCCACACTCGTGTCTTTCTCCGCTTTATTGTCCTGGGATTTTGAAGCACGAAGGCAGGAGCGATTTAAGGGTTCCCGGGGAAAAACAAAAGGAGTATTTTTTCCTACAGTTTTTACCCTCAAGAAACAGATGCATCTTACGTTGGAAACATTCTTAGGGGAAAAAAAAATACCCACAACCTATTTCAGAAGTGCTCACTGGCATCCAGAAAACAGGGCTCGGGAGCTAATATAGTGTCTGATTTGCAGTTAGGGAACACTGCTACATATTCAAACCCACATCTACCAAGATCTTTAGACATCTGCCTCCTGTTATTATATTAAATATTTAGAAGGTGGTGGGCTTTATGTGATTTAAAGACATACAATGATTATGCAATAAAGATGAGCTTTTTAGAGTCCTGGGAGGGGAAAAACAACCATTTCTGTTATTGGTGTAGTTATGGGCCTCCTAGATCGCTGATCATGGGTGCTCTTAGTAGGAAACATCCCAAACATGCTGCTGCTTCTCCCCTTGCTTTGGACTGAGGCGTTCTTGGTTGGGGATACAGTGGCTATTTTCTGCTCCTGAGTCCGCTTCTAACTTGGATGGATTGAGTGCTGTCTCCTATGCCCTTCCATGGAAGATGAAATATCCTGGAATGCCTCAAAAGACAGAAGTGTCCATACTCTGTGAAAGGATGGGCAGGACCCAGAGCAAGCGTAAATCAAAACAGTTGAACCAAAAGGGTCAGAGTCACTTCTGCTGTGTATGTCTGCATGGAGAGAGCAAACCCAGCTCCTCAACAGGGATAAATCTTTACAACCCCATTGCAATAAGGAAGGCAAATGATAATCTGAGGAAATATGAAGAGCTTTGTTAAAGAGAATATGGTGGTTTTTCTGCCAAGGTAAACTCAGCAACAGTAAGGGTCAGCTGTCCAGGTTCCCAGTTATGATAAATTGTCACTGCTCAGCTGATGCTTAGTTCTGCCTAGTCACCCTAGATGTTGATTTGACTCTGTGTCATGGCTATTTTTGCACTCTTATTAACTGAAGAGAATAATAATGTTTGCTATTTAGATCCCCGTCATCACAAGACCCCAAAGTGATAAACCACAAGCTTTCCCCCATCCGGCTCTAACACCATCCTTCCTTCATGGTCGTGAGGCCGTTGCCTTCTTGCTGATCTTCCCCAGCTGTTTCTCCTGTGCCCTTGACCACTGACGCTGGCTGCTGTAGTGCATGCCCAGACGTTTATTTACACTTTGCTTCCTCCCGTGATCGCCTCTGAGGCCCCTGTTCCCCTGCTTACTCCCACCACCACCCCCTGTGAAGCCCAACCGTCTGCTGTGTGCATGCTGACAGACCTGCCTTCACGCATGGCATCAGTTCTTCAGGTTGATTAGCCTTCAGCTGGAAAAACCAGTGCCTCAATGAACTCATGCTAGTCCTTGGCATCTTCCCTCTGTTTGATATAAAGAAAACCTGTAGCATTAAACAAATACGTTAAACAGTCTTTTTTCATAGCCCATTCTCTCTCCATCCCTGTGGTTGACCATTTCTTTAGACAGCTACTTGGTGCTGCAAGCGTTGAATACTTCCAGGGTTCACTAGTACAAATACTGCAAGCTCCAGAGAGCCAAGGTCTGCTGGCTGGATTTATGAGGTAAAAACACGAAAACGTTTCAGCAAAAAATGGCAAATTAACTATGTCTTCACTCCTAACTGAAATGTAAGCATCTGAGTGGCTTTAAGCACACCAATCTTCTTGACCTGTGTGCTGGCTGTCAGCCCAGATATATCTTGGACTCAGAGGCAGCATCTAAAATATATAGGACTGTCTCTACGGCTCTCCCAAGGGCCTTCTTAAGGTCACATGCCTTCATCCACCACACAGACTAACCCCAGTAGGACTCTCCAAGAAGTCCAAAGATCACCCATGCTGCTGTGCTGGACTGTTTAAGTACATGTACAGAAAACAAACCTCAGAAATGCCATCACAGTCAAGTCAGAGTGACTCTATCTAGTCAGAGTCCTGAATCTGCCCACACAAATGTCCTCCTAAACCCTCCCTGAGGTGTTCATCAGACCACAGGCTAAGCTTGTATCTTTGCACACCCGTCTTTGTAGGGACCACGAGGTGGAATGAATTCATAACTCATGGAGGTCAAGATGGGAAGATGATATCTTTGGATGAAGAAAATGTTCATCACATTCCCATAGTTACAAGCCTTCTTACATTCCTATTCCTAAGGGGAGGTTGCTGAGAAGATGACACCAGGCTCCTTACTGAGGCACACATCAGAAGAATTGGAGACAATGGTTATAAATTAAAACAATGAAGGTTATGGTTCAGTATAAGGGGGAGAAAAAAGCCAAACACATCATAATGATAATGAAGGATTCTCTGGTCTAAGATATGCAGGCAGTTGGATGTATGACCACAATTGCCCCCTCCAATCCTAGTAAAATAAACAACAACTAATGATAACATTTGAGGAAGTCTTAACAAAAGGAAATTGAATCAAAGGATTCTTTTTCTCTTTCTCTTTCTTTTTCTTTTTTTTCTTTTCTTTTTTTTCTTTTTTTTTTTCTTTTCCTTAACCCCAAATTGGTAATGAGAGAGCGGCAGCTGAGGAAGGCACATTATGTTCATTGCAAACAGAAGTTAGAAAAAAGGCACTAATCAACTCCGGAGGAAGCCAACCACTTCAGAGGGCTTCTTCAGACAGCCACCTTCTGCAAATTACGGGGGCTGCTCTGTTTCTCATTCAGTGAATTGCAGCTTTGACACTTCAATAGATTTATGCTTGAGGTTCTTTCTAAAGGTTTTATGGCCTCTTTAGACTGCTAGTATAACTTTCTTGAGGAGGCGAATGAGGGGAGATTAAGAGATTTTGGTTTTAGTGCCCCAGTTTTGCCCTCATTGAAATCAGTAACGTAAGTCCCTGGTAATTTAAACAAACCATGGGCAGAACTCGAGACTTTCTAAAGAACCAAGGCTCAGTTCTTTTGAGCGAGGAATCTAAAACGACAAGATGCTAATGCAAAGCAACTTTTCTGACATTTCCAAAGCTGAAAACAAACAGTACTGCACCTTGACCTTATGCTTCTAAAGCAGAATATAAGACTCAACTGCTTGATACATCAGCACACAGACCTGTACCGTACTCACTTTAAGTGTGGAGAGAGTTCATTGATCATAGCACCAAAGACTGAGGCTCATGTTCTTGAACTGAGTGCAAGCGTCAACAGAAATGGAACAATTCTTCTTGATAATTTGAGTGTCACTAACCCAGTTATTATTAGACTAAAAATCCAGTTGTTTAAGTCAGGGTCATTATTACTGGAAATGAAAGCGTGAAATTCAGAGGTCAGAAACCTCACCAGACAGGACATTGACAGCAAAAATATGCAGAATGGTTTGATATGACCAGATGCTAGTGACATTTTTTTGAGAAATGGGGACCTGATCCAAAAATATTTGCTCAGCTGAACTCAAGAAGATCATGTGGTTGTGCAGGGTCTGGGTACTCTTAGCTCTGCCCCCATATCCCTGTGTCACCTGGACAGGATACTTAATTATTTCCTGCCCTTTTAGGTCTAGTTTTAATTACAAAGTCATTAGAAGAGGGATGGTTTTTTATAGAGCCCTTTACCACGGCTGGTGCAACTAGCACAATTTTGGGTTTTCCGATAGACAGCCTACATGGCACTGGGCTTGCTTGTATCAAATAGAATTCATCTTTCTCAAAAAGAGAAGACGGTCTTTGCTCACGAGCTGTCGGAACTTATTGAGAGAGTTATAGACTAGGCTTGAAGAAGGAGGGGGATAATATCAGGCTTGCCTGTGACAAGCAGTGGGATGACACGTCAAGGTTAGAGGGTCTGCAGCCTGTTGCACCGAGATGTGCTGGCTCCACTGCAGCACACTTGAAGTCCTATAGAGATGAGCCAGGGGCTCCTGAGGTTGTAGGAGCCAACAGAGAAACACCAGTGCAATACCTCCAAGGGAGTAAGGGGTGTTTCTCTAAAAAGGTATGATGGCCAACAGTCCAGCTGAAGTCCTCTACACCAACCTAGTGGCCTTCTATGACAGAGTGACTACATCAGTGGACAAGGGAAGAGATATGGATGTCATCTGGACTTCTGTAAGGCCTTTGACATGGTCCCCCCCAACATCCTTCTTTCTAAATTGGAGAGATAGGGATTTGATGGGTGGATTGTTTGGTGGATGAGGAATTGGTTGGATGGCCACATCCAGAGGGTAGTTAACATTGACCTTGTTTTGCAGTCTCCTGTTCTCAAAAATGAGTTATATGCCCCAATACCTAAAAATAAGTAGATAAATCATAAAATCACTAGCTACAATAGCATCCTTTTTATTTAACTTTTGATTTTAGACCCTTTAGGAAATCACACTTTCAAGCATTTCTTTGCAAGGAACAAGGAAGAAATGCAATCTTTGAAAAAATTATCAGTCTGAGAGTATCACACAATCATGTGATTCCTGTAGCCGGGAGTTCTAGAAATAAAACACTAAATATTGGAGCCTGTACCAGAAGAACCACAAGAGTCACCACAACCACTGGACTCACACTGGCATGTGTGTTGTGATAACAGAATATTTTACAACTCCTAACCAGTGGAATAAACAAAACAAACCAAAACAAATCAAAAAAGCTTTGTTCTTCTGGGAAGTTCTGGTTCACCAAAAGGTAGCACTTTAGTTAACCTCTTTGATTTAAAAAGCACACTTATTTCCCTTGTATGCCTATGAAAATTCCTTTTACTTGCAACCCAAGGAGCAAGATATCGTTTGCACATAACCTTTGCACTGTAATTTACAGCAAAGACCTTGGTTGGCTGCCAGTCTAATAATCTCAAACCCTGCAGAATGAAATGAAGACATTAATATTATTTTTATTAAGCTGGTAATAAGGCAGACTGAAGCAGAGTTTAAAGCAAATGCAGGTGGAGGAGATTTTATGCCAAAGTGTTAAGTACATTGCTTGAGCATGGCCAATCCCAACTCCAGGCAAGACACTTGGGAAGTTCAAACAAAATTCCTTCCTTTTAGGTGTTAGTCTTGAGATATACACAGCCCTTCCTTTTTCACTCCAGTCAGTGGCATCAGGTCCAGCTGCACCTTAAAAAGATTAGTTTTCATGAATCTTTTTACCCAAAATCTCCCTCCATGCTCTATGCTGTTTCTGGGGAAACTCCCTGAATTTTAATGCCTTTGACTTCATGATGCTCATCAGAAAAAAGCCAACATAGACAGAAATGCCAGATCTAACAAATTTGTACGTGTCTGGGAGGTGACCCTCGTGATTAGGCATTAGGTTTTGAGACGCCTAGGTATCTCATCTATGTTTCACCTGACCTTCTAGAGCCACAGTGCTTGCTTGGTCTTGTGTTATATCTGTCATTTCTTTGCAGATGTCTTTAATGCACAGTGGCAACTCAAAGGTTACCAGATTATTTCTCTGGGCACCTGAATTCCACTTCCGCTTTGTTGTCTGAGCATGAATTGGTATGGAACTTCTCTTACCTAATGCTATGTGTTTGCATTCAGACCAAGACAACTTGATTTACATGTCCAGGTGTAGGAGGTTTTAGATCAGAGCTTGTAGATAATGGAGAGCAGTCCAGCACACGAACACAGCTAGTGTCATTTGAGATGACACAGTAGAATTCTCTCCTAGATCCCACATCAAGTGCTCCAGACCTATGTGGATGTCTGGGATATCCCTACAGGACCTCCAATGGCACCCTACAGCACTCCAATGGTACCTGCTTTTTGTGCAAATGAATCCTGGTATTATCTCCACATCTCCTCCATATGGTGAGAGGATTCATCTCACCCTAAAGCTGACACCCACACTTGGGTGACTGAGTTCTTCTCTTGTGATTTCTGAGACGCTTAGTTACACAAGAGGATGTGACACAGGACCTAGAGGAAATGCATGCCCCTTCTGAAGCAGCACCTGGAAAACAGGTAGGACACCCTGCTCTGCCTGAAAGGGTACCCATTGATTATAACACGAGCTCAAACACCCAGAGAACAGAGACAGACACGTACATGTGCCTGAATAGAGTTCTGAGACCCATTTCTAAAACTACTGGTGAAGAATGTCTCACATCATGTGTCTAAATCCTTTATGTATCAAAACAAAGGGTAGGATTCATTGTAGATGTCTCCACCTGGACCAGTCATCCCTATTCCTTCCTGTAGTCAGTGCAGATATACCTGCTATAGGCAACCGAGTCTACAGCATGATTCATCTCATTCTAGAGTAAACTAAAACTCATGAGACCAGTTCCTCAAAAGTGTCCCCATTTCTTCTAATTCAACATGAAGGAGACCCATGCTGTCAAATTCAGCTGAAGAGGCCTTCATTGCATAAAGCTATGGAGGGAATTTGGTCTAGAGATAACAAAGTCTAGATTTCTAAAGGAAAATTAGGAAGTCCAATTCTGACATTTTTAGGCTGTAGGTTCCATTTAGAAAATGCAAACCACATCCTCAGTAGAAACATAACATTTCACAAATGTCATAAAAAACAGACCCACTTTTCATATCTGTAGCTCTGTCACCGTCGCCACTCAGCAGAATAGGTGGGAACACACAAGCTTTTATCTTCTTTTGGACTTTAAATCAAAGATCTAATCTGAAATGAGATGCCTCCTGGGGTTAGCAGTGGCACAGCATTTCAGCTGCTGTGAACTGTGGTCCACATAAGACTGAAACATCAGCAGCACGTGCAGACACTCGAATACTGAAGGACTTTCAGCTTCTCAACATGTGGGTAAAACAGAAGCAGTTTTCAGCCTGTCTGTAGAGAAAGTCCTCAGCTCACAACTCTGAAGCAGTAGCAGCAATGTTTAAACTGGTCATTTGAGATAGTTTAAGGGCTTTCTGATCTGTTAAGTGACAAGTGAAACCATAGGCAACATGCACCTCTGTTCTGTCACGGGCAATTAATATATTTTTCATGCTATTCATATAACCCCTCTCTGTCTCCAAGAAGAGCCCATAACCCTTGATTCATTTTTCAGTGCCCTCCTTCTGTTTTGGGGAGTACAATGAGTTAGGATGTGGTTGCCTGAGCTGTCCCACAGAGCCCTTTGATGTACTTGCTTAGAAAATCAAATGCTCCCCTATCTGGGCATGCCCTGACATGCTGACACCTCCTTTTGGGTTATCTGCAGGTCATGGGAACCATAACGTATATTTAAAACCCAACAGGTCTGCTGAAAATCTCAGGGTAAGGATTTAGCCAAGGGAAATTGTCACAGTCCCCTAATCTCCACTTACAATGTTGATTTGAGCTACTATTTCCACTGCTCCAGAAGTGCAATTGTCAGTGTGGTACCAGGTCATGGTATCTATATCGCATGCCACACACTTCATGTGTCATGGAAACAGGCTACAACATCTACTCACCAGCCCTTCTTCCTTTTTTTTAAATTTCTTTCCTTCTCTCCCCTCCTTCTCCTTCTGGTTTCCCTCCACTCCTTTTAGCTCAGAACGTTTTTAAATAGAAACACCCTCAGCACAGCACATTGCCTTGCCGTGATAAACTGTTTCAGAGGTCAGAGAAGGAGCTTGTCAAATCACTGGCCATTTTTTACAGGGAATGTGTCGGACCAAAGCAGGATGTCTATGTCTGTGAGCAGACTGACCACACTTAATTCGAAAAATTCATTCTAGGAAGCACAGAGAGATGGGGAGAGGCTCTTTATCACGGAGTGGAGCAACAGGAGGAGGGGTAATGCTTTGAATCTGAAAGAGGGGAGATTTAGACTAGGTATCAGGAAGATATTCTTTACTGTGAGGGTGATGAGACATTAGAACAGGTTACCCAGAGAAGTTGTGGCTGCCCCATCCCTGGAAGCTTTCAAGGCCAGGTTGGATGGGGCTTTGAACAACCTGATCTAGTGGGAGGTGTCCCTGCCCATGGCAGGGGGTTGCAATGAGATGATCATTAATGTCCCTTCCATTCCAAAACATTCTATGATTCTATAGGAGACAGCACCATTGGGCAGGGACTAGTTTCAAGCCACAGGAGAAGGCTGTGGCCTCTCAGGTTGAGAGATTACATACCCATGGCTACTTCTGTTCGCTCAATACAACCAAAGGTCCAGTGTGCTTGGTGGAAAAGAGGAGCTATGCCCTGAGCTACAAAGCAAGAAGTGAAGAACCAGGAGATTCACCCAGACAGGCAATGAGATTTTCCTAAAACCTAACTTTTTTGTTAAAAAAAAAAAAAAAAAATCTGCAACCATTTTAGCACGCTCTTTGGTCAATTAAGTATTAAATGCAGTAGGAATAACAGAGGGGATAAAAAGCTGATTGTAAATCAGCATTTTCAGGTTAACTTAGGATAAAACATAGGGAGGGGGAGTTTATCTTTGTAGTCTCCCTATCCCATTTACAGTGAACTTAGCTGAATCAAAATAAAATTTTAAAAACAGTAATAATTAAAAAGCAAACCAAGAAAGTTACAAAAATTTCAAACATTTCAAAAATTGCTGCTGAAAATTTTGAAACCTGGGTGGGTAAACAGTGACAGAATAATTAATAATACTATGCTTCAAGCATTTAATTAGGTAACTACACTCCCTTGTTTCTTGCTATGAAGAAAGGGTCAAGTTCCTCCAGGTGCCATAATAGAAAATGGTGGCATAATTTCCCATAGATATTTCCCAGAGGTGTTAGTGGCCTGCTGAGACCTAAAATGGTCCCAGAAGCATAGAATTGGTCCCTAACAGGGATATGAAAGGTGGCATGGTACCTCATCCCTTCTCACACCAGGTGAACTGGCCAGCAACTATAACATCATGTTTTGTATTCAGATAAAGAAGTTTAAAAAAAAAATCCTTTGTCCCACTAAACATTTAGTTTGGCAAAGTTTGAAAATATTTAGTCTTTTTTTTTACCTCATGAGCAATTAGCAAGCTGCCTGTAATTGCAGGGAAGGGTGGAAGACTGCTCCTGAAAATGAAGTCGTCAAGAATGTGCATCAAACCAATGTAACCGTTGTGAACATATGTACAAGCAAAGAAGAAGGAGGAGGAGAAGCAGTCATGAGTAATAAAAATAAGGACAAAATCATAAAGAAACTGTAAGGTGTTCTCACTTAAAGAATGTTGACATCTCTGGGTTTGTATAGACTTTATAATTACATATATATGTAGGAAAAACAAATATGCATGCTTTTTTAAGCATCAGTTCTCTGAGCCTGTTTGAGCCAGAATTTTAGCTCAAATGACAAATATCTAAGAAAAAAATAATCTTGAATTTCTCACTGTCAAGTAATTAAAATTTGCCCATTCTCACAATGATTGTCTAAAAATCAGCTGTTAGCTGCAATTTTCTAATGCACTGTGAGCTAGCTAGGAAATGAAATGACCAAGCTTCTAGTCTTGTTTTTGCCATTGTCTTTTCCTGACAGCTGGGGAAGTTATATCAGTGCCATCTTCTTATTTCTTGCAGTCACACACACACATGCATGTGTGTAGATGTATGTCTGATTTTTTTCCCCTATTTTTTAATGGATCTCTTAGCTAAAACTTTTCATACCCCTGCTGGATGTTTTACTTATTTTTAAGACTATACTCTTTCTGGTGCCCAGTCTGTTTTGTTAACCTCTCTCTAAGGATACTTCTTAGAAAGAAAGATTATTTGTCCTGTGGTCGTACCCTGGCTTGGGACCTACTTCCTTCAAGGAGGTTGAAATGCTAGGACCTTTTGCCAGGCAGAAAATACATACAGGGGACAGATAAAATTTTATGTAGTAAAAAATAAATAAACTTTCTGCCTAAGGAAGAGTTCTGACACATTTGTGTTCTCACTGTTTTTTTGCTAGAGAAGGTAGTGAGAATGCGTGTGTGTGTTTCTGTATGCTCCAGGAAAGTTTGGTTATGGATGATCTACTATGAATATTTAGGTATTTATTGTCACTGTCTTTTCATTTGGTTTCTTCCTCTCTTTTCTACTCAATTCTCTTTTCCAACAGGAAAAAAAAAAGAGCAAGCTATAAGAATAAAAACTCATCTTGTCTCCTGGTTTCATTCCCTTTTCTTGTTGTTCCTTTCATTTTGGAAACATCACAGTCAGGACTCGGAGAAAATCAAAGCACTCTAGTTTTGTTGATTTTCACGCAATGGTGCAAAGAAGACTGTAATGATCTGAAGTGGAAGGAGGAAGAGAGGGATGGCAGGGGAAGTCATGGTGCTGTATAACTCTGCCCTGAGCTGTGAGGTGGCATGGGAGGTAGGAAAATAACCTGCAAGGTACTAAAAACAAGGAATAAGAAAGGTAGGAAGGGTTCTGGAAAGGCAAGAAGGGGAGTTTTCAGCTGGAAAAACCTCTGATCTTATTCCATGGACATGAGTTCTAGCTGGAGGCATCATATCTGAATGTCTTTTATTTCTTTCCTATGTAGTACTCTTTTTACTTTGAAGTGAATCCCCCACAATCCTTGCTCAGGAGGCTGAATACCATTGGAAATAGTGAGGTAACAAGCAGATCTGCAAAGAGAGGGAAAAAAACAACAAAAAAAGACAAAATACTAAGAGAAAATGTCCAAGATATGTTTGGATTCACTTAGTTTATCTTCTTTCTCTTTCTGCTCCTGTGTTTTCCTTCTTTATGCCTATTAGTTGTGGTCTGTTTATATTCCAGACTTTGCATGATGTTACCATGCTTTATAAGCTTTCTGTGTTGTATTTTCTGAAGCACCTGAGTTCAAAGCAAAATAATTAAATTCCTTACATGTTTGACTGTGGGCTAGATTTGATATACCATGATTCAGATAGCATTCTCTCCTCCTCCCAGTAGACAGAGATAGTAGGCTTCTACTGGTGCATTTTAAACCAGTTACTGCGTTGTCCCAGTAAGTATAAAGACCCTTTGCTAGCCTTGGGGAAAAGTAAGTTGAAATTAAATGCCTCAGAGCTTGAATTGATGTTGCTTGTCATGAATGGATCAGTTTGTCCCCAGAATTCTCATTATGGTTTTCCTTCTCTTTAGATAATACCAGTTCCTTGAACATCCTAAGGTCGAGCTATGCAGTTTTGTGCTGTGGTCCTTGATGGCTAAGAGATAGAAAATGAAACATAAGAAGAGATGCAAATATAAACAGACTATGGTCCCCAGCAGAATACCAGAAGCACATCTGGATTTACCATAAGCAGCTTGCAGCCATGTATTTAATGATAGTCAAAGAACAAGGAAGTGTGAGAAATGGTCTCACTCTCCTGAAATTTGAAAAAATAAGAAAACGAGGAGAACATAAGGAAAAATTCTCCAATTTGAGAGTGGTTTTCTTTGACCCTAACTGGGGAGAACCTGAATTTGCAACTCACTGGGTGGAGGTCTTGTACTAAAGCTGCCGTGAAGCTGTAGCCAGCTCTGCAGTGTCAGAGGCAATGTTGGGTTTGGATATCATGGATAACATCCAAGCAAACTGGACATGATTTAATTGATCCAGAGTCAGATAGGGTGTCCTGCCACCGATGTCCTTATAATCCTGAGAGGGTCTATCAGTTCAGGAAAAGCCTCGTGGAAGGCAGTGTGTGTCCAGAGAAGTCTGTAGTTTTCCTGCATCTTTGAAATTTGTTAGGCAAATCCAGTGCAAATTCTTGTGCAGCAGTACCCAGGGCCAGATCAGGGAGCCAATCTGGGTCAACACTATTATTTTTTGGGGGGTTAGTTTCAGCCTTTTCTCTCATTCCACCTCAGAGATACATAAATGTTTGGGCTGGCAGAAGGGAGCGGGAGCAGCTGTTGGTGGAGGGAGACAGAATCGCTTCTTTCTGCAGTTAAATGCCAACTTGCAGTGGGTTACAGAGCATGTAAAGCTATATTCTGCGTGAAAAAGCCTTGCCAAAGCTGAGCTGGCCTGCTTAGGGCCAGTCAGGTGTCTTTGTAGCCAGGGTATGGCTTATTCACAAAAAATGTGGAGGCTTGAGTGTATACTTAAAACCTTTCTCCAAACATCCGGCATTAGAAAAGTATGTATGAGTCCTGCCCACAGCGATTCAGCAAACCATATTTTCCACGAATGCATTTGATCGCAAATATGAGAAACGTATGGGGATCTGATGCTTCTATTTTCCTGGTGGGGGGGGAAGCACAGAACGCATATATCAAATAATCAGAATAATTACAAAATAAATACAAAACAGGCAGTTGGCAAGCACAGTCATTCAAGAGATATTTCCAACTAATACCGTCCAGGACCACTGGCTTAATGTTGTGTATTAAAAAGAAGCAAAAAAAAAAAAGCACTCATGTGACCTACTGTGGTTGTCTTGCTGAAGAGAATGGCTTCACATTTGCTTTGAATTATTCTGTGCATGGTCTGAAAGGTCGTTTCTTTTTTTTTATTCCTTTCCTCTTTTTTTGCATTGTTATTCTATGTGTTTCATATTGTTTTATGTTTCTCTCTCAGAGCGCTTAATGCTTGTCTGTATCCTCCAGTCCTATTACAGCATTACAGTAATGGGCTGCTGAATGTAGCTCTTTTTATTCAATTTATAGCTAGTCAACAAAAGTTTCTCTCCCATCCACTTATGATAAAGCAGCATGTTCTGTAGTTGGGAATAATGGATGAAATCCAGTGTTATATGCCTCACAGCTGAAGGGGGCACACCCTGCCTGCAGAGACTTTTACTCCTCAAGAGCTCTCACATCTTCTCATTTGAATTTCATCTAAGCAGCAGTTAATAAAAGGCAGTAACTTTTTTTATAGGCTTTATATACATTAATAAAATTCCAATATTATACAGCCTTAACAGCTGCTTGCAGACTTTCACATAAAGATGCCATTAGCTGCAGTGTGCTGAATTTCAGACCCACATCTCTTTACTTGATTTCCTTAACTAAGGGAATGTTCCCATTACTCTCTAAATGTTAAAGATCATGAGATTTGGGTACTTCATGGGACTGGCTTAGTTTCTACCACTCAGGGCAGACTGAGGCATAAATCCCAGTTCTTGAGCTTTCCAGTCCCTTTCTCTGGTCACTGGGCCATGTGGTTTCCTTCCTAATTCCTTCCCAATTAGTCAAAGTGCTTAAGATTGTAAGGGTGAAAATAACTGTCCTCATCTCAGTAAACTCTATTAGGTGGGATTCAGCTCCAGATGCAGAAGTCTACATAGGGCTGTCTACCTGTGTGCTGGAAGCTCTATTCAATTGCTCAAAGATAATTACCTAGTGCTATTTTAGATGCCAGATACAGAAAGGGCATGGACCTCTCACAGGACCTTACGTCTTATCTAGCAGCTCCATATAGACATCCAAATGTCACAAAGCACCTAAGGTTAAGAAGGAAATCCTGATTTTAGTGGTATCAGCAAACTTGGGGATTGTAGGATCCAGACAATTCATTTTGATTAATTACTTTGTTGAATCAAGATGTCTTTTCACCATGAAAAGCTCATGTTAGAAGTCTCAGCTGTCAAAGATAGTTTTAATTAACTGGTGTCTGAAGACAAAATATTCAGCTGCTTTGAGGGTGTTCTCTCTGATTTGTTTCTATATTTAAATAAAGGAAATATTACTGCTGCTCAGAACTTCTGATCTCCATCCTTCTTTAGAGGCATAAAGGTACATACTTACATGCAGAGCTTTGGCTGGCACAGAAATTAAAGCATTTTATTATGGATCTGGGGGTGCACACTCTAGCCTTGCACAGGGCTTGTTCCAAAGATTTCCCCAGCTGACTCACCTATAAATGAGTGCCTGACCCTTTGAACTGGGTAGTCAAAGGTGGCCAGAAACTCCCAGAGACATTGACTAGCATTGAAACCACTTCATGTGCCTTCCCCATGTTAATGCATCCTGGTAGCCAGGCATGGGTGGTGGAATTTTGTCTAACTGCCCATGATGAAAGCCAAATCTCCAGTTACATAGTGAAAACTAAACCATGATAGGCCACCGTATAAGTTAAGGGAAAGAAACAAGTTATCCTACTTCTTCTACCACATCCAAGATTTCAGTAGGCCCTAGGGCTACTGAAAGTTAAAAGTGTGCTTTTGGGGAGGGCAATTTCTGAGAAACCTGATGCTATTATAATCAAAGAATTATGGAAGAGCTGTTTGGAAGAGGCAATCAGAGGCCTCCCTCCTAGTCCAAACTCCAAACCTGGGCAAGACTACAGGCAACCATAGATCACGTCAGCCATGGATTTGCCTAGTCATGGCTTGCAAACCTCCAAGAAAGTGTATGTCAGAGATTTTCTGGGTAGCCTGTTCCAGTGCTACACCACACTGAGACTGTTGTATTCTTAATGTCCAGGCTAAACAAAGAGTCATAGAATGGTCTAGGTTGGAATGGACCTTTCAGATCATCGAGTCCAACCATCAACTAATACTGACAAAAACCACCACTAAACCGTATCTCTAAGCTCTATGTCAACCTGTCTTGTAAATCCCTCCAGGGATGGTGACTCAACCACTTCCCTGGGCAGCCTCTTCCAATGCTTAATAACCCTTTCAATGTAAAATTTTTTCCTTATATCCAATCTAAACCTCTCCTAGTGCAACTTGAGGCTGTTTCCTCTTGTCCTATCACTTATTACCTGGGAGAAGACACTGACCCCTTCCCTTGCTACACTCTCCTTTCAGGGAATTGTAGAGAGTGAGAATGTCTCCCCTCAGCCTCCTTTTCTCCAGGCTAAACAATCCCAGCTCCCTTGGCCACTCCTCATATGACCTGTTCTCCAGACCACTCACCAGCTTTGTTGCCCTTCTTCTAATGGCTTCTTTTGGTAGACTTTCTACTAAAAAGGAGGACTGGCTAGAAAGGCATGGACTTTTTAACGTTCTACATTATTATGTGGTTTGTCACAGTGGGAATGAACTGGTGGCACTCAGATTTATTCCTGGTGTTCAACTTGGCACTCGCCGTTACCCCCAGGTCCTTTTTCTCCAGGCTAATATTTAGCCTCTCACTTCCCAGTCTATAATCAACACATGGCAGTAATTCAGTTTGACATTTCCAAAATCAGAAATGTTTCTAATTGAATATGAAGCTAGACTCCGAGTTTGCATTTATTTCTATCTCTTTCTAACATCACCAGGGAGCTCAGTCTCTTTTTGGCCCCCCAGGTCCCCATGGACTTCAGCGTGGAAAGTCAATACTCACAAGGAATATTTGCTGCATAAAAATGTGACCTAGGCCAGTACATCTAACTCCTTCTGAGAATCCCTCTGCATCTTTTTTGACTTGAAGCAGCATTTAAAATAATAATAATAAAAAAAGTCTTCTTCCTTCCCAAGTGCCTCAGACTCTTACGACAGAAGTCTTGCTTAAGTGCTTTTGAAAATTCATATAAACCTGAGATCAGGCCTGAAGTAATTCCAAGGCAGAGGGAAGGAAGAAATAATAGGACTTCGCTGTTCAGAAGGATGGGGGTGGGAGAAGAGGACAGTTAAATGGCAACTATTTTCCTCTGTGGTTACTCACAGGGGACTGATCTGATTACGTAACCCAACTTAAATGTTGACCTTTATGTTGTCAGTGTAAAAAACAAACATATTAAACATGGCCTTGGGTTCCTGTACAAGATACAACAAATTGAGGAAGAGAGGGAGAGAGATTGAATATTCTGGGGCCAAAGGAAAGACCTGATTGATAGATGAGGCTCTGGGGACTGCAGTGTTAAGATTTCCTGTCTTTTCTGAAGACTTCAGTGTTTCTATCTGGAAAAAAAAACCAACAAACCCAAACCAAACAAAAAAACAAACCCCCCCAAAAAGAGGTGGAGATTTCTCATATATGTGTGGTTGACGCATACAGGTTTCTTTTTTCCCCATTTTTTTTTTTTTGTTTTGAAAGGGGCGGGGGGGGAAATCCCCGTCAGATTTTTAGCAGGCATCTTGCCAGACTTCTGTCATCACCAGGAAAAATGGTTCCTTCAGCAGACACATCTGGGCAACTTCACGCCCATTCCTGATGTAAGCTGTCAAATCCTGTCCCAGATAGCAATGAGAATGGTCCACCATTCCTAGAGGAAAAAGAGTAGGATTTACTTGTATTTAATTGGAAAGTGGGTGTGTTAAGAGGAGAACAGATAATTTCTTAGAGACAGCATCTTCAATGGCCCATCTATTTGTTAGCACTGGTCTCTCTTCCTTATTGTCCCGCCTTGTATCACAACGCCCTGTTCCTGTTTTGTTCATTCTGTGCCTGGAATCATGTAAATATCTATATAAAAATGTTACAGAATTCTTGAACTCTACATAGTTAAAGGTTCTGTGTCTAGATTTGAGAAACAAGGGGACACACATGGAGGTATATAATATTTAACATGTATGTATATGTATACAAACGTGTTGTATATATACATATAGGCTGTGGTTTATAGTTTAATAACATATGTGCATAGTGTGTGTAAACTGGGTTTGTGTAGCTATAAGGGGTGAGATGCAATGACGATGAGTGTGCATATACACACATTGGTTTATTTACCGATAGCTCCAGCCTGCTTTAAGAAGGGTTGTCTCCTAATTGCACAGCCTCTGGCCAGGGCCAGGAGATTTAATATGACACAGATGGCCCCTGTCTGCCTCTTCACTCAACGGGAAGCAATCCATCTCACCCCACCTTCCCCCTGACCATGAGATACAGGAGTCACAACCCCTCTTGGTCCTTGCTCTTGCCCTCCTGGTCCCTGTCTCCCTGCCTGGAGGGTCAGGAGGAGCTCTCACCCCATGCCTGGTGAGGCATTACGTGGGGCAGCAGAGGGCTCCCTTCGTCTCTCGCCTCCCACTCAGTGTGTGTCCAGAACTTGCTATGAGCTATGTCCCATCAGCTAGACATTTGGCAAGGCTTGCTTTGAGCAGCACTGTAGGCCCTAATTGAAAATGCATGTTGCTTTATAATCCCTTTTATTGGCATTTACTTTCCCCGTGGAATAGCAGGATAGTAATAATATACAGTGTATTACTATTACACGGCAAAATGGATTTCCACTTACCATTAATATTTTTCTGCCTTGTTTTTAAAGAAAAGCAAAGAAATCACCAGAATGTTTAAAATGTATATTAAAACATTATATTTCATCTTTGTAACCAGACTGCACAAAATGCACACACTCTGCTTTCAAATGGCTAGCATTAAGTACCAGATCTCTATGAAAAAATCCTGTTGACAGGGGCCATATCTCCAGCTGCTGCAAACTAGCAAAGCTCTGTTGAAGTCAGTAAAGCCACAGCAGCTTATGCCAGTTAAAGCTTTGGCCTTTGGACTTCCCTTTGCTGGTTCCAGAGTGATTAACAGGAAAAGAAGGAGGATCTCCACAAGCCTGAAATGGCCTCTGTATGTTTAAGTGCTGCACCTATGATCCTACCCACCACAACATAATCTGGAGGTATTTAAAATATGTGTAGATGTCTCTGCTCTGCTCTGGTGAGACTCCACCTGGAGTACTGTATCCAGCTCTGGAGTCCTCAACACAGGAAGGACAGGGACCTGTTGGAGTGGGTCCAGAGGAGGCCATGAAAATGATCAGAGGGCTGAAGCACCTCTCCTATGAAGACAGCCTGAGAGAGTTGGGGTTGTTCAGCCAAGAGAAGAGAATGCTCCAGAGAGACCTTAGCGCAGCCTTCTAATACATAAAGGGGGCTACAGGAAGGATGGGGAGGGACTCGTTATCAGGGAGTGGAATGATAGGATGAAGGGTAATGGTTTTAAACTGAAAGAGGGGAGATTTAGATTAGATACTAGGAAGAAATTATTTCCTGTGAGGGTGGTGAGACACTGGAACAGGTTGCTCAGAGAAGCTGTGGCTGCCCCATCCCTGGAGGTGTTCCAGGCCAGGCTGGACGGGGTTTTGAGCAACCTGGTCTAGTGGGAGGTGTTCCTACCTGTGGCAGGGGGGGTTGGAACTAGATGATCTTTAAGGTCCCTTCCAACTCTAACCATCCTATGACTTTATGATTCTATGCGGCGCTTAGGGACATGGTTTAGTTGTGGACTTGGAAGTGCCAGATTAATGGCTGGACTTGATGGCCTGAAAGGTTTTTTCCAACCTAAACAACTCTGTGATTCTATGAAGCAATGACTTTCATGAATTGCAGGTTTTTATTATTCCCTCAAACTCAGACCAAGAAAAGAAATCTTGTAAAGACCATGTCTGTGTACCATGATTATCCAGTGTGCCTTACCTCAGGCTGAGTACAGAGGATTAATTGTTCCCTAGATAATTTGGAAGAGGTTTCCCGACAAAATCCACCCTGAGACTTCCTCCTCACATCATTTTAAGAACTCTTACTTCCTTATGCATTAAATTGAGGCGAGTCATTGGGGACAGTTTGAAAGCCCACTGAAGCCTGTGGGAATCTTTGCATGGGTTTTTGGATTGGACCATAATCCATTCCTGGACAGAGCTTTGTCATGAAGCACTAGACTGGGAATTGACATGCATTTCTGAAGTGTTTCAGAATATCACCAATAAAAAAGACATATCACAGCAGCCTTTCAGATAAGCTGTACCACTGAGTCCCTGGTTGATGGAGATCTTAAAATCCCCTCTCAAATATTTCTTAGGAGTCATAACTGGGACTATTGCCCTTGTAAGTTATTTTCCCCATCACCATTACAGTGCACTTGGGGTCCATAAAGTCATATTGCTATAAATAATTTATGTTGTACTATGGGAAAATAAAAAAAAACCCAAAATATCTCCCCAAAACCCCAAGAACATAAAAAATACAGGAGGAAGAATTCTACCACTGAAAAAGAAAAGTTTGAAATGAGAGTCCAGTGAGTTTAAAAAACCATTATACTAAAAAAAGTTCCTTACATTTGGATATTAGATATGTCTGTAATATGGATGGACAAATGGATGACTAGATGAACAGGCCATCATATTCCACTTCAGCAATATGAAGCGGAACTTCTAAATCAGAGCATCATGTTATTTTTTTGTTGGTGTGCAGGTCTCAATAAACAGTTCTTAGCAATGGAAAACACAATTCAACAGAGGATAATTCTACATCCAGAATTCTAAGTGCAAAGTGAGGTAGAAAAAAACAAAAAATGGTATAGAATCATAGAATTTTCTAGGTTGGAAGGGACCTTTAAGATCATCTAGTCCAAGCATCAACATAACTCTGATAAAAAACCAAAAGAAAACCATACAAACACACACACACCCCCGTTACTAAAATATGTCTCCAAGCCCTATGTCAACCTGTCTTTTGAAAACCTGCAGGGTTTCAAAAGCAATCAAGATGGTATACAAAAACAGTAATATTCTGATTCCTCCTCCTAAGGTACAAGAGGGGTGTAAGAATTTTAATTCTTCCTCTCTCAAACTCAGAGGTTTCAAAGAAGCAAAATAATTTTTTGCCATTAATAATCTTCTTCAGTATTTTCCAGTTATCGAGAGAGCCTCTTAGGAAGTTTTACTTCACCACCCCATCACTAAATTTCTGTAGACTACATTGTTTTTAGCAAATGTGTACTTTCTTTGTGTATCACTTGACATTGGAGGCAGATAAGAATATTTCCAAAAAAGTAAATGGGGATTTTTCTGTGTTTGAGAGGATTTGTAAAAATGGCTTTTTAAGTTAAAGGAAGTTATAGAGACAACATATGATGTAAGGGAGACATAATTTCTGCAGCTCACTGAAAAAATGTAAAGTAGGACAATTTTAACCTTAGCTGACAAGTATCTGAGGCTACAGCTGAGATCTTTTGTACAAGCTGAGGTCTTCTAAATCTTTCGAATGAGAGTGGAGGATGCTTTTGCATGCACCAATCAAGATTTAGTACCCATACACTGTGTTCCCAAAATTCACAAATAGGAAAGTCTGACAGTTAATCAGAGGCCAAAGTCAGCAGGAGACAATTCATAGAAGATTGATTATTACTTTTTCATACAAACCTTTAAGGGTAGAATTATTTCTTACTTTCATCAAGTTATGTTCTTCCTTGCTATATAAAATTAATTTCAGGAGGAAGAGTTGGGCTGCATGCACATGTGTCATACCAAAGGTCTTCAATATACCCTTAAGGACATTATTAGAAAATTTAAGTGGTATGCAAAGCCTTGAATGGAAAATTTTCAATTTAAATATCTCCAAATTTGCTGTCTAGTCTAAGCCAATGATTTATTTAGGTTCCTACATGGTTAATGGAAAAAGATAAGCACCTTGAAAGCACGGGTTGCATCTCCCCCTTCTTAACTACCTGGATCAGGATAGGATAACATCTTCTCTAAAGGTCTTGATTCTCTTCAGTGACTCCAGCCTACACAAGTCTACCCTTAGACAACAAGAGCCAGATTAAGTGAATCCAGTCCTCCATTCATCTTGTCTTTACTTTGGTGCTTTTCACCTATGCATAACTTCCTGTTGATTCTCATCTAGACACCTTAGTGAGCACTTAATTTCACTTTCAGCATCTGAAAAATTGAGATTTTGGCTCAATTAATGCTGAAAACCTCTGAGGTTGGTAGATACCAGCATAACAAAGAGAGCAGAGATGAGAAGGGGCTTTCATTTAAAAAAAAAAAAAAGCTTAAAGATTGATTGCCATCTATTCATTTACAGGTCAAAGCAAACCCAATGTTCCTTCAGTGTCCAAAAATCACAGACATTTCAATTTCAGCACGAGGGACACATTACCAGACACTATAAATCAAGGCCCTGGGCTGCAGGGTAACATCACGCGTCCAACCGTGCAGTATGTACGTCAGTGTGGCGGGTAACGGAGCGAGGCAGCCCCACCGACAGAGTCCATGTGCCTTGTAAATATTATTACTACATAGCATGGAGCCTCAGCAGGCGTAAAGCTTTAAGTCAGACTTACAGTTTGTTTTCATAATTTGCAAAGCCATCACCTTTACACAAGAATGTATTTTTCTGCGTGTGTGTGTGGGGCAGTGGACACCCCAGACGACTGTCGGGCGTGTCACCATGAAATACTTTGGAGGCCAGGTCATGGGATTGAGTAGGCTGATGAAGCTGTTGTGCAAAATCAGGCATTTAAACTGAAAGATGGTAGATTTAAACTAGATATTAGGAAGAAATTCTTCACTGTGGTGGTGGTGAGACACTGGAACAGGTTGCCCAGAGAAGCTGTGGATGCCCCATCCCTGGAGGTGTTCAAGGCCAGGCTGGATGGGGTTTTGAGCAACCTGCTCTAGTGGGTGGTGTCCCTGCTTATGGCAGGGGTGTTGGAACTCTATGACCTTTAAGGTCTCTTCCAACCCAAACCATTCTATGGGTCCACATCTTCTTGGTTGGGCAGCATAAGGTAAGTGAGACCTTCTGAAATAAATAGAAAAGGAGAAAGCCAGATGCAATCCCAGAAGCGTGATTAACTTTGGCAAACTAGTATGGATGGACTACTCGTGTACTGTTTATTTTTTCACCTGATTGATACAACCTGCAGGCTTTAAAATTCTGTGTGGACTGAAAATGACAATAATAATCCCTGGCTCTTGTTAAAGATACCAACAGAACAAGTGAGAGTATCCAGAAGGTGAAAAATCTGAATGGAATGAAATCTGTGTGAACATGAATTTTCCTGGAGGTAATAGAGTCCCTCCATTTTCCTTTAATGCAAGCCAGAGCTTGGTGCGTCTGAGTGGTCAGTCTGTCTGTTAGATAATAATGTGCTGCTCCTGGAACTTCCTCACTATTTACTATGGTTTAGTGAATGTTCTTTTCTGCTGAGGTGCAGGTCCTGGTCTCCAGCCAGTTGTCTTCTTCCAGGCAACTACAACTGTGCAGCCTCACCAGAGGGGTGTCCAGTGTTATTGCATGTGTAAGAGGAGAGAGGAGACAGCATAGGGCCATCTTGAACTTGAGCTCTTGTTTAATAGCTGTACTTTATAAGCTGGATTTTTCTTGAGTGAAGGCTATGCCAAGATTTACCTTCTTTGTGTACCTTAAAATTGCTGCCCTACTTAACATACACAGGTAACTTCTTATTAAGAAGAACCTCAGCTAAAATATAACATCTAGTTTTCAGTGGGATTCCGATTTCTCACCCAGTTTTCCACCTGGGTTGGCTTATTACGATATGAAGGGGTGAACTGATTTGTTTCAAGCCACACAGCAAGTGGCTGAGCCAGGAGGAGGAATATCTTGCGTAGCATTTTATTCCCCTATTCCTTCATAACAAAATCTCATTGTGCTACCACTGACTCAGGTGTTCAATGGTACAAAGTGTCAGCAGCTCCTACAGGTTAATTTAAGAAGCAGGGTAGAAGGAGAAATGTGGTGTGTCAGTCTGACACACTGGAAAGATGCTGTCAGACATTGGTATCCTCACCATGCTGTTGTCTTTTCTCAAATAGAATCCATGTCTCATATATATATATATTTAAAAAAAAAGATGGGGTTTATTTCTTCATTTAAAAAAATAATGATGCTTCTTACAACTCAGAAAATAAAAACCAAGGAACAGCAGGCTGGAACTGGCTTTTGGCTGCTGTGACCCTGAAGGGAGGTGGCCAGGATCTGCCAGCACTGCAACAGGAACAGCAGCTGGCTCATCCCTTCCCCTCACTGTCCCTTTCTCTCCACCTTGTGTGTCCCCTGCTTTCCAGCCTGTGACACATCACAATGCTAGCCAGCTCTGAGCCTCTGGAAGCTCCTTCCGGGCAACGGGGTGGATTTTTCAGTGGTCAGCCCTGTTGTATTTTTGCAGCCTATAAGCACTGGTGGAGAATTTGGCCAACAAACCAAAGCCTATCCAATATTTCTCAGACTTTCAGCTATAATCCCGCACCTCCCTTTTGGCAGGACTTTTTATAAGACTTTTGCATTCCCCCAGCCTTATTCCTCCTGAAACCTCCTTCCCCACTAACACCTTTGGCTGGCTGGGATCCTGAAGTTTCTCCCTTCCAAACGAAGGGTCTGGCAGGAGGAGGGATTGTCCCCCAGAGCCAACTTGGTGGCGGTTTCAGCCATTAGGAGAGCCCTAAATTAAGAAATTTTGCTTGGCGGCAAAGCCAGGATTTCATAATTTTCTGTTTTTATTAGTTTGTTTGTACTTCCTTAGCCCCTGGATGATAGATTTTAAACCACAGACCTTGTTGCAATCCATTTCTGTTCTTTCTTAACTGTGCTGTTTGGCTCAGTCTGATCCCACTAGACGCTCAGTAGAATGTCTAAAAAGCTGCAAAAACTAGGAAAAAAAAAATGCAGAGAGGAAAAAGAGGGAAGAAAACCTCCTCTTCCCCCTTTCACCTTCCAGAAAGTTTGGCTTAGCCATGCATGGCCCAGAAATGAGGACTTTCCAAGACAAACAGGCTGCATTATCACACCAGACTCCCCTGGCAAGGAATGAATTTTAACAGCCTAAAAACATATTTTTAGGTGGATGGGGGACAAATAGTTACAAAGCAAACACTGAGCGTGTTCACAGGTGCGGTGCTCCATTGTGTTAGCCAACCAGATGTTCTGCGCTGGGACGCTGCCCTGGCCTTTTCTGGGATGAAATGTCACTCTCTGGATGAAATAAGAGCAAAACTCTGTACAGTTTCCTAGAACAAGCTGAGTGTTTAATTTGTAAACTATTAATATAGCTGTGTCTTTGTATTGGGCAGGACACCAGTCAAAATAAACATGTAAAAATTGACCTTTAAGAAAATTAACTACCATTGGACCATAAAAAGCCGGACTTGCTACAGCAAGCAGTGGTGCGTTTAAGCACTATGGCAGTGCTTTTAAAAACTATCTTGTCATATGTCACTGTGAGGCTGAGAGGATTTGGGGGAGCTGTCTGTGCTCGCCATCCAGTTTGAGTGCATGGAGGGTTTGTAGTGTTGACCTACCTTGATCTGCCATAGCTGCGTGCTACCATGTGCATTTTGTGGTGTCAGGGAAAGGTGAAAAAATGTGGACCCTAACATAAGCCAGATATTGAGGATATCTGTAAGCATCTTGCTTAGAGTTGTGTTTTCTCTATTGCTTCTGCAGCAGGCTGGATTTGGGAGAAAATATCTCCAGGCATTAGAAGAGTGTTGGTGGGTCTTATATCCCAGGATTCAACAGGCAAGTTTGACAAACAACAGGGTTTGAGAAGCTAAGAGTAGGCTTTGCTAATACTTTTTGCTATAAAAGCAGATCCTTTCTTCATGGGAGTAACTGAATACAATTATTAACTGCTGCTTTGGATCAATGAATCCACTGTTGATTCCACCCTTGCTTGCACGATATCCAATGTGTGTTTCCCATTCTAGTGTTGTTCTTACTGGAGAAGGCTTCTTCAAGACCAGGCTGGATGGGGCTTTGAGCAACCTGGTCTAGTGGGAGGTGTCCCTGCCCATGGCAGTGGGGTTGGAACTCTATGATCTTTAAGGTCCCTACCAACCCAAAACATTCTATGAGAACAGCAGCAAAATTTGTCATGAAAACAAACAGATCATACTCAACCTTTACCAAAGAGCTCAAAGGAAGAGATTGAGATATTGACTGTCATAAGCTTTGTTCCCTGTCGAGGCCAGTGGATGCTTTTCTCTATTATGTCACTCATCTAGCAACACACTGACACATCCTGAGCAGGAACTTGTTTTCTCTGTGTGGAAACTGGCATGGTCTCAGTGTTTTCCCCCCAGGAATTAACATTACTTTTATTTTTCCTGCTCCCTCTTGCCTGATTTATAAAGCAAAATGGAGCCTCTTTTTTCATCGCACCTCTGGCAAGGGCCACCAGACTGACTTCTTTGGTTTTCCTGTTCTATCTGACCTATTTCACACTTGCTTTGTCCTTGAAGCAGCACCACTAATTGACAGGGATTCAGAGGAAATGCATCCATGTCAACTACTGTCTGCTCCAGGATCTCTGGAGAATATTAATAGCCATACTTACCTTTTTATATGACATATTTAATCCATAGTTTGGAAACCTCTGCTGCTCTGCTCTTGTGAAGACAGGCTGTGGGACTGGAGGGAGCATTTCTCATTCATGCTGGCAGCTCCTGTTGAAGATTTTCTCAGTTAAAATACCAAAGGCCAAGTTGTCATGTACACAAAAGCCACATTTCACCTCTCTAGCAATGCATGGCATCCTAGGGTAGATGTGAATAAAAATGTCCCTCAAAGTTCCCTTTGTGCTCCCAGAATAATGTAAAACAGCCCTAAGTGAGAAATCAGGCCTGTGTGTGTGAAGGAAGGATGCTCGGATCATTAACAAAGTGCTACGTCTGTGCCCATCCCCAAACACTTGAGTGCTGTCAATTCCCTTCCAGTTAATAAACCACTTATATGTGGCCTGCTTTTAGCATGGAGCAAAATATTTTTTTCCTTCAAGCTGTGATGTATAATTATATAGCTGACATCAAACATGAGCAGATACCAAGTGAAAGGAATGAATTTGGTCTTGTTCCTGTAATTCCATTTCCATGTTAACAATTTTTCCCCCTCTTTAAATTATATTTTTATTGAAAGCTTCAAAGGTCAACTTAGACATTCAGAGAAAATTTGTAACTCGGATTGTTTAGTATTCTCTCATACAGCACAGCTCTACATTACTCTGTGTCAGCAAATTAAGGAAATGGAAGTTGTGGCCAAGGATTACAATAGTACTGGTGTTAACCTTTTATAGCATATGGCATCCGATCAATTTTAGCCACAGGAGAAACTTGCTGTTCACATACAGCAAGTGGGTGCTGAAGTTTTTAATCTAAAAATGAAATCTTGCCTCTAGGAGAGGGATATAAAGACCGTAAATCTTCCTTGCTGCTGGATAAACCTCTTGAGTAGCTCAGATCTTTTCAGACACACGTTTTTCCTTGATCTATTTTTTTCTTCCTTTCTTCCTCACTTGGACACAAAGGGACATCTATTCTACTTGACTAGAAGGGCAATACTCTCCCATAGAGATACTTGGGTGCCCATATATTCACAAGATTGAGAGTCTAGGAAGATGGATAGGTAACCTACAGCCGTCGTCTTAGTTGCAAAACCCTCACTTTGCAACAAGGTCTAGCAACACACATTCACCTAATGTCAATCTTCTGCATGGTCTTAGGAAGGTTAACGGGTTTGCTCAGCTGTTTAAGTACCTTGCTGAATGGAGGTCAGAATTAATCAGGCTGCTAATTATTCAGGAGAACTGAAATTTAACATTAGGTTTGCTTTACACAGCAGTTGCTGTATACTTGTTGAAGGCAGGCTCGATTCAGCTTGGTCGAGGAAAAAACTGATAGGCCCGTTTCACTTCATTACTGTTCAACGTTGGTTTTTGATGTCCCAGGAATTGTTTTCTTTCCCTTTCTGACATGAGATTTTTTTGACCTGCTTTTCTCCACACCACTTAAGTCTTCACCCCAAATCACAGCAGCATATATCATGTAGTCTTGGAAAGGCTGCGTTTTGGTCTTTATACTTAGAAGCTAAAAGCAATATACAGATTGTTCTAAAATGTTGTCAGAAATAAATTTCCCGGGGGGGCTGTGTAATAGGGTCAGAGTTTATTGGGTAATGCTCAGTGAGTAGTTGGTCCAAAGATTAGGAATTATTTTAGCTGGGGCATGAATAATTGAGTTGAAGGCAAACTAAAGTCAATGATCCTGCTTATCAGGT
This sequence comes from Xenus cinereus, assembly GCA_025774025.1. Taxonomy (NCBI): domain Eukaryota; kingdom Metazoa; phylum Chordata; class Aves; order Charadriiformes; family Scolopacidae; genus Xenus; species Xenus cinereus. The sequence goes on from JAOXJK010000012.1 coordinate 1,851,135, forward strand.
TCTATTACCGTAGGAGATCATAGTTCAGTCTTTCATGCTCCACAGGACTAGTGTTAAGTTAAAGGTGCTATTGCGAGTTGAGCAGGTGAGGTACAGTCCGAGGAGCCTACTCATTCTGTCATGCCTGGATGCCCGAGTTAGGTGGTCTGTAAATGCTCTTTTGGAGAGAGGATCATCTTCAGACAAGATTTCAGAGTCTCTGATTTAATCTCCTGCTTTGATTTGCCTTTAAAGGAGGCTGTTTGTGGCTTGCCTTAAACACAACATCACCTCAGCAGCAGGTGGGAGACTGACAATTGTTGCTGGAGCAGGTCTAACACCCCTTCCCAGCTCCTGAAGACAGATGTGTTTAAGGGGTAGTATGGGCACACCCTTTCCTACCCACCCCTATGCCCTGTGGCTCCAGTGCATGCTGGAATTACAGGATAGGCTGACCTGAGTGTCTTCACAGGCTATTTTTAATCCGATGGGCTAGACAAGGTCTGAATGAACTATCTATCCACTTTCCTCTCCCATTTCAAGCACCTCAAGCACTGTTAAGATGAGTTGCGTGTTGGCTGGCCCCGTAACTGATTGCCTTCTCAAGAGCGAGGAAATGAGCCTTGAATTGCTGTGCACCATTTTTAAAGGTAAAGGGGATGTCCTATGTGAAAACAGCCCTGTGTGTTTGATGTGCTGGGAAAAGTGGAAGCTGTGGTTTCAATCTCCCTGCCTACAGCAGCGTCCAGGATCAAGACACCATGGAGTGAAAGGTGCAGAGGTACTTATAATTGAAGGTGTGACCTAGAGTACTGGTCCTGACATCTAAATCCTTGGAAAGCATTTACAGGCCCAGCTTAAGCACTTGTACCATTAAAACACTATTGCAAAGGCAAATTGTACTGTATGGATGTCTAGGGTTATGAGGTTGGCTCTTATTTCTTTAAATGGGCTCCTGGTGGGAGGATGGAGTGGTGGGGGGCAGAGGTTGGCTTGGTAGTCTGTGGTGAATGGGAAACGATCCCATGGAAGCAGAAGGCTGCAACTGGGAGATGTCATGTAACTGGGAGGTGAGTCATGGTCTAAAAAACCCACAAAACTACGCGTTTTCTACTTCATTCTGCTGGAGTCTGTGAGCTGAAGAGATTGCTGTCCCCAGCTACTTGCCGTAGAGCCCCTCATGGGGTTGCTCTTATGATTTTTCAACTCATTTTAATAAAGATGATCCGGTGTGCTTGAACTCCTACAATATGAGCTCATTTTGACAGAAAAGACTCGGCTAACAAAGGGGCTAATAATATCCTACAGAAGGAGAGCTGGAATGCACTGAGGATCATAAACTTGTCATCTCACATAACTGTAGCCAAAAGAAGATGGAGATTCATAAGAAGGAGGTTGAGTTAGCCTTGAAAAACAGGTCTACTTACTTCTAGATTTAGCAATTATAAAATCTATAAATAGAAGGTTTGTGGGTTGGTGGTTTTTTTTGGTAAAGAAATGCTGAAAGAAGTTGAATTTTTAATATGCTTTAGCTATCCTGTAATCTCTTCAAATATGTGTAGAAGGACCTAATCCTAGCACTTCACATGAAAGGAATATTAACATTTCACATGAACCGTTCTCTAAACTGTTGCATTCAACAGAAAATGGATAAATTTCTGCTAGGCTTATAAACTGGTTGGCATTAATTTGGGAGTCCAGTAACTAATACTGGACTTGCAGATTTGAAATAGCACTGGAAAATGGACAGGCAACTATGCATAGACTCCTGATGCTAGAGACTGTTTTAGAGGGGGATTCGTAGGACAGTGGTTCAGAAATGGATCCCTGATGCCTAGATATCCAACCTGTTCCACAAGGTTCAACCCACAGATAACATTAGTGGTGTCGGGGGTCACAGCAGATAACATCTGTCTCGCACAAGGAAGCCAGCACGCTCAGTGGAGGTTAAACACAACCTACAGCCACCAAGATCGAGCGGGGGCGATGGAAATTATGTCTCCTACTAGACCTTTGGGATGTTATCCTTTTCTCTGAAATGTAATGTGAAGGTCTGGTCTGTGAAAATGTAAGTTACTTCTTTTTAATGTGTGTGTTTTTTTTTTTTTTCTTTTTTTAACTGGGAGAAATAAGTCTTGATTGCATCAGAAATACAGCAACTTTATGCTAGGCAGGACTCGCAGAAGTGAAGCTGACAGGAGGCGGCCGGACTACAAATTAAAAATGAAGCAGACCAGCCTTTTCTCATTCCACCAGCTCAGAGAAATATTGAAAGTAAACCGCTGGCAAGTAGACAGTGAAAAGTAAATTAGATTTGGGACCAGATGGTGTAGATCAGTATAATACAAGTTGATGTCAATAAAGCAGTGTGATTAACGCTGCCAAGAATATCACTCATGATCTTTTTCAATTTCAGGTGTTATTTGTAGCACAGGTGAGGCAGTTACACACAGACGCATGCACAGATCATTTTGGAAAGTGGGATTTAATTGAATCTCTGTTCCAAGAGAAAGGACTAGGCCTGTATCCAGATTTATTTGGAAACGTGCAGGCACTGGAGACTGTCCTGGAGGGGGGAATCTGGGGCTGAGGAGGGAAAAGAGCAGCACATCTATGGTTGGCCACAAAGCTCAGTGCAGGACTTGACCCTGAGCTCTGAAAGCTTTCTCATGGAGAAGGGACCTGGAAGGGCTTTGGTTGGCGCTGGGTGCCTGGGAGAGCCTCCCTTGACTGCTTTTTCGTTTGTGTGCCTGAATCCCTCGGTGCTTCGGAACAGTTCGGAGGGATTTCACGTTGCTCGCTGCTTGGTCTGTGCCATTCCTTATGCACTGCCAGCAGCATCCCTTTCAAGGGCGAAATATTTACCCAAAATGCAATTCTCTCTCAACCTCAGTCAGAATGTGGATGATTACTTATGTAAATACTGTTGCAGAAACAAAGCATGATTATTCTTCCTTTTTACCGTAGTCTGAAGCAGGAAGAGCTATGATGCCACATAATAGATTCTTTTTTTTCTCTTTTTCTTTTTTTTTTCTCCATCAGGCATAGCAGAACTGTTTAGTTAAATCCCTGGGCTTTCTCAGGTACGTCCCTCGTGGATTAATTTAGCATAAAGTGTGCAATCATGGTCCAAATTAATAAAAGATTCAACTTCAGGAGTATCTTCATGGTGCATTTTATCAATTAAGATTTTAGAGTTAATAATCAATAAGAAGAATCACTACTAGTCCTGCGGGCCAGTTAAAACATGACTATTTTGTTGTATTAAATACAAGTAATAATAAATTATAGCTAACTTGAAAGCTATCCTGACTTGTGTACGCTGTCAAAAATATTTGGACTGATGTTTTATATGAAAAAAACTTTTAAAGAGTAGGCAGAACATGTTGTCCTTTACATAACGATTTTTTTTGAAAATTAGTGTCCAATAATTGGGCAATGTATATTAGGATGATAAATGTGACTTCAATATGCTTTATATAATTTCAATAATTATATATTCTATTATTGTTCAGTAAATATGAGTGTGTCTAAATGGGGTGTTACCTCAGCTATATTGGCTTAGTTTTGTAAAAAAAAAAAGAAATCTATTCACCTTCACTGTTGGTGGATATTGCCTGACCGTAATATATCCCTGAGACTCGTCATTTTCAGGATGCTCAGTGAATTAATTATGAAGAATACTTCATATAGTCAATATTCTCAATGTAGTAGTCCAGCTTCTGATGGCCCACTGAAATTCTATATAAATATCTGATAGAAAAATGAGATTTATGTAAAATAAAGGCCTCACTAGTGTATTAGATACAAATCTGAAAAATAAAATAGAGTTGTAAAAGATGAGTTTGATGATAGAATGAAGAATATCTTTAAAAATGAGTCACGTCGTCTTGGGTGATGTAGCTGTTTTCCAGGAAAAATCTGCTGCCAAGGATCAGGGCATCCTTGGCAAGCTTAAATGTGCAATCAACATCCTTTCACAGAGCTGAACTCTTTTCTTTTGAATGCTTTTGGTAAGGAGCCTGGTAAGAGAATTCAGCTCAGTTCAGGAGATGAGTATCAGTCAAAACTGACTTTTTGTCACTTTTGCCCTTAGGCAGACATGAAATAGTCAGGCCAGCTCAGAGCATTTAGACACTTCATTCTTATGTCCATGGGAATTTAGACATTCAAATAGAAAATTTGATCCTTGTAGATGAATATTTTGTTCTCTGACTCTGCCTTTTGAAATTTGTATTTTAATGACTTAACATGCAAGTTAGTCATTCTCTGGATGTTTCTTTTTCAGTGTTCCTGGTGCTCATTAATCACATTAGCAATTCCTAGTCTTTGTAGCAAGCCAGGAGTTAATATATTCACTCCCTTTTGTGTGTGTGTTTATAAGCGTGTGTCTCCCCTTTGGTTTGTATTGAATCTGAAGCCTGAAGTGACGATCAATGGCTCAGATTATTTCCTTGCTGTCAGCTATTGACTTTCTCTCAGCCTGATATCAGAGCTCCTTTCCCAGGGTGATGCTGGCAGGGTAGAAATAAGAGGGGGAGAGTGGGCAGGGAGGTGAGGGGGAGCTGAAGAAAAGCTTGATAGAAGTCTTGTAGTTTACCTTAAAGCAGCTTTAACTGAATGTACATGAAAAGGGGAAAAAATTGCCAGAAACCTGCAAGTTGTGGTGGAAAAACAGAGAGGTTGAAATTATCTATCAGTGATGCCAAAACTGGGATAGTTTTTTTCCAAGAGGTTGGTTTATTTGTATGATGATTGTTGTTTCCCTCGTCCTGTTTTGAAGCCCTAAACTATGTAATTAGTGAAACCACTACTCTAGCTGAGGAGTGTGGCTTCCCTTTATTAGAGCAGAGGTAATCAAGACCAGCATGTGTGAACACAGAGTCCTCCAAGTTCTGGAGAAAGGCTTTTCATCTGTCCATCTATTACTGTGTGGGTTCTTGATTCATCATTCTCTGATATATCTATAATTACCTACACCAAAGCACAGTAGCCTCAAATTATTTCCTAGTTAGAATAGCAGCATTTTACCTTTTCTGCTGAAGTGTCAAAACAGAGGGGGGAAAAAAGGTAGATGCTTTCAAGGGAAAGTGAATTTGTCATTAGAATATTAATAGCTTCATTGCCTGCTATAATAAAAGTCTCTCTTCCGCAGGACCTGATTTTTTACTGGGAACTAAGCATCTTTATCCAGAATTCTTTAGTCTTTGAATGAAAAGATTATAAACTTTTAAGTGATAGTATAGATGTGGAGGAGAACAGGGAGAAAATGATGGAGTAGTGGTGAAAGAGAAGCTGGAGATGGGTGACTCTTTGAAGGGACTGTCAGCTGATTTTGGAAGAAGAGATGGTCCTGCATTGGTCTGTGTCTCTCCAACTTGGCTTCTTTTCCCATCTCCACCACTGAGGATGGGAGGAATCCTTCAAGCCAAGAGGAAAATTTCCACTGAACCTCAGTGGGCTGGAGTTTTTGGCATTGCTCCAGGGCTGGAAGGCATAGATGGAGAGTGCATGTGGCAACCCTGACTCAAAGCCCTGACACTGGTGTGGGAAGCTGGGCGGACAGGTGGGATGTCTTCTGTCAGGGCATTGAGGGTGAACTGGAAGCTGTTCCTCTGCCGGGTGTCCCAGTGCCATGGGTTTGCAGATGACAGAGGACAGGCTGGAGGAGGAAAGGAGGAGTGTGTCTGTGGACAGAGAAACTCCTTGAGTTAGGATCTGATTTGGATTTGATTGAGGTATGGGGTTGCTCTGATGTCAAAGTTGGGGCTGTAACTAAGCAGTTCAAGGTACCGGGAGAATTGAAAATAAATGCATTGATTAAGGAGACAGTATGGTGTGATTTAGGCAGCTGACCAAGCAGTTGGCACAATCTCTATTTTGCACGAGGGAGATCCCATTCTGTCATAGATCTTCCCAGGATGGGGTTCAATCCTCCCCTCCTTTCCCCTTGCTTATTTTGTTGTTTAGTTCAACTCTACATTTTCATCAATATAGTCTGTCATTAATATACATGGCATACCTATGTGTAAATACCAATATATAAACTAACTTCAGCTAGGTTGGAAAGATAAACAATTACCTTTAAGAGAATTCTTCCCCACTGGATCTGCCTGGAAGCAGACAGCAGAGATGCTTGTTTAGCCCAATTTAGTTTTCATTTAACCAGACCAGAGAGTCTATATTACAAAAGGCATGCAGCCTCCACAGTAGGAAAGTCACTGTTTACTTAATCAAACATGATTAATGCATTGGTTTTACATTAGGGTTTTACATTAGTATCTGCTTTTCTCCATTGTGGGAGTAGTCAAGGGATTCCCTTTGTCTGCTAGCAAGGAAGAACATGGTTTTTATCCTATCCTGCTTATTGTGCAGTCATGTCAGCAGTAAAAAATGTCTTTAAACATGCCTTCTTTTATCAGTGGAGAGATCAATACAGTAACTTTCTGAAAGCATAATTCAGTTACATGTGTTGTGGGAGACGAATGCGAACTCTCTTGGTGAGGATGCTTTTCAGATAGTCAGGGAAAGACAGCACGGACTTTATTTCTGAACAGGGTAAGATTAAAGGGATTTCAAATGTGCTTTGAAAACATCTTATAAGGGAGGATGGTTCAGGCTTACAGGAGGACCAGTGCTACAGAATGGAAATAAAGCATTGTTACAGATAAAGTATGCCTTTGCTTCCAGTGGAGTCGACAAAAAAATCTCTGCTGCTGAACTGGACCTAAAGCTAAGGATGATAGTGGCAGATGGGCAGGCACAGTGGCTAGATGGATATATTGACCTCAAGTGAATGTCGCCACTGAAGTGGGAAGTTTTCACTAAAGAAATAATTTAAAGGGTTATACCCTGCTCAGAGATGGGCTAGAAGATTTTGAGAAGCTTTGAGATGTGTTGGTCAAGCACATCCCTGGCAGAACTTTGCGCTTGGTAAGTGAAGCATAGTGAAGTGGTTGAAGGAGGCACTGAGGTGCACCATGATCTTTTCTGCTGCTTTTTCTTGGGTAGAACATGCTGTTAAAACAAATGCAGCAGCACTATTTGATGATTTTTCCTGGCAGGAGAGGAAGATGAGAACCCAAGTCAGTAAGCAGGGTACTACAGCAAGGTTACAATTTGGTCAGGGCATCACTACAAAGGGCTTGAAAAATATACCTCAGGTATAGTGTAAGAGGATTTTGAACCCCCACCCACCATAGTTTTCAAGGGATTACTTTCTGGATTTTCTTTTCCTGTTCATAAACATCAAGGAGGTTTTCCTACTCCCTTGAGAATGCATAACTCCTCCTTGACTACAAGAAATATTGGGCCAGAACCTTTCCTAGACTTTGTCATTCACAGACCCTCTAGCACCAGTCAGAATAATTTTAATTACTTGTGACTACTTTTTTATAGCATGCTCACAAAACCTCATCTTGCATCAGAAGACACATCCATAAAAGCTACTGAAATCCAGAACATTCATCACATAATTGACCATAAAACATTTCTTCTTTCTGATGACTTTTTGTCTTTAGCACATTGTCAGCCTGGTTGTACCTCACTACCTCTCTGCAGAAATGTTTTCATTTCCAGACTGATTCCTGTACTTGTCATAGTCATTAACATGTAAATACATCTCATAAAGCACATAAATGAACTCATAATTATAGCTTTTCCAGCCATTAACACGTGTGATAGTTAAGCCTGATTATGAACTTCGTCTGTCCACATTCATTGGCAACACATTCCTGTGGGTCTCTGTATTTCTTTGCCTGCTCAGAGTTGGACTGACTTGGGAGTACATAAAGCTAAAATCTAACTAATTAAATAGCAGTACTAGTCCTTGCATTGGGCTTAAATGTGCAAGAGATAATCTCTTCTTCTAATTTTCAAATGTTTTTAACTTGCTTATTGAAAATATCATCCTAGAAATATGAGTCCCTGACTTTGAGAGATGCCCTGGAATTTAACAGCCCATTATTTTTCTATGGGCAATTTATTGCAGTCAGAAGTGATACAGTTCATGGAAAGCGGGTGGATGGATGGCTGAATCATTCCATCACCTGTCATGACTCATTCCCATCATTTCCGTCTCTTCATGAAGGGTGCATAAACATGTCTGCAGTCTTAATCATGGCCGAGAGCGTCTCATTAAAATATTACCTTGGTTAGGGTCAGGAAAATGGTTATATAGCCCCATGGCTAGACTGTAGAAGAGAAGGGGGATCAAGATTTTGACTGCTTTATTCAGAGCTTGTCCAAACTGAAAACATGCCAGGTCTGGCAGAGCAGGGACTTCAGTCTGGGGTCTTTTTCTTGAGCTTCTCACCTCGGCAGGTGAGATCTGAGGTGACCCCAGATCCAGTTACTTCAGGTACTTTGTAGACTACTGGTTGGTCTGGCCCCTGCGTTGTGAGTTAGCCTACGCTTTGTGTGTATTCTGTCCTTCTTCTCCAATAGACTCTCCTAGGATGAACTGTGCAAACCCTTCTGTGGCTTGGCTTAATCCACCTTCAAAGTGTGCTTGGGAGGGCTCATCCAGCCAGTTCCAGCACCTGGCAAGTGGTTGCTCAAGCCATGTTCCAAACTGACTTGCTGTGAGCTGACCTGTCCAAATGCCACGTGGCCATAGTTAACTCAAGAAGGATTTATTAGCTTGCAGAGGGCACTGCATAATCTGGTTACACAGCTTCTCTTTGGGAGCTGGCTTGTGTCTGGTCAGGTTGGAAGATGGTTAAAAGTATCTGAAAAAAAGGCTGTAGCCTTAATTTGTGTGTGTGTCTTTCACAAAGAGCTATGGGTTGGGTTTGTGGTTTTTTTTTTTCATTTGGTTGGTTCTGGTGGTAGTAACACCCTACTGAAGAGTTAATCAAGTGCTTGAAAGGAGGTGTGTGCATAGGGGCTATTTCCCTGCTGCAGCTAAAAGCAGAAAGATGGCTAGATTGCTTGGAGGTGGGGAGCTTTTATTACTGACACTGGCTGAGCAAGTCTCAGGCTGGTGGAAGTGACAGGAAGACAGTTTGGACCAGGTACTCTACTCCAACCCCATCTCCAGGGGATGAGGGAAGAGAAAAAGAAAGAAAATACCCAAACAGTCACAATAAAAGCTGTTTAACAAATGCTTAAATCTGTGCAGATAAGGTTATTATTATTTTGATAATAATATCTTATTGTTTGCTGTAATGCCTAAGAAATCTAATCACAGATTAAGATTGCACTACAGTAGGGGTAGCTCAGACAAGCAAAAATACAGTGTATGCCCAAAGGAGTTCATAATCTGGGTGTCACATACCCTCGATAGCAAGGTGGCTCCAGGCTGAGAACAGTGGTGATAAGCTTAGGCACCAACTGGCTCCGTGGAAGAAACATGGTGCCAGTGGGGAAACTAAGGGGTTCTGCAGCTCTGTAGGCAACACAACCACGTCTCAAAGTGGGGCTGGGGGTTGAGACACACTTCAGGTGCTCCCCGACAAATAGAGGTTCTGGGACTGCATCCCTGAAGCAGAAGCAGGCCTGGTTTTGCCATCCCTTGGCCTCTAGTGGAGCTCACGAACCCCAGGCGATCTCTGTCCAATGTCTTCTCCAGGTCTGTGCCTCGCAGACATCACCTCAGCAATTGTTGTTGGCTCTTCTTGAGGTGATTCTTCATCCCTGGCTGCACGGTGACGTGATGTAATCCTGCGAGCGCGGTCCCTTTATTGCACTAAGAGCATAATGCCCCATTATTCTAGACACAAGGGCAGGGGGAAACAGCTGGTGTACTGATTAAGTAAATAAAAGCATGAGTCGTCAGCCCTCCTTCCCTCCCTCCCTCCCTCCCTCCTCTGCCCGGGCTCTGCGCATCGTCACCATCCACTCAGCTCTTTGCCCCCGAGTGCTGTGAAAGTGGGCAGCACGTGGACCTGGAAGGCTGCCCTCGCTCCGCTCCAAGCCGTTTTGTGAGTCAGGCGCTTCGTTTCTGCACAGAAACCCGTCCTCTGTCCTTGCCTTTCCATTTGCTCATGCCCCTCTCCTGCCAAAGTAACCATCGCCGGGATGGCGTGTGGCAGGGGGGAGCGCGGAGAGGAGAGAGACGGCATTGCCAACCCCTCATTAATTTCTAGATGGGGAATGATGGGGGAGATGCATGTGAGAGTCTAATATTAATGAGCTGAGGTCCCAGAGATGGCGAGTAAGGCAAGCTTCTTTAACTAACAACTTAATTATAATAAATTTGTGTCTAAGAGCACCAGGCAAGTAAATCAATCAACCCTTGCAAGGGGGCTCGTTAAAACTAGTGAAGTACAGACCAAAAAGGTCGTCTTATTAAAAGGGATTAGCATCTTCCAGTTAAATCCTTCGCTGCCTGTAGGTGCTAGGAGAGAACTTGGATTCTGGGCTTGTCTGTTGTTGCAGTGGTGAAAGGGCTGACCTTGCACAGCAATAAATGCCTTTGGTCCCTGTGGCCGGGGGCTTGGCTAGCTGGTGCCAGTGGGCAAGGCTGTATAAATGCTGGTGGACCACTGCCAGTCTGGTCCAGCTGTGGGTTGCCAACCGTCCCGAGGAGCACACTGAAACGCGATCAGGAGTGAGTTCTCTCCTGCAAAATACGAGCGTGCTCGCGCTCTCCAAGCTTTTCTCCAGTCCTGTGTCTTGCAGACTGAGACATCACCTCAGTAATTGTTGTTGGCTCTTCTTGCAATGACTCTTCCTTGGCTGTGTGGGATGTCTCTTCTCCTGTCAGGTCTTAATATATTGTAGCCCTCAAGCAGCATTTTCTATCTTTGCCTTTCTTTCCTGGCTGCAGGACGCCGTGCTTTGGGTTTTCTAATGCTTTGAAAGGCAAATTTTCACAGAGCCCATTATAATCTTGTTCCTTTAGGAGAGTATATTTACCTTGGAAGAAACATTAAACTGAGAACAGCTATCCAAACAGCTGGCATCCTTCTTCCTGTTTTTCTTTTCTATCAGATACAGTGTTGGTGGCGGGAGAGGCATTTTTTTCCTCCTCAGACTTTCCTCTACCCACACTTGCATTCCAGTGGTGACCCTCTGTCAGCGCAACAACACTTGCTGCTCTCAGGGAAAAGCGATATGAAAATTGCTGCATCATTCAGAGCATCCCGGCAGCTGGAGTGGTGGGGGTTGCAGGGAATGTTGCTGGAGTGCTCTTCCCTGCTCCTGCATTGCTGGTTTTATGGGGAAAAATGCCAATTGTGTCAGTGTCTGTCATTGATTGAGCAAAATTCCTGGAGTCAAGATGATCTTTTCTACTAAGAGGAGACTGTTTAGGGAGGTGGGGGGGTAGGTTACATAGACCACCCCCCTGCGTAGCACACCTGCAGCTCCACCCCTCTAATTCTGCTCTTGGCAAGCCTTCTGGCTCCCAAAGAGGAGTCATTTAGGTGGCCACCATCTCGACCCTGCTGGACCTCCAGCAGCTTGGCCAGCTAGTGAGGCAAGGGGACACATCAGTCCCACGGTCTGGGTCCAGACTGACACCGAATGTAGTGGGTACAGCTCATGGCACACTTCCTTCCATTCCTGCTGCACTCAGGCAGTCTTTAATTGCACAGCAGTTTGCAAATCAGTGTACTGCATATGATGGAAGTTCCCCTTCACTATTTTTATCATTTTTGAGGGTCTTTCCTTTTAAGCCCTGGGAAGCCTCAGGGGCATGTAGGAAATTAATTAGAGAGTCTTGCAGCAGTTCAGGAGTTCATTCAGAACAAGCAGTTATGTGTTGGAAAATATGGTGGGAGATGTAAGTCTGAGAAAAAGATCGAGCATCTCTTTTATCCCACTAGGCTTCCTTTTTGCATAGGAAGTACTGAAAGTCTTTCCTGCTCAGCTTGACCCATCGGCAGAGCACATCACAGAGAGCAACATGCTGCTTGGGGGAGGGGAAAAAAAAAAAAAGAGGTAAGGAGAAGATATTTATTTCCTACTGTGTTTTTAGCCATCCAGCACCGTGGTACTTGAAGATGCTTGTCCTATCCCTCCATTACTTAGTGACATGGTTTAGTGATGGTTTTTTTTTAATCTGAGTTAGGTTGATAGTTAGACTAGATGATCTTAAAGGACCCTTCCAACCTAGACAATAATATGATTCTATGATTACAGCAAAAGACTACTGAGCAGAAGTTATGGGTCTTGAGCCTGTAGTTGGCAGAAAGTGCTGGCTAATGGCCACAGGTAGGTGACTACCAGCCTGTGCTCCCTCCTCAGCTCTGAGAACTTGCTGGGGAACCTTTAGATACTGTTGCTTATTTTTTTTTTTTTGCATCGTTTCTACAATTTGAAGCGTAATTCTTACTATATGCTAAGAAGCTTACTTAAGCTCAGATGCTTTGATGAAAGCCCTTATCGACTACATGGCTCTATTTCTGCTTAGTTCAAGCACTCAGACTCCCCCTCTTTACAGCGTATCGGGGGTGCTATAGTCTGCAGCCCCATTAACAGGCTGAAACTAAATGCAGAGTTTGGAGATGCTTTCTTATAACTATACCTGCTGGCACCTTTGGTTTCACACATCCTTTGAGCCTCTGAATGTCACTAGCTTTCCATGGATTTCTTGTCTTGATGAATGAGTTTCCTCGAATGAGGAGGAGCCCTTTATCTTCCCCGTCTCTAAAAATCTTTCCTTCTTCCACTGGGCCAGGGACAAATTCAGGACAGGTCTAACACCACCACCACTGTATCAGTTCTTTCAGTCAGTGTGATCAATGCAGGACTCAAAGTAGCACAGTTTTATTGGAATACTCTAGAAAACATCCATTCTTTGTTCTCGCACATTTTCCACTCCCTGACCCCTCCTTCACATTCCTTTAGCCTTTGCCCAAATTTCACCTCAAACCGCAGGCAATTACTCTTCTATTTTTTTTCTGGGAGGTGAAGGGTTAAAACAATAAATATATTGGTTCCTGTTATTCCTCTCTGAAGCTTTGGGTTCCAGCTGGGTACAGACATGGAATAGTAACAAGTCCATGGGAAAAGCTCATCTTCTCACAGCCCTTACAGCAGCACTCCAAGCTCAGTGTGAACTTCCCAGAGCACAGTGGCAGAGCTCTGTGAAGCTGAGTGAAGCCCTCACTGATGCTGCTGGGAACCTCTCGCAGCGAGTAAAGAGATGGGGTGGAGGTGATGCATGTGTGAAACCAAGCTGGGTTCAAGGTGTGTTTGAAGAAAAGTGTACTGTGTCCTCAGCTGAGTTTAAAAGAATATTTATATAACCTGTGGCCATTGGCAGTTATTTCCATACTGTGTGTCCCTGGCTGGTAACTTCTAGACCTGGAAGAAAAATGCATTTCTGGCGTAAGAGACAAACATGAGGCAGCAAGATCAGCTCAGTGGTGTGTTCTTGTGTCCAGATACACAATGATAACTTGATTTTGCTTTTGCCCTTTCACAGCAGGTGCTCTGTTTTCATGAACCATAGCCCCCCGGGGCCAGTTGGACAATTCCTGCTTACTTACACTTTCCTTTCCGAGCTGTCTCAAATCCTTCAAAAGAAGCATAGTCAAGAGAGGACTTTGGTGCCCCAGGGCTGAAGTTTGGGATGAGGAGTAGAAGGAAAACCAAGCTCTCCCAGGGCTCTCTGGCCCTGCATGCGAAGCAGTGACTGCTGCAGCTGCAAACTCTCCAAGTGGAGCAAGGAAGCAGCCACCTCTCAGCACATTACTTGGCTTTTTCTCTGGCAGAAGGGCTGCCCAGCTGGTATATACATAAGCCACAATCCTGCAGTGCCTGGTGCTGGGACAGCTGATCCCTGTCCCCCTCACAGGAGGAGCAGGGGAATACATGCATAATTCTCTTACTGGGGCCGTTTTAGTGCTTCTGCAAATGATGTTCTTAGATAATGGTATGTGCCTAAAGACATCCCTGGATGTGCTTGTATTTAGTTCTGCCAAATGCTTTGTATTCCTCAATGATTTCTGATCAGGGAGAGGGAATGCTGCCTCTTTGTGTATTAATAGGTTCTCTTGGGTTGGTGTCTCAGCCTGGAGAATAACAAGAGCTGAGGACAGAGAGGGACGGGCTCACCCCTGCATGAAGACTGGCATGATGCAGGCAGCCTGGGTGGTCTCAGCTGAGTGCAATCCCATTTCTGTTTCCCCTTGGCTCAGTCTGTGCTCATGGAGAGTTACTGTGGCTCAGTTGTCATTGCTGCTTAGCTATACGATCCTGATCGTTGTCTTGAAGCCCAGTTCATGGGAATGTGAGTGACAGCTCTGTTCCTTATCCTGGCCTTAGAAGGAGATACCAGTTCGTGGGGAGGACTCCTGTATGTTGTGCATGGTTTATCACAGCTTATCTTCTGGTCATGGAGCAGAAAGGAACAGCCACGTCATCATAAATTTGTGGCAGGGGGGTCTCCCCTGCCTGGCACAGGTGTATTGGCACTGCAAGGTGGCAGGATGAGCTTATGTAGTAGTGTTATTACACTTTTGTTTTGCTAAAAGATGTTAAAGCTTGGAGTAAAAAGGACTGAAATGGGAGTGGGCAGAGATGAGAGAGCATCTCTGACAGAGGATGTCTGACAGCTCAAGCTGGGTGGAAGTCCCCGGTAGCCAAACCCAACTAGCTGCCCCAAATTGTCCCTGATGCTACTAAGCACTGCACCCCTTGCAGTCCCTTTGATTAAACACAAGACATTTCTTTGTTTTCATGCATTCTTTGTGGAAAAAACTAAAAGAAAAAAAAAATCAGGGAGCTATGAGACAGTCTGTACTTCCCCTACCCCTAGCCAAGCAGTAGAGAGCAGTGGGAAACAGTTAGGGAAGGTGTCAGATTTTCTCTAAGGGCAGCGACAAGGCTCTTGTGCCAAACGCTATTTGACATTTAATATAAGACCTATGTAAAGTAACAGCCAGAGCAGGCAACAGGCAGAGCATTGCAGATGACAGACTGGCTCTATTTGCTTTAATTTCCTTAGCCCGATGGCCAAGTTTATCTGTGAGCAAGAAATACTCAGAGTATTTTTTTGGTGTGTGTGAAAAGAGAGCACTGTGTTGTGTTCAGACACCGTTTTGGGCTTCAGGTGGCCTTCATTAGGGAACATAATGCGCGAGAGCTGTGTGTCAGGGCCAGAGGAACCAAAGAAAGTTGCGCCTCTTTGATTAAATAATGCCAAAGTCAAACACTGGATTCCTGGTCTGAACCGAGCCATGCAGCAGGTGTAAAGATGAAGAGAGAGGATCTGTGTGTGGTGGTTAGCAGCCTCACAGCTGAGGAGGTGTGGGGGAGAGCAGGGAGGGCTTTCTCCTTCCTTAAATGTAGGTGTCAGCACCACTCAGTGCAGAGCGATTTACATGAGGGTGCTGTCATGTTGTACATGGGCAAAGGGACCATCCACAACACCTTTTCTGCTCTGTGTGGTTTTGTACTAGAAGCCCATGGACAGGGAAGGAAGGGTCAAGGATGGTGATGGGAAGATTGCAAAGGGGTTATTTGCATTCTAGTTGCCTTTGTTTTCCTGTTGGCACTGGGAAATGGATATAGAGTGCTGCTAAGGAGCTGAGACAGGAATAAAACCTACTTGAGTATACGGAGGGAGTGGTGGGAGTTTCTGGCTGAGCCCTATGTGAAGAGGAAAGCAGCAGTGGAAGCTGTAGCTAATACTGGCAAAGGGGAAATATTAAGAGGTGGTTGTAGAAATGAGTCAGGAAATGTGTGTTACTTGAATTTATTTTTTTAAAATTTAAAATAAAAGTATTTGATCAGCAGAGCAAAGTATGGTATACCTCCAAGGGCACAAGTTCGGTGATGAAGGTGTGGAAGGGTTATGTCAGCAGCATAGATAAAGAATATCAGGGGAGGAAAAGTCTATGAAGTGAGTGGTTTGCTGCAGTGAAGACCAAAGGCAGCTGCAGAACGTGGAAGCGGTGGGAGGAGAAGGGCTCCCCAGGCAGTGGGACAGAGACAGCAGCCTGGAGGCGGTGTTGGCTGGGCGGAGGAGGACTTGGCTCCTTTTCCAAGGTCATTAGGAAGTCTAGACTTTCCCATAAAAGGGTCCCATTTGCTGAAGAAATCCTTGGGCTACCAACGCCCTGAGGGCTTCACAGAGAATGTAAAGGCATCCAGAACAGCCTCGTTACACTGAGGTACCTTCCCTGATTTTTTTATGTGTATGTGGACCTTGGAAGCTGACTTTGGGGCAGGCTGGCAGGAACAAAGGTGGCTCTGGGGCTGGCCCACCTGGTGACTGGGGCACTGCTGCTCCAGGCTGGCTGGGTTTTGGTCCTCATCAGGTTCCTCGCCCAGCAGACAGGACAGAGGAGCCAAAACCAACTACATTCCTCTTTAAAAGCCAGAAAGCAAATAACTGCTTCTGTGTGCCGATGGAGGCATTTGAGGAACTCTATTCATGTAGCTGTTCCTGAAACTCAAAAATGAGACTTCCATCTCTGTGACAAACCTCTCCTTGGAGCCTGGTGACTTGAGGGTTATTTGACCGATAGGTTGGTGCCATCCTATGGCTTTAAGCACTTTAAAGACTAGCTACTCTCCTTATGTAGAGAACATCTCTCAGTCTAACATAACCCACCTGGAGAGAGCTTGTCTTTAGCGGTGTTCAGAGTCAATCACAAGTCCAAACCCCTCTCAGATCACAGAGTGTGCTTTTGTTCCTGTTAACAGGGCTTGCCAACTTATGCTGCAACTTACCTTGGAAGGAGAAACCAGAGCAAGTTGCTAAAGGCGGGGAAAAAATGAGTGCAGCTTTCTAATTGAGTCAGGAAAAAAACATTAAAAGGTTGAGAAGTGCTTTTCTTGAATGAGGGCTTGAATGCCTGGGAGACTGGCAATTGTTGGATCCCATTCATTTTGCAAGCCCAGCTATGTTATCCTTGTCTTAGGGCCCCCTTGTGAAAATCAATGTAAGAAAAAAACTGGCTTGATGGACTCAATCCTGCAAGTCCTTCCCCAGGGTAAACCGTCTTCTGATGCAAAGGAGCACTGGGGACAGATGGTGGTACCCATCCCAAAAGAATGCTGGGGACTGTAGTGGTGGATAAAGAGCGTGGTCAGGCTTCTGTCCAAGGGAGATGGCTTGTTGAATGTAAGAAACCTCCCAGCATTTGCACAAGCTTAGATGATGTTGATTCGAGCCTTGAGGAGTTTGTAAGCTAGCTGGCACCAACATTGTGGTTTGGACAACCATAATGCAGTCAGAGATGATACCATCTTGGGAAGATGTCACTAGCCTGGGACCATTGTGAAAAGGTTTCCGTGTGCATTTACCATATGTTTTTGTGGCATGATTTCTTTTGCATAACTGGGTCTCCCTGAACGGCAGTTGGATGGTTCAGCAAAGAATGTATATTAAAAATTGAACAACCCACTACAATGTGGGAAGGAATCCCAAATAACACTAGCGAACCTTCCAAAACTGCAGTTTATCTTTTCTTTTCTTTTAACAATCCAATTTATCTTTTTGCGCTGTGTATGCAGAGGGGCTAATCTAAGCTGAGTTCATCACAGCAGAGGAACTGGAGCAACTCCAAGCCTATATCCTGGAAATAGGAGGCTGCTTATCCAGTTATCTGCAGCTTATTTTCAAGGGAAAAAGGAAGGGCTTGAGTTCTGCACGGGGTAAAATCCTCTTAGAGTGTATCATCTCTGGACCTGGATAGGGTGGAAGAGTGGGCTAACAAGAATCTTATGAAGTTCAACAAGGACAAGTGTAAGATCTTGCAAGAGGGAAAACATAATCTAGGAGTGCAGCGCAGGCTGGGATCCACCCAGCTGGGGAGCAACTCTGTGGAAAGGGACCTGGTGGTCCTGATGGACAACAAGCTCAATTTGAGTGGAGTGTGCTGCTGGGGCAGCAATGAAAGCCAACATGATGCTGAATTGCATCAACAAGGGCATCACCAGCAGAGATAAAGAGTTCAGTTTTGTCCCTGCTATACAAAAAGGATGTTGGCAGGCTGGAGAGGGCTCAGAGAAAGGGCCACCAAGGTGATCAAAGGACTAGGAAACCTGCCATATGAGGAAAGGCTGAGAGAATTGTGTTTGTTCAGCCTTTAGAAAAGAAAGCTATGGGGAGACCTTATCACCACGTTCCAGTATTTAAAGGGTGGCTACCAAGAAGACAAGGAGTGTTACAAGCAGTCACAGTAAAGACGATGGGTAGCAGGTACAAATTACTCCACAGGAGATTCCTGTTGGACAGAAAAAGAAAATTTTTCCCAATGAGAATAATCAGCCGTTGGAATAATCTCTCCAGGGAAGTGGTGAATTCCCCATCGTTGGACACTACTAAGATTTTGCTGGACAGGGTGCTGGGCCATCTTGTCTAGACTGTGCGTTTGCCAAGAAAGGTTTGACCACATGATCTTTGAGGTCCCTTCCAGCCTGATATTCTATGATTCTGTGATCTTGTCCTACGGAGTAGGATGTAGTTCCAGGTTTCATGAGATGCTGTCTTTTCTCCTGGGTCTGTTGAATAGCTGCTGTGTCAGACTGGGGATCTTTATTGTTCAGATGGGAAAATACCTCTCAGCAAGAGTGAGAGATGAGACTTAAAATACACATGGTACTCTTTATCTTCCTGTCTCAATGCTTTTCACCCACTGCTATGATTAAATTTGGGAGAAGAGTCATAATAATAAATAAACTATACATTATTGAGGGCAAAAACTCCCAGGAGGAGAGACATGGAGTGGTACAAAGAGATACAGGCATGTTTAACAATGAAACAAAGGGGCAGACTTTGGCTGAACATCAGGAAAAACATACTGAGAGTAAAATAAATTTGGCTGTAGGACGGTTCCCAACAACAGTAGCAGCAGTTCTGTTGACTAATTTTAAACACTCCTGTAGGCATCACTCCCATCTGGGCCTGGTTAGAGAAGGTTTCAGTCACATGAATATTTCGGAGATGTCACCTTTTCTTTGGCCCAAAATTTTCCATGGAAAATGTTTTGAATCAATGAATATAATTTCTTTCTATTTCAACCATTCTTGTTTTTTTTTTTTTGTAGCAATGAGTATTAAAAAGCAAAGTCACTTTGGATAGGTGGTGACAAGGGACTTTTTCAGCTGGTTTAGCCTGGCTCCTCCTTTAAAGCAGTTTTGAAACAGCCACCTTCAGGTATTTTGCACAACGTAAAGGTGTCAAGACAAGTTGGAGGAAGTGATCAAAATGCAGAGACACTTTTCCTTTCGGTCCTTGTCACAAACCTGCATCTTCTGAGTTAATAACTGGTTCTGCGCATCGTCAGATGCTCCTTGTCCTCTATACAAGCCAGCCAGAAAGGGGCAGGGATTCAGGAACAACATTTGGCCAATGATGCAGATAAACCATGTCAGCCACAACTTTTCTCCAAATTTTTGCTTCTTTCTTTTCTCTGTCCTGCAATCAAAGTGATCCAGTCTGAAAGCTCTTTTACTTATTCACTAGGATCCAGTACGGAGCAGAAAAGGTGTGAGAGGGAGAGAAAAGAAGGTGCAAATGAGTCAACCCCTCCTGGAGTGCATGTGTGGGCAGCCTGAGGGCATCATGGGCTGTTGGTTGGGAGGGAATGGTGCTTGGCACTGGGCTGTCGGGGGATTGGGGAGGGACTGGATGGTGTTGGATGGTTTTGTGTTTGCTCCTTGGCTTAGGTCTCTCATAACATGGTTTGCAGCACATATTTTGTGAAGTGAGAATGTGCTCTCTGTTCACTTCTAACACACCTGTTAGCTCCACAAACAAGCCTGCCAATTAAACACAGAAGTCAAATCCCACAAGGAGCTTGGTTGCACATGCTAGAAGATGTATGTATGTAATAAACGGTATTACGAGGTATACACCCAAGCCTATTTATGAGTTACCATAGGAGAAAGAAAGCATGGTCAGAATACTGAATAGGCTCAAATAACACAGGGATTTATATGCTGGATCCACCTCCCACCCCTTGTTTCATCTCAGACAAGTCACTTAGCTTTTCTGGGCCTCAGATCCTCTACTGACTACATCTGGGGTGATAAAAAAATCCTTTTAATCTGTTTTGTCTACTCTGATTCCTAGTGCTCTGAAACAGGAATTGCCTCTCTCTGCACACACTTGAGTTTATTGGGACTATTACCAACACTAAGTGATCCAGGTACTGCTGTTGCATTTCAACCCGTACTCTTGCAGAGCAGAGAGTATATAGAAGCAAAAGCAGCGTTACTCCTTTGAATCCTCTTTTCTGTTTCATCATAGGTACCTCCTCTCAAGACTAAGTGAACTGGATTTTACTCATCACATGAGAACTAAACTTTGGTTTCCATGGAAGTCAGGTACCTTTGGACTCAGCAAGGTCCCGTTATTACTCACCAAGGGAAGGGCAGCCAACATTGTAGTTCAGCTGTAGCTGACAAGCAATTTATCTGGGACAAATCCCTTAACAGTGGGCTTCAGCCTTTCCTGAAATCTTATCCCATGCCTCTCCACACAAGCGGGGCTGCTGGCTTCGCGCAGCGGCTCGTTTCAGACAGATGCTGACAACTGGAGCTGAGCGGTGGTGAGGGAACGTGACGGAGAGCTGCAGCAAATGTATTAATTGCACTGATTGAGGAGGGCTGGTTTCTTTTTTTTTTCTTTTTCTTTCTGTAAAAGCCTTGTGTGGAGGGGGGACCCTTGCTGAGATTTTTTTCTCTGGTACGGTAATTAAGTAACACAGCCCAGAGTTCTAGGCTTCTGCCTGGCATCCCAGGGAGGTGCGTTATTAACCCAAAAGGATTTGATACCCTCCCGCTGTGTCCTGTTTTCTCTGCTCTTGCCTGGTCCTCTTGTTTGCTTCAGCCTCCCAAGTCCATTAAGATCTTCTCGGTTGCCCATGCACAAACCTGACAGGCTCATGGGGAGATTCTAAAATGATGCCGGTTCAATTAGCAGGATATAATTTGCCCTTTGGTGAAACCCTGGGCTCCCCTGCCAGGCTAAGCACTCGCTGCCAGGGCACTTAGCACAGGGAGGAGCATTCCCGTCACATCTTTCTCACTAGCAGGTCACAGAAACAATGAACCCAAGTACCAGCATTAAGAAAGTAACAATATTTTTAACTCAATTTTATTTTTCCTCATGAAATGCAGTTTAGAGACAACCAGAAAGCCCACTTCAGTTATTTGATGTGAACAAACTAGCTGGCAGCTGTAGCTTTTATTTCAGTCTGGGAATCCTGCTATTTTTTTTTTCCCTTCCCCATGAGCCCCTCTTGCAATTTGGGTTCTTCTGCCCCATAGGTCACAGACCGGTTTGGTATACAATATTCTGTGTCTCTGTGCTGACCAAATGCATTTCTGAACGGTCTGCCGTGGTTGATAACCTCCTGAGTACTCAGTGTTTCTTCTCTCCCTTGCCTGTGAGATGTGTTGAAATATCTGAAGAGTTACCAGTATCAAACCATATATATTCATGGCAACTATTCCCCATTCTGCTGCACAGACAAAAAATTTTGCATGCTTACCAAAAGCAGACAGATGAGTCAAACCTCTAGTGAAAGTGATGTTCAGAACAGGGGAAGGGAAGGAAGCAAAAGATATATTTTGTTTTTTTTCTTCAGCATTCAGCCACTTTGGACAGTAGCTGTTCCCGTGAGATCTTTTGGAAGTTAGAGAGATTGCAAAGGGACGAATCTGTGTGCTTTGATGGTGAAAATTCTCACACTAGAGGAGGTCTTCTCCTAGAGAGAATGTGTGGAGCAGGCAGGTGTCATCTGCCCCCTCTGGGGCAGGAAGGAAGTCTGGCCAGAGCTGCAATGAGAATAGCGCCAGAGTTTGGTTGGGCTGTATTGGCTCTCTCTTGTGGTGGGAAAAACCTGCCCTTAACTCTAGTCTTAAGGAATGCTCTTTCTTTTTTTAATTTTTTTTGTTCCTTCTCTTTCCCAGGAGAGTTCCCTGGGTTTATAAATGACTGCATTTCCCTTCAGCGTGACAGCTGCAGCTTCACCTCTTCTCGTGTGAACCTGGAGTCAGGTCAGGCTAAAATGCTGAATCTTTTCTTTCTCCTTCCCATGGTTCTCTGGCCCCCTCCTTCCTTCCCCATATCAACTGGCTGTATTGCCATAACTTGAGGATTAGCTTTTCCCTGCAGGACTGAGCTGAAATGCAAGTGCTTTACCGAGCAAAACAAATCTTTTCAATATTAGCAAGGCAAAGCAAAATGCTTCGGCACATGTGTTTTTTGTTAGCTGACTTCTCCCCCAGCCTCATGTTTGGTCCCAGTGTCAGGTTCCCTCTTAAGTATGCTTAGGAGGTCACAGAAAGCAGGTGAATAGTCATACAATAAAAATCACATCACACCTCTTAAAAAATAAAAAAAAATAATTACATCCCCTCCTTCCCCCTCTGTGCACAGTAGAGGCAAAGACTTGATTATGCCCTCAGTGGGAATGAACTAAAAATGAGTTTTCCTAGCAGGTTTGAGCATGGTGATGTAGTCAACAGATCAGGCTTTTGCAAATGAGCGCAGAGTTATAGGGTGCCCTAAGTTAAGCAGGTAAATACAGGTCAGATTCTCAGGCGGTGTAAATTGTCTTCCCTGGAGTGATGCCACTCTGCATCAGGGTCTGGCTTCCAAATGGGTGTGCTTGTGCCAGCTGGGTATTTTCGGGAAGCGTGTATTGAGTAAGATGCTGAGAAGATGGCAAAGCTGTATATGCAGAACACACCTCTGAGTGTTCGGTACAGGTGTGTGCAATAAAGCTTGGATGGGTTTTTTGAAACCATGACTCAGTTCCTTTAGGAAGATCAGATACTGGGTTTCTGTTGTGTTAGGTAGGAGAGTAGAGCCAAGCGCCCCAAACACCCCCAGCACTTCTTAACTGGTGGAAACTCATATGAATCGCTCTGATTGATTTGACCTTACAAAAGTAATTCTAATAAAGCATTGAGGTCCTGGTCTTGTGCGTGAATTTTACAAGTCACCCCAGCCAAGGCAATACCTTGCGCATTGGCAGATACGTGAACTCAAAGCAGAAGATATCCTCAGGTAGTGTTGCTGTGAAATGTTTGTGCATTCAGTTTCTCAATGGACCCAGTAGTGTTGCCTGAAGAATATTCATTCATTTTACAGCCTAGACACTTGCAACCCCTTATAATGACCTGCAGCGCATCAGGAGGCTCTGATGGAGATGACCACCTGCTCCCAGCTCAGAGGCCAGTCCTGTAAGCCCAGACTGACTGCAGCCATGACATCCTTGCCTCCCAACATCCTCGCCTCCTGACACCCATTTGCCCTTGCTGTAATTGTAGTGATCTATAGATGATGTTTAGATGATGCTGTTATGCATTTAAAAAAAAAATAATAAAATGCTCAGGAGCTCAGATCGATTGTATGGAGACCCAGCAGCAGGAGAACAGCATGCCATGGGAAGAAAAGTGCTTAAAAAGTGGAATTAAAAGGGGCAGTTGAATGACACGGCAGGATTTCAAATAGAAATGTTTCTTCAGGGCCATCAGCAGTAGTGTTTATGGTAGAAGTACACAGCCTGCAGTGATCCACTTATCTGACTCTTTCAACTCCTGGGGTGTGGAGGGCGTTCAACCCTTCTTCATCAGTGTACCCTGAACAAGGACCCTCCAGGACCATTGTGTTTTGTGGCTGTCAGCATCTATGTGGGCTTAATGCAGGGATCGTGACTACGCAGGCACAGTGAGGGATGGGTTTCGGGCAGATTGTCAACCTGCAGGAATGCCTTTCCCTTGCTAGCTGGTGGCACAGAACTAATGCCATTCAGCAACTGCCCAGCAGCAGCAGAAGCTCCAAGAAATCTGCCATAAATACGAACAGGCTTTGCTGCACACCAACATACAGGAGAAAACAGTAAGCAACTTCCTTAGGTTGAATAAAATCTTCCTTTTCCACCTCCGGGTTCTTTTCATGTTGGTTTGTGTGTATACCCTGATTCTAATGGTCAAGAGGAGAGAGTGAAAAAATATTCTCTCTATTTTGAGGAATATTGAGTTCCTTAAATATATCCTCAAATACATAAAAAAATACTAAATTCCTCAAAATGTTGAGGAAGTTGGGGGAACTTGGTTGTATTCAACTCCATCTTTAGGGTATTTCCTTCTCTCTACTGAGCACAACTAAAACCTTGAACAGCACTTAACAAGTGAAAGGTTTTTAAAGAAAGATCATGGCAGATCATGGCCGAGAACTGCTTCTTGTTTTATGGAATGATACGTGTGACTCATATTTGAGGTACCTTTGAAAGGGAAGCTGTCATGGTGCGTGCAGGTGTGTAAGCTATGAACCTTTGTGTAAACCGCTGAATTTATCTGAGCTGAGATTTGATCTCAGAAGTTAGCCTTTGGGCTGCAAAAACAATTCTCCTTGTTATTCTAAGATATCTTTTCCTGGTAATAAGTATTCTGGTTTTTATCATCTTGATTTTTTTTTTTTTGTTCTCACACTCCTGCACTCTGCTCCTGAGTCTTCATTGTTCTGTTTTTTTTCCAGTTTTTGCTGATGTAAAATAGAGGATGAAAAGAGCAATTGAAACAATTGCAGCAGAGTAGATTTTCAACCTCTAACATCTGCGTGTGCTTGCTGGCATACTGTGAGTCTTAAATAACATGTTTATAAAGTAGTCTGATGCGTGATGCTCAGATGAATGCAATTGTAGTTCAGAAGTGCACAGCCCTGCAATTTATGTGGTAAATACGACTATCGCATTCAGTAAATTCAAAGTCAATCACCACATTCTTGGGATGACAGTATTTTAAGGTGTAGCTGCACAATTCTACTAATTAAAAATTTGGGAGAAAGAAAGTTTACAATAATTCAGCCTGTATCCTCTTGGCTATGAAAAAAGAAACAATCAAAACTCTTGGTGCAATAGGGTTGACCTTTGAATTTTTTTTTCTTCTTGTATTTGGTCGTAAAATCCATGTAATTACTTCTAGGGGCTCTTGGTGATCATGATGATAGCGTTTCAAAGCAATTAATTTGGAGCTTTGGTCTCATAAATAGTAAACGGCAGTTACTGTAACTCTTGCTAAGCAGGGAGTGGGGCAGCCCTGGACCAGTGGATGCTTTCAGGGTATTCAGCTGAGATTGGAAAAGAGAGAAGCCTTTGATGTGGTGGTATTGGATGTATTTTTTGCCTCTGGAACATCTAAACAGGATGTTGTCCCTTTCTTTAAAGAAAATCACGGGTAAAAATGGGAAGAGCACTGACTCATTCTTATGAGTCCTAAATGCTCATCTCATAGTGAGAAATTTGAGATTATCAATAGTATAAGTTTTTGAAACAAATTCATAATCCATAGGTATCTGTTTGAAAGCATAGCAATCAACTGACTATAATCTCACAAGGGAAAAAAAGAATCTAAAACATTAACATGTAGCAGCTGAAAAGAGGTTTTTGAAACATTATTATTATTGCAATTTTTTACTAGCAGTGGAGGTTTGCTATTAGAGCAATTTACCTAGGTGTACAGTGGCAGTAGCCTTATGTGGAGACACTGCTTATATCGAATGTGTTTGTTTTTCCTAAGAGCTTAATTTTCTATTTCAACCAGGAGCAGGGAGCAGAGATCTGCCCATTATTATGTAGCATGTGTTACACATGAGGTCATAGTGAAACACCCATCACAGGCACCTTGTGCTTTTAAGATCTGAGAGGATGAACCAGAGCTCACTTGCACGCTATAGCAAAAAGTTCAAAAAACTAAATAAAGATAACTTCTTAAGACAAAGCAATATGCTCCCCACACACTGGGAGTAAAAATATCTCCTGCCCCTTCCAAGCAGCTTCAGGAAGAGAATGAGGGACGAGAGGCTAAATTGTGCTCTTATGCTACTTCTGCAAGACCTGCTCCAGCTCAGGTCCTTCAAGGGCCTGGGACAGTGGTGGGGACAGTCCACACACTGAAAAGTAACCTCATGCTGGAGCAAGAGACTGGTTATTGCAGTGGCGATTGCCTTGATCCACTTGGGACTAGCCACATGGGATTGCCTACATGTTGTTTTTGACTTTTAGAGAGGAGCTTGGCAGCAGCGATTGGGCAGAAGATGTTCTGAGGAGGAGAGGCTGGGAACAATGAAAGACTGAAAGACAGACCTGCCCACTCAGGTAGGGAGGATGAGGACTGCTGTGAGATAGTCCTGTTTCTCTCCAGCACAACTGCTAGGTTTTGATACTCTACTGCCTTTTTTAATAATTAGATTTTGGGTTTAGACATTTCTGTCGCAGTATCACATGTCTTTTTCTTGTCTTTCTGTCTCAACTCTTAACTTGTGAACTTGTGAGGTTAGGTTTGGAGAAGGACCTGCTATGATGATAAATAAGGTGCAAGCAAAGCCATGCGCCCTGGGTAATGGATGATCCATTTCACAGGATGCACCAGTTTGAGGAGCTTAATTTCTAACTAGTTAAAGATCCATCTTGTGAAAAATGACTTCCCATTTCCAACCTATAATGAAAGTAAAATAGTGGAAAGACAGATGAGTTAGCACTCCTAGTAATCTGTTATGTAGCTGGGTGAGAAATAAAACCATTTGTCTCTCCCCCTTGACTGACTTTTCTTCCACAGAATAAGTGTGTAATTGTCTTAAACCCTGAATAGAGAGTGTAGTCTGGAGGAGAGAGGTTCTTATATTTCAGCTGGCTCACAGCTGTTCGTTTAGGGAGAACAAGGTTGTGCGTGTGAAGGGAATTCACTGGGAACCCATTTCTCAGAGCCATGACCCTTTTCCTGTTTGTCAGATGCACTGATTTTCTGGAATACTTTTTCTTGCTAAGTACTGTATGAGTTTCTGGCAATATAGCTGCCTTTGACCCCAAAAGGGGTCCTTAGCTGGCTGAGATTTGGGTGGACAGAGTGAGATTCTGCACTTCATGGACGGTGAGAGGAGCTGAATGGAGCCATGGAGTTGAGATCTGCACCTCGGATGTGACAGTGTTGGGGGCAGATGTACATGGGAATAACACTATAAAATAACCTGAGCCCTTGTGGTATTTGCTATAGATTTTGGGTGATATTTAGAGTTTCTGAAACTCTAGATGTTTTTCAGGCCAGTGGGCAAACGAAAAATTATTCAGTTACAATTGACCTAAGAAGTTTCAATGTGGAGGATATTTTAAAAAGTTGCATTATTAAAATTCTTACTGACTTTTAAATTTTATTTTTTTTTTTTTGAAACAATGCAAAGGTATTTTTGGGAGCAAGTCTATTTTTGCTGGGTTTACTGGAGCTGGATATATATTTTGTTCTTTCCTTAAATCACAGTTTTAAGTGCTAGTTCTGAATATTGTCCATACAGATTCAGAACCTTTTTTACCACTGCATCATACCGGCTGAATTTTAGTGGTAGGCATGGCACTGGTTTCCCATTAATGAGGGAGACCGATATCTCTTCTGATGATACTGGAACCCGGTGGAGTTTGGATCAGGAGGGGGAAGAGATTTCAGGAAGCATCAAGAAGGCGGTATTTCGGCACAGGGCTTGAATGTTAGCTTCTGAGGCAGTATTTTGTAAATTGTTTTCCTAAAAAAGGACAATTCTATTTTAAAAGTGTATCTTTGTTTTTTCCTGTAGTACGTGGCAAGTGAAATTCAGAGACTATCCAGGGGCTAGCAGTGCTTTCAAAACAGTCAAAAGTTTGTGTTGAGGCAGATTTTTCCTCTCCTGAGAGCAGAAACTGTGTTTTCATTGTAATGGCGATAGCGATCTTTTTAACAATTTGAAGTTGTAATATGGAGAAATGCAGAGCTCTCAGGCCAGAGCAAACTTTTGTAATCAAATCAATGAGCTCCCCCGTTGAGAAGTGAACGACCAAAGGCTGTGTAGCTCTGTCCCCTTTACCTAATCCCAGTGGTGTGGAAAGTGCAGTCGCTTCTCAGAAATTAGCAAACAATTCACAACAATAAAGTCACAGTGCAGTTGGTCAAACAGGCTGAATAAAAAGGCAGGGAGGAAGTTTGTATAATGTGACGGGGGGGGGGAGGACAGTCAGGAACCAACACACCCCCAAAACAAAAAAAAAATATGGTGGGTATGAAGGGGATTTCTGTGGTTTCTTCTCCACTGCGGGAGCGAGTTGATGGTGAAGAGCAGGCATTGCCCTGTGGCAGGTATTGTGTGTATGTGGGAAACCTGCCAAGTTTATTGCCAGGCTTGGCCGTCAGGGAGCGTTGGGTCTTTTCTGTCTGTGAAACCCAGCAAGACCCTGAAGTCACAGCTGATACGACACCTCAGCTCTGAGCAACGGGCTCACCAAGACCCGTGGAAGAGAGCAGCAGGGAATTAGTTTGTTTTTAGGAGGGCCCGAGGATGGTTTAAGTAGCAACTTATTGACGTTGTGGTATTGCTTTGGGCAGGGGTGTTATGTGACACAGCAGGGTAGAAGTTCATCCTATATTTTACCTCTTGTGTGGATTAAACTCCTCCTCCAGTAAGACTTCACCAAATGACTTTGGCCAAAGTGTAGACGTATTTGTAGAGGTGTTCCTGTGCTTGAGGGCTTTGCCTCCAGTCTGCTTCCAACCCTGGTGCAGGAAGGTATGAATACCTCGGCAGCTCATGTAGAAGCTGTCCGTTTCGCCAGACCTCTCGTACTTCACTATTGCCTCTGTGTTCCTCCACGCACATGCAGGATGAAGAGTAAATGACCGTTTGAATGGGAAGGAACTGAAAGACACATGCTCCAAATGGTTTGGAGCATGAGTACATTAAGAAAAAGCTAATGACACATAATTTGCATGGGTATGTCAATAAATATTGTCTACATGCTTTTGACTGGCCAACTTAAAATGTATTTGTAATGGAAACAAATTGGATATTTCAGTCAACCCAGTGCCTTTCATCAGTCCTGAACTCTATTTAAAAACAACATTATTTTAACATGTTTTTAAAGCACCTTTTCCTAACGTGATCCAGAAGGTTGTGCAAAAACAACTTGGAATAATCTTGAAACCCATACCAGGCCATGCAAGAGAAAAGGAGCCAACACCTTGGGCAAAGAAAACCAGAAAATCTAAGAAGAAGAGCCAGGAAGAAGGGAGGGAAGAGATGTTAGTGGAAAAATTTACCTCTAAAGCAACATGCTGTCCAGAAATGTCTTTTTTTTTTCTTGAGAAATGTCCATGTAAAACCAATGCAATGCTTTATATATTTATTAAATTTTCTCATTGAAAGAATACTCCAGCTGTTGAGATAACACCTAGTGCCAAAAAGCTATTGTCTCTGGACGTCCCTCAAATAATGAGCTTGGTTATTCTATTAATGGAATATGAGATGAGGGAGTTTGGGTTAAATACAGCATAGAGCAACAGCAGTGTTCAGCCCAGATCCCAGAGGTTTTTTTTGTGTGTGATTGGTTAATCCATGAATCAAGGAGACCAGGTGTTTAAATTCCACATTCTTGATAAGGAAACAAGTATCCACTTGTTTTCTCAACGAGGGTGTCACTTACAGAGTAGGAAACCTCTCCACATAGGGGGCTAAGGCGATCTGTACCCAAAGCACTCTCTTTGTTACATCACTGCTACTTGAAATTATGTGAAAATGCAGAAAGTGGTGGGTAGGACTGTCTTCTCCAAGGTAAATATTTTAATTCTGAAAGAAAATGAACCTGAAGGTTCCAGCATACTGAAGCTGACCTTCCTTGCTCAGTCTGTTGTACTGTGGAACAGTAAGCATTTGGAAATACACTGCGATGGATGGGATGGGCAGGGCAGACTGTGTTTCTTTATTCCATTCTAGCTTGGTGCCAATACGCACAAGAAGGGATGGTCTGAATTTTCCTGTCATTCCCTCTGTCACTCCAAACTGAATGTTATTATTGTTGAGGTTCAGCCCAAAGGTTTTGAACCCTCAATGAATTTCTAGGTTGAATTTTATGGCCTTTGTTTTCATTCAAGTCCAAACCTGAGGATCACAGAAATTATTTCACTTGAGATTTTTGTTGCT
This sequence comes from Xenus cinereus, assembly GCA_025774025.1. NCBI lineage: Eukaryota > Metazoa > Chordata > Aves > Charadriiformes > Scolopacidae > Xenus > Xenus cinereus. The sequence goes on from JAOXJK010000012.1 coordinate 1,880,968, forward strand.
ACGTCAGGTCTACATCTTCTCTTGGGTATCCACCACAAACACCAGCCACCAGTGACTCATCCAGTGGCAAGAGTTGGCATTAGGCTAGCAGGTTCATTTTTTGATATCCTCAGAATTCTGCATGAAAATCAGATTAAAATATTCTCAGAAAGTAGAGTGACCAAAAGTAGACCTCAATGTCTGAACCCATCTCTCTTATTGCTCTAACAGTGTCTTCCAGTCTATGGGGAAACACAATCATTTGACGCCATATCTGAAGGCAAGTTAAAGAAAAGCATAGCTGAAGAAAGCATCTTTTAAGAAAATGGTAACTGCAAAGTTTGTGGCAATCCTATTCTGAGCAAACTGACATTTAAAAGACTGACAGCAGCAAATATAAATATAGTAGTAGCGCAGCAGGGGAGCTGAGATGAATAGAGATGTATTCTACTGAGAGACTCTGTGACATCCTGAGCAGCATCAGTGGAGAAGTCCCAAGATTTGCCCTGATGGGTTCAAAGACACTGTCAAAGCCTGAGGCGAGTTCCAAGGCACAATCTTCTCCTTCCTTGAAGTCTCTTCCCACTGGGCTCAAGTCCTCCCTGAAGATTTCCAGATCTGGAAATAAAGGATCAGCAGCTCATTATGCAGTTGGTCTGTTCCCTTCTTTGCTCTTCTGCCCTCTTTATATTTGTTGATGCTCATCAGGACTTCTGTTTGAAAGTAGGAATATTGAACTCTGCCCTACTTTTTCTCCTTTGGTAAGATCTGGAGCAGTCCACACTTGTAAAATAGATGGAAAAGAAAGAGTAGTCCTTAAGTCAGCCAAGACTTAGAAGGCAAAGATCTTAATTTGTTACATTGATAGTATTTTGTTGTGTTTTCAAATTTATGATGTATCCTTAATTGTCCACCAGCAGTAGGTAGAATCCATTGCAAGGATAAGAATGTAGTTTCCTGGATTCCACTGACGTACACCTGTTTACTGAGTTTAGCTTGTAATTTGAGATCACGGAAAGGATGTAACTTCAGACATAGCTTTTATTTGTACATCTAGAGGAGGCCTCTCTTCTGGTGAGTTCCATAGATGCCCGTTCTACTTCTCTAGGTAATGATATG
>JAOXJK010000012.1:1882165-1908152 GCA_025774025.1 Xenus cinereus
AGTTTACTCATTCCTCAAAGGTCTACACTTTTCATTTTTATAACAAAATGGGAAGCAGAAAGTCTATTTATAGAAGTAGGTTTTAAACCAATCTGAAAATAGAGGAGCAATAAAGGCTGGGGAAAGTCTTTTGGTTTAGAATACTCACATCAGGATGAAGAAGGGGATGAATGTAAAGAGCTCGTGTGGTAGATGCTTGGTTCACCACGGAGCAAACACTTTCACGCTGGATAGTGATTCAGCATGTTACTGCTTTCTGTTTACTTGATATTGCCTTCACAGCTGAGCCTTGTTAACAGTGTAAAATCAGCCAGATTAGTTTAAATAGCTTTCAGGTCTGCAAGGACACATCTGCTTGTGCACCTTCTCTGTGTTTCATTTTGTTAAAAGTCAAATTTTAAAAAAAAAGAAAGAAAAAAAATTACATGAAAACAAAAAGTTACATGATATAATAATCAATATAATCCATGTGAATCAAGTTTGTCAATCACTGTCAGGAGGAGATTAGGATTTATTGTTCCCTTCCTTTCCACCCCAAAGAACAAAACACCTAGCCCTTCTTCTCTGAGAAGATTATTGAGTGTCTGCCCAGTGCACCTCATTCCTTCAGGAGTCAGGGTGCTGATAAGACTGGCAATTCGTCTGATCCCACATTGCAAATCTTGTATTACCGGTCCCAAAAGTATGGAAATGTCAAACCAAAAACCAACACATGGAAGGTGCTCGGAAAGGGAAAAGCATCTGCAAACTGTGCGGGAAAATTCTCCCTTAAGGAAGAAAGTTAAACAACAGCATGTGAAGAAAGCAGGAAGGTATGTGAATTTGGAAGTGGGCTGAACATAGGAGTCCTTTAGTAACCCTGGGCCCAGACATTGAGAACCCTGCACTGCCACACTAATGGTCTGTGGTGATGTAGCCCAGAGAAGCTGTGGATGCCCCATCCCTGGAGGTGTTCAAGGCCAGGCTGGATGGGGTTTTGAGCAACCTGGTCTGGTGGGAGGTGTCCCTGGTCAGGGCAGGGGGTTGGAACTTGATATTCTTTAAAGTCCCTTTCAACCCAAAACACTCTATGATTCTATGAAAACCTATGTGTGCCAGAGAAGTCTTCTCTATTTATAGCCTTTGTCATAAATATTTGTGAGTTGAGACTCTCTCCAGTCAAACATTTTTAATTTTGCAATGGACACTTTTGGACCAGAGGATTTTTAGGAGGCCTGTATTTCATGTTAATGGGCCTTTTATGAGCTTCAGGCCAGATCATATAACATTTTTGGAAATTCTCAGGGGGATTCACCCTGAAGTGGTGAATGGTGAATCACATGGAAGATTTTACATTTAGGAACCAATTGGTAAGAACTATTCAAAAGATTTCACTCTTGTTGAATCCAGACTCCAATTATACCCTTGTTTTAGCCTCCAATGGCAAAAGAAAGTTCTTTGATCATAATTCAGACTCAATTAACTCCAAACTTATTTGAATCAACTGCTATTTCACCCCGTCATGGGTGTAAATCTTAGTTTTGAATAAGGCTAAGACATTTTTCTGCAAGAAAGGAAAGCTATGAATTATTATGTTCAGATTAGGATTAAATATGAATATCCTTAAATTGAAAATCCGAAAGATCATGGGTGTCTTAAGCTTTCATTTGGGCTCGTCAACATCACAGTGACTTGGATAGTTTCATGTAATTTTTTCCTCCCCAAGAGGTTGAGTTTGGAGAATATACAGATTTATTAGTTACTTGTCTGTTTTACTGTTGAAATTAATCTATGTTGCAGGGCACAAAATCTGAAGTGAGATTAGAAGCCACCATGCAAAACAGAAACACAGAGCTGATCTCAGTGCTTGCAGGTTACAAAAACAGGGCAAACCGCAGGTGAGAACTGCTAATTTTTTTTTCATCATTTCAAAACTTTAGCACCGAGGGACTATTTCAAAACCTGCCAAATGGAAAGCAATGGAAAGCTTTGTATTGAGGTCAGTGGGTTTTAGATCAAGCTTTAGAAGCAGCTGACAGCTGCAATGACCCCCAGGTGAACTTCACGCTCTGGTTGAAACATCCACACTTGCCATGACCACCAGCTCATTGCATCGTGTCTTTGCTTGACATTGGTTGTCCTACACTGAATTCTTACTGCCAGCAGGCCCGGCAGAGAAGTGTGTGGTTTTCCAAACACTATAGGCTGCTGCCCAGCCATTCATTTAACCTTTTGAAAGCCCTGCCCTGCAAAATTCATAGCCGCTGAATCACACCCATGACCTCAGCTCCTGCACGAAAAACATAATGACTGTGGAATTCCTCTGTCTAGGGAAGGAAATATTGGAGTCTCCATAGGTTTTGTGCCTTGTAACGGGGGAACGTTAGGTCTGTCATTCCACCTCATGAAGATTCCCGGGAAAGGAAACAGTGAAGTGGCTGCTCTTCTCCCAAATACCAATCACACTCTTCCGCATGTAGAGGAATCTTTCCATTTTCTGATCTCAAAGAGCTGTGAAAATATTAATTAATTAAGCAAAGAAAAATGTTATGCTTTCATATATGCTCACACTTGTTTCCATATATGATAATAATAACTATTGTTAAACGACAACAGTTCTCAGGAGGCAATCCTGAGAACCTAAGAAAGGGATACTGAGAGTGCTCCTTCAGTTGAACCATTCGAGAGAATCTTCCTTTTGGTATGTCCTTGGCATCATCTACCCAGACAGAAGAATATTTCAAAATTAAATCCGGTTTAGGCTTTAAGAATTATTGACTTAAATAATTTCAGCATAACTGTTGCCATGCTCAGACATGCCCTGCTAAGAATTTTGTGCTTTCATGTCGTCTGATCTGCCTCTAAAATACCCGTAGTGGAGCATTTAGATCTGACAGAATGCCGATAGCAGATCTGTGCTTCAACAGGGGGGCAGTTACAAATGAGTTGATGTCCCAGTGCGACCTCATGCAGCTCTAGATTTATTAATCTAAGCTGAGCCTCACATCTCTGTATGACCTGTTTATCTAACTATCTCCTTCAGTCACAGTCCTTGAAGATCTGAAGCTGTTTCAATACCAGGCACTTAACGTTGTATTGTACCCCATAGGTCCTCCAACTCCACTTCAGAAAGATGCAGGTCTCCCAGAGGTCCCGTGTCACGTTTGTGAGCCCTGTCTTGGATTCCCCATAGTCTCCCCTCCATATGTGTGTTCGGAGAAGGACATCTTGCTTGTAGTCAGTTTAGTTGCTGCAGTCTGAGGACAAAAATCAGGTCTTAAGTTGGTAGATGCCTATTTTCAGGTCATCTGTATTCCTCTTCAGGATCCACCTGGCTGTACTGAAAAGGTCTCCATTGTCCATAATGGGACCTTGAACACCCAGGTCACGTGAACACACCAGCACTGAAAACAGCTGCTGTTAGGGCTCTGAACCAGTGTTTAAACTCCACCCTAGACATTCCCAATTCATCTCACCCCACCTGTAGCAGCCCCACTTCGCACTTGACTTCTATATCTAGCTAATAAATACTGAAACAGATCAGCCAAATGGCCCCCTGGATGTGCCTGTCTCTTTTTATTGACTATAAAGAAGCCCAGAAAACTAGGCTAGGCTTAAAAATTTACTTTTACTGGGCTAACATTAGCTGAAATGAAATCCCACCTTAAACACACAAGGATGTTATGAGCATTAGTTCATATTTTATCATTAATAATCTGTAGCTCAACTCTGGGGAAAATTTAAACAGAAGAGGTTAGAGATTTATAGATATCTAGGTGAAGGTTGTAAAATGCATATGTGCATGTGCAGGCTGTGGGTGTGCATACTTTTATGTATATGTATGTGCACATATTTATCTCTACCTGTATATTTATGTAGGCAAAGAAGAATGAATACTTTCCATGTAGTGCATTCAATGAAATGAGCAGATTTTAGAGCCAGAGGGATTTGTTATGTCCATCTAGCCTGGTGTTAAATACAAGATCAGATGTAGATACAGGGAAACATAAGCAAAAATATTGTTCGTTTTACTATTTCTGTCTTCTGTGGAGCAATGTTGGCTCCCCAGATTGATCTGCAGTGATGATGCCTGTGCAGTTGCCGACAGCAAGGAGGGGAGGGATGTGATAAATGAGGAACTGAGAGGTGGGGAGCTTTGGCTCCTCACACTTAAAGTGAGTCACCCGGCATGGAAGAGCCATCTCGCTCCCAATGTAGAGGTAGAAAGCCTTCCGTAAAAACATGATCAGCAGCAGAGCCTGGCTGGAATCAGCCCAGGACTCTAAGGCTGCTCCTGTTTTCTTTGGTGCTTCTCATGTGTATGCATGCTCTGTTTTTTGCTGGGTGGCTACAAATACATGCCAGATGTGTTGCATGTGCTCCTGCAGCAAACTGATCCTTTTGCAGCCTGGTGTTTCGTGTTATTCCAACATATTTTTCCTGTTTTGTACCTTAAGTAGTCACAGAACTTAACTAAAGCTTCTTGAGGGACAGACTAGTGGTGAAAGCACCTCTGAAGGACAAACAATGTCTACCAAAGTGACCTTGAGTGAGGCAGACTGGTTTAGGAATCCAGCATTTCAAAGAGATGCTGGGAAGGATTATCAAAAGCAGGTACTTTGGCTTCATTCACCCGTGGCTGCTGAGACACTTTTGCAAACCTGACCTTTAATCTCTCTGATCCTCAGTTCATCTAATCTGTAAAAAAGGATAAAAGCACTGCTGCCTTTCCCTGTTTAAAATATAAGGTGATCAAAGCAGAAGTTGTGTCTTAAATGTCAGTATATGTTTGTCTGCAAGGAGTCATGTGTGTGCATGTGTGAGTGTTTGTGATGTGCTCTATGTATATGTTTTTGTAAAGCAATATGTGTGGGGCCTCTTAAGGAGCCACACCTATAACAAGCAAGCATGACTTAGCTGACGTTTTAAATCTGTCTTATGTATGAAGCACTGCAACCTCTTGAGAAGATCAACATGTCATAGAGCCATAGAATGGTTTGGGTTGTAAGGGACCTTAAAGATCATTGAGTTCCAACCCCCTGCCATGAGCAGGGACACCTCCCACTAGACCAGGTTGCTCAAAACCCCACCCAGCCTGGCCTTGAACACCTCCAGGGATGGAGTATCCACAGCTTCTCTGGCAACCTGTTCCCATGTCTCACCACCCTCGCAGCAAAGAATTTCTCCCTGATATCTAATCTAAATCTTCCCTCTCTCAGTCTAAAACCATTACCTCTTACCCTATTGCTCCACTCGCTAATCAAGAGTCCCTCCCCACCTTTCCTGTAGGTCCCCTTTAGGGGCCGAAAGGGGTTCTAAGGTCCCCCCCAAACTCTTCTCCAGACTGAACAGCCCCAACTCTCTCATCCTGTTCTCATAGCAGAGGTGCTCCAGCGCTTTAATCATCATCATGGCCATTCGCTGGACCCTCTCCAACAGGTCCCTTTCCTTCTTATGTATTTTAGATGATTTCTAGATGGGAAAAGAGGTGCATTGAACACATATATGTTCATAACCACCTGGAGGCAAGCAGGGAAGGTAATCTGGGGAGCTGTGATTCCTGTCACAGGGACAGCTGCTTCTCCTCAGGACTGTTGGGATGGAGAGTGACAAGCTGAGGACACACCAGGTCACCTCTATCTCCCCTGGTGAAGCCAGTGTGGCTCCACACTGAATCCAAGCGGACCAATATCAGAGTCTGTGGCGGAAGCACATGGGCAACTTGATCCTTGTGTCAACAGCGGGGAGCGAAAACACGCCGTTGGCCACCTGCCTGGGATCCAGGGGGCCAGGCATGGAGCCGACTATCACAACACATCCCTTCACGCTGACAGCATCCTCAAGACTTGGCTTTCACCCTCCTGCCTGTAAGGTTTGGCGTTACGTATCACCTGCCAAAAGATGGAGTGGAAGGCCTTGCCACCTCTGGAAAAACACTCAGTGAGAGAAGGTGTTTGGGACAAGGTGTTCCTGCCATCAGTAACTCCTGGGCAGACTGTGAATCCTCTCCAACTGTGGTGTAGGTGTTGCCTTGCTGAGGGAAGGTTAGGAAGATTAGGCAATTTCAACCTAAAATTGCAGGGCCTGACCCACCTTCAAAACTGCAGATTACAACTGTTTAAATACAGAATTTGGTCTAGAGGTAGAAACTTTTTTTGCTCTTAGAGGAGGCAAATTTCCTTCTTTTACCTTTTTCTTTTTAATGAAAATAACACTACACTTCTTTAAAAAAAATAAAAGGAAGGGAAAAAGAAAAGCTCTGAAAGCTTTAAAAATGGAAAACAGTTCATTACTATTATTTTGTTACAGAAAAAAAAAGTAAAATAAAAAACTTTTTTTTATCAATAGGAAAATATCACAATAAATGTCATAAATGGAGGAGAGAGGGGAGGAAAGGTTCCAGCAAGAAAACTGCAACAAGTGGAGAAGTGATTGCATAGGGAAGAAGTTGTTTTGGCATTTCGTGGAACTGCAGGTCAGAGGTGGTGGTTCACTGCTCAAGTGCCTCTCCTTGGACAAGATGGGCTGTCACATTTAATCAAATACCCTGTACTAAATCCAAAGCATTTCAGCTATCAAGGCTGAGATTCATGTGCCTTAATTGTCCATACACAAACAACCTTGCACCAACAATATCAGTCTCTGGAGGTGTCTGTTTTCTCCTCCTGACTGCTGGGAGAGCTGCAGGGGACCATAATCCTCATTCAAACACTTCAGTTTGGTGCCCAAGTTAGATGAAGTGAATCCAAGCTCAGAAAACCTAATGACACACAGCCAAGGCATGGGAAACCAAGAGAAGTGAGGTGGGAATAACACCTGTTCCTAAGAGAGATTTGGCTAAGCAAAAAAAGTCAAGGAGTCCTTTGCAAAGGCACCATGATCCAGATGTCAGAGGAAAGAAACACCCTTTCCCCACTCTTGCTTCTCTCCTTCCCATGTACCAGTAACCTGTGAAACAGTTCTCCAAGTCCCAAATTAGGCTACAAACGAGCAAGCCATCCAAAGCTGGTGATATGCATACAAGCTGTACAGTTAAAAGTTAATTTGACATGCTGAGCCCCGTGGTACTCAGTTTTTCCCAGGAAGAAAAAAAGAATAAGAAAACAACAGTTTTACACTTCTGGTAAATTCTAGATGAGAATACACGTGCTCTACTCTTTGCACAAAAGTCACTATTTCAGCAACAGTTTGATTCAGTGGATGTTCTTTGGATGAGGAATAGGTTGGGTGGTTGCATCCAGAGGATAGTAGTCAACAGCTCAATGTCCAGACGGAGATCAGTGACAAGTAGCATCCCCCAGGCATCCATATTGAGACCAGAACTGTTGAATGTCTTCATCAGTGATATAGACAGTGGGATCAAGTGCACCCTCAGCAAAGTTTGTGGATGACACCAAGCTGAGTGATGAGGTCAACATGCCTGAGGGATGCGATGCCATCTAGAGGGACCTGGACAAGCTCAAGAAGTGGGCCCATGTGAGCCTGCTGAGGTTCAACAAGGCCAAGTGCAAGGTCCTGCACCTGGGTCAGTCCAATCCCTGGTATCAATACAGACTGGGGGATGAAGGGATGGAGAGCAGCCCTGCCAAGAAAGACTTGGGGGTACTGGGGGGTGAAAAGCTGGACTTGAATCAGCAACATGCGCTGGCAGCCCAGAAATCCCCCCACATCCTGGGCTGCATCCCCAGCAGCGTGGCCAGCAGGGCGAGGGAGGGGATTCTGCCCCTCTGCTCTGCTCTGGTGAGACCCCACCTGGAGTACTGCGCCCAGCTCTGGAGTCCTCAGCACAGGAAGGCCATGGACCTGTTGGAGCGGGCCCAGAGGGGGGCCATAGAAATGATCCAAGGGCTGGAGCATCTCTGCTATGGGGACAGGCGGAGAGACAAGGTTATTCAGCTTGGAGAAGGCTCTAGGGACACCTTATTGTGGCATTCCAATGTTTAAAGAGAATGTGTAAGAAAGGTGGGGACAAACCTTTTAGCAGGGCCTGTTGCAACAGAGCAAGGGGTAATAATTTTAAGCTAAAAGAGGGAAGATTCAGACTAGATATAGCAAGGAAATTTTTTACATTGAGGGTAGTGAAACCCTCACCTAGATTTCCCAGAGAGGTGGTGGATGCCCCATCCCTGGAAGCATTCAAGGTGATGTTGGATGGGGCTCTGAGCAACTTGGTCTAGCTGAAGATGTCCCTGCTCATTGCAGGGGAGGTTGGATTAGATGACCTTTAAAGATCCCTTCCAATCAAAACCATTCTATGATTCTGTGATTCTATTCATACAGATGGGTGCATGATTATGCTAATAATTTAGACTCATCCACAAGTAAAGGGTTTGAGGCTGAACAAAGCAGAAAATAATAATGTTGAAGAGGAAACAAAGAGCAAGTGTGAGTGGAAAGACATCTCAGTGGGAAATAGAGGAAAGTGCAGTTAGATACAGTGTAATACCCCACTGAGTCCTGGTCTGCCAGACTCCGAGAACTTCAAGTACTTGGATGTTAGTGAGCCCTGTGCTTTGTTGGGTTCTCGGGCACATGCTCTTATCTATTAGCATTCAAAATACAGTCATAATTTTTGGCTCATTTGCATGGAAAAAAACTTTCATGATCCTACAGCTGTTCTCACCCCAGTGTTTGTAGTTTTATTGCTCAAATATCAACTTTTGTTCGCTGTCCAAGTGCAATGAAAACATAATATTTAAATATAAGCCCCATTTACCTTTCAAGTATTTTTCCTGTCCAAAAAATTCCTAGTAATTTGTGTCTAATTCAGGCCCTGAACTCATTTTTCATCTCTTCTCTGTGCCTATTCATATTAATAGGTGCTAATTCTACTCTTGTGACATCATCACTGTTCCTAAGGCAACGGCCTGTGATGTCACAAACACAAGACAATAGCCTCTGGTTATGAATAAGCAAGTGGGGAAAATGAGTAATGAATTAATTGAAAGTCTCGTAGACTGTAGCAAAATATCTTGGGATCCAAACTTCCCACAAATGTTTTAACATACATTACCAGCTTAATTTTCAACAGATTAGGTATTGGCTGGGTGCACTGGGTGTGGGCCATTTGTGCGTGTGTGTGTGTGTTGGATTCTTGATGGATAATGTTATGTTAGGTGAATAGTATTTAGCCATGCTGTGCTCTAATGGCTGTCATCTCATGAGCTTTAGGGTATTTAATTTCATAACTGAATAAAACATTCTCTTATCCAAGTCTGGGGCGAAGATATCGGTGTTGCCTTGTTTAAAAAAGAAAAAAAAAAAAAGAAGAAAAAAGGCAGAAAGATCTACCTGGTTATCTAGTCCAATGTCCTTGGCAATGTAAAAATGTAAATAGTGTGTTTTACTGTACATAAGTTGAATATAGTTGCTTTCATTGAGAGAAAATTTAACCATGGGCCGGCTAGCAGGGAAGGTGTTTTCTTCTCCTTGCCTTCCATGTAGATTACTAGCTGAATTTTCCTTCTTCCTTTCTTTTGCTTAATTTTAATTAACCTTATGCATTGCCTTTCACATTTGTCACTTCTCCCTGTGCAATCTTTGCTCATTAACACAACAGACTCGATCCACAAAATTATTCAAGACCTTAGCTTGAATTTTGCAATTGTGAGTTTAAATTATAGGTTCCTGACACACAGCCTTTCCTCCCTTTCTTGTATTCCTTAACTCACATCATCTCCATTGCCTCTGCTTCTAGGTCCTTACCTGTAGAGCCTGGCTTGAAGGACTCCCAGTCATTATTCTCAGATGCAGATGTCTATGAAGTCTCTGCCACATGAAAAAAAGTCCAAAGTATCTCAAAGGAAGGATAGCCCCATCTCTAGGGCCAGATTGCTCTGCATGCTTTGAAAAATTGGCTGTGAAATGAAACCCTCGATTTTCCCTCCCAGGCTTTGTTTTCCACAGGAGAACCAGCTTCACACCACCATTTACTTTGCAAAGTCTTGAAATAGATGCAGAGAAACCCTAGGCAGCAAATTGAAACATCAGCTCATGGTTCCTTTGGACATCTGTTTGAAAAAAAAAACAACCCAGAAACTCCCATGACTGCCAACAAACTAAGTTTTACAATACTCAGACATGCCAGAAAAAGGGTCGAAGGTCTGTCTGAATCCAGATGGCCTACTGGGCTAGTATGGTTAAAGCATCCCAGTTTCTGTAGCCAACAGCGCAGAAGGGAGTGATTTGGCTAACGTCATGGCCATCTGCCTCTAACTCCACAGCCCAAATGACCGGATACCCACTGCAGCTGAATCAACAGTGCAAGTGCACAGCAAAGCTCAAATTTACAATGCTGGAGTCATATCAAGATGCTTCAAAATGGTGATCTGGGCTGGGAAGTCAAAAATAGATGGGCCAGATGCTGGTGAGATCCCCAAAGTGCTCTCCAGATAACTGTTTTCCTTGTGTGTCTCTCTACCCACCTACTGGGAATATATTTCAGTGTTGTTTACATTAATTCTCTGTTGACATGTGCATTCACACTCAAAAAAAAGAAGATAGGAACATCAACCCCCAAAGCAAAATTCAGCCCAAAGTAGAAACTCTGTCCAAGCCTGAAAAGCAATGTTAGGATGTCATAGTGATTCAAGATGTTATTCCTGTGGTATGTTTCTTGGTTTGCTTTGGTTTGGTATGCTTTTATTTGGTTATTCTGCAAGATCTATGGATGTAATTCATCCCAGTTTAGAATAAGACATCAGATACAGTTAGTATACGAGACATCCAAATGAAGATAGAGATAGAAGGTGGAGTTTTGTACGCCTGGAATAACCACTCCATTCATCTTCTGTGGTCCCTTGAGGCCTTGGGATCAGTAAGTGAAGCCTAGAGCTTACTAGTTTTTCTGTGAATCCAATTCTGCTTTTATGATGGAAGAGTATGGAGTGGTTAACAACATTTACACTCCTAAAGTTTAAAGTTAGGAAAAAAAACCCCTTCATCTAAAAGACTTTATCACACTTTTGAAAAGTAATTACTGGAGAGGTGAGACAGATTGTTTAGCCATCCTGTGGTTATTTCTGAGATTTTTTTTCAAATGTCCCCAAATCTGGCCAAAATAATCTTGAAGCAACTTATTTCAATAAGAATGTATGTGTAGACATACCAGCTCAGACCAAGAAGGTCTTTAGGAAGAGACCCATAGGAGATGCCTAAAAATAAATATAAGAAAAGGGTAATTTCCCCCACAGATTGTCTTTGATCTTCTGTGGGAATGGCTAAGAGAACTTCATGAGAACTGGGGCTGCTGACTTTGGACATCTTTAATTTCAAATGTCAAAATATTTGTCCAGAACTTTTTTAATGTTTTAAGAGCTCAATTTCCATTCTCAAAATCTGTCAAAAGTAACAGTGGAGAGTTACTTTTTAGGGAATTTTGCCTTTTAGGAGAAAAACTATTTGGATGTCATTTCCCAGTCAGTTCTAAGAACTACAAGGGAAAAAAATCTGTTTAAATACACAGCGTAACTTTTCAAGTTTCTAAATTCATCACAGTATGGTTTCAACAGATTTTAAACACTGAAATAACAACATAGAGTTGTTACCCATATGGGCCATGTATAAATCCTTTCTGGCATATTATTTACTAGTATTGGTCAGCATAAATTTTCACATATTATTTAATCAAAAAAGAGATAATAGAAGGAATGACTCTGAAAGTTACATAGTGCATGTAATATGGCTGAACAATTTTAGAGAAATAAAGTTCTGAGATGATTCCTGTATATAAAAGCCACAAGTGAAAGTCTCATTATGTTTGGAAATTCATCTGAGAATTCGCCTTGACTTCTTGTCTGATGGATGACCCAGCAGTGAGCATGGGGGACATCAGACTTCATTACGACATTACTTCCACTGGGACATTCTGTGAGTGTTGCAGTAAAACTGCAGCAATGACAATGCAACTGCAGTTTATTTTAGGTGAAAATATTGTTCCTTCTTTATTTAAACAAAAAAGCATACTCTGAAGAAATAAGGGAGGATGGAGTTCATAGCTAAGATTATCAGGGAGTGTAGCAATAGGACAAAAGGTAACGGTTTTAAACTGAAAGATGGGAGGTTAAGATTAGATATTAGGCAGAGATTCTTTACTGTGATGGTGGTGAGACACTGGAACAGGTTGCCCAGAGAAGCTGTGGCTGCCCCATCCCTGGAGTTGTTCAAGGTGGGGTTGGATGGAGCTTTGAGCAACCTGGTCTGGTGGGAGGTGTCCCTGCCCATGGCAGGGGGTTGGAACCCAATGATCTTTAAGGTTCCTTCCAATCCAAACCACACTGTGACGATAAAATGAAGAAAACAAAGATGATGCACAGCTCTTCCAAGATTGGCCTTGCATTTGTTCCTCAAAGCAAAAGAATTTTTTATATATTTAATTATTTGATGCAGGGGCATGTCTCCGCACTAGTTTGGATCTCCTGTAATGATTTCAGTGGGCATCAAATGATGCTCCACTTGAGTTCAGGACATTTGTTGTGCTGGGGGTACAAGTGCTTTGTATGTAGGACATGATGAACACCTCAGTATAATAATTTCTGCTGGTGCTGTGTTGGATCCAAAGGCTAAAAGGAATTACCACACTTTATCAATTTTCTCATGTGAGGTCTGCTTAGAAAAGAGATTAGAAAACCCTGCTTTGGGCGGAAATTGGTCTTTGACTGCCTTTGTTTTTTGTGGTTTTCACTCAAATCTTTAAGCCCAGAGGGAGCAATGCATAGCTCTATTTAAATAATCTACTTGTATATTTTGTTCCGTGATATTATTTTTCGGAATTACGCGCTTACATTGCTATGTTTTGGGTGCCGCAAAACACCATTAAAAAAGAGGCTTTTGGTTAGTGTTTGTTTGGTTTTTTTTTTTTTTTTTAATGTAAGACTGTGGTGGGTCTCTGAGGTTCATATTTGGCTCTAACAGATCACTCCTAGTCAGCTCTGATGGATCCAGCTATTATATCCAATGGTTACCCTTCTGCTAATTTATTTGTGGGGGAAAAAAAAAAAGGAAAAAAGAAAAAAAAAAAGTAAAAACGTGGTATGGTGGTTCTAAAGCCCTCCCATCATTGAATTCATCACACACATACAGGCTGAGAATGGAATCCATCCATCCTTCAGTATCATGAGGTTGGTTTAGAGAGCTGCATGGATGGGAAAGTTTTATAATCACATGCCCTGGACTGAAGTTCTGTGGTAAAGATCAGGTTAACCTGGGTATAGCTGACTGCCAGAAAACACAGAAAAAGCCTTAGAAAGCCAACCTTTCTGCTCTGCCTGAGCTTTAAAACACAGTATATGTGTGCGTGTGTCTATTTATGCAACGAGAGAGAGACACACACATACATATATATATATATACGCCTCATTTAAATGGAGACATACATGCACACCCACTTACACCAAAATTCATTTCATTGGCGTCAAGGTACTGATATATGGGACAAATTCAGACATTTATCTTAATGTATAGATGAAATCTGTCACAGTATTTGCAGTTAAAAAGGGTCTCTTTTTTTTTTTCTTTTTACATGAGTATTTCACATTGAATAAATTGTGGACCAAAATCTGAAAGAAGGGGATACTCACACCAGCAAAACTTTGGTTCCTGTCTTAGCTGACTCAGCTGCTGAGATTTCCTGTTGTCAACAAATTTGTTGAGCTTATATTGGGATGATTCAGAGCAGGAGCTTGGTTAGGTGTTTTCAATCCTTTTTCCTCTTGTGTACTCTCTTTTTCTCCCTATGTATTATTGTAGAGAAGACTAGTCAATAAATATCTACTTACTGAGTTTCCAAAGCGTGGAAGGTGTCTGATCATACCGAATGAGTAACCAGATCTGGTAAAGAACGGCAAACCTGATGTCATGAACAATTTCAGTATTGACAACTTATTAGCACTTTAGAGTGTTGAAAGCCAATTCCTTTTTTCTAATGAACTTTTTTCTAATATCTTTTCTACTAAAATTCTCATGCCCGTTTTTAAATATTTCCCTTTACTTAAAACTGGTATCAATTCCTTTTTTTTTTTTCTACTGAAAACC
This sequence comes from Xenus cinereus, assembly GCA_025774025.1. NCBI lineage: Eukaryota > Metazoa > Chordata > Aves > Charadriiformes > Scolopacidae > Xenus > Xenus cinereus. Next base: position 1,896,176 of record JAOXJK010000012.1, read on the forward strand.
ATTTTTTTTACTGCCTAGAAGGTAGATTTTAAGTAAATCACAAGATTCGATACCTTCAAAAATTCTTTTCAATGGAAAGTATTTTATGGGGTTCTTTTTTCCTAAAAACTCTAATATTTTTATATTAGTATAAGAAAAGAAAGCTTCATAGTGATTATATCCTTTAACTGAATTTGGCATTTTTTGAGTTAATATTATTTTTGGTAAAAGGGAAAATATTAAATTGAAATAATCTATAAAAATATTAGCAGTATGCTATAAAGCAGTAACTCCCCACATTAAAGAGCACAGACCACCAGTAATTCATACAGACCATTGTGGTGGTCCACAAAATAAACATTTTGGAAGCAAAGCAGTAGGGGATCCTAATAGCTGTATGAAAAATGGTCCAACAGAAGTTGTCTCTGCTGTTCAAGTCCTCATCAAATGGAAAAATTAAATGAAGTACTACTTTGTGGCATATACAGTATTGAGAAATCAGTTCTTGTTCAAAGAGTACCAATATTTCTGCATCTGCCTCAGAGCAAACTTCTTCATGGGACAACTCTCTGGGAACTTTCTGAGATTACTATAGCGGTCTTTCAGCCTGTTATGAGCTGCAAAATTCCACAGGTATTTCAGAATTAGCTAGTTCTAAATCGGATCGTATAGTGATCAAGATTAATCCATGCATTAAGCAGAAATAATTCTGAGATGAGCAGTGTCTGTCAGGCTATGCAAAACCACTGAAAACGCTAAAAATGCAACACCAAGTGATAGCAAGAAATTGAGAGAAATAATAGCCTGAAAATTCAGGAAGAGTATGGAACATGAAAAAAGGTGAGCAGTTATTTAGTGTTACCCACAAGGAGATGATTTGAATTAATGGAATGAGAAATGGAAAATTTGGATGGCAGATTGTAAGACCTCTGTAAAAACATAAGAGCCTTTGGAGAAGTTTTTAGTGACAGTAGTGTATCATCTGGGATCCTGAAAGCTCGACTGAATGCTAAAGCTGAATGCTTACTGGTGAACTGAGCAAGGTCAGAGGGCCCTGAGAGCAAGTGTCATGGCAGAGTTCACATTCATAGGGTGGGATTCTCCTTCTCTCAAGATCAGGTCGACATAATCCATCCTGATGACTGAGAATCTAAAGGCCTGGCAGCCTAAACATCCCACATTAGGTGATGCAAAAGTGAGGGCTTAAGTCTTGCCAGTGGACAAAAGTAGATTAACCCTTTTCGGTTTGAAGCTGTTTCAGATGTGCTCAAAAATAACTGCTGTAGGACACTACAATCGCCCTCCTGGATTGCGACACCGTCTGTATTTCAGCTCATGGATCAGGGTGCTCCCTTGAAGACAAGGCGGGGTGTTATCAGCAAGTCACTGCAGGGACATTTATCTCTGCACTGTCACTCACTGCAGAGCTAGTTATCTCCGAATGGGCTGATACCGCTTCTTCTCACCCAGAGAGAGAGGTGATAGTGGTACTATCTCTGAGGCTTTACACCCAGCCCTGGCCTCAGTTAACATCCTCTCTTTGATAGGAGAGGAGGAGGAAGGGCCACGGTGGAGCACAGGCTCTGGTGCCAGATATAGTCAGCGAGGGAGGTCTGGATGAAGGGGAAGCCGTAAGGCAAGTTCATCTGGGTGGTTCTCACAGGAAGGGTTGCTTGTTAAGTCTGTGATGCTTTTCACCCTCAGATGAAGATATCCACAGCCAGCAGGCTCTTTTTTTCCCCTGGCATGATGGAGGATTGATGGAGAATCTCAAAGTGAGGTGCCACGGAGTTGGGCAGAACAGCTGAGCTTGCTGGCACTGCTGAAGCAGATGGTTCCATGTATCTGTTAAATGCTTTTAGCTGTAGCGACACTGATGGGAAACAGTCAGGGACAAAGGCAAGTTTCCCTGCGAAGTGCCTGAAAAGCACAAGTGCGAAGTGCCTGAAAAGCACAAGTCACTAACACAGCTGATCAGGAACAGAGTATTTACCAGCTTTCTTGGAGAAAGATGCCATGCCGGGTTCTTTAATTGCTATCATTCATTTGTCCCCAGAAAAGGAGAAAAAGGAAGTAACTCATAAACCAGCCATTAAGATCTTAGCCTGGTGCGTAGATACCTGCACCTGGAGCTCTAAGTACACTCTCCAGTATTTCACTCTCCAACCAGAGTGTGAAATGAGCAAACTGATTGAAAAAACAGCGTTCACAATTTTTCGGTATTCAGACAATGCCCACTGTTTCTGGCAGGCCCACAAAATATATGGTCCTTGGGTTGCAGATAACCTTCACAGGTTGCTTGGTCTTCTGAGTAACGAGCCAGCACACCTTTTACTCTCTTTTGCTCAATGAATGTGCATAAGTCTCATATGAGTAATCAATGCACATAAACCACTTGGTAATTTAGAATCATAGAATCATAGAATTGCTATGGTTAGAAGAGACCTTAAGATGATCAAGTCCAACCATTCACCCAGCACTGCCAAGTCCACCACTAAAACATGTCCCATATCTCCACTATCTTCCCTGGAGACATTCAAGGTGAGGCTCAACGAGGCCCTGGGCAACCTGGTCTAGTTGGGGGTGTCCCCACTGACTGTGGGGGCATTGGAGTAGATGACCTTTGAAGGTCTCTTCCGGCCCAGATGATTCGATGATTCTACCCATCTTTTAAATACCTCCAGGGATGGTAACTCAATCACTCCCTGGGCAGCCTGTTTCAATGCTTGACAACCCTTTCAGTGAAGAAATTTTTCCCAATATCCAAACTAACCTTCCCCTGGCACAACTTGAGGCTGCTTCCTCTTGCCCTAACACTAGTTACCTGGGAGAAGAGACCAACTCCCACCTCACTACAGCCTCCTTTCTGGTAGTTGTAGGGAGTGAGAAGGTCTCCCCTCAGCATACTTTTCTCCAGGTTGAACAACCCCAGCTCCCTCAGTCACTCCTCATAAGACTTGTGCTCCAGACCCCTCACCAGACCCTTCACCACTCTTTAGGTGGCAAGACAGACTGCAAATCTTCTCCTGGAAATAGGTAAGGGACCAGGAGAGGAAATCAGGCATCTGGGGCAAAGTATATTGTCAAGGAAGGGACAAAGCAGGAACTACTTGATATTGATAAAGCTGACAACTTTTATGGCCCACCTGCATCATTCACATCTGGTTTGCACCTTCAACACCAAGAATAGGCTGTCAGTCAACCTGTTTGTGTGACTTATTTAACTTGCCCTCATGCCAGGATCCCCAGGAGGAGTTAGGAGAGCACTATCTCCTTTAGCATGGTCAAATAACACCACATCTCCTCAGTTCTCCCAGTGCAAATGTGAGAACCTAGATAATTCTTCCTGGAGGGTCACAGATGTTTAGTATGCAGACAGAAGCATAATCCACTGGCTCCATATCTGCCTCCCTCCACCTCCCCTTGTTTCCTGTATTAAATTCACAGGAGCTGTGAACCTACAACAGAGGCAGCAAGATTTCTTGCTACCTATCACAAGTTGTAGGAAGCTCATAGTACCCAATGGAAACACTGATTCTGGCCAAAACAACATCCATCACATAAATAAGAGTTGGAAAGTGCATAAGAGATTTATATTTATTATTCTAGTAAATCTTCCTCCTCGTCTTAATGTCTTCTGGTGTGCGGTAACATACAATGCACCACAGCACATGATATACTTAATACGATCCTTATTTCTCCATCTTTCAATTCCTTTATTTATCACCATGACCCAGACAAGGTGATACCTGAGAAAAGCTGACACAGGCATTTATGTGTCCAAGGGCCAAATCCAGAACTGGTGCAAACCTGTTTGATTCCACTGTAGTCAACAGAGCTATGTCAATATTCATTGTTTGTAATCCAGTTCCTCAAGTCAAAGCTGTACAGCTGGTTTGTTTCCTTTAATGTGTAGGATAGATGGTAGCAACTGCTAAAATGTTAACTCCTGTTTTCCTGATTTAAATTGTGTACAATGAGACAATAGGTAAGGTTTTCCAATGTAGCTAATGACTTGAAAAAACCTCTATTTTTTTTCTTTCCCAAAACCCAACTTTGCAGATGAGAAGAACAATGATTTTCCTGATCTTCTGAAAATTCAACAACCTTAAAATGTCTGAAGCTGGTTGGTTGGAATCGCTATTTTTAATTTTGTAATTCACTGTATGTTTCTGTTGTCCAAGGAGATCTCCAAAATGCATAAGAGTAAGCAAGACAAGAGGCAGAGTGAAGACAACTTAGAAAAGCAAGAACACTATATTGTTCTTCGCTGAAAATAGAATCAGAAATTAGATAAAAGATAACATAACGTGAATTTCTTTCAGCTGGGTAGAGGTTCTGAAGAAAAAACGAGAAGTGAAAATAGGGAGAAAAAAGAGAGAGACAAAACTAGAGAAAGAAGAGGAGATTTTGTGTGTGTGTGTGTCTGTGTGTGTGTGCGTGCAAAACTTTTCCACTCGAGGAGAGCTGTGTTGGTCTGGAATTCCAGTCCAAAGGAACGCTCCCATAAATTAACTCATTTTTATTTTTTCAAACATCAGTTAGCCTCACCACAAGGTCTCGGTGCTGTGCCATTTCCAAACCACTTTGGGACTGTCAAACATAAATCATGGGGTGTGGAAGCAGTGGAGTCAGAGAGTTATGATCTGGGCACAAGGTGCAAATTGCTTAGAGTTAGCGCCAGATTTTTTTTTTCCCTTTTCACCACAAGATTTTTTTTATATTATTCCTTTTCTTGTTCTTTATTTCTTCCATTCTTTTCCTCACTGCCTCTTTTTCTTCTTTCTTTTTCTTTTTTTTTCTTTTTTTTGTTTGTTTTTAATTATTACTGTAAGCAGGAAGAATTAGCAAGAAGATATTAGGATAGTCTTTACTATAAAAAAGACCTCTATTGGAGTGCTGCCCCCAGGACGACATCCATAGTAAACTTCTACCCTCTTGAGGGAGTATTTTCCTCTCTTTTCTTTCTTACTTCTCTCCCCTTCCCTGCTTTATGTTCTCTAGCAGTGATGGTGGTCTCAGTCTCACAAAGAGATCCAGCAATTGGAAGGTTACTAACTGAAAATTGCTTCTTAATACCAATTACTGCTTCCTTGAAGACATGATTCCCATAATCTAGGACATGTTGGCTCTGATGCTCACAGATGACTACAAGTGATTTTTTTTGGCAAGGGTAAAGAGACATATAGAACTTGGTTATCAGCAGAATGCTCCGCATAATCAGAAATTTAGGCTGCTTCTACTTGCCTACCACTGGGCAGCTCAAACCAAAGCAAATAAGAAAACAGAAAAGTAATGGTCAAAAATACGTGACTGAGTTTGTGCCCTTTTTCTCTCTCTAGTGATGACATAAGATAACTATGGGGAGAAGTAAACAGACCTCTTTGGACAACAAAGAGAAATTATCTAAACTGGAGTTCGGTAAAGCTGCCTGGAATCACCTATTCCTGTAAATTTCTTCTTCAAAATAGTCTTGGCAGATGACAGTATTTGCATGTTAGGAAGTTCTCACAACTGCATTATTCCCTCCTGATACTCCCAGATCTGGTTTCAGTCAGTCTGAGTGAAGAAAAAAAAATAGATTTTTTTTTTATTAAACATTATATTAAAATGTTCTGTCACATTTCAGGACTTTGACATAAGTAAACCTGGAAACCAAAGCATGGATGTTCATCTTCCAATGACTGAAGCTTGGACTCCAGTCTTGCCAACTTTCTCACCAAAACAAGTCTCTTAGTTGCTGATGGATCTTCTGGCTTGTTTCAACCAGTTCCACAGAAGAGAGGATGTTCAAGGAAATACGTCTAAGGTCCACAGACAATATGCTGTAACTATTTGTAGCTGCCTTCCTTCATAAAACCACCTACAGATTTATTTCCCCCTTATGTGTTTATTTTAAAACAACATTATCTAATACTCCGAAGTCTATGGAGTAGGAATTTCCTTTCTTATCATTCTTATTCCCTCCTTTAGGGATAAGTACCTTGACTTTGTTTAGAAGAGGAGTATCTGCATGACCAAAAGCTGAGCTGGTTCCTTGTTTGGCTCCAAAACTACCCTATGGATAATGGCACAGATTAGTTCTTACACTGAGTCCAGAGGAGCTCAAGTGCTGGAGTGCAGAGATGAAGAAATGTGTGGACAAAGCGGACATCAGTTTGGCATGTGTTTTCATTTCAGGCTTCTCAGTAACACCCCGTGTAAAATTTTCCAAAGAGTCCATTTGAAAATCTGTAAGTTGTAGTCAACAGCTGCCTCATTTGTGGTCCCCAGGGAAGGGTTTTTTGCACATTTTGTACTATGCAGGCCATGTAAAACACAGTCATCCCCGAAAATAGTTGACCCCTTTTTGCAAAATCATTATTAGGTCAGTCACATTCTGTTTTCAGCTAAGTACTCTAAAACCACTCTTCTCTTCCAAAACTTCTGCCCTAGACCTTCTGCTGTTTTTGTCTTTTAGGATCTGAGACAGCTTTAATGAAACATTTCTACATAAGATTTGTATTTTTTTTTTCATTTTTCATTATCACATTTCTTTGACAGTTGAATGCTGGATCCAAACTGAAATAAAATATATCCTGCATTTAGATGTGTTTGAATTAAGTGTAGCCTGGCACGTGTGTTATGCTTGCATCACATACATACTTCCATTAGAAGTGAGTGACTTGAGCTCTGCCCAGACCTCTCTTGTCCTGGGGGAAAGGAGAGACTGTGAGGGGAGGAGAGCTGGTTATTCTCTCTCCAACCATTTCCCCTTCTTTGTTTTGCAGCATCCGCTGTCATAATCCGGAGAGAAGGGATTTTGAATGCTTGAGAAACCAGCCAACAAGATTTCTATATGCGAAGGAATTGCAGTTCATAATGCTATAGGCAGTCAACACATCGTGTGACAACCTTCAGGTGGCAGCAAAAACTGCAACTGGCAAACTACTGGGTCAACTGATCACACATTGGGAGGCTGGGTGACAGGGAGGAAAATATATAAGCTTTGGCTACCAAGGAAGCACAGTCTGTCGGAATGGTGCTGTTGTAAAAAGAATCATTGTCATTGGGCTGTGTGTGGGTTCTTCTCCTAATAAAAGGTAATCTAATAAAACGTGCCAACTTGTTTGCTTTCGCACTTGAGTGTCCCATGTTGAGCACCGTATCGAGTTGAAAGTGTGTTGAGTAAAGAGTAAACAGCATTCTTCAGGAAGAAGTTCAGCTAGTTTAAGAGCGCTTGGAGGTCTCAAAAGGAAAATATAAGGAGAGATTTGCATATAGCAGATGGAATGTTGGATTTTTCATAACAACATTAAAAGTCTCAGTTAGAGAGGGGCTGAGCCATGAAACTCAGATCCAGACTATCCATATCTACAAATTCATATGAGCTTTGATCTGTGTGTTTTACTCGGTCCCTTACAGAGACATAGGATCCCACATAAAAGTAAAGCACATTGTTTTACTTTGAATCTGCTCTCGCTCTGGGGAAAGCCCTGGTGTTCAGCATTAGAAGTGCATGAGTTGGGGCCATGAAAATTCATCCTTAGTGTCTGTGTCAATACAATGAGGATATCTTTGTGACTGCTATCACAGAAAGCCTATGGAAAAGGGAAACTGGATCTACTCTTCCTAGGGCATACTTGTCTGAGTTATGGTCAGGCATCACCCATGATGGAAGCTCCTCAGCAGCCCAAACACTTCTCAACCAATCTAGTTCTTCATGTTCACCAGCCTGTTCGTACATTCTTAGATGGTCTTTGCCATTTTTGCCACAGGCAAACTAAATTAATTCTCACTTAATTAATATGTTCTGTAATGCACAAAAACGACTCTGCAGAAATGCCCTGTAACCACTTTCTGAGGGTCTCATGTTCTGTACAGATGCTCACCCCCACACACACCTTGTATTGGTCTTTCCTGAATAAAATCCTATTTATTTCTGAATAAATTACCATATTATGACAATTTTGTGTTGATCTGTCATACTTAGTCTTATGTAAAATCTTAACCAATGTACTTTCTCTTCCAGTCTAAATCATTAACAATGATGATGATTCATCACCGCTCATTATTTACTGTTAGAATTTTCCCTTGCAGAGCCCACTTAATGTGTATTTCCATTTGTACCCATTTTGTCAGTACGTTTTCCAGTAATTTTGCCTCTAACCCATAGTAGTTTAATCTATACTATGTTGGCCTAGTTTATTTCTGAGAATGTCATATGAGACAGTGTTAAAAGCTCTAATAAAATCGATGTATATATTGGCAGCTACTGCTCCGCCTGTAGCTACAAACTCTTTACTGTCTATAGAAAGACATGAGGTAGTTTTGACATGTCAACTTTTACTTCTTTTTGTCTTCTTTTTTTTTTTTTTGGTCTTTCTGATTTTGTCTCGCTGGGCATCTCAGCACCATTCTTCTGTCTTATCTACTGGCACTGAAAAATCTGTTGGGCAAAGAAAATGTCCTTCTTATGCATTGCCGAACTCCCAGCCTCTATGTTCTATCCCAAGGGTAAATTTTTTTTTCATACAGAAAAGCTTGTATTAAAAGTATACAGAGTGTTACCAAGTCATAGATTTTGTTTATTCATTTCAACTTTTTTTTGGTTCACTCTGATATGTCCCTTCCTCTCCTGACAAATGGTCTTGATGTCAAACCAATCGAATCTTTGGTGTTGTTTTTTTTTTTTAATGTTGCAATCCCATCATACAGATTTTAAAATTTTGACAACTGAATTTTCAAGCCCTGCAGACAATAAGTGTTTATTATCAGAAGACTGGCCTTATACTCAGCTCTGCATGGAAAATGGCTGTTCTATAATAAATAAATTCATCACTGGGGCTCATTTCTCAGGGTAATATTTACTCTTTTGCTGCTTTTACACATTTGTAGAAATGCCACAGTTTTTGGTGTTTACCTTCTAAACAGCTGGCACGCTGTCTTCTTCACCATCCAACCCAGTATCACAAATTTCCAGTTGCAATGATGATGAGCTGGGAGGACAATAATTGCCTTCAATTTCACCTTTTGATGATTAATTACTGATGTGGTCAGACACCTGTCCTCTCTCAGCAGTTAGCTATTTCAAATATTAGTCTCCCCATCTCGTGAATGGGGTCTTGTGTGCTCCTCTCGCTTCTTGCATGACTGATGGTCATGTAAATAACAGTGCTCCTGAAACAGATCTTGTTGTTGACTCTTGGGATAAACAGCTGCAGGCAGGTCATCAGACTTTGCGATGTAAGATGTGTGAAAGAGAGCATGGGAGAAAGAGAAAAAGAGATGAAACGAGAGAAAAAAATAGAAAGGACAAGACAAAAATAAGATCTTTTTTTTAAAGAGAGAGGGAAAGAAAAAGAAAGATTAAATAGTTCTTGAAACACCAGCTTTACTTTCTTGTGACTGAGATGTTCTGTCAAGTAAGGCAAAGACTGCCGATTTACAGCTGGGTGATATTTTTTACTTCTCTTCTCCAGAGACTACAGATACAATTCTCCTATGGAACCCATTCTCCTTGATTTCTTCTCAAACCCTGGTTCTCCAGCATCTCATATTCCTAGATCTTTTTTTGAACTTCAGAAACCACATGTTATTCTGTAAAGATTGTTTTCTTTTTTCATGCTAATGTTTTGTAAGCAGTTGATTGCCGGTAGACTATATGTATATGTAGATATGTTGAATGGGATTTTCAAAGGAAATAGTATATCTAATTGACATTGGATATAGGTGGGGTTTAGCCACATACTCTGCTAGGATTAGCTGGAATATCTCACTGTAATTTTGCCGGCTCAGTGGAGGGGATTTTCAAGAACCTACGGAAGTTAGATAACCAAAGAGAAGAGCTGAGAACCCAGCTCCCTCACTTCTTCCAAAAATCCCAAACCATTTCTTCACAACTCTGCAAATTGAATTGACCTTCCCTGTGTCTCCTGAATAGTGTATCTGTAGAAATGTTAGTTGGAAGGTACAACTAGAGGTCTCTAGTCCAAACTTCTTCAACTCCTTGGAGCAATCGAGTGATAATCAGTGCTAGATCAGGTCAGGCTTTAATTTTGTCTAGCCAAGTCTTGAAAATCTCTGAGAAAGGAGATTCCACAGGTTCTCCAAGTCACATTTTCCAGTGCTGAACCACACTCCTAAAGAAAGTGAATCCCTTATATCCAAACTAAATGTCTCAGGTTACTCTTTGTAGTGGTTGTCCCTTGTTATTCCATCTAAAATCTACAAGAAAGGTTTTGATCTGTTTTCTTTGTAACGGTTCTTCAAATTGAGAACTGTAATTAGATCTCCCTATGACGATCCCTTAATTAGGGGGATTCTTTAGCACACCCATGAGTGCTAAAGAAGCTGGCTGATTACATTGCAAGGCAGCTCTTGAGTATCTTTGAAGGTTTCTGGCAACCAGGAGAGGTTCTTGAGGACTAGAAGAAAAGAAACCTCACTTCTGTCCTGAAGAAGAAGTTGTCGTTTGTTTTTTCACAAAGAAAAATTTAGGGCAATATCTTTGCTGCATTCCAAATGACTACAGATTTTAGCTTATAGCCATTTCTCCTGGATGAATTAAGATACAGAATCTGAGATGCAAGATTTATGCCAAAGTAAAGGATGAGGATTTTTTCTTTAGCCTGAAACAAAGCACTTTTTTCTCACAGTTTTGAAAGACAGGGATGAAATTCAGTTTAAGCAGACACCAATATTTGGGCAGTTATGCTATTCTTTTGGCTCCACTGTCTGTGTTGGTGGGAAGGACAAAGGAAGAAAACAGAGGATTAACTTTCCTAAACTCTGCCATTTTAGGCACTTCAGGGTGCCTTATTTGGCCTTTACTTGCCTCTTCATAGGGCTGGGTCTTTCCTACGTCGCATGTCATACCTGTCGACTCAGATGAAATGTGATGGCACAAGGTACCTTGAATATCTACAGGACTAGTGCATCAAATAAGACACTGGATACCTATATTTGGGCAACCGAATCCTACTCTTGATCTCCACTAGTTATAAAGAAAAATCTGGACACCTACTTGCTAATACCTAAATGTATGCATCTGAAATAATGCATTACTTGACCTAAACTCTATGAACAGCATTAAAAGATCTGTGAAATCATGCAGTAAGACACTTAAAGTCAGCTTATTATGCAATATTTTGTTGAAAAACATGGATGACTTGGCTTTGGAGATAACCATTTTTCAAGTTAAATTGTCACTGAATAGTTCTTTGATGAAAAATTACTTTTCAATCTAGAAGGAAAAAAATTATGAAAATAGGTGTTTCTCTAATTTAAATAAGGTACGTTTAAGTGAAAGAAATACTGATGCGTTCTTCATTTTAATGTTTTTCCCTGAGAAAGATGTTCTCTTTTTTCCAGCAGCTCTTCTTAGAACACTCCATGCTGTCTTAACGATAACAAATGTCAAGGGTTTCCAGTTATATCACTGCACTGTAGACCAAAAATTTATCTACTAAACAAAGATATAAATTGAGAAGTACAAAAAAAATTGCAGGAGGTGTGACACTATCAGCTAAACGTCTTTAAATAGCTTTTCATTGTGCTTCTGCCTGTCCAGGAGAGATGCCGTTTTGAGGCCAGAAGGGAACATTCTGATAATTTAGTCTTGTCTTTTGCAGAACCTCCTTCCTTTCTGCTCTTCTCCTCTCAGCTACCATTCCCCTCTCCCTGCAAGTCTCTCCTTTGAACAGTCATTCCCTTTGAAGACACACCCAAGATTAGTTAATCGCCACCTCGCTCCACCAACACTCTATTATTCAAGCAAACCACACACACCCTTAGTGTCAGACTCAGTGGAAAGTCTTACTGAGGTGGCCATGGCCACACACGGGCCTTGAGCACTCATACAATAACACCTCCGTGCTTATTTTATTTGTTATCATGGGGCTATGCTGGCTGGGGAAACCAACCACCACCTTGCTTTATAGGACACTGTTTGCTGTCATTTTGCCCTCAGAAGAACTCAGGATTGACACTGCAAAAGGGATTTATCACATGTGGCTAT
>JAOXJK010000012.1:1908252-1922349 GCA_025774025.1 Xenus cinereus
GCTATTCCTCATGGCATCTTCCCACAAAAAAAACCCAACGGCATTGCTCAAATAATTCATTATTTGTATTGCAATTGGATCTGAAGGCCCTAGCAGGAGAAGGGTCCCCTTTAGATAGTTGTTGTGCAAACATCATGGAAGAAAGAGTTCTACTGTGAATAACTCAATCATAAATGCAGAGAATAGATATTTAAAATTACAAAACTATTAGATCTTTTATAATCACAGCTATTTAAAATAGCAGAACTAGCTGAAGTTTAGAAAGACTTCCTTTATTTCTTAGCTGCTAGCTCCAAGCCAGTGTTTCATGGTACCAAATCCAACGTGTTGTCTGCCTTATCTTCCCCTTTCGTAGATATATGAGTGTGTGTGTGCATGTTGGTGAGTGTGTGTGAGCTTTGAAGAAATAAAATATACAGTGGTTGTTGCACTGTGACAAAAACGTAGATATGTGCTTCATGTTCTCTTTTGTTTCGTAGAACTGGCATGATAACTCTGGACATAATTCTGGGAGAAATACTGCAGGTGATGCTTTAAATTACTCCCAGAAATATGTTTTTTTAATTTGGAAATAAATTATTTTAGGGATAGATAAGTCCCCAGACAGATTTAGTTTGGGCTTGAGTTCCTGGTTCAGGCTCACAGTACCTGTGACGGTGGGCAAGATGCTAGTTTTTCTAAGACGCAGTTATTAAATGGGGATAATGACATTTCTTTCATCTATTTTTTAATAATAATTTTTAAATATTGCCTATTATAGTGATAAGTTCTGTGATGGTGAGTATCTCAATGAATGAGGTTAGTCACTGGGTTTTATTTTTATTAGGGTAAGAAAAGAACTTTGAAAATATTCCGAGCTGGTCTCTTAAAAATCACATTAATAAATACTGTTTCTTTACAAGTTTGAGAATATTTAAATAAGAATGTTCAGAGAAATATTATGATGAGTACAATGGGCATTTTGTCTGGGTTTTTCCTGATCAGTTATAACTGTGATCTGTGCTTCTGCACTCAAGAGTTACTTGATTTAGGTATAATGTTTATACTCAGTTTAAAGGCAAGATCACCTTGTGTGACTGGAGTACATTAGCGATTATCTACTAATCTTCCAGAACTGGAAGAATGGAATTGTTGGCCCAAAGAAAATGTGGAAACCCTATCACTGGAAGTGGTCAAGGTCAGGTTGGTATGGGCTTTGAGCAGCCTGATCTAGTGAAAGATGTCCCTGTTCACGGTAGGGAGGTTGGACTAAATAATCTTTAAAGGTCCCTTTCAATCCAAACCATTCTGTGATTTTAACTAGGGTCAAAAGGCAGTTAAATAAAAGAAGAAAAAACAAGGCAATGAGAGAAAATAAAAGAAAAAAAGTTTGATTGTTCTTATTTAAAAAAAAAAAAAAAAGAAAATTAACCCCACAGTATAAACATTGAAGAAGATTCTTTTTGGGGCTTGACAACTTTGGAGTAGCTCTTAAGAAAAGTTATTACAACGTGAACAGGCTTTGCCCATCTGACTTCTAGAACCCAGTCCATGCCAGTTGGCATGAACTGGAAAGAAAGAGAAATCTGAGTCAGAGAAACACTTTATTTAACACACTACATTAAACGCGGTTTCCCTTGGACTGAGAAACTACACCATGAAATGTGCCATTCGATGAATCTTCTGCGATGAAAAACACATGTAAGCCAGCAAAATGAACAGGGTTTTATTTATGATGGGTCATAAATTCTGCTTGTTTCTACCTTTCGGGCAGGGGGAGTTTTCATCGCCGTGCTGCTCCTGTGGATGGAGCAGCTCTAATGAGAAGGAAGGCTTCACAGAAGCGTGGCTGCGTGGATCAGAGGAACTTAGTTTCTAATGCACTGTGTTGAGAGAGAAAGAAAAAGAAATCAGTGTTAACCCTCTGCTGCCTTCCACCTGTGTTTAACAGCAGCTTTAGTAGGAGAGCTTCTCCAAACATCAATTCAGAGGTTATATATTCAGGTGAGATATTCAAAAGTATCAAATGCCAGAAAATCACATCAATCCCATCCCCAGTAATTGGGAACCTTTCACCACTATGGCTCTGCTTGCTCTGCTCTTCAAAGCACAGAACACTGCACTCAATTCTGCCTGAAAAATATTTAATGACTTATCCAAACGTTCAAGTAAGGTATGAGCTGAGACACTAATTACTGTGTCCAGCTCTGGAGTCCTCAGCACAGGAAGGACATGGACCTGTTAGAGTAGGTCCAGAGGGAACCCCGAAGATGATCAGAGGGCTGGAGAATCTTTGCTGTGAAGACAGGCTGAGTGAGCTGGAGTTATTCAGCCTGGAGGAGAAAAGGTTCCAGGGAGACCTTATAGCAGCCTTCCGGTACCTACTGGAGGGGGGGAGAGGGACTCTTTATGAGGGACTAGAGTGATAGGATGAGGGGTAACGGTTTTAAACTGAAAGAGGGGGTGAGGGTGGTGAGATACTGGCCCAGGTTACCCAGAGAAGCTGTGGATGCCCCATCCCTGGACATGTTCAAGGCCAGGTTGGATGGGTCTTTGAGCAACCTGTTCTAGTGGGAGGTGTCCCTGCCTGTGGCAGGGGGGGTTGGAACTAGATGATCTTTAAGGTCTCTTCCAACTCTAACCATTCTATATTCTACAATTCTATAAGACATACAGAAGCAACTAAGAGGACTATAGTTGCCTATTTCCATATGGACCACTGGTCCATGGCAGGTAGTCCAGGTCAATTAAGAGTCCTGCACCTTCATGGTTCTGTGCATTTGCTAATTCATGTGACTGCTGGATCCTGACAGTGCGGTGACTTAATATAAGGTCATCCCATGAAAAATGAAACAGCTTCATCAGAATAAGGGTCTAGTCTTTGACTTCTCAGCTGAAAAAGCAATGGCTTGTCACCAGCTATTTATGGTGGGAAATTTGAAAATTTCCCTTTCTAGTCAACTTCCTGAAATGAAACAGAACTTTTTAGTTTAATTACAAACATTTGCCTTTCATAAATATTGTTTATTAAAAAGAAAAAAAACCACACACACTCAAAAATAAAAGTTCCTTTTTCTGAAGTTTCTTCAAATAGAAATTTTGTTATGCAGTATTATTTCCCATCAAGCTTTTTTAAGTCAAAGTGAAAGAAAATCCATTGTTTAGCTTTGAAAACTAGTTTTTGTGTGGATAATTATAGCTCAGATTAAGGAAAACTAAGTTGTCATCTATAAACCACCAACTGTCTTCCAAGCCATGGTGAGCTGTTAGCAGCTTGTCACTCATTTTTACTACCTCACTAGTATTTTTCTCTACTAAATTTAGGTAATAAGGATGTGTGTTAGTCAAATAGAAATTCTGAACACTGATAGCAGTATGAAATATTTGGGATTCCTTGGGTGGGGGGTGATGTAACATTTGGCACACAGATAGACCCATACATATGGACAAGCACACATAGACAAACACATAACTTTGATTCAACAATTCTGCCAATGAGTGTTGTTTAAACCAAACACAATTTTACCTTGATTTTGAAAAAAAATTGCCTAGCCCTATTCCCATAGTTCCTAACTCTCCAAAATTTTCAGTGAGGCTTATATGCACATCCATAGGTATAGCCATCCCAGGTTTCCATCTTTAGGTTCACAAACACTTTAAAAATGTTGGTTTTGTCAGAAAATGATCCTGTCAGCCTGCTTCACAAAGCTGTTTCAATGGTCACTAAGGAACACGAAACGCTTGAGAACAGGCGGGAAGTCATAGGATGACATGTATCTAATACCAACAGCTTTGCATTTCTGAAATTCTGAGCTTCTAGTTCAAATGTTTTAATCTCATTTCTATTGGATTGTCATAAACTGGAAATCCCTTCTTTAAAATCAGCAGGGTTGATGCAATAAGCCTTTGGAAATGCCAGAAGAATTAGGGTGAGCACATCCTAAGCAGCTGCTTGTTATCCATGCCTCTAACTTCACCCACGTTAAATACGCTGTGTGCCTGAAGCTCCAGCCAGACAAGTAGAGATATGATTTCAGGTCTTCACTGTCTGGGTATGAGGCTGAACTGCAGACAGCAATGTGACTTGCTTTTACCAAGGCTGGTGCCAAAACTGCCTTCCCACTTCCTGATGTGCCAAGGTTCCTTTGTATTGTATGTCACTGCAATATAGAGCTTTCCCTTCATAACATGATTAATACACCCGCGTGGGGGATCCAACCTCTTGCAATCCGATGGGGGGTATGCTAAGCCTGGCTGGAGACGTGCAAAAGAGGCTTCCTGTTCTGGTCTGGGCTGCATCCATTACACACAATATGTCAGGAAAAGAGGAGAGGGTGTAAAAAAAATAATGGAAGAATGAGAGAGGATCTTTCAGGCAACGGAGAACTCCTACAAAATAATTATAGATGATGTTTAAAGAAAACCTGGCTTCATGCACAGCTATTTAACTGCCATGGGAAGAATACGCCAACATGGGTGGGATACTGTAAAACCCTGTCTATGCTTAGATGCTTTAAACCAGAATGAATTAAATAAACCATTAATCTGACAGAGACTTTAAGTGTTCTACTATGGCTCTGATCATCTTGATTTCTTCCTCAAGGATCAAACTGGAGAAGCTGGAAGCTAAAAACACATAGAGCAACACCTAGATTGAATGCTAAAACTACCCTCATCTCCAAACCCTTTACAAATCACAGGGGAACATACAATATATTCAGTCTCTGGTGGAGGTTGAGAAAAACACCATTTAAACCACAGCTACATGAAAAGAAATGCATCAATAGAAGGTGTTCACGGAAATCTATGTCTGGGAATCTGTTGATCCTGCTTGTGTGAGCAGCCCCAAGGACTGGACAATTAAACATGGGGGATGAGTTTGAAATGTTTCAAAGGAGCTGAAGGCAAGGGTTCATCACTGCTAACTTCAAGCGTTTAAAATGCGGACCTCTAAGTTGGGAAATCTCTCATTAGAGTAAACACCTCAGCTGAGTTAGTTAAAATGTTCCTGGTTGGTTCAGGAGGAGAATTATCCCACCTTAAGCAGTACAAGCAAAAGAGTCCTAAACTTGGAATTTTAGTATGGTTCAAATTCTTATTCTTTGGATAATCCACCTTTAAAGCTTCTGTCTCCTTGCAACGCAATCAGATGTTTACACTTGTGTGCCACGTTGTGTTGCAGTTGAGAATTTCTCATCAAAGACTTGTTGGGGTGCTCTAAAAATGAAAGGCAGGAGGACAGTCTCTGTCCCAGACGAAGCTCTTCAACAGAAGTATTTTAATCCCTGGCTGAATTGAAATAGCCGAGAAGTCAAAAAAGTCCCATTGGAAAATTGAAACGTTTCATCATTAATGATATTTTCTATGGAAAGACTGTCAGTTTAGATAAAACCCACATTTCCTGTCAGAAAAATGTTTTAACAGAAATAGTTTCTGACCAACTCTATGAAAGGGACTCCTCAAAAGGAGCAGGCACTCAAAAGATAAAACCACAATTATTGCAACCTGGGCTCCTGATTTTTCCCCGTATTCAGTGAAACCTGCAAAGTCCCTTTTCACAAAGTCAGAAGTGAGTTTAGCTAATCTGGAGCTTTATAATAGCAAAGCGTGAGGGATTTTTGTCTTAGTTTCAGGTTTTCTTTTTATTTCTTTTTCTATTTTTCCCCCCAGATAGCTGCATTAGTGTAACGCAAACCATGACATGACCATGACAACGTGGCAGAGTCTTCAGTTCTAGAGCCTTCTGGCTGCCTACAGACTGCTGACGGGAAATGGCCCCTGGCTCTTGACACTTCGTGAACCGTGGCCAGAAATTGTTTTGGAGACTGGAAGCTGGGGTAAAATCACACCACTACCTTTTCAAAGAGCACAGATAATTGTGTTCCACTGCACAGAAACCTTCCTTGCCACTGTTTGATAAACTCTCATACTCACAACTAGTGTGACTTTATTAATTAGGCTTTGAATAAGACCTTGATTACCTTCACCAGCAGTGATTGCCAGTCTGAGACAATGAAATGAGGGGAAACAAATTTACATCACCACAGAGGTGGCAAAGTAGGACTGTCTAAGCAGCTAGGGGTGATCTTTCATGGAGTGCTGGGTGTGTTGAGTGCTTGAGAAATGCAATTAATCTGCCTGGCAGATTGGGTCACCCCTGTCTGCTGACACGGAAATCAGAGCACTTCCATTTCTCGTTTCTAGTCTGGGAACCACTGTCCACATCCTCCCAGAAGAAAGGAGAAAAACAAATGTGGTTACCCCTGGGAGTAAGACTTGAGGCACTGAGGACTTGAAATGACTTGACCGAGATTGTCCAGTTGATATGTTCAATGCTTAATATTAAAAATTACAATCTTAATTCTCTCAAATAGATATATATTCTGCTTATACCACCAGATGCAAGTAGGATGATGTGGCAAAAAAATGATGGATCTAATTATTCCTAAGACTGTGCTAGCACATCCATGGATCCCAGGCCTGCCGAAACTCTCTCTTTTGCTGTAGAATAATAAAGCTTCATTGAGATACAGCCACAAGTAAGTCTCTGGAGCCTGGCATTTGTGCTTACATGTCCCTTGCTAACACAGCAATACAGTATGACTGGCATAAAAGGCATTTTTGCCAGCTTTACACTCCTCCCATCCTCTGCAAGCTATTCTTGGATGTATTAGTACGGCCAAGACTCAGCTTTTCTCTACCAGCTATGTAATGTAAAAAGGCTTGATTGTGTCAGAGACGAGGGCTTCAGGAACTTTATCTCCCCAAAGCAGTGTCTGAACCCCTACATGAGGCAGTCCCCAGGAATTCTGATGAATGCAGCAGAGAGTTTGCTTTAGAATACACTTACAAGGAACAGGCAGCAGCTGAATTTACTGGAGCTTGCTTTCTTATGAAAAGGATTCTGTTTAAAATGCTGAGTAATCCATTAGACAGCGAGCTCCTGAAGGCTATTTTAAGAATATCATCATTTGCTCAGTGGGACTTTTTCCAGGGTGAGAACCATCACCCCTGTTCAGCTCTACAGAAACAATATGCCTTTAACAGGCACCTTTTCTGCTCAACAACAGTCAAGAGATAATGCCATCATCAAGATAAAAAAAAAAGATAAACTTTCCTTCAGAGATATTATACAAACAGAAGTAGACAGACAAACACCCTCACAGGGAAAGGGGTACATATGCTGATAGAGGGGAAAAAATACATTAGGAAAGTGTGATTGTTGGTACTAATTTTGAAGGTATGTTGAGTCTTTCTGGCTCAGCTAGAATGGAAATATATGGATCACTGAATAAGGAATTTCTCATGGCTTCTCATAGGGAGCTATGACACAGCTGTCGGCTACAACTTGGATATTAGATGCTAATGTATCGATTCTCTGAGTACTCATGTGCGCCTTTATTTTACACAGCAGTTTAAGAAGCCTCAAAGATAATATCTTTACAGTTTCTGTGGCAAATGAGGATACAGCATTATGTACTGGGGAACTACGGCAAAAGGAAACAGAAGACTCAAGTTTCCATGTGGTATGGAGGCTGGATTCAGGCACTATGACCTGAATTAACCCACCCTGAACTGATTTATCTAAATTAGGAATCTGGTAGGCTTTCCAAAGGTGAGTTAGGAGATACACGACTCTCTACAGCCTGAGTTGGATTGATTTGGAGGTCTGTGTGTCTCTCCTTTGACTGAAGAGAGATACATACAGAACTAGACTCTCTAGTTGAGGTACTTGTATTTAGATGAGACTGGTCTGATTCTTCCAGCTTGATTTTCCAGAGGCTTTGTCATTGTTCAGCACTGTTTCAAGAACGTCTCTCTCTGACTTCATCAACTGCTGGGAGTTCTCAGTGCTTCTGCAAAGTAAATTCTAGGTCTTTAACAAGACTCCAGCTTTGGAAACAAAAGATTTACAGTCACTTACACATCAACGTATCAAAATTCTGGGCATAGACATGGACAAAATTCAGCTTCTCAGTAGCTGCAACATTAAATGATTTTCTCTTTTCTTTCCATGTTTCAGTTTCTGCAAAAAAAGATCCAAAAAACATTAGCATTTTACTAACAGTAATCTTCAATAACCAACCCTATATCTAAATCAATCCAGCTGCCTGAACGAGTCAGAAATCCTGCGTGCAAGGAAGGAAAGTCTCTGTTCTTATAATAAAAGAGTTAATCATAATGTATAAACATAAAGCCAAAACCAACTTCAATAAGATATTTATTAACTTTTGAAAGTTTAATAACAGGTCTGTCTTTGGGAAGTTAGTAAACTGCTCACCCAAGTCACACCTAAAATGCAAGACTGGCACACTCCGAAGTGTGACCTGAAGTCCTGGTCCACACATCACGCTTTGTGACGTCTGTGTTCTCATTTCCCTTTCATAGCAATGAGGGAAGGTAGAATAGCATACAGCGGCATTTCATCTCAGCAGGCAGTAGGGATGTGGTCATAGCACACAGGCAGACGAAGGGACAGAAACTAGACACTGAAGACAAAGTCAAGTACAGTCGAGCATTACGGAAACCTTTGCTCAGGTATTTGAATCAAGACTCTCTCACCTTTTTAGGCACTGACTGCTTCATTTCACCTGAAAAACACAGTTATTTTTATTACTTCTGTCATTGGTAGCCATGTCTGTAGCCTTCATCTCAGAGCTACAGTTCTGTCTTTGCTTTTTGATAATCCTCTCCTACCAAATTAAGTTGTAATTCAATTTTGTTCAGTCCAGCAGGAGATAAATATCAGTCTTCGCTCTTTGGGTGGGCTTAGGCTTACTCATTTTGGGGTTTTCTCGCATAACTCTATGGCCCCAAGAGGTACAGGCACGCCAGTCTATGTCTGATGAGTGTCACTGGAGAAGAGGGAAAATGAAAATACATTCTATATATCTTATAAAAAGTTAATTTAAAAAGCAATATTGGCCTATACAGGGAGTGTAATGCAAGAGGTGGGTGTAACATGTAAGGAGTGATGAATAAAAACTAAGTCAGATGGGTGTGTTAGTCCCAAACCTTAAACAAACATGAGAGGTTGTTGGAATCCAGTCACCTTTCATGCTGCTACAGCACAGGATCTTTGGGATACTGAAGCCAAGCAGACACACAACCAGGTTTGCTCTACATTAAGAAAATCTAGGGAAGCTTTCCAGAAATTTGCTTCATGTCTCTCAACAGGTTTGGAAGGAATATCCAGGAATAACAAGCCCTACAAATATGAAGCACTTAAAACTTTAATGCTTACATAAAACACTCTCAGCCGATTAATTACTTGTTCTTTTATGACACTAGACCTGTTCTTCATCTCTTTTAAACAGAGAAAGCACTTGTGCACCTCCAACACAGCACTAGTTTAGTCCCCTAAATGTCACAAGGCAAAAGAAAATGTTGTTTGTCATTCCCTTTCACCATTTTTCCTTCTGATATCTTGTTCGTAAGTGTGTCATGTACCTCTTTATTGAGGTCTGATGCTCAGAGAACGTGCATTCATTAGAATTCTACCTGGGGAGCATGAGCTCATCTCGTAGCAATTTCTGAGTCTAGTTCTAGAGGCCACTTGTTCAGTTCCCAGAGTGTCAGCAGAAATGGTGGCTGTCAAGCTGTTTACGTTCTCCCAAGCTGGAAAAGCTCTAGCATTTCACCAAGGCAGCAAAGAAGCAGGTCTTTCATTTGTCAGATCTCCACAGCTTAGCAAACAAACTTCCTGTCGTGATCTACAAACTAGCAAATGAATAAAACTGTAGAAGCCAATTAATTTTTGCCTTGTGCCTAGTGAGGTTGTTAAGCAAAATGTGAGATGGTTTCACAAAGATTTGGGTTGGTGGGTTGTGTAGAGTGTGGGAATTCAGAAGCGTATCAAGAATCTTATTATTTTTGGTAAACTGGGAACTTCACAGAGGCTATAAATCTCTTTTACCACTTTAGTTTTATTTTTCTTCATATAGTGCTCATGTAACACAGAGCAGGGAAGAAGCATACATACAACTTAGGGAAGGGGATCATCAAGCCTTAGTGAACACGAGCTTTTGTGGAACATCCCTGCACAAGCAGGCTTTGCAAGTCTGAATTCTTGAGGATGCAAGAAGAAAAATAACTAAGGGATGCCTCACCTGGCTATGATCTCTGAACATCTGAAGAACTTATCATTGAGACAGCTTAAAAAGAAAGAAATTATTAAAGAGACATTCTCTATATGGTTGGAAGGAGTAAGACAGGTCTCATGTTCCAAATAAATCCTGTGTGGAGAGAGCAGCAGATTAAATAACTGCACTTCTTAAGACAGTGTCTCTTAAAAGACAGTTTAAGGTGTGTTCTAGATGAGTAATAACATGGGGAAGGGAAGAGCTATAGCTCATTTATCAGTGTGTGTGTTTGTTAATGGTCCTAATTAACATTAAGTGTCTTTTAGTTAGAATCTTCTGCCAAAGATAAATACTTCAATAGTCCTGCATCCTAATGGAGGTAACTCATCAATCAGGTTACCCTAAAGGCTGAAGCAAAGAGAATATTTAAGTTACTGATAGATCTTTACAGACCCAAGGCAATTAGCAGCCAGACTGTTATGTCCCCTTTCAGTATCTGCACTAGGTAACAGAGCCAGAAATCATGATGAACAGAAAGAGGCTGGTAAATATGCTGGAATCAGAGACATCTAAAATTGCATGGTTTTCAAATGACTCTTCAGCTGAGGGACAAAGAACAGAGTTTGGCTTATTTACATTCCTTCGTGGGAAGGTTATTCAGAACAGAAGTCCTACATTTTTTGACTTTCCATGGAACCTATGAACCACAAGATCACTCTTCTTTGACAGTAATATATTTAATTGTTAGAGCTGTCATTACACTAAGATATTTCGCTGGTTCTGACTCTTGGGAGGTCCAGGATTGTGGAGGTTTTAAGAAAAACTTGGTAATTCCTGACCCCTAGAGATATTGTTTCAAGAGATCTTCTGAGTGCAATTTTCCTATAAGCATCTATGCACTACTTAGCAGCAACACATGTTGATTTTACTCTGACATGAAAAATCATGCAAATAAAAAAGCAGTGCTGAATCACACCTCTGGAGAAGAACACCATGCTTTCTCCACATACATGAAATAAAAGCTTTAATTACTTTTGACTTTTAGTCCAGACCCACTCAATTTATAGTACAAGAAAACTAAAGTGAAATTTGAAGAAAAGAAAGGTTGTGAATGATTAGCTGGGGAACAGTGACAGCCTGGGGTCATTTAGTGGAGATGGCAACAGTGAACTTTTGAGACTTAAATTATTTTTGTTTCTCACAGATTTCTGCTCATTCCCTCAAGCCTCTAAATCTTAAATACCACTCTGCAAAATGGATGTTTTCTCCTTCCCACACTGCAGCAACAGGGAGATGATTCTGGGAAGATGACCTTGCAGCAAGGAGGTTTGAACGTTTCTGGAGGCCTCACTCTTTCCATTGCCTGGGTATCAGAATTCCCCCAAGGACATGGAATAAAAGGGGAAAATCTAAGAAAGCTTTGGCCCTTTCCCCTGAACATTTATACCTCCAGGCACTATGAAAGGTTTGCTTGTGTAAATCCAGAAACAAGGCTGTTTCTGCTCAGTGATGAGGTAATCGATTGCTCCACATCCTAGGAGAGGAAGTGAACACAGCCAATACCAACCAGAATATTTAATTCAGGTGCTTGTTTCTGACTTGTGTTCTGGCCAGGGGAAAGAAAGGACAACTTGGGGACAGCCTGCAGCCGCCACCATCTCAGCAGCATATATAAGTGCAGCACAATAAAAGAAACCTCAGGAAATAAAAGGCTAAGGAGAGATGTGCAAGTGAATAGGAAACAGGAGGGTTCCATTGCAGTAAACACAAGAGGTGTATTCAAGTCCACAGCACATAGCAGTGTTCCACAAAGGAGGTTTCTACTGTTGTTATTTCACGTGTCCCCATTTCTGAACCCTCTCTGCTCTCCTGTGCTCTCTTCAAGTGTTTCAATGCAGGAAAAGATCCTTGTTCTGTATGTGTGTAGGTACACATAGAAGCATGTTGGTCAAGTCAACCTTTTTGTCTCATTACCATGCCTTTCCAAGAATCTCCAGCTAAAACTATGTCCCCATGGAATAAGTTCTATAAAGATAGATGGGCTCTGCCTACATTCAAATATTAAATGTGTAAAGGCCTTGGTTATTGAGGCCAAATGCCACAGAGCAGTCTTCATCTAGGCAAATCAAATCTGGCCTCTGAACCAGAATTAATGTGTGCAGATTATCTAGTAGGTATGGACCCAGTAATACTCAAACTCTCAAACCATGCCACAAATTGGGAACCTGAGGCAGGAGTTCCTGTTACATGCTATTCCAGTACCAACAAAAAATTAAATTCCAGTACTGTGGACATTGTTTAATTCGTTAGCATAATCACACATAGCATGTGGTCACACGAACTAATTGCTTAACAAGTATATTCAACATAGTTGGGCAGGAAAACTATGTTAGAGGACTAGCTATAAACCACTAAACTATATAGGTTTTCTTTACAGCAGGCACCTTGGCTCTCACTGTACCAGCCTACAACTGACTCAGATTGCTTTAGTCTTATATGAAATATCCCTCATTAATTAACAATCATATCAATAGCGTGGTGTGACTCAGTTATAAAGACACATAGGTTAAATTCTAGTTGGGCTGGTTCGAGGAATATACAAAGCCGGATGTTATTTCAAGCAGCAAAATTATCATGGTTAAGTTGCCTATAGGCTGTGCCAAGTTTACTTCTCCCCAGGCTATGGAAAGAAAAGTTGCTTGTGGTTGTTGCCACCAACGAAAGCTGTTATTCTGACCAACACCTGGCACTCCCAGAAGAAATAATTTTTTAGCTTCCTCTCCTCATAAATTGCCTAGGAAGACCAACACAATGCAGGGGAAATATTGGAACCTGGCTATCCACATTATATGTAAAAGTTGAGCTTTGAAAGGAACCAGGGAACAAAACACCCTAGAAACCTCGACAATCTTTACTCTGATATAAATGGGACTTTCTCTAGATATTCCATGGTGGCTTTGGCTGAACCAGGGACCAGTATTGGACCAAGGAACTGCTGGTAACAAACAGCAACAGGCAGCTGAGGAAGCAACATCAGGGCCCTTTCCAGACCAGGAGAGCTCTGCTCCCACAGGGGTTTGCCCTGACGAAAATCCAGCCACTGAAAGGACTTTTGTGTCCTAGGCCCAAAAGTAAGCTCATGACAGACAGCTATGACAGACTTTGGTGCTAATCATTAAATCCTATCTGAACATCCTCTTCCATTTCTAGTTCTATGCAAGATTTTCACCACTGGCAAGGAAAAGCCACCTGCCTCTTCTTCTTTGCACATATTAATTTAAGTTTTGTCCAGTTAGTCCTTTGCCAAGACTTCTTCTGTTTCCTTGGTCTGGACCTTTCCTTATTCTGAATTTCCCAATGTCCAAAAAAACACAGTGGTGATGAAGTAGAAACTGGAAGACCAAACATGCCCTACTTTCAGTTCCTTCTTCTTGTTTGTACATCCTTATTCAACTCACTGGAGAAAGACGCTGCCGTTTCTTATGAAGATGAACCTGCAATGAATAAAGCTGATTCTGAATCCGGGAACAAGGTGTTTGACTATATTTCAGTCATGTGACTTGAAACCGCAGTGTAGTTTGAAGCCACTTCTGAGATGGTTCTAATTTGGGGTGTGGGGTGAGGGTATCGGGGAACGCTGCTGGTGGGAAGCTGGGCTAGAACCTTGGACAGGGCCCGCTGTCCTCTTCCCGCTGAAAGGATCCTTCCCTTTCCCACTTCACTTGGCAATACACAGGGAACCAGCTGACATGGAAAAGTCAGACTGTTTAGATTAATCACCCTGCAAAACGTTTACTGCATTGGCGTTGGATTTTCACAGGCCAGCTAAAGAAAAAATTGTTTTTCCCTTATTTTCAACTTTTGAAGGAATAGAAAAAAAGAAAGAAAAAGACTAATGTACAGGAAAACATGATGGTGGCACATATAATTTACTTTTTTTTCTTTTTTCTTTTTCATACCCTCTCCTCTCCTCTCCTCTCCTCTCCTCTCCTCTCCTCTCCTCTCCTCTCCTCTCCTCTCCTCTCCTCTCCTCTCC
>JAOXJK010000012.1:1922449-1942632 GCA_025774025.1 Xenus cinereus
GAATAACTGAACGAGTCACAGTCTGGTATTCCTTTTGGACAACAGAACAGTTTTCAGAAGTACTTTTGTTTCTAATCTAGGAGTTATTTACATACAAATTACACTTTTGCAAGTCTTAAAACTCCAGCTTCTTACTGAGACTGTAAAAGTCAAACTTCAAATTAGTTTTTATGAACTCTTTAAAAATACTTTCTAGTACTGATGACATTTTCTAGGACATTTCAGAAGTTTTCCACAGCAAGTTCCTCTGCATTTATCAAACTTGAAAGATTAAGAAAACTATTACTATTTTCAGGTCATTTGATTAAATGACAATCTGAAATTCAGCTGTTTTTTTTCTCAAGAGAGTGAAATTATTATTATTTAAGTAGCCGTGCTATTGTATTTCTGATGATTTCGTAGCTCTAGTAAACTGACCTGTGAGCTTTGGGTATTGTACTTCTCCACTCTTAGTAATCTAACTTCAACAATTTAGTCAGTGTTTTAACTGAGATACTTCCTTAAATCAAAGTATTTTTATTTAATTAAAGCTTACTAAAAAAGCAAAAAGAAGCTATGTATACTTTTTTTAAAGATTGACAAATTTATACTAAAACTTTTACCCTAAAATATCTACTATTATTATAACTAATTATAATGACTTAACCTCTCTCCTCTTTTTTGAGGCATTACACAGCCCCCCAGACCTACAGCCTTCCTCCCCCAAGACAGAACAGGTGGTTGAACCCCTAATTTTGTTTCCCTTTGCTGCATAGTTGGAAACCATTAAAGTAAACTGTACAAGACTATCATTAAGAGTACCTGACACCTGCCATTAAAAAAAAAAAGACTTGAGTTATAGATAAATGAGCTAAGCTTGAAGAGCTCTTGGTGACATTTTCTACGCTAAGTTTTGTTTGCCTCTATTGAGAGACAGGGTGGGAATTGACTATTTCAAAAAAAAAAAAGTGAGGGGGAGATGTTGTTTAACATCACAAACTGCAGCACATGTACTTTTCTACTGTTTTTTGATTATACTGCAGATCACCTTTTTAAAACTGCACCAGTATTACCAAAACAAAGCCCAAAAAACTAATAAGCCAGTCATCTGACACATACATCTTCAGTGCATTACAAAAAAAAAAAAGAAAAAAAGCATAAAAGTCCACATAACTCCTAATACAATTGCAAAAAGACTGGCAAACACTTTTCTTGTTCCATATTACCCAGGCCTGTTAAGACATCATGTTAAAGATAGTAATTTTCTTAATTGTTGCAAAACTTGCTTAAAAGCCTGGGAAAAACTGTCAAGAAAATAACCCTAGAAATAGAAAAATAAAAATCCCAGTCTAAAAATGTCAAAACAGCATTTGCACAAGACTCCCACAGTGGACCTACTGTATTATGTCTGGTTGGAATTTGGCATTTTTCTCTAGAGTCAGTCAATAACAGGAACTTGATCATAAATGCCCTGCTTTCCGGCAAGCACAGCAGCCTCAGCTGCGCAGCCTAATGAGCCAGGGGCACACCAGTTTCAATAACAGCTGGAAGAAAAGTCCACCAGAGGAGGTTAAAAGTTTTGGGTTTGTTTTTAATAAAGCCACAGTCTTGTGGGTTTTTTTGTTAAAGCAAAAAAAAAAAAAATACTCCAGTTTCGCAGTGTTAAGTTATTGAAGATGCAACTCTTACAGTCCTTGTACTTAGAGCACTACATATCTGGTGAAGTTTACCACACTAACATGAACATATTTAACTGATTTTGAAAATTACAAGCTTTTCAAATGAGAAAGAAACTGAATACAGCCTGCTTTCCATTAGCCTAAAGACATTACTACTGTAAAAAAAAAAAAAGGTAACCTCTTCTTAGCATTTTACTTCTAATATTCTTCTTATTCATTTTTAACTTTAAACTGTATTTTCACATGGTTCATAAAGGATATTCATCAGTTTATTGGCTTTTGAGAGGAATCCTATAACATTCAGGGTGAAAAACATATTGTTGAGGGAGCACTAACACATAGCTCACTGTTTGTACAGTGAATATCTAAGAATCACTTAAGACCTGAATTAAGAAACCTTGTACGTGAAGCTCTCTCCCCACAAAGAAAACAACCACTTGCTATAAATCCAAATATCTGGAATTTTGATTCCTACTAAAAGTGAAAAATAATCAGTAATTTTAATATGTACATAAGTTTTGATATTAAAGATGTCATCTTAATTACAATTAAAGCACTGAGATCATTTCCTATGAAAAAGCTGTTCAAGTTTATTAGTTTAGTGGGGAGTTTTCAACCTCAAACTGAGAATCAAGATTTAGAGGAAAGGCATTTTCTGTGCTTAAACAAAGTCTTACTCACATTCAACGTACTGCAATCACTTGATTCAACATTATAAATCTACAAGAAATTCCTGAACAATATCAAAACTGATTAGACACCTGTACACACACCTCATTTCGTTTAGGGTAGAAATGCCTGTAGCAGTCTAGAGCCCTCAAATATTTCTGTGGCTAAAATCTGAGCTCATTTAAAACAAGATAGTTTTTGACTGACACCTTTTTTGATTAGCGTGTGAGTTCTCTAAGTTCACATTTGTCAGCTTGCAGCGATTGCTGCGAGGGCTTCAAATCCCAGACTCCATCTGCACAGTTACAGTGAAATAATCAATGGCCACCACAGATGCCAAATTTAACCTAGAAAAGTGAGATTTTATTTTGTTACTAAGGTGACGGCTCAATGCTTCAACTGGAAGTTGGCATCACCCGCAAGTATGCCCAGTTCCATACCTCATGCTCAGTGGAGGCCGATCCCTGCGGGCTCCCTCCAACCTCCCACTTTGCATTGGCCTAGCAGCCAAAATAGAGCAACACGGCTCCAGCCACTTCTGGCAGGGAAAGTTTCAGACAAAATTTTGCAGGGGGTATTTCTCCTGTCAGAGTGCTCTTGAGCAGAGCATTGTATTCACAACCCCAATGACACCATGAGCTACAACCTCACAGGAAACAGATACCAGAAGATGGCATGCAAGGGAGGAAAGACCCTGCAGATCACTCCGCCATGCCAGAGCTGTCTCCCTGACCAAGGATCTCCAGGCAGCTTAAAGTTTGACAAAGGCTATGATTTCTTTTCCCAGAAAATGAAAGAAAGAAGAAAGCACATGCACCAAGATGCCTCCCTCACTGTTGAGAGGATCAGAATAATAAAGGACTAGGCAAACTGAGGGAGAGCGCCTCAGCTGGACTCAACACCTCCCTTACTTGAGGAAAAAGTCCTTCCTCTCTCCCTTTCTTTCCTTTCCACCTTAGTTGGAGGCTGACAGAAAAGAGGGCTCTCAGCTTCTGGAGACAGATAAAGGGAATTGCAGTGTCTTTCTTCTCACAATTCCTCTCAAAGGGCTCCTGCTCAGCTCCTTATATACCACTAGCACCAAGTCCGGTAGCCCCAGCACCCTCTACAGTCAAAGCATTCCTGCTGCTTCAGGCCCTGCTTCTCAGCTGCTTCTCCCACACCTTTGATTCTCTCTCCTTAATGAATAGTCTTGACAGCGGTTAGAGGACTGAATCTGGCCAACACAACAGATAAACAGCAGCCTAGTAAGCATAACGTAACTTGTAGATATCTTATTTTGCACAGAGTATTTTTTTCTTTTGATAATTCTGTACAAGTAGCTTTAAAATATTTATCGAACAGGCACTCACTGTTGCTATTTATCAAGCATTTTAAAAATCACTTCCAGATTTAGTTACATCAAAACTCAAGGCTTTTGCTATGCTCCATGCTTATTATATGTAAGAATGAGTGTTTTTGCATTCTCAAAGTTCAAAGATATCAGAAGAAGATACTCAGAAGCAGTAGCACATATTTATTACGTTTGGGAGAAGTCCAACATTTCCAACACATTTATGTTCAAAACTGAAAAGGTCACTACTAAACAGCCCCAAAGCATAAGATGACAGTCATTGTACTACAGCACAAAGATTGTATTTGGCATAATACACCAACACAGAACAGAAGGAAGGTTATCACTGTAGCACACATGGTACTTACAGAGCCTCTATACTTGAACTGTGACAAACAACGTCTGTTTCATTTTTTAACTAGTTCAGAAATAGAAGTTATTGTTTTTTAGCAATAAAAAAAATTGTCACAAGCTGTTATACAGAAATCAACAAGTCATACGTAGAGCCTATCCCAGGCAGCCTTCTGATGTAAAGACTGCTGCTCTATTTTAAACTTTGATCAAAATACAGCATTAGATAGCTTCAGTCAATCGTAGCAGATCAACAGCCCCCTCATTTAGATTCCATCACAGTTGTTCTGCCTTCCGATCCAAACTACCTAGAACACCAAAACCAGAAGAGAGATGCTCTCAAATTTCACTCCTGTTTCCCAGTCTCATCCTAGCTGACTGAGGAGGAGAAGTCCTCTCAAGCCTCAGCTATGACTGTCTGCAAAATACTTCACAGGCCCACAGGGATGCCAAGTCTGGCAGAAGAAAAAGCTGTAAGGACTGGAACATGGTCAGTACAGAGCAAACCTTCTCAGAAGTCAGACAGGCAACACCACAAAGTCCCTATTTGACTCCAAGAACAGACTTTTTCCAAGAGTTTATGAATATAGCCCAACTGGAGACAAAATCCCTCATCCTAAAAAAGATCTTAAGGCCATGCTCCAAACCACTCACCCCACCCTGAAGCAGCACAAAGATTATGCAACACTGTAAAACATCCTCTCCCTTCCTCACACTGTTTTCTCTTATAGTTGGCTCATTTGGAGTGTTGTGAAACGCTGTAGTGTAGGAAAGTGTAGGCCAGTGTAGGAAATTTTAGGATCAACTCTAAAAGCCTGAAAAACGACACAAATGGGACAGTCTTAGAACAGGAAGTTTCTTCAAATCTAGGAAACAGCACTACCAAACTCACCCATCAGGGCAGTGGCAGAACCCTACAGAAGATTCCTGATGCTCTGCATCAACACTACATTGTGTCATCAAATATAACCTACATTAACTCACTTGTGGCTTTTTTTCCCTGAAGGATTAATTTGTACATCAGCAATTCAAGCTGATTTAGTGAAAACCTAGGAGAAACAAACACCATACACGATTGTAATAGCTAACTTTAAGCAGTAACTCCTGTTAACAAATATCACTCCAGCAGTTCCCTCTAGATCTGCCATATTATAAAGTACTACATTTTGTTTTCCCTATCCTCGATTGTCACAACAGTTATTTGTAAGCCAACTCTTCTCACTGAGGCTGGAACAGAAAAACATCACAGAAAATAGCTCAGTTCACATGAGGAATCTGGAAGTCCATACGCCAGTGCTGCAAAACTTGGAAGAAACTGAACACATAAGAAAACTGTAAATACTCCAGGCATATGTAAGAAACACAATGGTTTCATCCTACACGCATTAAAGTTAATTTCCTTCCTTAAAAAAAACCAAACAGAAAATAGGAACGAAACTAAGTTCTCTCTCTTTGTCAAGACAACACAGCTAGAATCTTTAACACATGTATTTTCCACAAGAACCAAAGCGAATATAGTTTTTGCCAAAAACCAGAAGCATACTTTTATTCTTCATCGGGGTCCAAGACTTCTAAAAAAAGGCTGCCACTACGCCAAAGCAATACATACCTTCTGCAGCAACCTATTTTGTATCCAGATGAACAAGATTATAAAGTTTTCAAAAGGTGACCTTCAGCAAATGACTTCGAATATTCTTTCGAGACAATAAAAACAATTTTCTGCTTGAACAGAAACCTTATCACCTCCTGAAACTACCCTTGGATGCAGCAGTTCCACAGCTCCTCATGCATGGAAGTAGTATGTAAAGCTCTGCACATCTGGACAACACAAAATCGTTAAGAGAAAAGAACAAAATTGATGTTGGCTAACTTTGTGGCTTGTTTCAAGCATGCGAAAAACTCAAGTCTGGGAATAAACTGGCAAACTCTCAAGTCCCAGAGTAGGACAGATAGAAGTATCATTAATTACTTTGCTCGTTACTCGGCGCTACATCACCGCATAGCGTGCCAGCTGTGACACAGTGAAACTCTCTTTAGAAAGACACATACTTCATAACTCCATATCTGGAGAGAAGACGGCTCATTGAGGAGTTTTTCCTCCCTTCCCACTCATATTGGGAAGCTGAAGGGCTGACATCAGCTCTAAAGTTAGCCATCAGTTTCTCTAAAAGCTCAGAAAGGGAGGGTGGGAAATGGTGGCAGCTACAGCTGCTTGATGACAGTGATTCTGGCAGCAGTTTTCCTAACAACCAAAACCCAACAGCACAGGAGTTGAGCAGCTAATGTCATATAAAAAATGAAGCCCAGAACGGTGAAGACCGAGTGGGAGAAGAGGTCCAAAGACAAGGTGGAGAAAGCTAATGTGCTGGAGGGACACGGTTTCTTGCTGCTTACAAATACATCCTTTCACTTGCGATCAAAAGCTTCGGTTTAGGCACGAACAGGTCTATTCCACAAGCACAGCTTGCTGGGAAACACGCTTATCAAAGTACCATCTGCAGCCAGAGTAAGGTGTGGAGCTGCTCTTTAAAAGCCTGCTTTCAAATCAAGGAATGGACAAAGCAAAGACAGTAGCTCTAAGCAAGTGATTTCTTTCAAAGCATACAGAGGCCAGAAAAACCATGAGGACTGTTAC
The DNA here is from genome assembly GCA_025774025.1 of Xenus cinereus. NCBI lineage: Eukaryota > Metazoa > Chordata > Aves > Charadriiformes > Scolopacidae > Xenus > Xenus cinereus. The sequence continues at coordinate 1,929,096 of JAOXJK010000012.1, forward strand.
AATCGGCTATCTATATATTGCATTTTCTCTTATTAATTAGGAGAATCTGGGGCTTTTACTGGAAATAAAATACTAAGTTATCAGTTACCTGATTTTCCCCCCTTACTAAAAAAAAAACCAACCCAAAAAACCAAACACACCTTTACCATCGCTATCTCCACCATGCAAAGTGCTGATGTTCCAAGCCAAGGCAGCCCAGCCAGCCTTCCTCCAGCAGCTGCCGGCAGCCTTTCTGTCTCCTCCCTCTAGATGGAGAGCTTTACTGTGCCACCGCTGCACAGCCCCGCAGGCAACCACACCACCCCTCTGTCAGAGAACAAGAGTATCATTTCCCATTAAATATCTGTGGTCGTCCATACTGCAGAGGAAGGAAAAAAAAAAAAATCAAGATAGAATAATGGAGGGTACTCTCTGCTGATCTTCACAGCAGCATGAAATATAGTTCTACAAAAGGAGAACGGTCCATTTCTGCAGGACTCAGTCATGATCCGCCTGAGCCTGGCAGGGAAAAAAATGGACACAGTGCCCCAGTCCTGCTCCAAACAGTGCTCTGCTTTCAGATTTTGGACTTTCTTCTTCTGCACAAACCATTTTGCCCTCCCCCTCCTAAGCAACAGTTTCTCCTCTTGCTCATATCGCCACAGCCACAAAGTTTCTTTTCCCGTCACAAATGGGACAGAGGCTTCATAAAAAATTTTATGCCCATCTCAAGCTTCACAGCATTAACACCAGTTTCAAATAATGGAGGAAGAAGTATGGAGCCGACTTACTCATCTTCAAAGTCCGCTCCCAAAAGGCCTGGACACCCAACGAGGTCCTCTTGCAGGTGTTCAGAACAGCAGCACTCCCTGAAAGTGTTTAAGGAAGATACCTTCTCTATATATAAAATCTCATCACTTACTAAAACAGTAAATATTACTCATTACGAAGTTCAACCACCAGTGTCTGTAGGTTGTCATGAGGAACCCACAGGAAATAGTTTCAAATGGGGAACCTAAGAAAAGTCAGGTACAGCTGAGGCAGTGAGAATGATGACCAAGTCATAGTAACAAAGCAACCAAGGAACCAAGTGAGAATTTGATTCAATAACCACCAATACAGAACTGATGATGCACAGTAACTCAAGCAGCTTGTTGACTCTCGCCTTTATCAATTAATTCAGGATTATCAAGTTTATTCACAACATACTGCAATGCCTAGACAAAGCAATTCATTTATTTAAACCCATAAGCAAACTTTTTTTAAAAATACTTATTCAGTTCACAAACAGCATGCAGTTTCACTCCTGCACGCTTCCACTGGAAGGGGACATCCTGCCTTTACCCTCCATCAACACCGCCAGCTATATATTCCTGCACTAGTTCGTGTGTGGCCAACCAAGTTCAACCATAGCTGAAGACCAACCAAAACACCCTGAAAGAAGGTTTTCAGCTGGAGCACATTTTAGGAGTCCTCATCTTTTCCTAGCTCTTAGTTTAATAGCAGCCTCCAGCATTAAACACAAATAATCTTCCATTCCCTGCCCTAGACACACTCTTGCATCCTCTGTCTCTCATCAGCTGAGGATTTTGGTTTGGCTGAGCTTGACAGCAGCAATGGCGATAGAGCCATTGCAATAACCTGAACCACAGGCAGCAGAATCAGAAACTTTACCTTTATGATTTCTCCTCCTCACTCTCTAGTTCCCCCCACCTGCCCAACATTTCCACTGCATTAGTCAGCTTTTTTCCATGTAATTAATGAACTAAGTGTGGCTAAATGTATTAACAAAGATCGCAGTATGTGAGGAGTGCTAGATCTGCAAGGCTGGTCTCCATGCTAATTAACCCATTCTTCCTATAAAATCTCTTAAAAGCCTAATAACAACTTTCAGCTAAACCCAGATGAAATACTTCATTCCCTAAACTGTTTAAAGGTGCAACTATATACACATGCAGCCTACGGTGTCTGATATGTCTTTGAAATCCACATTAAAGCATTATCATGTGCAAATAAACCTCGCGTGCGTTTTTCAGATGTCAACAAGCTCAGGCACAGACCAGAGAGAAAGAGAAGTGTACCAGTACCACACCACGTCTGCTAGCCATGTTTCAACAGCAGTCCCAGAGAGGTTATAACTGGAGCTGAACAAAGACTTGTTTGCTTTATAGACGCCAGGAGCCACACACAGAAAATTGCTCACTTCTGAAACAAGTCACTCTCAGTTTAGTTTCTCCAGAGGTTCAGATAATTACGTCCTGGTGTATTACTGCATTAACCGGCACTACCTGGTAGAGGCAACGTGCCAGTCCTACGCTGCTTTGAAACGGGGCTCAATGATAACTGTACAAGAGAACAGCAGGTTTTACAGTTCACTCCATTAGAGGGTGTTTCTCCAAGCTGTCTGAGGAGTGACTATAGCCACCTAAGCTGTTCCAGATTCACATTCTGTACACAGTCACTCCTTTGTCCTCCTAACCCCACCACATACACCAGACCCAAGGGAGAGCAACAGAAAGCCCTGCAAGGGGAACTCTGCCTTCCGTCATCCACTCTGCTAAAAGCACAAGATGTCCATATATAAATATATATATATACACACACACGCAGCAACAGCTGAGGAAAGCCTTTACTACTGTATTCAGCTTTCCTTGCTGGTGTCTGAAACAGAAGCGTGGAGGTTTTTCTTCACAGTTTCACTACCCAGTTTGAGGGAACACAAGGTGTAGGGCTGCAGCTACAGTTCCTACGCCATCCTGCCAGCCCAGCAGCAATAGCAGACCAGGAAAACAGAGAGATCAGTATTTTTTCCCCTGTCTGAGGAGACTGACAACAGAAACATCAGATCAAGGGAAGCTGCCCACTATCACAGGCAAGCCAGTTTCTCTCTCTGCTTTTTCCCCTAACACAAAGCTGCACTTGAAAAATTACTAGTAATGAACATTTTCAACATATGGATTTTTTATGACCAAAAACCTCAAAAGGAAAAAGAGTCAAGAGGTCTCTCTGCAAAAATTAATCCTGGAATTAACATGATTCATTTTAAAACTTACCATGTGTTGTCTTACAAGTTATTATACATGAACACCTGTAAGGAGCCAACTATTAATAGTACCAATGAAACTGTCATAGAAAAACAAAGAAGTGCTACTTGTGGCACTGTGATTAAGGCTGTGTCAGCAGTTTGATTTTCATGACTTTAACACCCAGCTGTAAAAACGGCCTTCGGTAGAAGCAAGCATATTGCCCTGTATCCATGGGGAGCACCGTTTCTGTTTTCACTGGGTAAAGTGCAAGAGTCAACTATGTTTAAACACATAATCTCCAAATAGTAAAGATCCAGAATTTTCAAGTCGTTTTTGGATATAATCGTTGCCAAATAGGACTACACCTTAAAAGACAGTTTGGTAAATACTGTAAGACAGAAACTTGGTAGAGTGCAAGAAACTGAGAAATAAGAGTGTGTGATTTTTCTATTTTGGCACGCGTTCTTCAAGAATTAGAGGTATACCAAAGAAACTGCATGCTAATACACAGCTCAGAGCTATAGATCTTTGTAACTTGGCCACCATTTGCTTAGACACAGCACGGCATTAACAGATTTATGTTTGAAAAGGCACCTCCTGAGATTCTTCAAGCAAGGAAATCTGTAACCAAATAATAAGCAGTGAGTGATTAGCCCTGTACATGTACAAAATTAAAAGCCCCACTTATGCTGACACAGGACCCATATCTGTCCCAAACAAGCATATATAGCAAAAACACAGCATTTGAATCAAATGTGTGTTAGCAATATACTACTGAAGAGGTCCTGCAATAAGAGACCACCTTTTTTTAAATAAAAATCAGAGTCAAACCACAAACAGAATGCAACCAGAATCCAAAAGAACTTGTTCCAAGTGTGTTTTGATGCATCAAACATACTGCTGGGGTTCTGCCTTCTCGCTAAAGACTTCAGATACAATTCTTGCAGCAGTAATATATGACTCGATGAATGGTACAGCTCAGCAAGACAAAATAATTCAGGTTCAGCACCACGCTAAGTGTAGTTACACGACTTTCAGATCAGTACCAGCTCACATCTGGCTGGCTCATATAGTAAGCAGTGCAAGTTCTAGTGTGCCGACAATATCCCCACTTCTAATGGGAAATAGAGAGAAGTGATGAAAGGTTATTACCACTTTAAGGTTGTCTGGAGGTCTGTGTGACCTGAAATATGTGCTTAAAGACATGTTCTGCAGCACCAGGTCAAGACACTTTTCATATTTGAAACACTTCAGGGCATTTTAAGTGTGAAGAGAAAGACATAGAAAAAAACAAACATAAAAAATTAAAGCTATGGGACTTTAAATAATTGGAAATTTAAGACATGAGGTCAGTCCAACATTTTGATGACTCCAAGTTTAGATCTGAGGAGTGGTTTTGGTCAATCAGGTCACTAAAGTTTCCCAAGCCATTCCTAAATCTCAGTGTTTTGACTTTTTCTATGCCTACTTTCCTACTTTCATGCATCACTTGAAGACAGTAGTTTGGGAATCTTTGTGCTTTTGGCAGACACATCAAACTCAGACAGCCATGGGAAGACTATTCCAGCTCTTGGCAGCAAAGGAAAAAAGGGAACCTTGGTCAGAATTATATAAAGAACACTGAAATCTTGTCCCTTTCAGTGCTGCAGTAAATCAATTCTGTTTTAATAATTGAGACTAAGAGAAAAAAAAAATAAATAAAAATACTCCACCCTCTTCCTGAAGTATTTACAGCACAACCAAAAGCAAGATATCCCAAAATTGTAAGTGGGAATCCACATAGGCTTTTTTTTAATCTTTTCTATTAAAATAGAGCATGTCCTTTAAAGACACCTTAACCAAGCTATCAAAAATCCTTTATGACCGTCTTTTACAGAATTTAAGGATAGACTATTTCATGTGGATTTACGTCTTTATTTTTATTATTCTTTTTTCCATTGAATTAACTGCAGTTACAGCTTCAGTTTAACTTTGTCTGAGGGTACCTGAGTTCTGCAGGCCAGTTCTGGATCACTGGCCATCGAACGACACCAAATGACATGCATAGTCTGCTCCTGGGCAAGGCACGTCACTGCCACGGGATGTTAGACAAGTTTAGTCTGTGTATAAGACGGCTCCAGTGCGGCTTTGTAGAAGATTATGTCATATGCTCCAGCTGCAAGGATACACATCCCATAGACACATGATCAACTGCAACCGAAGTTTAAAAAACATATTTCACCTCACAGTTAGGGGTGGCTTAGAACAGGCCAGCGAAATGTCTATTTAAGTTTAGCTGACGAATGGCAACTTCTCACGCAGATCACAGTTATACAGAGACTTTGAGGCTTTCACTACCCTTCAAATTTATATTGCTCTGTCTTTAGTGGTCTAGATAAAGGGATTAAAATCTCAGTTTATACCAGTAAAAACAGCCTTTGTGATACTATGACTATACTTCTATGAAGAGGTGAAATAACTTTAACAACCTAAATAAGGTTTCAGTTAGAATGAAACACACCAGGCTCCAGAGCAGCCTAATGAGTGGATCACCTGGAACAGAAATGCTATTGTTCATTGCATAAAAAATATGGGGTTTTCAACCAGTTCTGAAGAAAAACACATTTCAAAACTTTAGCAGAAATGTCTGCAGTTCTTTGCATGACCCCCTCCCAAGCTATAGAAATGGTGTTGACAATCCTCACCTGGGAAAGCTGAGAGACCTACATGTATTAAGTTTAAACCTGTTACAGGTGCCTTACTTAAGCCTCACTACTGCTGCAATATATATGATCAAGAAAAAATGCGTCTGGGCAACAGCAAACATTGACGAGGAGCCTAAGGAATTACCTGCACTCTTCCCATCTCTGGAAATGTTCAAGACCAGGTTGGATGGGGCTTTGAACAACCTGGTCTAGTGGGAGGTGTCCCTGCCCATCGCAGAGGGGTTGGAACTCGATGATCTCTAAGGTTCCTTCCAACCCAAATCATTCTATGAGTCTATGATTCCATTTTATGAAGCAAGCGAAGTCTATTAGATGTACCATCTACTTCCAAGTCTTCCTAATGTGTGAAGTAATAGTCTTAAGGCATCCAAAATACCACCAGACGCTTAGACACAGGCAACTGAATCAAGCACCTCATCATTCTAGTCAAGAGAGTACAAAATACGATTTAGCTGCACAAATGTAGGAGTTTATTTTTTGATAGTTGTTTTTCCAAAGCCAAGTCAGCCTCCTAAGCTCCCTCTAGAGTCAACAGAGAGAAAAAGGCATTGTCAGAAGTCCCACCTCACCCTCAGGCACTTGAATCTTTCATTAGAAGCACCTTTCTCACTGTTGACTACTGAGTGTTAGATGCCTGGCTTAGAGGTCAAGCAGTAGTAAGATATCTCAATGTAGGTAAGATGAATCCCATCCTTTATTTTTTCTGTCAGGAGTCCTTGCTCCAGAAAAACTTCTGACTGAAGTGGATGAGAGGAGTCTAAAGGATGAAAAATGTTTGGATAAATACTAATTTATTTTTATATTTTGTTTGTTTCTCTGTTTGTTTTCCTGACAGAAATGCAATGCTTGTGGGCCTCTACAGCAGGATTCAGGAAGGGGGTAGTCTGACGCCAGCTAGTCTAGTCCAGAAAGGAGCTCCAGATGTTGTTTTTTTTAAGGCAATGTGCCTTCATGATAAGTCAAAGGAGGCACACAAAACTTCCTTCTTAGACTTCTCATTTCAGTCAGGGTTGTCTCAAACAATGGCATAGTACAAATCAGACCAAAAATATATACTTAAGCATATTTCTTTCTCAGCAGAAGGCAAATCCTCCACACCAAGCCCCACACCATTATGGGTAACCTGGAAATACGCTAAAGGCTGTCAGCAACTCCCGAAGGTCAACAGTTTCCTACAAACGCCTGCCAGGAGTTTCTTTCTCAATTGGGAAATTTGGGACTGACGTGCTGAGGGGTTTGCGAGAAGGGCAGAAAAGCAAAAGAAAGAAGGGGAGAATGGGGTTTCCTCCCCTTCTTCACCAACGCAACACCCTGCCGCTGTCGCACCCTCCTGCCTCCTTGCGTCATTGTCTGTGCACACATTCTTGCCGCCTACCAGCCACATCCCGAGCCCAGCCCCAAACGTCAGCTCCTGGCACCAGTGCCTCGGACTGTATTTCTTTTTTTTTTTTTCCTTTCTTTTTCTTTTTTTCCCCCTCCCGTGTTTTGAAAACCTGCAGATGAATGTTTTGCTGGCAGGGAGAGAGGGACTCCAGATTGGCACGGCGATTCCCCTGCCAGGTTGGTGATACCGTCAATGCACCGTCAATCATTCCTTCTTATTGTGCTCAGACAAGTGGCTTTCGGAGCTGGCAGGAAGGGCTAAAATCCAGGCTTATCCCAGGTTACCAACAAACACTCTCTTATATTACACACTCCTGCCGGCTCCATACCCTCTGCTGGCCCTTGTGGGTTTGGGAATCTATGAGATTTTTTGTTTTGCAGGAACTGAAAACCTGAGACTATTGCTAAATTGGTCCATGAGTGAGCACAGTGTAGGGACACAGTATCCTAGGGAACAGGCCTAGGCACTGATTTCACCTAACCCAGAGGAGCCGGGTTTGCTCTCCAGACCCTTTTATGCAACTAACTCTCTCATTTTGCTTCACCTTTTCCTCTCAATCTGATCCCCAGCAAAAAAGACCGCCCACTCATGAATTATCAACCCCTTTTCTCCATGGCTATCTCTCTAACAGATGTAAAACTCTGTAATTTTGAGCTTTCTGACTGACACTGTCCTCTCGGAGGGCTGAAAGTCAAGGTCAGCCAAAGTCAATGGGAGTTTCCTCTAACAAAAATAAACAAATAATTTTTTATTTGTATTTTCTTTTAAACGAGTGAAATATTAGCTGGTCCCCATGGAAGTCCCACTTTCAAAGAACCCAAATTATTTTTACCAGTGTCTGAATTGACCCTTTATAGGGTCTGGCTATGAGTTTGCCTGTGGAGCATTTTTCCATTAAAAAACACCTATGGGTGAGAGTTAAGTGCTCTGTGGAAATGTGTTGGTTTTGGTGGAGCGTTGGCAGGCTATGAAACCTGTTGGGACATTTCCAGCTTCCAGCTCTCCTGCCACCTCACCCATCTGATGCTTCCCTTGAAGCTAGCTTGCCATTTCATGGACACATGATGCCTGCAGCCTGTTGGAGCTAGCTGTTTGGAGAAGCAGGGATGTGGAGAGGTGGATGAGCTACCTGGGGAGACCTTTGAACTTCTACTTTTGTTGCTTTTTAGTGGCATCTATGTGTGCAACTGAGAACTTCAGCTTAGTAGCTCTTGGGGAGCAGCTCTCATTCTGGAAGAACCAATCTTGGGTCATGTTTAGAGTTTTAGACTTTGCTAGTAAGAGGTGATGTTTTCTTCTTCTTGCCTACTGCCCCTGCCTTCCTCCAATAAATATCCTAAACTCAGTGGCATAGGGATTGTGAGTTCCTGGACAACTGTAATCACCAGTAGCTCTCTCAGGAAGAGTTCTCTGATACCAGTAGCTGTCATGTTAATGTTGTCTTTACTGCCAAGCCCAGAGTCAGTCAAATGGCAGTGCTGTAGAGATGTTAAAATATTAAAAGAAATGCTCACTTCCTTTCCCCTTCTCTGCTAAAAACAGTGGGGTTTTTTTTAATCTACTTGACTCTTACACATTTAGGGCTTTCTACACTGGCCTCATGTGCTAGGAAATTCTGAATGATTTCTGAGAAAGCTGTGCTGAATACAAGGGTCATGCTTTGATTCAGATGCGAAGAGACTAGATACTGTTCGTGCAGTTGACCTAAATTTCTGAAATTCAACAAGAAACTGCCATGCATATGCTTCAGCCCTATATAAAGCCCCTATTCTTTCAGTATGCACTAGATGAATTAAAAAAGATATACTAATGAGGATGGAATTTTCTGTTACAATGTCATTGGGCCAGGTGCTCTACACTAACATCATAAGTGTCCGTCACTGATGATCACTGGAGCATGATATTAAATCTGCAGAATGTTTGCACAGCTCCTATAACAAAAGTCCCTCTTCCTAACTTATTTCTAAGGGTTTGAAAATGTTAAGATCAGAAAGGATAATTATAGCTCCATTTAAATTAATATCCTGAATGAAGGAGGGGAATTTCTTTCATGCCAGTTTTTCCAACATGCCCAATGGCTTGCAGAGGATGAACAGGGTCAGGCCACAAGCTTGTATAGCTGTTTGGATGTTTTTCCAGCCTGACTTAAACCACTGAATTTATGCAACATGTGCTATAGTTGAAAATCACACCTGAACAGATGAAGCCAGCCTGTAGTATATAATGTCACTCAAGTCTCAGAAACATAAAATCAAAGTAACTGGGGACAGCAGGTTAGTCGGGGGTCATCCACTCTTATCCTGACCCTAAGCAGAGTCAGCTGAAGTTTTCGATTTTCCTTAAGACTTCTCTTCTTGGTCTTCTGCAAAAGCATGAATTTCACTGTATTTGTCTTTATACACTGGAAGAGACAGAATTCCTCTCCCCTGCAATGTAATTCCTATGAAACTCTGTTCTTTACTCCAGTTGTTGAGACACACAGTAAAGGCTGGAGCTGTGCCGTTCCTCCACGCTATCTATCTTCATTTTGACTGCTAATCCATCAGGGACACAGTGACTACTCTCATGACCTCCCACACAGAAGACAAGCAAGCGGTACTCCCATCTGTCAACTGTACTCAGGAGGTGGCAGGTCTCTACGCTTGTGCATCTGGATGAGTCTACAGATGTATGGAATATGTGTGAGCATCTGATACTCTGGTAAGAGGCTGAAGTGTTTTACACTGTGTTCTAGGTGATTTATTGCACTTTAGCACATTCATAAAATACATCGTGTTAAGCATATGCATAAAAATAATATACAGGTTACCACAAAACTTTTATGACCTTAACCAGATCCGTCTTGGAATGTCGTCTTGAATGTTTCACTCCTGCAGGTGAAAAAACATATTATTTCAACTGAGCTTAGGGTAAGTTGTTTAGTCAAGACAACAATATTGTGGAGAGAGCCGTTACCTTGGTAGCACTTTGCCAATTTAAGTACTAATGAGCACGGTTGATTTCTGTCCTACATCCAACATAAGGTGTCTATGACTACTGTGTCTCCAAGCTGCATTCCTCAGCCGGCCCATTCTCCTTCGGTCTGCCGACAATACAGACTCAAGAATTACGTATAGATCCTGCACATTCACAGTATTTCTCGAAGTTAGTAGAGATTTCTTGTAAGGAATGTTACATTGGAGAGATACTGGTAAAAGTGAGAAGATTAAATATGTGGCAAGAGACAGGTTGGATGTCTGATAATGGGCTAGACTTCAGATTGGATTTATCTTTGGCTCTGCCACCAATTCACCTTTGTAGCCTTGGCCCTAGATTTTATTCAACTAACTTTAGACATCAACTAATGTGGGTAGTCATGGCCAGCTCTCGCTACAGTGAATGGAGAGATGAACTTCCAGAGTGGTGCAACCATAGCTGTAGAGATCCATGAAGAAAACAACCCAGCATTTAGAAGGAAGCCTATACAACTGCCTTAGGCTGCACGTTTGAGAGGGGAACCATCTCATAATGATAGATTAAGATGTGGGAACCCCTCTATAAGTCTCAGTGCATAATAAGGTAAAGAAATCTTTTCAACACCCTGTTTCAATGCCAGGACTTAGAAAAAAACCAGTGATCTTTAAGTTTATGAAAAATTTTTCCACTGATTTTTGAGGAGGTGCTGACCTGAGCTTGAGGTCACTGCAGCAAAAATATTTCTGTCTCTCTGAGTCTCCTATGTGTCATTGTTTGGATAAGGCTTGCATTTCTTGGGGTTTGGCTGGACAGGACGACAGCCATGTAATGATTTCATGTCATCCTATGATCACCTATGTGAAGGCAGCTCATCTAAAATTCCTTATCAAATTCACCTTGTCTTCATTTGGGGAAAATAAACTAAAATTCTGCTTCAGGGTTTGTCCTGTCTGTCCAATGCTGAGGTCGAGTGAGGGACTTCGGCAGTTGGACTTGATTTTTAGGAGACAGCAGCCAAGTATGATAGTCAAGAAAAGCCAAGATGAAAAACCAGAGAAGCCAAAGAGTGATTCAGTCCCAAGTGCAAGACAAGAGAGTGGGAAGCCACAGTGCCTACATTGCGTGTACAAACAGGGCAAGGATCCCACAAGGCAAAAACAAAGTCAGGTGGGCTGGTAAGAGGCAAAAAAAGAGGTGTCAGAGCTGAGACAGGCGGGTGAGAACAAGCCACGGAAATGCAGCCGCAGCCAAGTTGCATACTGAGCAGCCAAAAGCAACTGGTGTGACTCCTTCCTATTCCAGATGGGTGGAGAAACCACGACTTGGGTTTTCAGTCCTGTCCCAAGTCTCTTGGGGAAAGGGCTGTGGTCAGCTGTAACTGGAGTGGTCAAGCAAAGATGAAGAAAGGTGAGGATGACGTTCATTTATCACAGGTCAAATGGGGCTTGAAATATTCCCATTTTTACTAACTGACAGGAAAGTCCATGAAGGTACTTAGACCCAGGTCCTCAAAGGTAAGGAAGTGCCTTACTCCCTTTGAAGAACAGGTACCGCCTGAGGCATTTGAAGGCTCAGCTGTACAATAAAAGTTCCCAAAGGTGATTTTGACTGAACTCAGCAGCAAACAGCATTGCACAAAACTGGCATCCAGAACTGGTACAGTACAAGGCTTTGAAATGCTGGGAGTCCTGTAGTGTTGAGACCAAAAGGATAATAGCAGAGAAACTCATGTCTTCCTGACTTTCACATGTGCCAGCAACTCTCCTGTTTTATCGATTGGCATCCTGTGGGAGCAGCATGAATCTTAAGTTGCATCCCAGAGAGAAAGGGATAAATTAAATCGAGTTTTTATCTTGTAATACTAATAAAGCAGAATCCCTAAACATTATTCAATGATAACAAACCCACATCTTCCAAGGGCTGTAGTAGTCCACCCTCGTCTCCTATACATCATATAAGATGCAACCGTGACCCTTTTTCTCCTGATACTCTGTACTTGGCCTGTGCTCTCCAACTTGTACATATGGCTGTGGTGTTGCTGTTGTTACAGAACCCCATGGATGAGCCGCAACCTGTTATTCTGATGCAAAATCTACTATTAACAGCATTTGTTGTGGAAAATCTTGGAAAGCACAGTGGTTCTATGCTGCAGTGGGGAGTTGTGCTGCCTTCCTACCTAAAGCTCTCAGCTCCTGGCTCTCCCCACTCTAGGCTGAGCCCTCTGCCCTTCTCTCTGGCATACATCTCAAGGCTCCAGATGCGTTTGTATGATCCTGTACAATGCAGCACTCCCACATCAAAGATTCTGGCTTAATGAGCTGAGCCTTTGTGCTATCACGACAGACACCTTCCATTTTTAATTTGGTGTTTGTACAGCATCTAACATAATGGGAATCTGCCACCTACGAAGGCGATGGATGAGTATTTGTACAGTGATAGTAACAGACCATTAACTGCTTTCCCTTGACTCAGCTCCAGGAGAAGCTGTAACAAGCTGTTCTTTGCTCCTTTTTGAAACAAGGGAAAAAATCATACCACTTTCTCCTTCCTTGAATATATATATATTTTATATTTTGCTGTAGTGTGTTCCAAATACCGCTAGCTCTTGGCGGCTGAGGGAAAACATGGTGCTGCCAGAACTTTTGCTCTTATGTCTAGTTTCCATGTTTTTTCAGGGAAGATCATGCCAAGCCCTTGCTGCTATTGTCTTTTCAACAGGAGGGATATGCCAATGCTTTTCCAGCCTTTCAAGGCCATTTTATAGAGGGATATATCATGACGTTGCATCCTGTGCCCTTCCTTGTTATTTTCCGAAACTCTGTTTTGCCAGGACCATTTGCTGGAATTTCCAAACAAGTTATCCAATGGTCATTGCTCTGTGAGCCATTCCAGACTGCTCTTACACTCAAACTTTTTTCCTCTGAGCAAAAAGCCACAAACAAACAGTGTCCACTATTTCTCCTTTGTGCATGTTAAGGAAAGAATAGGGGGGAAAGCAGAAGTTGACATTAAAGGGTATGACATCCATGCTGTAAGAGTCGATGAAATAGTTGCTATACAGATTTTTTTATCACTGGGAGAGGGATCCTAAAATGGGCTGCCCAATGCAATTGCATGAGTAATGATTTGAAGGCCAGAGAGAAAGACCCAGCATCACTGCAGAACAGTGCCTTTAGGGTATTAAGGTGTGTCCTAACTGGGAGTAATTATTGCTTTCCAAGTGGTAAGAAAAAGGCCAGCAAGCAGCTTTACATCACCCTAGGTCTGCCCTGGAAAAAGCTCTGTGCGGGGATACATGGAAACACCACTCCATCCACATGTAACAGTTGCTCAGAGCACCCTGCAGTGAAGACAGCAGCTCTGGAGAAGAGAGCTTGCAAAAAGTCTTGGAGAGCTTGGAGGGCCACGAAAATGATCAGAGGGATGGAGCACCTCTCCTATGAGGACAGGCTGAGAGAGCTGGGGTTGTTCAGCCTGGAGAAGAGAAG
>JAOXJK010000012.1:1944728-1974618 GCA_025774025.1 Xenus cinereus
AGAGGAGAGGAAACCATCCCTGGACTCCTCTTACCCCACCTGTAGCTGGAGAGCTGTGCAGCAAGACAAGAAAACTGGATGGTGTGGAGGCATGATGGAATCAAGAGGGGAAGAAGAGGGACAGGAGAAGGCCAGTGATGTGACAGATGTGAAAGGTAAAAAAGTGGAAAACAAAAACCTTTAAGTGCAAGGAGAAGTTGACAATAAGTATGTGAAAATAAAGGTTTTACCTAGTTACAGCTATGCATTGGAGTATTTCCTCCATTGGAAAAATAGGTAGATTTTCAGGCTTTCCTCATAATGACAGCATGGTCAGACTGGAGATTTCTTCCTGTTTTATCCAAGCCATCATCCCACACCAGCTCAACATGTGCTAGTCCTGGTATCTGTCGAAACCTGTTCACAAGTGTTTTCACAAGTATTTTTCTCTATGTCCTGTATGAATTATCTAAAATTTTCTAAAAATCTGTTGCACTTCTCCTGATAACTGATGTTTTTCCAAAAGCTCAGGGAAGGCCATGTCTGCCTCCGATGTCTGCTGAAGAAAATTTTTGACTTCCCAGGTGTGAGGAAAAGGTCTCCCAAATGAGATTTTAGTTACATCAAAGACTGAACAGACAATAATATTAACAAGACCTCATTCATATACAACTATACATCTGCTGTTTCTGTGATATATATATTATTTATGATAGTATTCTTTCTTTTAATTTCGTATCATGGACTTTTGTTAGCAAAGTGGTATTTGAGATGGTCATTGCCATGGCCAATAGACTTATTTATTATTCTATTATGCTATAATTCCCCTTGGCAAACTATGGCTAAAAATTACACAATTCCCCTTGTTTTGGCAAACTATGGCTAAAAATTGCTGCCAATGAGCAGCAGCTGACACAGTATTATGTTGCCCTGGTTATGTAAATTTTCCTTTTGCTCCCTAAGGAGTCAAGTACACCTTACTCAGCATGGCAGTAGGCAAGGAGAAAGCTCACAGCAATATTGAAACACCAGTAAGTGTGTTCATGCTGTAGAGAGAAGCCACAGACTGAGAGAGAAGGGAGGGAGAGTTGCAGGGTTTGGGAAAGTTTTAGAAGGAAAAAAGAACTGAAAATTTTCAGTTTGCAGGCTGGTGTCACTGCCTCTTCTGGGTTAGTGAGCCCTGTAAGGGGCACTTGGAATAGGAGAAGGGGGATATCTGACACCCTTGGTCTCCTTTGGACGTCAGTTCGTCCTGGTCTGGGGTGGCTGGTGGATTCAGCTCTCTCTTTTCAAGGAACAAGCTGGGCGATGAGCACTCAGTGAGCTAAAGTTAGGTGACATGAACCCTGACCTTAGTCTCATGGCTCCACAGGCTCCATCCTGTGCAGTGAGGATAGGAACCTGCCCTTCTCTGGTTGCGCTGTTTGGACCTTGCTAAGCTCCACTACAGCAGCAACCACAAGCCCCAGATGTACCTACCACAGGAGTTTTGCTGCTCTGTAAAGTCAGTTTTCCTTAGCAACAGCAGCTCTTTCTACTTCTCCTCCAAGGACCTCAGCTTGCCCAAGCTAACGAGACCAAATTAATGCCTACGTGAGGGCAGTAGGCATAACCGTATCCATTTCACTTTCTGGTAAGCTGAGCAGGGGGAAGAGGCCTCAGATGAACCCTGCTGACCTTAGATGAACCTCAGTCAGCTTTCCTCCCCTTGCCATGTGCTCTGAGTATTTATTTGCAAACTCCCCGAGGCCCCCGTCTCACTGCATCCCGCTGGCTTCTCTCTTCTAAATCCTCCACATCCACAGCTTTATTTTGGCAGCAGAGGGCACTGCCCCCTTCTTAATTTTTTTTTTCCACACTCATCCCCTCCCTCACTCTCCTCCAAAGGCTGCAATTACGCTCTCGGTAAGTGGTGCTGTCTGTCTGCAAGCTCCTGAGAGTTTGATTTGTCTTGGCTCCCAGCTCTGACATGCCTGGGAAGGGCAAGGAAAGGAAATGGGTGGGAGCTCCCATCTAACCACGAACTTGTCCTCCCCCCTCTCCTTTTCTTTTTCTCCCCATCCCCTTCCCTCCCCCATCCCAACCAGAGGAAGGATCATGCTGCATCGCTTAGAAAGAATTACTCTGAAAGTTTGGGTTGGAATTTATTTTTTTTCCATCCCTTTCAAATGAAATACGCTGGGAGTCTCTCCCATTTCCAACGTAATGGGGTTGTTGTTACAAGAGGCATGTGTGCTTGTGTGTGTGCGTGCCTGTGTGTGTGCGTGCCTGCAAGATGTGTTTGCTCGCTCACATGTGCTTGTGTGTGGGCGTGTAGTAAGTAGTGGTATGCACTTGTGAGCAGCCAGGAACTACTCCAGTGCTTCTAAATATCTATGCATTTTATTTGCTGTTCCTGAAGATTTCCCTTTTTTTCCCTTTATATCTCTTACCGTCCTTCTCCTCAGCTATTTATTTTCTAGGTTTTTTAAGTTACAGATGCCCCCAGGGATCATCAAACACACATTTTGGGTTTGAGGAATGAAGAGAAGGACTCAGGCATGAGTCTGCGCTTCATTTCTCCACGTGTGGCTAGATCCCACGTTTGCATTGCACAGGGATACGGCCTCTCTCCCATTTTACCACACTCCTGTAACAGAAGCAAATTAATCCCAAACCTGCCTTATACCTGTTGGGGAGTTTCCGACATTGTGTTTGAATGACTGAGAAAGATGATGGCAGAACCGTAGCTGAGCCTCTGAATAGGATCCCTAACCTTCATATGGTGCTGTGGATCAGAGCCGTACCTGGCCATGTGCCACAGCAGCTTCACAGTGAAACAGAGGGCAAGTGAGAGGTTTAACAGGAGTGTGAGGAAGCTGTAGCTATTGCAGACCTCTGAAAAAAAAAAGATATTGAGTCTTATGCCACCACCAGCAGCACTGATGAACTGTACCACTGGAGGTAACCCTCTTGTTTTAGTATTTAATGTAGACATTCCCTGACTCTGCTGTTATCCATACCCCATCCTCACCCTTTAGATACAGAAAAGGAAGCCCAGAGATGGGAAGGTAGAAGAGGAGAGGGGTCCTAAATACAGTTTTTCTATGGGTTTTGTGGTCTCTAAGAATCCCTGGATACAGACCCTGCCTTTCTTGCCACCCAAGCACCATGTACTGATGAGAGGCATGTGTCCCCATCTTGCCCACCCACACTGAAAGGCATCACTTCCTAGCTCTTAACTGGTTTGGCGATTAGAGAACCACCCTGTTGTTCAGGGCAGTGGAGACCAACACTTCATCTTCTGCCCTTTGGGGTTGCTTTTGCACACTTGGTTTGTAGGATCCTTCTTTAAAGTGTGGGCTGTGCCACAGCAAAGTGTGGTGGATGCCAACAATGAAGTCTGTCTGCATAGGAAAATGTGACTTGTACCCAGTCTGTTATGTGTTCTCAGAAGGTAGGTATGTTCTTCCCCGTTGACACTGGGCCATTGCATGATCTAGACAGGCTGAGACAGTTGGGGTTGTTCAACCTGAAGAAGACAAGGCTCCAAGGAGACCTTAGAGCAGCCTTCCAGTACCTAAAGGGGGCCTACAGGAGAGATGGGGAGGAATGGTTTTAAACTGAAAAAGGGGAGATTTAGATTAGGTATTAGGAAGAAATTATTTCCTGTGTGGGTGGTGAGACACTGGCCCAGGTTGCCCAGAGAAGCTGTGGGTGTCCCATCCCTGGAGGTGTTCAAGGCCAGGTTGGATGGGTCTTTGAGCAGCCTGGTCTTAGTGTGTCCCTGCCCATGGCAGGCGGGTTGGAACTTGATGATCTTTAAGGTCACTTATAAGCCAAAGCATTCTATGATTCTATAGAAGTAAACACTCAGAGGCCTGTTTGAAAAGGAAAACACTTGATGGCCCCATCTCACTTTTAAAGTTCTGCACGGCCATGGCTTTTTTATGTCTTGGCTCTATGTGAACATTTGACAGCCAGTGCTAGCACCTGACCTGCTGTACTCTTTGCTTTGAAGGAACCTCGTCAGACAAGCAAAGCTGCGAAGCAGCTAGGCTCTGATTTTTGTTTTGCCAAAGGCTGGCACCCTGAACACATAAAAGGTAAACGATAGAATGAGAAGGGTGGTCTCTGCACTTGCAAACAGAAATTAAACACATGGGAAGGAAGAAACAAGTATGCAAAATAATTTTGCCTGGTTTGGAACAGGAAACATGGAAAACTAACAGCCTCAAAGCACAGGTTGTGGCTTTTGGGAGAAAGAATGTGAACAGTCACTTTCTCATCCTGTTTCTGTCATTCCGAGACTTGTGTGAAAAGGCTGATGTTGAATCCCAGTTAGCCATAAAATAACAACAACAAGTCTGCCCAGTGGCTGCGATTTGCCAATTGTGAGCTTTCTGCACCTACACCAGGACTCAGAAAGACGGAAGTCTGCAAAACATCCCAGCTAGGAGTGCAGAATCCTTGAAAAATGTGATCTCACCCATGGGGACAATCTGATTAAATGAGTGTTACTTATTGTTCCAACACCATGGCAATGTCTCCAGAAGGAATACAAATCACTTAGTGCCGTGAGATAGAGCCAGCTGAGCAGGTACCAGGAATGTGGGAGTTGCTTATTAGTCACCCAGGGGGGAAGAGCTATTGCTTTTTTTATTTATTTCATTTTTATTCGCCTGTACTCATCACCCCCCCATCCCCGACACCACTACTTTTTGTAGTGAAACTAATGAGATAGGGGCTGATCCAGAAATCGTGAGCACATCATGGCATTTTTCCATTGGCCATGGGAACCAGGTGGGACCTTTGTGCTGGCAAATCTGTTTCCTGATCAAATCTCAGCGGGTACAAATCAGCACAGCTCTGCTGAAGTCAGTGAGGGGTTCTCATCTATCACTTGTTTTATTAATATTGCTCTGTCTACAGGTCCAGGCTCTCCAAGAACACATCTTCTATTTCATTGCCTCTCATCGAAGGCAATGTGTGAGTGCTGATTTGCCCAGGCTGAGGATCTGGTCCAGCTCTTTCATTGTTGTTTTTTTTTCCCTCTCTCTTTCTCCCTCTCTCTCTTTATAGCAGTGTTGGAATTGCTGTAAGGTTTACAGTGCAGTAATAATCACCTCATTATTATTAATAACCATGGCAACAGAATGGAAATTAATCACACTACTTCTGTTTATCCCCATAGAAACAGAGCCAAAACAAACAAGACTTATCCACAATGCCTATTCCTAGAAATCATACATACTACATAATTACCAATGAAATGAACCAGCAACTACAAGCTGCCTGGGTTATCCAGTAGCACCTATGCAAATGTCAAGGATATGCAGTCAGGTCAGTAACGAGAAGGGATGCTTCCTCAGGTTGATTAGTGGGTGACACGTGGCACATATCTTCAGTAGCTTTGCTCATTTTGTTGGTTGGTTTTACTCTTCAGCATTTGTCTTGGTGACTGGATGCTGAGAGAACATTGACATGATTTACTCTTCTTCACTCTTTTAAAAAAAAGACATGGGATCAGTAGATCTAAGCTGGTTAATGATTGGAAGGGAGGCTTCAGAGAAATATCAGTTTCTGTGAGCTTCTGAAGATGACAGCACTTCTTTGCATGTGCCAAGAAGTAAAG
Source organism: Xenus cinereus (assembly GCA_025774025.1). NCBI lineage: Eukaryota > Metazoa > Chordata > Aves > Charadriiformes > Scolopacidae > Xenus > Xenus cinereus. The sequence continues at coordinate 1,950,322 of JAOXJK010000012.1, forward strand.
TAAAATACCAGTCTAGCAGTGAGGATAATAACTGGAAAGAGTGAGAATACAATATAGATATGTTTTCTTTGTAGTATCATCAGCCTTGTTTGCAGGAGATATGGAGGATGTGATCCTCATACTCATTTTCTATGCAGAGAAGTGAAACTCTGACACTCACAGGAAAATCTCTGTTCTGCCACAGTCATTCTTCATTCAGATTCAATTGCACAGCAGTTGTTTGCCTGTGTTCCCCCCTGAGACCGTTACTGCACTTTATTTAAGCTGTCACCGGCAGATAATCTAACTTTTGCATCTGCTTTTGCCTATGGCTTAATGACACACACAGGAGACTCCTTTCCAGGCTTTCAAAGTAACGAATTCATCTCTCAGATGATCCTTCAAACCCAGAGGTTCTGCTGACTCTTATCTACAGATGCAGCAGCACAGATTAGAGTTGGTGCGGAAAGATGAGAGAGGTATGAGACGTAATGATGATTAAAACCACAACTCTTTCTGAAGCCTTTTTTTTTTGCAACAGGATCTGGTCAGACTTAAACCCTCAGGGTACACGAAATCAGCTGTACGTTGGAAACCTACACTACTTTCACTGAAGAAGTGAAACTCAACTGTGAGGAGGGACATGTAGTTGTCATGTCCTCCAAAGCCTCAAGAAGTCTTAGTGGATCTTCTCACTTTACTATAGACTCTCCTCCAACTCTGAAAAAACATACCAGCTACCTCTTATCTCTGTCTCTCGCCTACAAAATGGTGATAACAATCCTCTAATTTTCCTAAATACCACTTATTTTATATGCATAACATAAATTTTGGTGGACAGGGGAATTCCCTTGTTGTCTCACTGTACTTTGTACAAATACACTGTCGCGTTCAAATGGAAGCATTCAAACTGGAAATGATAGAGGGAACAGCCCTGAGAACAATCTGCTTTATGAGGTTTAACTGACCTTTTAAGCTTACCAAAAAGACAGAAAGAGTATAATTAGCTGGGATGAATCCCATCTGAACTTCCTCCAGCCAGTTCTCCTGAATCCAATTAAACACTACTTTTCCATGCCGAAGGACAGTTGAGGAGAAATTGATATTGCTATTGGGCAATGCAAAGACACTCACAAGTGTTTAGAGCCTGTTTTATATAATCCACTCTCGGAATTATATTATTTTGTCCAAAAGACACCAACACTGACAGGTCACTGAAGTTACAGGTCCTGTGTGCTCAGAGCAGGGACATGACAAAAGGAGTCAGTGCATTTCCAGTTCTGCATGATATAATATTAATATTGACATGTTCTCCACTGACTATAGTGAAATTCCAGATTTCCCCAGGTAGATAGCTATGTGGGATATCACTTGTTAGATTATTTGACTAAAAGTTAATCAATCAAAGACTGGGTGAGGATTGGGAACATATGCTCTGTGACAGCCTGGTCATTGTCTGAACTAGGGCAAACAGAAAAACAGAGGCTGCCTCCCTCTATCAGACTGGGGGAGGAGGTTCAGGTCCTGAAGTCCTCACAATCCAGCAGCTTCTGACATGACCCACCATTTAAACACAGAGACCTAATGTGCATGAGGGCACCCCTCCGAGAGTCCACCTTCCAGAAGGCCACAGTCTACCTGAATGGTGTTCCTGTGTTGTATCTGGTGACCTCACATGTCTTCTGGAAGTTTCAAATGGCATAAGATACCCTCTCCAAGACAGCCAATTTGCACCCTAAAACATACATATATATTTAATCAGATAAATCCACTTTGATGTGCCTACCATCCACTCACCAACAGCAATGATGATTAGTTATCATTTAATGTTCACTTAAAGACTTTGCTGAAGAAGAGAAGCTTAGAGGAAGACATACCGGCTGAAATCTTCTTTTATGGTCTACAGGAAATAAAGATGAATTACCTAACAATCCATTTTTGAAAACTCTGTATCAGTTTTGCCACTTAATGATCTGCTTTCGTGTACGGGAAGACTGTATGTAGGTAGACAGTGAGACGTGCAGATGCTTGTTCCATTTAGTTAGTTCCAAATATATTAATGCACCCACAGAAATGTTCTCACAGTGTGGTGTAGCATGCAATACACAGCAAATTGCTTGCTTGGGGCCTGAATTCTTCCTGCAAATCTCATTAATATCCCAGATAACTTTTTCTCAAGTTGAAACAGGGCTGGCAGACAGTGCTTGTGTTGTCCCAGCTTCCAGGAAGGAAGATTCAAATAAAACATTACGAGAAACAGTAGGGACAGCAGAGTGCTGTAATCAGTTGCCCGGAAAGGTATTCCTTCATCAGAGAGTTTTGGAAAAATCCTAGACAGTTGTATGTCAGGAATTGTGTAAGTAGAGTGGTTTCTTTCCCAGAGCAGGAAGTTGGAGTAGATGACCTTATTCTGTCTTCCTCTGCCCGTTTTTCTGTGTGCCTGTGCTGCTTTGACTAGATTTGGCATCTCTCTTTGACTACTGATGTGCATTGGTTTAGTAGTTTATCCATTAATGCAAACATAGATCCCTAGAATTGACAATAATAGCTGACATACCTGTAGAAGCCCTTCTTGTTATTCATAGCATCCCTTGCCAAATTCAGCTCCAACTGCACCTCAGCCTTCCTGACCCGATCCCTCCAAAACCAGGCAGCATCCCTGTACTGTTCCCAGCATACCTGTCCCTGCTTCCACTGCCTGTGCATTTTTTTCTTGCCCTTCATTTTGACCAGCAGGTCTTGACTCACTCATGATGTTCTCGTGCATTCCTTTCCTGATTTCTTAGACCTGGGGATCAAGATCTCCTGTGCTCTATGGTAAGTATCCTTAAAGATCTACCAGCTCAGTTCTGCTCCCTTGTCTCTGAGGGCTGTTTCCCAAGGGATCTTATTGACTAAATCCTTGAAGAGCTGGCAGTTTGTTTTCCTAAAATTCAGGGTCTTGACTTCATTTTTTGCCTTATCCCTCAGGACTGCGAACTCCACCAGTACATGGTCACTGCAGCATAAGGAGTATAAATGCTCAAGAAAAAAATAATAATTACTTAGCTCTTGAATAATCTAATATTCTTCAATAGGTATGCATGAACAACAAAATTCTACTTACTGTGAGAATGCTTGTCTTACTTTCTGAGCCTAAAATAAATCATAATGGTTTGTGTCCTGGAAGAAAAAAACATTTGTAGAGCAGTTAAAAAGGTGAATATGTCAATTAGCTAACCCGAATTAAATGAGAGTCACAAGTTTTTACATGAAGTGGCATGGGGATTATTATTTTTTTTTAATCTGAAGCAGAATCCAGCCCTAATATCCTTCCTGCTACTTAGTGAAGTTGCAAAAAAACAACGTATTTCATGATAGTACTGCCAACACAAAGTAATATTTTATACAGAAGACGTCTACTCACAAACTCTGACCTTTAAAATATTATATAAAACTTTTACTAGAGATACAAACAGTTTGTTAATGTTAGCAGGGACAGTGAAGTAAGAAAAATACTATTCTTCCCATTAGTTGAAAACAGAGGTTGCTCAAATCCCAGCTCACTTGTGTGGGGACGATTTATGATTTCAAACTTTAAAGGGACATTCAAGGAGTTTGACGCAGTATTAGTATGATAGATGTAAACTTCATGATTTGGCTAACTTTAGGTTTAGAATCCTAGAATCACAGAACAGTTTTGGTTGGAAGGGACCTTAATGATCATCTAGTTCCAATCCCCTGTCATGGGCCGGGACACCTCCCACTACACTAGGTTGCTCAAAACCCTGTCTCACTTGATGTTGTATACTTCACCCTGACAAAAGCAGACAATATATCAAGCCTTCAAGGTATCCATTCAGTTCTTGTTCTTGGAGATCTGATGATGGGAAGATCTTAAAATCACTCTCTGCTGAGATAAAGCTACTGAAAATCCACTGCAAAGCCCCATCTTTCACTCTGCACTGAAAAATTGTCTTCAGGGCAGGTCCTGAGACTTTCCCTGATAGAGTCCTGTCAGTCGCAAAGCAGGAATTGAATGATAGATAATGCTGATGTACATAAGTGAATCAGAAATTACTCTGCTTGATACAGTTGCTCTTGATCTTCCTCATGTAAGGTCACAAGCAGCATACCATTTCCACAGCTAGTCATGTATGAACTTCTCAAAAGATCTGTAACTTTGGTTTAGGAATGCAACCTGGTTTTGTCCTGCAAAAAAACCCAGGAGCCCAAGTTAAAATCAAAGCATCAGTGTGCCCAGAGATGTCCATTTGCATAAGAAGAAAGAAATTTATGCCCCTAAAAGCTTACAGTCTCCTGAGACAGACAGTGAAATATTGCTATGTCCATTCAATAGGTAGGATGAACCTAGACCCAGACAAAACATACCATGCCCCACACAACAGCATACCCTATTGCTTATTTGCTAAAGCAGTGCCTCCCCTGTTTAAGCCCTCAGTGATATGATGTCTGTTTTCAGGGAGTTCCCTGCCTTCTCTTTTACCATTGTGTGCCTGTTATTGAGTGAATGTTGAATGACAGACTCTCCCCAGTCTTCCTGTAGGCCCCCCTCAGGTACTGGAAGGCTGCTATTAGGCCTCCCCGGAGCCTCCTCTTCTCCAGGCTGAACAATCCCAGCTCCCTTAGCCTGTCCTCGTAGCAGAGGTGCTCCAACCCCCTGATCATTTTAGTGGCCCTCCTCTGGACCTGCTCTATCAGGTCCATGTCCTTCTTATATTGAGGGCTCCAGACCTGCACACAGTACTTCAGGTGAGATCTCACCAGAGCAGAGTAAATGCTACAAGAAACTGTCTGTGAACTTTTATGTAGTGATTGAAATGACTCAAGGAGGGCTAGATTTTATTCCTTTTCCTTTTATTCAGATTGCTGTTACTCTACAAAAAATTAAGGGCGTGTTTCAAAAGGTAAGGTGTATTACAGCTTCATTTATTTATATATTTTATTTATTTTTTTCCGATATACAAACCTTATTTCCTTTACAAATGGAAAGAAAAAAAGTCTGTGTTTGTTTTCTTGTTTGTTTGGTTGTTTCATTTTATTTTATATATTTGTAGATTTTTCTACATGAGTAAACCAATAAAAAATAGAGGAAAATATTTAGGTAAAAATTTACAAAATTTGTTCTTGTAAATGAACACAAGATTTTAATTTCCCAAAAGACATTTTAAAAAATCCAAAATCTCCTCACTGTGTTTACTTTTTACTAAGTGTTTATGTTTTACGAAGTGTTTATTTTTCAATGAAAAACTCCAAGAAGAAAAAGAAACACCATGTGACATTTTGAAGAAAACATTTCAAAGTTTTTCCAAATTATTTGCATTTTCTACAAGTTCTGCAAAATTTGTGCGTCCTGAATCTGATTCTTGGTATTCTAATCCCTTACTTTCAAGAATTACAAACAAGCAGGTTGATGAAAAAATGGTATATTTTAAATTGATTCTGCAAAGTACTTCAGAAAGTAGAATTTGCCATCAGATTTGAGGGTTTTTTCATCAGAAAATCAAACGTATTCATACAACTAGAAGACAGCTTTTGCAGATGCAATAAAAACTCTGCACATTTCTACAGCCTTTCAACTGGTACTCTATTGACTGCATCTTCATTGGCCACAATGGGAAGTGAGACCCTCAGCTCACAAGACAGTGAAATCTGTGATGTGAATTCCTCTTCTGTTGTATGCTTGAGAAGAGACAGCTTGAGTATTGGTTGTTGTCATGAAAGTGTAAAGCAAAAGTATCTCTACTGATATTACACAACTGGGGCGAGTGGGAAGAAAATGAAAACCTACACAGCAGAAGTATTCAGGGTCCTAATTTTGCGAAGTTTGTGTGACATAGTGGAACATAATGAGTCTTCTTTAAATCAGTCTAATTCGCATCTACAGAAAAGAGCAAAACAGTAATCCTTATGCCAAAACATATTAGAAAAGGAGCAGTGAGTGAATGCAAAACTTAGGGAAGCTCAAGTGATCAGAGGCTGCAGTTGTCAAATGATGCAAGAGGAATTTCAGAAAGCCAGATGTCTAGGCATTTTCAAGTTTTATAGGCATCTCTGATTCAGGAGAGCTAAAGAATGAATAGGTAGAGGGCGATATAATGACTATATGAAAATTTTGGTAGATTTTTTTTCCTTCTATGAGGCGTGCTCTGACAGAAACAGTGGTTTCTAGTCCTTTTTGCAAAGTGTCATAGCAATTCATTAAGCTTGGGGAAGACTTGAGATGCTTTGGAAAAAAATCTGAAAAGGTCTGCCTAAATAATGGAGCATGGACAAGAATAACCTAAGAAATCTTCTCCTATTTCTCCTAAGTCAACACTGAAAAGGGATTTTTCAGACCACCTACAGTGATGCCTAAGACAGCACTACAGTTGAAGGGTATATTAAACGATTCAGATCTCCTACTGCCCCATGCTACAAAGCCTTGTGTGGTAATAGAATCAGTGAAGGGATATAAAGGCTGAACAAATACTCTCTCTTACAGATCCCAACGTTGGTGTCCATCCATGTAAGACACCACAGCTGGTCATCTAAAAGGTGGCCCTCAATTTTTAAGCAGATCCTGTTGAGTCCCTAGGGGACAAAAGCAGTTTCTAGAAGTATTTATGAGAGTTCTGTTGGATCCAGAGTGGGCAGAGACCTCATGATTTGCCATTCAAGTTTAGTTTCCTTTAATTGGATAAGATTAGAATAGGCTGGAAATTCACTATATCCCAAGGAATGATACAATAGTCTGTTAAAAGGATCAATGGAATTCTTATATTTATTTTGTCAACTAAAATTGAAGGCAAAGATATTTCATTTTTCTAATTGTTAACACTCTTACAATGTTTGCCAGATGTGGCTTTTAAGTGCAGAAGTGGAAAACTTTCTTTAAAAAATTAAACACTGCAGTTGTACAATGTTCTGCGGAGCTGGCTGCTCTGTTCCCACTTCTGTTTAGTTTGGATCTTCTTTCTTAGGCCTGTGTTTCTTCATCAGGTGCTTCCCAGTGTCCTTACCACTGATGGGATAATCAGTGAACACGCAGAGGTTGAACCTGAAAGCTTGCCCAAAGAAGAGCTGGAGAGTCAATTTGAGGAAGTCGGAAGAGAGAGTTATTACATTCTCCTTCCAGTGCTGACCCCATGGCCTAAATGAAACCAATTATCCAATCACTTTCAAATGTAGATGTCTTAAGGAAAGAAACTGCCTCTTTATTTTGACATTTAGACAAGCTTTCAGAACTGCGAAGGAGATACAGCTGCGTCTGAAGTCCCAGGTGTGGATTTTTAGTCCCTCTCCTTAAATCTCTCTTGTTTCACAAAACAAAACTACCAAATTTGATTAAGATAAAGAAGAAAGATAAGTACAGTGATTTAAACTGAGCTTTCACTTGAAGAGGGACAGACCAAGCGTAGAAAGGTTTGGCTTTTCACAGCCGTCAAGCGTTGGACTCCAAATGACCTATGCAAACAGAAAAAGGGTTGATGCTCAGCTGGAGTAAATCAGCATGGCTTCAGCAGCGCTGCCTTAATTTACACCAGCTAAAGAACTATCCCAGGCCCTCATTAATGGTCCCTCAGCTAACCGATCTGACCAGACAGGAAAACCACAGACACATCTGTTTCCTGCCCTCCATTCTTCAACTACCACACCCACTTTTATCTGCAGTGTGCTCCATGGTATGACTCACTTTAAATACAGAGGACATACTTTCTCTATGCCTGTTAGACTTCAAATTAAGAAGCAAGAGGTAGGTTGTTTTGAGGGGTCCCTGGTGGACTTTTGGGTGGAGAATGGAAGTGCCTTATATTTTTTCCACAGTTGAAAGACGGTATCACAGGAATAACAGCATAAAGTTGTTTATTAGTTGCGTGTATTTTACATTTCTAAATAGCGTCAAGGGCGCTAGTCATAGAGAAGGACTACCTTTTGCTGTGGCATAAGTAATAATAAAAAAGTATAAATAATACCAGATACGTTAGCTACAGATCAGCCAAGAGTAGTAGATCATGGGTTTTGTCTGCATTTCTATAGTCCTTTTGCGTGGTCACAGAACAAACAAAGGAAACATCCATCAGACCATTTGAGATGTCAAAACCATCGAAAAACCTACAGCTCTCTTGCTTAGACTTTTGAACCCGACCTTTTTATTTTTCACTTGGCTGGATACGTTGTATTTGGCAGCCTCCAGAGCACGCACTGCTCCTGCCCCAGTCCCTATACAATTAATGTTCAGGAACAACCAGAGGAGAGAGGAGAAGAATTGAATAAATTAGACCACACCCATGGTTTTGAGGCCCAATGTCATGATGCTTGCCAGGGCAGAGAAGTGGTGTTGGGAGGGCCAATATTTTCCCAAGTGCCAAGAAAAAAAATCAAGGCACTAGACCCATATAAGCAGGACCAGTTATACATCAGGGGAACTTCTCAGGCAATGGAAATTTGGAGATTCCCCCAGTCCTGAATGATCAGTCTTACCCTACGGACAATGCTAAATCTGCAAACTATTGTACAAGGGATTGATTACCCATTAAAAGTACTTCTCACGCCATGAACAAGTTGTTCTGGAGAACTGAAATGCCTTTTTTTATAGTAAGCTCTGACCGAAGCTGTTCCCACAGTTCAGGCACAAGAAACATCCCTGCTTGATACAGCCCAGCATCCAATCTCACCACAGACCAGCAGCAGCTACATTAACACTTGCTCTCATTTCACGGCGTCCCCGGCAAGTCTTGACCTAGATATGCCCCTTTTCAAGCTTTCATCCAGCAAAGGAGAATGCTTTCTCCTTTCTCATTACTTCTGGCATCATTATCTGTCTTTCCTACTCTACAAACTTCATATTACATCACCACCAGCTTTCTGTATTCTGAGGCAAAAACCCCCATTTGTACTCATTAAGATTTTTTACAATCTCCTTGAACTATTCAGAAGAAATTTAATAACCTTCCTGTAGTATATGAAGACGGAGGAAGAATGGATTGACTTGGGGCTAAGGAAGAGACATGGTTATAACTCCAAGGAGTTGGCTTTTAATCTGGACCATGTGCCTGTGTTCACAGCATGCACAGAACTTTCACATAGCCTGAAAACAGGCTGCAGCTTTGTGCCTTACCCTCTGGACTATTCTTGGATCATCTACTGTGGTGTGTGGGCAGTGCAGTCCATTCATCCCTGATGCTGGTGATAGATGTGAGTGTACCAAGCCACATATATTGAATAAATGGTGACAGAACAGTGACTTCTGGACAGACTGATTCTGAAATCCTCTACGGTTTGTCTAGCTGTAGGAAGGAGACTATAAAAATAATGAGAATCATAGATCTTAATCATAAACAAGGCAGCTCAAGATGCAAGGGGCTTCTATTCCAGCCATAGCTCCTCTCTTTGCCAGGCTGTCACAAGCAGAATGTCACATAGGGTCTATCTTGCTGCTGATTAATGTATAGCCATCCCTTTAGAGGGGTGGTCTTCTCTACATGTATGGATATGCCTTCCATGACAAACCCCAAACTCCTAAAACTGGGAAACCTAATACATACCTGCAATATTTTCTCTTTTTACAATTCTTCATTACATGTCCGTCCATCCTATGCATTTCTTCCATGCTTTCACTCCCTGTCTGCAACAGAGCTTTGTGGTCTGCTACCTTAAACACATTTATTTCTCAAAAATGTGACATGATGATAAGACAAAAAGGTTGGGATTTAACTTCACCCAAGTTGATAGCATAAACCCTATATTAACTTTCTTCACAGCTTCAAACAAATAATTTGATTTGCACATTTCCCTTCCAACTATGGCAGTCACATTAATTTGTGGTTTATATTAATCTCAAGAACGAGGTTAAGACTAGATGGAGGATGTTAAAGATGTCTGATTAGTGTAATTATAGTTTTGGTGTCAGAGAAATTTTATCTGGGTTTGGATGACACATGTGAGAGTTTTTCTAGTCACTGCCTCTCCTTTTCCTTTCTGCTATCTCAGGAGCATAAAAGTCTTCTATTTTGGCCAGAAACTAAAGAACATTTTTGATTTATGTACCGATGTTCAAGGAGGGAAGCAGTATGTGTAATTTTTTCACATATGGTTCCAGTCCTTAGAGAGATCTCATTGATTGCTGCTCTGTACCTGCCCAGCCGTTAAGGTTGAACTAACTGCATTACCGCAGCCTTCCTTCCTGATTAGACCTTCTTACTGGTAATATCCTGATTTCACAACCTTCACTCCCTTAGGTAACACCGCTGAACCCGCTTAAATGATGGTTAGGCTTGGAATTGCTGGGCATGTAGAGCCCTGGAGTTTGTCTTTGGACAAATGGGACGTTTGAAGAGGAGTATTTCATGGGAATGAGACAAAAATTTGCAGAGAGCATCCCCTGCCTGAATTAAAACACTGAGCTATTTATTTTTTCATGCACAGTAATATTTTAGCTACCACTGGTGTAGCACTTGCTAATTATTGATTACTTGTTCAGGGCATTAAAAAAGGATTTAATTTCCACTTTCTCTACACTGAAAGATATGTAACTTCTCATCCTACCTAAGGAAAGATATCTGACTGCTTGTCCTTGCACAACCTGCTTGTCCATCTTCATAATTACTACACTATTTTGTTGTCTTCTTCACATTTTCTGTCCTGAGAGAGATATTAATTTTCACCCAAACTTTTTCCACTGCTCTCCTTAGATTTCTCTCATCTGGAGAGCAGTGTGTCATTTGGCTAAAACTGGAAAAGTCAATATCTAGTTTAAGGTGCAGAAGCAAAGTATCTTGATGACTTTAGCAATTCTTTAGCAAGATCTTTAGCAGAATGTAGCTCAGAGAGGAGCTCTGAGGAAGAAACCTGGCTGATTTCTGCTCTTTCTCCATTGTCTTTGTGGATGTTGTTCCTAATTCATCGAATTTTGAGCAGTGTTTGCGCTCTAGTAGATGGAGAATTTCAGGGAAACTGGTTCTGTTTGCTCTTGCCTCCAATGCAGGACCTAGGAGATACCATTTTTGGAAGTCAGCATGCCTTAACTGGTGCCCGACCTTCTTTATTCTGACTTTCAACCCAATGAAACTTAGCTATTTTCAGAGGACATCTTTTGTCAAATATAAACACCTCCCAGAAAGTTAGGAACATGAATCCCAGTGTTATCAGGCATTATAATGAGAGATTGTCTGACACCTAATATTGCTGCCATAATAATCTGCTATATCATAATCTCTGGTAGCCCATACCTGGTCTACTCAGATAACTTCTAGTCAGGCTAAAGTTTTTGCAAGGCCTTTTTTATTTGGTGTCAATCATAATTTAAACATCCCCTCCTGCTTTCCTCTCTCTTGCCCTCAAGTCATCCCCAGAGCTCTTCTTGCACTACGTTTTTCGTGACCATGCAGTGAACCCAAATAGGGAACTGATCCAGTGGAAGAAAATAAATTGTGATTCTTTTTTTTTTTCCTGGGTTCTTTTTCAGCTGGATCAGTTCCTTTGGTCAGGTTCAATGAGTGGCCACACAAACATTTGTGCAGACAAAGTGTGTGTGTCAGAGGAGGAGAGGATAGGTGATGGATACAGGGTGCAGAAATGCAGAGATTTGGCCTACCAGCCAAGAGCAGTAACACAAAATTTGCAACCATAGTGTCCTTACTTATCTGTGTGGCTTTCACACGAATGACTGAAGAACTGGAAGGTTTCAAAGCTACTCTGAAACCCTGGACTCAAAAAGACAGCGCCTACAGTGGATGCACACATATACGCACGCCGGCACAAACACACAGTGTGATCCTTTGTTTCCACTGAAATAATACAGTGCAGAAATGATGAATATTTCCTTATCTTGGCTGCCTTCCTGCAACTAGGGAAAAATTGGCTGGTACAGACGGGAACACCCAGGAAAACATTTAGTGTATAGCCTGGTTATTCACTCATAGCTGTATTACATGTTTGTTGAGATCAGAATGGTTGTCTCCAAAGGTAAAAAATAAAAGAATAAAGTCAAAATAAAAATAAGAAAAAAAAGAAAAAAGGCTAATTTATTTCCCCCAAGCTACTGGAGGGAGAAAAAGCCCAAAGAAACAAAAGCCAACATGCTACATCTACCAGCAGGAAAGCAAAGAATTGAACAGTAAATTCTTTCTCTTTCCATACATATTTTGCGAGCCAGTGCTAGGGATGAGGGAGCAGCCATTTGAAATCGAGTGGGAAGGGACAAAAAAAAAATCAGCCTAATAAAAGCCAGTGGGGTTAGATAAATTACTGAGAAAAGGGAGAGGCAATTTCTGTCCATTGTAACGCCCACATGCAATTGGGAACAAGTGAAAATCAGCCCCAGAGATAATTTATGCTTGCTTTTTCAAATCTCTACCCAAGTCCAGAAGAAGCCATGTACAAGAAAGTTAATCAATAACAACAACAAAAAAACCCCAAACAATCCCCCAGAAATATTGTGGCAGAGATGGGAAATAATGGCTTGGGAATTAAAATCATCTACCGTAGACAGGACAGATGTTGGCAAGCACTTGTTTTCTGTTGGCATTTCATGGAAGTAAGAAGTCCCATTACAAAAGCGTTCCCATGGCTACAAATGCGACCTAAATCAGCACCATTTCTGCTTATCATTACACAGTTGTCAAAGATTCACTTGGCAGTGAAGACTGGCAAGTTCACGGTATAGTTACCCATGGGCCTGGGCCTCTTGGTACGCTATATACATTCTTTACAATAAAGATCACTTCAAGAGGCCACCTCCGCTAGAGCTCCAGATCTTCCCATAAAAGCAGACTCCAAGCAAATTTGATGTCTTAATCCAGACTCTTGTTCATGTGTTTTGGGTGGATTTGGCCTGAAAAGACCAAAGAGCTCAGCAACTGATTCCACTACCAAATACCTAGAGTCTGGCTTTTCCGAAGTAGACTGTGAACCTTGTAGCTTAGATAAATCCCTCCTAACTCTGGTGATAAGATTAGGAATTCAGCTACTCTAGACCATCTGTGAGGAATGAAGAGAGGCAGGTCTCTCTAGATGAAAGTTCAGCTCCTACAGGGGGTTGAGTCACCATTGTTTGGTTCCTGTTGTTCCCATTGACAATAGGGGACTAACACCATTGCCTAATTAGAGATGTAATAGTCTTTCTTTTTCCAGCATTCAGCAGCTGACCAGAGCAGATAGACCTCTTATAGGTCTGTACCACACCCATGGGGTTCACCTCTGTTCCTCCTGCTCTGTTGTCCTTAGTGGATATCTCCGTATGCTGTACGAGATATATCAGTACAGAAGCTGGGGTCACTAATACAACCCTCTGGTCCACATGTGGGCCTCTTTGTGCCTCATCTGTTCCAGATATGAGTTTTCTACAGTTCTTGATATTGATTCTGGGCTCCATATTGGCAAGTCCAAGCTTTAATTCTGACTTGCCTATTTATTTGAAAGCCCTTACACTGATATCTTCTCCATGTTCCTTATTAACTTTTTATCGAGGTTAGTAAGGAGAAATCTTTCTTCTAAGTTTGTCATTCTGGTGTTTTTTCCAGCACTAAAACCACTCTAAAATTTTTGACAGCAGCCACGCTTTGTAGTAGTCCATCAGTTTTATCAGCCATTGCGTCAGAAAGGCAGACAATAAATGGACTTCTATGTGGACCACGGCAAGGGAGGATTTTAAAATACATGGACAGCACAGGTATCAATCTAAAAACCAGCAGCATGTAGTAGAGACACGCAGTAGGACTGCCTCACATAAGAAACTGATTTTCTTCCTATCTCTTACTTTTCCAGACAGTTGGTCAAATAATGGCACTTCATTGAAAGTTTCCTATTTCTACAGAAATATCACTATTTCTCACAATTTAACAGTGCAACTTCTAAAACAATTTATGTGTGGTTCAGACGCAAGATGCAGTGTTTATCCAATGGACAAAATCGGAAATGTGAGGCTTTGTCCCAAGATTTTAACGTTGCAATCTTTGATACTGGGGTTAGACCCCAGCTGGAGTGCAAATGAGGAAATGGGATCCTCCAGCTGAATGAAGTACTTGGAAATGAGGAAGGGGATAAAAGAGTAGGGTTTATAGTAACATAGAATGGTTTTGGTCGGAAGAGACCTTAAAGATCATTTAGTTCCAACCTGCCTGCCATGGGACCAGATTGCTCAAAGCCCCATTCAATATGGCCTTGAACATCTCCAGGAATGAGGCCTCCACAGCTTCTCTGGGCAACTTGTGCCAGTGTCTCACCACCTTCATAGTGAATTTTTTTTCCTGTTATCTAACCTACATCTCCCCTCTTTCAGTTTACCCCTTGTCCTATCACTACATGCCCTTGTAAAAAAACCCTCCCCAACTTTCCTATTAGTTCCCTTCAGATACTGGAAGGCTGCTATAAAGTTTCCCTGGAGCAAACTCTTGGCCAGGCTGAACAACCCCAACTCTTTCAGCTGGAGAACTTATTTTAGTTTATACCCATCCAAAAGAGGGTACTAGGAACTCTTTACAGCTATTGGAAAGAGAAGTTCAGTCAGCTCCTTTCAGCAACACTTATATCTCTCTTGAGGCCCAAATAAATATATCAAAGAAATCCAGAGCAGGCCATTTACTGAAAATGATGTGTTTGCCATTTCACGCCCATCCACTTCAGCTAAGAGTTAGCCAAAAGCTGTCACAGCCCTGGCCCAAGACAGGAGCAAGTCTTAGCAACAGGCAGCAGCGTGTTTCCCTCCCTGAGCTTCTCCTGTTGCTCTGCAGAAGCTCTGGCATTGGGAGATAGACCTATTACATTTCACAAAAAGAACAGAGAAGCTATAAATCCCACTATGGTATATTTATTGAAAAATGAAGGTAATAAAGCTAATCCAGATAATGAGCTGTATGTTTCCCTGCCTCAGAAAACCTCTTAGCCAGCGGAAATAGAACCACCTGAAACTTAGCAGCCAACTCACTTCTAGTTCTTTTTTTTTTTAACCTTCTTTCTCCTCCTCATCATGAAAATCCCTTCCTCATATACTGGAGGATTTGGAAAGGTGGGCGTGGGACAGGAAGGGGTTGAAGAGGTTAAAGATACCATGACCACTAGAGTGCTTCAGTTTTCTGGGTGGAAACAGAAATCTCTCCTCAAATATTGGACTGTACATCCAAAGATGTCACTCAGGTTCCCTTACCAGTCAGTGGAGGGGGTCACAGGATCATAGGATGTGAATAAATCACCTTGATGGGCTAAGTCCTATTCTTTTTACCATAAAGAACTGTATTATGTTGGACCGTACAAAAAAACCAGATACCTGTTTGGCTAAATCTCTAAATAATTTACTATTAGTGACTACTAGGTCCTACTTAAACCTATCCTAAATAAAGATATTTTATCTGGAGGTGTTCAAGGCCAGGTTGAATGGGGCTTTGGGCAACCTGGTATAGTGGAAGGTGTCCCTGTCCATGGCAGGACAGTTGGAACTCGATGATCTTTAAGGTTGCTCTAACCATTCAATGATTCTATGATTATTATTTTTTTTCCCCTTGGGATTGCAATCCATTGTCAGCCATTATTCAGCTGTTCTACCCTGCTCTGTCCCTCGGACCAGTCTCAGTCCCTAACATCAAGCTGGCCTGTAGCTATCTCCTATCGTTGTTTCTGCTGATTCTTGCATGAAATTTTGGAAACAAAAAGTACTTTGGGAAATCATTGCAATTATGTTAGAGAGTTACTTTTACTCCCAACAAGGAAAATTTAGCTCCAACTGAACCCTTTTGTCTTCTGAAAAAAAAGTCTTGTAGTAGGTACCATAAACTAAACCCAGTGTTGTCAAAACAGATGCCTCAGGAAAGGATGGCAGATCTGTCTGCTACAAATACCTCCATTTGTATTCCAAGAGAGCTGAATGGTTATGAGTAAAGTGATCCTGGCTCTGGAAAATCAGAAATCATACTAAATTATGGTGGTTCTATGGCCATGAGCTGCCAAAATGACCATGTTGTTTGGGCTTCCTTGTAGACTTATGCACAGTTCATTGAATGATTGAAATAATGTGATTGGCTACAATAGCAGAAGACAAATCAGTTACGATATTCCTTCTTGAGAAGGATTCCTAACTTGAGAAAGGATTTCATTAACTAAGTCTGCTTGCTCCATGTCCATAATTTTTGTTTGGGTTATAACAACATTTCAATAACCATATTTAATATGCTTAATACCAATTTAATAGCCATAAATCATGGAAATTCTCTGTTTTGACATAGTTTTCCTTGCTCTTCTTCCATCTGCAGGTACTTACTGGTGACTTAAAAATAAACTCTTCATGTTCAGCTGTTGAAATTCTAGGGATTGAGTTTTCATTATCAGAGAGTTTGCCAGACTGCAAATCTTTCTTGGAACTTTTGGAGATCTACTTTTTTTCATGCCCATGTTTCAAATTCTTAGTCTTCATGGCTCAAAATATTATCACCACCACCTTCTTATGACTTGACTTGTCAAAATTGCAGTCTGAAGTGCCTGTGAGATTTTGAACTTCTGTTTGCAATAAGAATAATTTTTCCTCTGTTTTTAAATATGTATGCACATGCACATATATATGTTTGGAATTCTACGCACTATTTTAAAATACCCTGACTTTAAAACTTCCTGACTTACTCCAGAAGTACAAACACTTAAGGTGATAGATTTTTGTTCTCAAGCTGTGTCAGTCTTTTACCAGGTTATTCTAGAGAGTCATTAACTGAAAGAGGGAAAATTTAGATTAGATCTCAGGAAGAAATTCTTTCCTGTGAGGGTGGTGAGACACTGGAACAGGTTGCCCAGAGAAGCCGTGGCTGCCCCATCCCTGGAAGCATTCAAGGCCAGGTTGGGTGGGGCTTTGAGCAACCTGGTCTAGTGGGAGGTGTCCCTGCCCAGGGCAGGGGTTTTGGAACTAGATGATCTTTAAGGTCCCTTCCAACTCTAACCATTCTATGATTCTCTGCCTACTTCTATTTATTTATTTGTTTGTTATTGTAGAGTGAAAAGAGATAGGTTGTTCATTGAGGGCATGACCAGAATAGGACCATGTATGTCACAAATGCAAAAGTGCACTGTTGAAGAGCTGTTTCTATGCCTGTTATGTTGGGTAGAGACCTTCTCTCTCAGCTGCAGTGCCTGAACCACCAGATTGTAATCGTGGAGGAGAGTCATTCTCGTGATCTCATTAAGGCATCTGAGATAACAGCATTTAATGGGAATTTTGGTTCTTCTGGTCAAAGTGTTCTTCACAATACAAGTCTATACTGGGAGAGTGTGGGAATCCCAGCACTGGGTCACATCAGGGGTTCCTCATGACATGCTCTGTGTGCACCAATGGCCAATAGAACATTATTTGGAAGAACATATAAGAAATTGAATAAAGAGATAAGGGAATAAAATAATTGCCTGAAGGAAAATGTTGCTTTATTTTGTTCTTTCTTTCTTTAACTAGTTTCAGGATCAGTTTTGTCCTAATGACTGAACAAAAAATATTTCCCAAAAAACTCTTCTTCCTGAGCACTGCAAATTTACAAAAATGAACATTGATCTATATCTAATTATCCTGTATGTTTAAGCTTTTTTGAAATCTTACAGATCTTCTGGTCTTATACTAGTTTGTGGCAGTTGAATTACATGGGATAAACATACATTGTGTATAAAAAATATTAGTTTTTAGTAATGTTATAGTTTGCTGAGTTTTCTATAGTTCTCTGAGTTTTACTAAAATAGTCATGCCCTCCAGAAATTAATGCATGTCTTCAGCGCTGTTTGTGTTCAATGTGCTTATATCCTTTGGAAGGCGATCAGACAAATTTTTTCAACATAATAAATCTCATTGCTAAATATATTTTTTCTTACACCTTATTTTTTGGGGAAAAAAATCATATATATTAAAAAATATTAAAAAAATGTTTTGGACCATAAGGTTTTCCAATAGTAACTTGCTTTTGAACTGTTCTTTTCAGGTATTTGGCACTGGAAGGACTGATTTGACAACACCAACTTATTTTCTCTTGTTGAGAGAATGACTGAAGCTTTTCAGCAGAAAAACGCTGAAGGATTAAGGTTAATAGCGCCCTTTGAGATGAATTTTTGAATCACAAATACAACTCTGAATAGCTGTTATAGTACATCCATTTTTCAACATTGAATAAGACAACATAATGAAGACCAATAATGTATTAGGTATTTGTATAAAATATAATCACAAGTCTGGTTTGGGAGTTTTTAAAAATTGTTTGAATTTATACATTATTTATACATTTATATGTCTACTTATACATATACCAACTTTTATGTGTCTGTATTGATTTATGTGGTCAAATAATATGTCTCATTGCATAACGAAAAAAAAGAATAATTATTTGTGTTACTAATTGTGATCATAGTGATATAGCAATAACGTAAATGATGTATAATTGTGTAGCAATCATATACTTACGGGTAGTAAGAGAAATACATGGGGGAAAAGAGTCGAAATTCTGTAAATGCAGTTATATGGAAGAAAAAAGTAGATTGAAAATCTGATTTTCTCCACAAATACACTACAAGTTAAAAAAAAAAAAAGGTTAAATATTCTCTAAATGGTAAACAAAATCCTTCTGCAAGCATAAAAAGAGAGAGTAAGAACCCCCACCACACCTACACCTCCAAATGGTCCCTGTATTATTGCAGACCCTCATCTCAATTATAGCCTCTACATTACCGGCATAATGCAAGCACTGTAATAATAATAAAAAGCAGTAATATCCCAGTCTTTCCTTGAGTTTTATTACTTGAATTCACGTATTAGTCTGTCTGCAGGGCTGCTCTGTCAACACATGGAGAGCAAAACCTCTATTAGAAGAACCAGGGAGGGGCATATTGTCTTATTTTATTATTACCATTATTATTTTTGACCACAGCCGTCAGAGGGAAATCATTAGAGGAAATCAATTCAGGATGTGAACAAAGCAAACATTTTTAATAACAGACTTTTTATGACTCATTGTTCTCACCAGTTGCTCTGACTGCACAGGCTGTTTGTCAAAGGAAAGTTCACCTTCAAATGTAAAAAATTAAAAAGTCCATGAAAGTCTTCATGGCGTCATCCTGAAAAACATTTTTGGCAGTCTCATTGAGGTGAGGTTGGTTCCAAGTGTTCTGGGGTGAAAAAAAAAGAGAAAAAAATAGTCTTTCTAGGTTCACTGGGTATCTCGCTTGCAAGAAACGCTCTCTATTCACAGACCCACTTCTCCTGATTATTCGTATGGCTTTTGCAGAAGACATCGGTCATCTAGGCGAGTAATGAGGCATGTCTTGCAGATCACCTCGTCCACTGTCATGCACTGACTTTTTCATATCCCTGGATTGCAATGAAGTGAAACATGAATGAGAGCAGAGTAAAACCTTACACATAGATTAAGGGAAAAAGGTAATATACTAAATAAATAATTATATCTATGGAATAGTCTAAAATTCTATTAAAAGTAATACCAGTGTCATTTGTCCTTTGTGTCCTTCAAAGGACAAAATAAAATTATATGCTCTGAAGCCAAAAGACTGTGATGACTGTCTGTCCCAGCATATATTTATCAGCAGTATTTGTTAAAATAGCAGAAAAATATTAATGTACTGGGAGACACTGGTAAGGAAACAACATGTCTCCAGTCCCAACTGGTTGCTTATCTCCCGACTCTTGAGGTACAAGATTTCTCAGCTGCTGATCAGACATGACATTTTTCCGTGTATGTTTTTAGATTTGGTGAGACACTAGCCCAGGTTGCCCAGAAAAGTTGTGGATGCCCCATCCCTGGAAGGGTTCAAGACCAGGCTGGATGGGGCTTTGAACAACCTCGTCTGGTGGGAGGTGTCCCTGCCCATGGCAAGGGGGTTGGAACAAGATGGTCTTTAATGTCCCTTCCAATTCTAACCATTCTACAATTCTATGATTTTTTATCTAGAAGAAAAGGAGTAAAATAACACCTTCTATTTTCCTATCATTGACAAACATTCACGGTATTTTGGTTAGAAGTAACAACGTCTAGCTAGAAAATCTCATTTCTGTTTGATAAAAAGTGGAAGCAGAACAGATCTGAAACCTATTAAAAATTTGATGTGAACAACTATGAAAGACTGGAAGTGGGAGTGAAAGAGAAGGAGGTATGAAATGCCTTCTCACCAAGAGGATGTGGAATAACGAGCTTCATGAAGCTGCAGTACTTGATTCATTTGCAATAGCTTGATTCTGAGTTTCTCACATCCTGTCTGAATACATTAACTATTGTCTATTTTTTCTCACACTTTTTCTTCCTGTGCTGCCAATCAGATATTCCACCCTCAACTGAATAAATGAAAATAGAGCTGAAACGGGTATATTTGCTAGAGAAAAAACATCTTCATTAACTGGTATTTTTAGACTTATTAAATAAATACATAAATACAGTATTTGAAGCTCAATTCAGAAGTGAAGCATATAAGGACACTTTAACTAAACAGAATTTAATTTTCCTTTCCATTGGAAATTGAAATTTTCTGTGGACATCAAATGTTTATTATGAAACTGCAAAAGTTTTGTGAAAATCTCTTTCTTCTGTTATAAAATGTGTTTTTGAAATGAATATTTTGATACCAGTGCTGCATAATTTAAGTTTTTTGGATAGCATATCTGAGCTGGATACTTGTCTCCACTGATGTAAGGAATCAAAAGGAGACTCAACATTTAAAAGGATAGGAGGAGGAAGTAAAATAACAGGAAAATTAACTCGTCAGAAAAGAAGAAAAAAAAAGTTTTAAAGAAAGACATGGTGGTCAAAATAACAGAGGAAGATGAACAGAACCAAAGGTGGAAAATGTCTCTGAAGTAACACAGAAATTATTGCAAGACTGGAAAAAGAAGTTTGTGCTTAGAAGAGAATCTAAGGGAAAGAAATTTATCAATGTAAAAGAAAGAAATTAATACCAGATCAAGGGAAGAAAGAGGAACCAGATCAGAGAGATGTGAAAAGAAGGACAGGAAAAAAAAGCCAAACAAATCTTTGGAAAAAAACTTATGAAACAAGAGATTGATCATGCCGCTGGGCTAAGATCCCTTCCCTACTGCATCAGAATGATTTCCCTCCAGGACTTCATTTTTAGAAACAAATTTATTTTCTTTTTTAGCTCTTTGTGGCTGAGAGGCTGAAAGCAGGGAGGGGAGACCTTAACCATCTGACTCATACACAAATGTGAGAGCTAAGGGCTGAGAGGAATTTCATCTCTGATCCTTTGGGGCGTGGGGGGAAGTGTCCCCATTGTCTAGTTTAAATAACATTTGCTAAAGGAAAATAAAATACATCAGCTCCTGTTTGTTAAATGCTCTAATAAGGTCCCCTCCTTGGGTAACAGCGTGTGTAATGTTCTTTTGCAGTCATAAACTTCCACGTCCAGGCTTGTGAAATGCCTCTCACAATTCACGAGGTTCAACCAAGGGGAAGGTCTGGATAGGTGTGTGTTCTCAATTACTAGCGTCAAGCCCTGGTTCATAAGGTGTAAAGGTTTTGTGCAGTGAAATGCTACCCATTGTGTCTTAACACTCACCACTGAAGTAGAAGGAGGAAGCTTTTAACCCTCATGAATTGTATTGTGTCTTTTAGGATGTCAAAAGGGGACATGGCACACAGTTTCTCACTGTATCACGTAGTATTTTAATGATCACAGTTAGCGCATATACAGATATTGATCTATGTTTTAAAAAGAAAGAAAAAGAGAAGGGGAGGCAGGGAAATTTACTTTTTTAAGTCACTGAAACCAAACCCAGCTTCTAGGGGCCCTAATTTCTTCTTTGAGCCCCACATGGTATTTTAATGAAATTATTTTCCTAACTGGTCAGTGAAGTAGAAATATATCATTCCTATATATCTTTGTAAAGATTGGGCAGTGAAGCTACATCTTTAATAATAACAAATAGTGCCAGGAAACTTTCATAGGCAATGGAACTCAGTCACCCACGCTGTTAAATTGTTAATAATGTCCTTAGTACGTTGTTGGCCCAGGCCACCTATCAATCTCCAAAATAAATTCCTGGGCATGACTTGGGAGTTTACATGAGGCAGAAACTATTCCTAACAAAGATTGTGGATGTGGCCATCCCAAGGGGGGAGAGAATGAGGGCTTAGGGGATGCAAACCATTCTGGATTAGTTGTTTTCAAGGCCAGAAAATAGTCTGTAGGCATGTTTCATTTCTACAAATGGATGTAGCTTAAGATATTGAGTCCCCGAGCTTAAAAAAAAAGTGTGATTCTGTGGTAAGCAAAACTGACCTGATTAATGAGAAGAAAGGAGAAAAAAGCACAAAAAGAAAAAAAGCTGCAAGCACTTAGTGTAGCCCCCTCAAAAAATTGTTATTTGTATCCTTATAATGTCATCAGACTTTCACATGCACAGCTTGCTAGTTAGCATCCTGTCACCACGGTGACCTTTGAGGTGACACATCAAATTTTGCTTGTCTATTTATGCAGCCCCATCCTTAGCCACTGAGGCAGTTGCAGCCCAAACCTCTTGAATCATAAGTCTGCTTGCATTCAACCCATCCAAACCATGCCAATAAGAGTCCTCATCATTAAGGTGTTCAGCAAGAGGGCGGTCCCCCTGTGTCCAGCCTAATCACAAGCTCAGGATAACTCGTCACCTGAGTGTGTTTGAATGTCAGCCCTGTGGATGGTGACTCTGCACTTGGGGGGGGCATGGTGCAAGGAGTGCAGGATTTGTAGTTTCTATGAAAAACAATATAATTCCAATTATAAACTGCTAAGAATCAGTGCATCAGCCCATCAGCAGTCCAACTGCTAAAAGAAACCCCTCTGCCTTACAGCTCAATTGAACGGAGTGGAGGTGCGTGGCAGCTGTCCACACCTTGCCTTGGCATGTTAAATCTATGAACATCTGTTTCCATTGAAGTGGGAAATAAATCCACCCTCAGCCATCCAAATATTTTTTGGACCAGAGGAGCAGGATAGAAACCTGTGGTAGGATTCATCCCATTTTGTTTTCAATATTTGCACTGTAGAAATGTACAGTCACCCCAGATTCCATTGACAGTCAGCTGAGAGAAAGAGGTGCTTCTAGAAAATGATTCATCTGGCTTATTTTCTCATCTGTCTTTGGAGGAAATGAATCATGACCAAGAAATGCCCATTTATTTCCCTAGTTCAGGTATAAACACCTGCACAACAGATTTAAAAGCTCCATGAGATTAATTTCGTGATGAAAAATCTGATATTTAAGTCTCGTTTGTTTTAGCTAATATTAATAATCCCTTGGCCTTGACCAAGTCCTCATAATTTCCTGAGGAATTAAATTCTCAATCAATTCATTGCATTAGTGCTCAGAAAATAAAAATCCAAATAACCATGTTTTTTACCTATGGTGCCTGCAAAATTGTTACATATGATTCTATTTTTAACTCTTAGCCCTGCTGTTATTTATTTGAGTCAATCTTTTGTCTCAAGCTGTATAGAGAGTTCTGCCTCTCTCAAAAATAATTCCTGAGAATTATGAGTATCAAAATACACATATCCATGTAACTGTCATGTGAGATGCAAAGCAAATTGTTTTGCAGTAAGAAAACAACAGCAATAAGCTTATTGTCAAATCATTGGACATCCTCCACTACACATGATCCCTTATTTTTCTCCCTGGGCCCAAAAGCATCTGATTGTGCCAGGTTGGAAAGGAAGAAATTTTGAAAGAATTTGAAAAAGACACGATATTGAGGATAATATGAGCTGTGTTTAGTCTGGACTAGGTAAGGACATGTGGAGACTCAGGGGACCGCAGAAGACAAGGATAAAAATGAAAGAGCAGAACTATGGCATCAAATCATGGGTGCAGCTATCCCAGTATCTTATGTCCAACAGGTGACAGTTGGGGATTCGCAGAGAAGAAATGTGTAAAAGTCAATGTTTAGTGCAGTGTTTCCCCTACTCATTCTGCCCTGGTTTTCAAACCTAGGAGACGTGGCATTTTACAGTCCTAGACCGGAGTTTCAGCTTTCAGTACCACCAGTGGACTGGTCATCCATTACTTAGTTTGTTACTATTTGGGATGCATTTGTTTCTGGCGTCCAAAACATTGTAATATAAATGGTCCTCTCACTCTCTTATACCTTGGAGGAAGATATACTGGATTTCTGTAAACTGCTGTTAGATATAACCAAAAGATCTCATGTAGAAGAAATGAGGGTGGGAGGGAAGGAAGACAAGATGGAGGGAGGCAAGGAGGGAAAGAGAGAAAGAGGGAGGGGGGAAAGAAAGGGAAAGAGGGAAAGGGGAGAGATGTAGAGAGAGAAAAAGAAGGAAGGAAGGAAGGAAGGAAGGAAGGAAGGAAGGAAGGAATGAAGGAAGGAA
>JAOXJK010000012.1:1991652-2003545 GCA_025774025.1 Xenus cinereus
CCTGGCCTTGAACCTCTCCAGGGATGGGGCAGCCACAGCTTCTCTGGGCAACCTGGGCCAGGCTCTCACCACCCTCATAGTGAAAAATTTCATTCTGAGATCTAATCTAAATCTCCCCTCTTCCCATTTGAAGCCATTTCCTCTTGTCCTTTCACTACACGCCCTTGTAAAAAGTCACTCTCCAGCTTTCTTGCAGGCTCCCTTCAGATCCTGGAAAGCTTCTAGAAGGTTTCCTAAGGGTCTTCTCCGGGCTGAAGAACCCCAACTCTCTCAACCTGTCCTAGTGGGAGAGGTGCTCCAGATCATGCCAATGATAAATGTAAATGACCATTACCTCACTGCTATTGAAGTGTTCTAAATTTTTTTTATCCCTTTACCTCCTTTGCTTTCTCAGGTACATTTTCCATGTCCTGTACCTGAAAAAAGGTGACTCTACGAAGTCTGTGGGTGACGTGGGGCTGCAGCCATGTATGTGTCTGCATACGCACACGCGTGTGCAAGCAGTGGGAGAGCCAGCAGCATGTGTGCCTGCAAGCATGGGGAGGGCAAGGAGGGACACGGTTTTGTTGCCGTTGCTAAAAGAAGCCTAAAATAAATGCAGTGAACTCTGCGCTCCAGCGTACAGCTGTGTAAACTCAAACTGCAGGCCTGCTCTCGTGTGGCCAGTTACTTATGGAAAAGGAGCGAGGTACAGCTCAGCGCCAAGGGACTAGCCCATCAAACTGTTTCACACTGTTGGTCAAACAGGGCTCTTTGACTGGAGAAGGCGGGGGGGGAAGAAAAGATATTCCCTAATTCCAAGGCCTAATAAATTGAAGCTCTGCACCTCTCATGGCCTTGAAATGATTACATTATTTTTTTTTTGTTACATAATCATCAATAAATCAAGCATAGCCCATTAAACAATAGATGCCTCCAAGGCTTCTCTTCAAATGTGCTTTTGATAAGAGTCAGAGAATTTTTTTCTGGGCTTGTAACGTTTTTCTTTCCTCTGTTTGTTTTTTCTAAGGGTCAAATAATGCTGTTAAAAGAGCAGTTAATATATAGATCTATTTTTCCATATTCCCGTCATGGTGTTTGACTTTGGGAGATTTATGGAATATCTTTTCCCAGTTCAACAATAGTATGTTTTGTTGTACTAAAGAGGTATTTTAACATGAGTGGAGATTCTTAATAAGTTCACTGCTGTCTCCTTTCCAAAACAGGCCCCAGCCAAGACAGAGAACAGTGCAAATGTATCTATATATATAAAGAAAAGGAGAGATATATATATTTACATGTATAACACACTCATCTGAGTACCACTCGTTTATTTTCATATGATGAACTCCAAAAGTTTGGTATGTTCTGGCCAGAAGCCACTTTTCACCCTTTTCATAAGGCATAACACATAGTTACATTGAAAGTAGGAAGAGTTAAGTGGCCTGGGCCAGATCTTCGTATGGGGTAAATACAGGGGACCTGTGTTAACTTCGGTGGCACTTTGCCAAACTATGAGAGATGATGATCTGACCTGATACGTTCAAACATGGTTCAGATGTTATGTCTCTCCACTGAAAGGTGTGGCTTCAGCCAAGAAAGACTCACACAGACTCATCCGTCCCCCAAAATCAGACCTAACTTCTCTTCAGATTAACATTGCAACCCTGGATGGTGCAAGAGTTGCATGAGCTGCTCAGGATCATCATCTTCAATGTGATTCAGTCCCTCATGACCCATTTAGTATAGGAGGGTCACCAATCTGCCTCACACTGATTTAATGGAGTTCGTCGATCTGACTTCTTGCGACACTGTGCTGTTTCTGTGATTTTGCAGTTTATTCCTGCTCAATTACAAGAACTATCTCCTAGTTTCCACTTGGGGTTTCAGGCAAGGTTGCAGGATTGTTCCAATTTCTCAAAGTCTGGACCTCATGTCCTAGGGGACTTCCATCAGGACTGCACCTTTCTGGGCGAAATTTTCTCCTGCATAAGAGCTAGTTGATCCTAGCAAAGCAATATAAAGTGTCCCTTTTCACATGCCCCTTTCAAGGCTGTGGGGATGGTTGTGCTTTCCCTGGCCAGAAGCAGGATGAAACACAGCCTGCACTGAATGATACAACAACAGAGCAGTGGTATGTGCCCCAGAAAATTAAATATCCTGTGCAGGGCACTATGCTAAGACACTAGTTCAGATCATAATGGTTATACATCTGTCTTATGAAGAAAAAATAGATTTTTTTCTTTTCCCCAAGAGGCTAATTAACTTGGGCAAAGCACCATGTTAAGGCAATGTCTTTCCCTCTAGGTCCAGATTTAGTTCATTCAGTGTTGGCTTGCAGAGCTGTACACTGTGTTCAGTGTTGATAAGCCGTGAGTCTAGGAGTCAGTCCTCTGTCCTTTTTACGTGTGGTTCTCCCATCATGGAGCTGTCACACAAGACAAAGAGGTCAGCTTTCCTATTTTTAAATGCTTTGTTTTGGATGATATTCATGAATGTTACTTGTCAAGGGCAAGCCCTGTTTTTTTCAGCCAAAAGAAGCAGCTGTGGTGCTATTTGACTGGAACACAATCTGCTTCTGGAGAGATCTCCCAGGTGGTTCAAGAGAAAAGGCATGTCACGAGATCATGTCTTGCCCTTTTCTTGGTTTTTGTTTGTTTTCTTCTCCAATTCTTCTTCCCACAGGGCTTCGCATGCTCTTTGAACATCAGCGGAGGATGCTGTACCCTCCTGTACAGGCCCTCTTTCACCATGAGCTCAAAGCTGGACTGTGCCACAGATACTGAATCTGCAGATATGTTTGTGGTTTTACGTGAAGCAAATGTTCCTGGTTTCCAGCACACACTTCTAGAAGCAAGTAGCATATATCTTAGGTGTCCCCCTATTGAAAGATCAAAGGAAATTCAAGGGATTTCATGATGTGGACTGAAAAAAAAGGAAGACTGTCCCAGATGAAGCATCTTCCACTGTCTGCAACCAAGAGAAGTTTCATTGCTCCTGCTGTTACTTCTTTCAGAGTAAGACACCATCTTGGGCTTCTACAATGGATGTTTTATCGATAGGAAATGTGTCTTGAATTTGATTCTTATGCATTTAATAGAAAAAGGCAGGAGAGTTGGAACTAGATGATCTTTAAGGTTCTTTCCAACCCAAACCATTCTATGATTCTATGAAAATTCCACTTCTGCAGATGCCAACAGTAGCAATGCCACTGACATAAGAGGGGTCAAGATTTCAGCTTAGAATTTTTTCTCCTGCCAAAGGGACCAGTCACAGTGTGCACCGTAGAGAGCACAGACTGAGGTCACCCTTAAGTCATTCTCAAGCCTCTAAACCATAATGTTCTTTCCCAGACACTTTTACTTTAATTTGTTCTCAGGGGAAAAATAAATGGAGGGAGCAGTAAGTTAGGTGGGACTGGAGAAAGACCATCACCCTTCAGCAGAAACCTAGACCTTTCTCTAGCTGATCAGCCAGGCAAGGGAGAACACAAGCTGCTCATGCATAAACTGTGACACTTGAGGTGTAGCAGTGACTCAGTATAATTTAAAAAATTCTCTTTTCACAAACTCTGAATGCCTATTGCAACCCCTTGTTACTAATAGACCAAGAAGCTGTGCAGGTTTTGAGGAACAGGTATTAGGCTTGTAGAAAATCACATGGTAGGTAATTTTCAAACCAGAAGTAAGACAGTTCAAATACAAATGAATGAGTTTTAGAAATGTGAAAGATTAGTTTCAGCAGGTACCCAAACCCCTGATCTCTTACAGTTCTTATGACTGAGCCTGTGGGATTTTTTTCTTGACCTTGAAAATTTGTAACTGAAAGAGATCTTGCTTTGTTTTTCCAGGAAAAGGTAAGGGAAAGGGGAAAAACAGAAAAGAAGAAAAAGAAATTAATCTTTCTCCAGATTTAAATCCAAGTCCAGTTTGGGTTCAGGTTTAGTTCAAAAGTGGATGGCTAGGTCTTGTTTTTACTGAGACACTTTCCTCATCCAAATACAAAGTCCTCTGAATTTCTCAGTGGGGAGCCTGAGGAAGAAATAGTTCTGTTTGAGTTGAATCAGAGCACCATCCTCACAGTCTGTCAGAAATGCTGACCTTTCTCAGTCTGATGCAAAATGTCCTGAATCTGTCCATTTTCCACAAAAGCTCTGCTACCACTTCTGTTTTTAACCTTCTCCATGAAAATTCAGCTTAGGCAAGTTCACAAGAGTTTCTTGCTTAACACTTGTTCTCCCATGCTCTTACCTGACCCCAGAACTGAATCCTCATGGACTGAAATATTTAGAATCATAGAATCATTTGCATTGGAAGGGACCTTAAAGATCACCTTGTTCCAACCCTCTGTCATGGGCAGGGTCACCTCCCACCAGACCAGGTTGGTCAAAGCCCCATCCAACCTGGCCTTGAACACCTCCAGGGACGGGACATCCACAGCTTCTCTGGGCAACCTGTTCTAGTGTATCACCACCCTCCCAGCAAAGAATTTCTGCCTGATGTCTAATTTAAATCTCCCCTCTTTCTATGTAAAACCTTTGCTCCTCATCCTGTCACTACATTCCCTGATCAAGAGTCCCTCTCCAGCTTTCCTGTAGACCCCTTTAGGTACTGGAAGGGGCTATAAGGTGTCTCTGGAGCTTTCTCTTCTCCAGGCTGAACAACCCAAACTCTCTTAGCCTGTCCTCACAGCAGAGGTGCTCCAGCCCAATCATCATTCAGACTTGCTCCAGCAGATCCATGTCCTTCTTATGTTGGGGGCTCCAGAGCTGGACACAGTACTGCAGATGGGGTCTCACTGGAGTAGAGTGGTAGAATTCCCTCCCTCATCCTGCTGGCAACACTTCTTTTGATGCAACCTAGGATGTGGTTGGCTTTCTAGGCCACGAGCACAATTTACCAGCTCATGTTGAGCTTCTCATCCACCAGCACCTCCAAGTCCCTCTCCTCAGAGCTGCTCTCTATTCTCTGCACAGCTTGCATTTGTGCACTTGTCCTTGTTGAAATTTATGAGGTTTGTATGGACCTCAGCTGATGCTTGCTTGAACTTAGCAGTAGGTGTTAGTCTGGTAGCAAGCAAAAAATATAAAATAATAATTAAAAAAATATGTAAATTTAACATATCTTCTTGCTTGGAAACCACCCCACTTACAAGAGATGTGTGGATCTCCCATACACTGCTGGACTGAAACTAATGCAAGCCTGAGTGACCTGCTGGTTTCCTCTGGGAGTCTCCTGTATATTTATGTAACATGTAGTCCATCAGCTGGAAATAACTTTATGGAACATCTCACTTCATTATTTTCTGTCAAACTACAGCTTAATGTCCTGATGCTGTGGTGTCAGGTGAAAGAAAAAAAAAATAAAGAGAAAACATCTTGCTTAACATGTCTTCCATACTTATTTCAGAATAAATGAGCTCTCTGTGGAGTATGTCACTTATAATTACACCCCAAAATACACTTTTGGGTGCTATTGAGAGTCTGGATTAAATCCACTTGCAGGAGAACCGTTTATGAAGTCTTGGTTTTCCATCAATCTTCAGGCACCTTTCTCAGGGGACTTGACGGGGAAGGTAGTTGGATGGCAAGGAGAAAGAAAATGGTTCAAAGAAGAGAAGCGTTTGGTGAATGGATGACTCAGGAGAAGGATAAATAGTCAGGACAATTTTAATTTCTAAACCCTAAACCAGAAGGGAAATCAATCTAGGCTAATGGATACAGCAGCAAGCTGGGATTTCAGTCGCGTGAGTCCCACTTCTTCACTCTCCTGCTGTTTCATTGTGTGACCTTGGATAACTTTCTTGATTCCTGCTTTTTGCTTTTCCACTGCATTCATGCTGCACCTTTGCAGAGCTCAGATTGATTCTTGTTGTGTGCTCATACAGCACCATGCACTGAGGCAGGACAATCTTGGATATACCTTGCAAGCACTATGGAAATTTCCATCATTACCATCATTTTCCACTACTTGCAGCCCCACGGGATTTATCTTTTCCACCAGAGCTGAATATACTCATCACAGTTTTTGGGAAGTGCTACTTTGATGTAGTTTCTCCTGACGGTGACACAGACTCATCCCACCTGATTTTAGTTGCCTTTAGAGGTCCATAGAAAAGAAATTCATAGAGGACCTTGGATAACCACACTTCGTATTCAAACACCTGAGCTCAATTCCTGAGTTTAAGAAAGAATCACTTTTCCTTTTGCTGGAAGCTTTAGATAGGGAAAGTATTTACACAAGGTTCGTTAGAAATCCGATAACTGGCTGCTTGTGGAATTGAAAATTACCACAGGTTCTCAAATATCATAGAATCACAGAATGATTAGAGTCAGAAGGAGCCTTAAAGACCGTTGAGTCCAGGCTTCATGGTCCTTCTACCTTGTTGATAACCTCCACTCAGGCACTTTGCCAAAAATATATCCATGATAAATAGCACTAGGTCATTTCCTATGGTTTACAGAAGAGTCATCTAAACCTCATGAAGTCCAGAGAGTGAATGAGAACTGAACACTTTACAGCCATTAGAAGAGCCCTGTTTAATTTTGAATGGAGACACAAGTATGTATGAGGTGAGGTATGAGTAGAGCTTTGTGAATATTTCCTCGCCAAACCTTAAATTAAGACCTAAATACTAGCAATAAAAAGGTTAGGTAGGCTGCCCCCTTCTCTCCAACTCTTAATAACTTTTTCAGTGGTTACATTCCAAAAGGTAAATTGTCAGCAATACCTTTTACTGATAAAAACTTCATAACTTGTTTCCTCAGAAAAAAAAAAAGAAAAATATTAATCTTATAATTGATTTTTTGCTTTTCTCAGATTACGTACATTTATATAAAGTCAGAAATATATTTTTCAGAAATAAGACAGAATTTCAAAAGTTGTAAAAAATTACTGAAAGAAAAATTTCATTATTGCTTTTTTTCCTTCTTTTTTAATTAAAACTATCTACTTGTAGAAAATTAATTTTCAAATCACCTTTATTACCTGTAAATAAGCATATATTCTATTGCAATACCTTCCAGTTTTTCCCCCTTTTTATTTTTTTTTTAGTTTTAAATCCTGTATGTAGTTTAAACACATCAAGAATATTGTCTCTTTACAAAGGAAACATTCCAGATATTAAGCTTTTCACCACTATTTTTTTACTCTTTTTTTTTTTTTTTCCCCCCTCCAGGTTGACTGGGATTGTTTGTCTCAAATAGAAAGAGATTCTATAGTCCTTGTGCCAGAACATATTGATGCTTCACCATGTCTGTGCACTACCCAACACAACATATTTTGAGCATCACCGCAACTTCTCAGCGGTACCTGTGTCACATTACAAGTGTCACTGGAAGGTGTGCTATTATGAAATAGTATGAAATAGTATGAAATAGTCACATTGAGTGCATAAATCTAATTATGTATTTTAGATGTTTACTCAAAATGATGCTTGAGGCTCTTCTGATGACAATGGTTAGGTCACCACAATGAAGGGAAGTCAATGTGACTGTCCTTGATGACGATATTTATATTTAGATCATGACCTTCTCTTTAATTCTCTTACTGTTTCACATGAAGTGAACATAATTCTTGCTTTATGATTCAGCCATTTATATTAATTAGCAAGCTGCAAACCATCTTTATAAACCAATACCCACTTCATACGTAAAGATTTTCAGACCCTCCTGAGAAAAATATGTGTCTAAAATTAGCAATTTGCGGCTTTAGCAATCTCTTCTTTCCCACTTCAAAGTATCAAAGCTTTTAACTCAGGCCATTTGCCTCCACTCATTTTTCATGGCTGCCACTGGGACATTTTAAAGTGTCATCAACTGTTGTGAGAGAGAAGATGTGGTATCTCAGATACTAGAATTTTGGTATGATACACAAGGAGGAATCATTTGCCCATTTTACCCCAAAGAGCTTCTACATACCTAGACCTAACAGTACAAATATTCTGCGTGAACGGAACTTCATGAGCCAAGTAACAGCCCAAATCAATCAATGAGTGAATTGTAATTTCCACAATATTAGGGAATAGATGACTTGTCAAAATCACATTTGGGTTAGATTTGCATTACGATGCATCATTTCCCCAAAGCTGATTTGAAACCAATATTTGCAACTTAAATAACTAGTTTTCAGAATAATTTTTGTACTGTTTTAATGACATTTGAGATGTTGCATCTCACTTTACAACTTACATGCTGGAAAAAATATGTGTGTGTAGCACAAATATATACTGTAGAAGATATTACAGGGGGTGTAACCATATGGACCACAACCATAACGCAGTCAAGTGAAAAAAGAAGAATGAACAAATGTTTCCATGTACTGAGAAGCAGGCAATTGTCTCAAAGTCAATGCAATTCTGGAAGGAGCCAGAGCAACCTCCCATTTCAGACTGGAAGATTGTAGAGCAGCTGCAATTAGGAACCAATATTCTGCCATTTTCCCCAAACTAAGTAGCTCAGACCTATTAGAATTACTCCAGAGGCTAATTTTTTTGCACAAGGAGACCATTATTGTCTGGGAAATGAATGAGAATCAGGATTTTTTCCTCTCACAGGCATGCTCATCACCCAAAAATAATGATACTTATTTTTTATGACTCCTTATGGTTTTAAGGATATATATGGACGGATGGAAAGTACTATGTTTAGACACAGACATTTGGCCTCCTTGAGGCAGATACTCCCTGAAGACAGAACCTTGTTGTTTAGTCTCTTGTCCAAATTGCCAAAATCACAAACGTGATGAAAAGTATATATTCATATTGTATTTCAGTTCTCTGGGAGTGTAGAAATCATGGTCCACTCTCTGGCAGAAAATAGGAGTGAGCGGAACTTTTTGCCTCTCTCCTGGGTAGCAGATATTAAGTAATTAATTAATTTTGTTATTTATTTGTTGGGTCTGGGGATTTTTTGTTGTTTGTTTGCTTATTACCCTCAAGCAGCTACAATTAATACTGCCTATAATGTTCAGGTTCTCAACTTTGAATGAATGACAAAAGTGACTATTTCTCATAGTGCCATTCAGGTTCTAATCCAGAAGAACGTGTGGAAAACATATAGTTAAGGAGGACAAGAAGAAACACTTTGGGAGGATTTACTGCAGCTAGATTTAGACAATTCCACAATGGACATCTCCAGCTGGCCTGGTCACCAAGAGTAATTTTGGAGTCACTGGTAAAGATGAACCTTCCTGTGGCCAGATTCACCTCCTTTCCAGGACTTCCACTGTTAGCAGCCAAGCCATCATTAGCTACAGCAGACAGAGAGCAGTGCCTTGTGAATGATGGTCTCTGAGGAACCTCCCGCAGTGACAAAGCTGATGTCAGGAAACATCAGCCGTGTGCTTTACTATGAGCAGGTCAGAGCTCAGCTAGCATCCTTGTGTTCACATGTAGATGAGCAAGTCATCTACTAGTGAGACAACATCTGTAGAGCTCTCCCCTCACTTCCTTTTGGTTTTATTCCAACCACTAGAGCTGCAGCATGTGAGTTAACTGAAGAATGGTGATGATGGATTTAACTGGCCCAAACACCACCAGGGCATTTCCCAAAGATGATGTCACCTGTGTTGTAATTATTAAAAGAGCAACTGTTCCACACAAGTGGAGATAACGTGAGACTCACGGGTCACAGACTATGAGAGTCCAGAGCATATAAAACACAGGGGAAAATACACTTTAAAAAAAACCTCACATTTTGAATGAACTAATTTTAAGCCCCAAGGGGCTTGAGTAATTTAGCTGATAATTCGCATAGTACTTTCATTGCAGTATAGTTCCCAGCTGAAACTGCAGATTGCTGCGACGTCTCCAGGGGCTAAACTCTATTTTTCAAGGTTGGAGTGAGGGTTTGTATAAAGTGGGCTCTTGAGCTGGATTTTGTTCTGGATAATGTTTTCTGAACTTTCAACTGTGTTTCAAACATATATCCAAAGTAGATGTAGACTTTTAGGTGTCAAAATATTTCTGAAGCTGAGGAAACAACTGCTTCAGCCATAATTTGAAGTCCCGTATAATGACAGCTGACAGAGAATTAGGAGTTCAGGCAGCTACTTCCACTTCTTCCAATAACAAAGAAAGAAAGGTGAACTTTCTGGGTCTATATCTTAAGAAGGACCTCTCAGATAGGTGGAATAAATCACCAGCTGTCAGTATCTAAATCTGTATAGTTAATATAGGAGTGTCCTGAAATGTTTTTTTTAGAATTGATATTAAACTTTTAAATTATTAAATTTACATAAAAATAATTTGGGAGAGCTCTTCCAAAATCATAAATGATCTCTCTGTGACTTGATAGAAAGTGGCATACTGAAAACCAAAAAAAAAAAATGATTTCTGGAGAAAATGTCTGTCAAAATATTATTTAAAAAAAAAAACAACAACATTTTTTTCTACTTTTCTTCTTGTGCTCAGAAACTTTTTAAATTTATAATGTTAAATCCTCTGTCTCTAAAATGCTAGTGATAATCAGGTGCTCAACATAGTTTGCTAGTTGTCTGTAGAGCAATTAGTAAAAAAGCAATAGAGTCCTTAAGCTCTTTGGAAAAACAAGAAATAAAGCAATGCCAGCAAAACAAAAGAAAACTTTTTTTTTTTTTTTAATCTGTTTCATGCATTCCTGGCCATCCCAATATCTACTCTGTCATCTGGTACAATTACACACGTGTTCCTGCTTGCAAGGGACGCAGAAAGAGTCAGTGTAATGTGCTGTCAGTGTGCCTTTAGCATCACCCCTCCCAGACCAGAGCCCTCCCGCATCTTAAATTACAGAAAACAAATTGCTGTTGGGTCAGGCTGGCCTGACAGTTTCCATTATGTTGGCTCATAAAAGTGAAGGACGGGTTTCATCACAGAGAATAAAGAAAAAAAAAAGAAAACATGGACATGAAAGGGTTTTTCTGCCCATTTCCATCGCCACGGGGGGCTTGTAGAGGGATGTTGCACTGATTTACAGGCTTTCCTGAGCGTCCTTTCTGTTCTTACTTTTGCAGCTTCCTAAAAACCTGGTGGAAGAGGTACAGCAGGTGCTGTAGGGCTATTAATTTCATTTTCCTCAACTGGAAAATTCAATAAGAGGTAAACGATTAACAAAAATGTATCTCTTTTTTGTAAAAACCAGGTCCACAAAGATCATTTCAGACCTTTGCCAGCTTTCCAGCTAGAACCTCCACTGGGTTCTGTGGTTTGAAGTGTGGGATGAACTGATGATGAAGATTGAGAAATACCTGGACAAAGGATGTCTTTTATTTATTTACTATTTCTTTCTTTTGAGCGAAGCCTACAGAGGCTACTTCAACATCCTTGTATTCACTGAAGTCTATTTCCTAGGAGTAAAAGTTGGTGGATGTTATTGCCTGGGGATGCTATGGGGTCCCCAGTGCTGGCAGACTACAACCTTAACAAGTAATGGAGGTTCACTTTTTTGTTCATTTTTTTTCTCTGTAATGTGTCGCTCTGTCCCATGGAATTTCTTTTCCATATAGAAAATAAATTTGTCTCTGATAGATGTTTTCTTAACATCTGAAGTCAAGGAGTATTGATCAAACCCATGGCCACAATGATCATCTTGTTATTTTATGAACTAAATGCAACACTGGTTTGGTTTTTTTTTTAATAGCTTGGATAAAAATGATAACTCTTTCTGGGGGATGGTCAAGGAATTCTACCTTCACAGACAACGGTACTGGGAAGATTCTACGTCTGGCACTACATCCAGGGAGACTTTATCATGGCCTTCCAGTACCTGAAGGGGGCCTGCAGGAGAGATGGGGAGGGACTCTTTACCAGGGACTGTACCAATCGGATGAGGGGTAACAGTTTTAAAGAGGGGAGATTTAAACAGCTGAAAGAGGGGAGATTTAGATTAGATACTAGGAAGAAATTCTTTACTGTGAGGGTGGTGAGACACTGGAACAGG
>JAOXJK010000012.1:2011325-2024578 GCA_025774025.1 Xenus cinereus
CCTCTCTACAATGTCCTTTCAAGTAGTTGTAGAGAGTGATGAGGTCACCCCTCAGTCTCCTCTTCCTCAAACTAAACTGTCCCAGCTCCCTCAATCATTCTTCGTACAATTTTCCGTACACCCTTCACACCTGAAGCTGTGAGTTGTCAGGGAGTCAGATGGCTTATGAAAGGCCTGGTAGACCAACCTTTCTGGAAACCTATCTGCACCAAAAGCCTTCCTGTTCCGATTAAGGGAGCAACTTCCTCCTGGAGAAGTTTTTTCCTGCTACCAAAGACGTTCCTCCCACTTCCCCAGATAATAATGACCAAAATGGCTTTGAAAATAGAGGCAAGTCATGTTGAGAATGTGCCTTGATTTAGAAGTGTCTCTGTTAAGAAGTGTCCATCTGCTCTACAGTAAGTACCAACATGACTGGCATGTATCTCAGACAAAATCACAGACATTTGTGATTCTGTGATCACAGACATCATTAAGTCCATGAGAATTTTGCTCTTAGAAGCAAATAGATGATTCTACCCATGAGACACCTGGCATTTCTCCTTTCTGTCTAACTGAAAAAATTCAAAAGTGAGAACTGTTTTAGATAAATGCTTGGAGCTAGAAGAGGTAGACATTGGAAAAAAACTCGTCCGGGACTGGAAATTAAACTAATCCCTCTGTGACCCTCCCGGCAGGTAAAAGTTGGAGAGCAGAATGCCATACACAGGAAATCTTTGCAAAGAATTGCATTTCAAAACTTCAAGATAGCAATGCATAAGGACAAAAATATTAGCTAGACCCAACTGATTATATTTGCCTACTCCCTTTTCTCTTACCCAAATTTCCCTTTCCTGCACATAGCATTCTTTTAAAAGTTGAGGTGGTCAGACTCATATCACACTGTGAAATCAGGACAAACTTCAATATACCAGCAACGTGTTCAGAGCCTTCATGAGCTAAACTCTAAAGATCCTTATAGCTTTACCTGAAAAGTCAGGCGTGATTCTTCAGTTGATTGTTTCAGCAGTATCCTGCTGAGTAAGATAAAAACATGCTACCCACAAAGGTGAATTCTACTTTTTATTGTTATGAAGATAAAATTAATAAATCCAGAACATGAATTTGCATTGGTATCCTTGATTAGGATCAACAACTGTTGTAATAGCACTATAACACCCACTAATTACAAGTTCTTGGAAGAAAGAATTCAGCAGCATCTCTTATTCCTTGGTTTTTATTTTTTTTTCCCCCATGTACACTGGATTTTTCATGGCAGGAAAACATAACAACTCTGAAGGCTTGGAAGAACAAACAGGAAAAGCTCAAAGACACCCGGCAAATACATGGCAGATCTAGAGAAACAACCCAAATCCCTGAATCCACCTCAGTCTTCAGAATTTGGCCTTAAACTAATTTAAAGTGTCATATACAGACTTTTCATTGGCAAGGTGGAAAAAGAGGGACATAAGAGTTTTAGTTTCTGCCATCACTGTATCTGTGCTCAGAACCTACCTTCAATATGGTTGTCTGTGAATCTGAAAAGGTCTTTGGATTCAGCTGCAGTGAACTGGCACCTTAGCACCAATAAGAAAAAAATAGAGTGAATGTAATAAATGAATAAAATGTGTCCTGTGTCCCTGGTTGTGTCTGTTCTTCTGCTGCTCAGTTGACTTTGCACAGCTTAAAGCCTTTTCCACAAGTCTACCTTTCTTTCCTTTTCCTCCCTTTTCCTCCTTTTTCCATAGACACCTAATGGCTAAAAATAGTGAAAATACCCATTGGCATTTATTGAAAATGTCCTCCTTAAACATCGAATTATTCTTCTCAGTGGCTCACAGAGGTAAGACATAAATGTCAAAAACCTTCAAGAAATGCCCACTGTATTAGGAATCTACCTGTTGGTGATCAGGCAGAACTTGCTTTTGCAAATCGCATCCAGAATTATGGTGATATCCAGCCTAATTTCAGGGGCAGTCACAGAAGAAAGGTTAAATGCCATCACATTTCTCCTCCTGTTCGGAAATAAGCCAAATCATACAGAAAAGCTTGCATAACCTAAGTCACATCAGCTGTAAAATTAACCAGTGGAGGGTTGCTGGGGTTTTTTCTTTGTTTAGTTTTATTTTTCATACCTAAAGGCCTATAAAATCTCAGGCAGTTTATCACTGTATTTTTTTCCAGGGTCTTTCCTACAGAGCTATCAGTTTAAATGGCAAAGCGTCCCCTGACTATCTTCCCTGGAAAGCTCTCCAAAGGTCTGTTTCCCATAAAACAGAGAACACACCTTCTTCTTCCCCACTCCCTCCCACCTTTTTTTTAATTATTATTTTATTATTTTTTATGTAAACCAGTCCATCCATCCTGCCAAGTCCAGAGTCACTTCTTGGCTGAATGCTGAAACTGCTTTTACGCTCAGATGGAGCAGGGCGAGTCAGAGAGGAGGCAGTGGGTGAGTTTGGGGTGGGGTTGTGAAGAAAGTAAGGAAGAGTGAAGTGCACCTCTGTAGCAGGCAAGGGGAAGATGGATTAATTCACTGTAACACACTGCGGTACAAAGTCAGCAGAACTTCAAAGGAAATGAGCCATAATTCAGGAGAAGTAAAAACAAGCAGCCACTCTTCTCAAATCCCTCTCTTATTCTTTTTTTCTTTTTTTTTTTTTTCTCCTGCTTTCTAAAATTCCGTTGTAGTCAGAGAAATCACAGTGGCCAAATACAGGGGGTTTTAATCTATTAGTTTTATTTAACCATGCCTTCTGGGAGGAAAAACGCTGTGCTTTTGAAAGATGAACATGTTCAGGAGGAGGTTCACATGAGAGATTCCCACCTCTCACACCCTCTTACAGCGAGACCAGTGCCACAGCCCTTTTCCCCTCTGTGAGCCCAGTTGCCTCCTGCAATCAAGGGGCTTTAGGGCTGCAACCATAAAATAGCAGAGAGCCTGAAATTCAGGGTATGCACCTCCTGGCAGGGATTAATCTGGTCTAGTTTAGGAGATTTAAAGTGATATATATATGAGTCTGAGCCACCTACCCCAAACCTCCTTTACAGTCAATAAAGGGAAACAAATGAGGGCAATTCCACCATAAATTCAATAAGTTGCTCTCTGGAAATACCTTTTTCTCTCCAATTATTTTAACTAGGAGCTCAGGATGACTGGTTACAGTTTAGACATCCAAATGTTGGAGGTCTGAAATTAAGGTAAGTCAATCCAACTCAGAAAAGACTACTCAGATGTTGAAGAGTCCAACACAAGGACTCCCTCTCACAGACCTTTATGTTTTCTATTCCTTCGAACTTAACATTAAAAATACAAGGAAACCAGAAAACAGGACTAGGCAGCAATTGGGACATTAATGACTGTAAATGTATTTACACAAACTTAGTGACTTTGTTGATCTGTTGGGTTCTGCTGGCTCAGGAAATAAACTCAGACTGACCAGCTAGAGGGTTCCCACCATAGCCAGAGGGAATACCTGCCCTTCTTGTACAGAAGATACTTCTCACAGAAGGTACATCAAAGCATGTTCACAAAAGAGAGGAGAGAAAGAAAT
Source organism: Xenus cinereus (assembly GCA_025774025.1). Classification (NCBI taxonomy): domain Eukaryota; kingdom Metazoa; phylum Chordata; class Aves; order Charadriiformes; family Scolopacidae; genus Xenus; species Xenus cinereus. Next base: position 2,014,859 of record JAOXJK010000012.1, read on the forward strand.
AAAAAGTGCTGTTATGCCTTTGCTACACTCCGTTTCCCCTGCAGGGAGTTATTATTGCCAGATGGACGTTGAGTTACACTATCCAGCAGATTGACTAGACCTGTGTTATTCCCAAAGGAAAAAAACCAAACCCAGTTTGTTTTAGAAACTCTGTAAGCTGTAACATCAGATATCTATTAAACCACTCCAGGTATAACAGGTTTGGGTTTTGACAAGATGCTGAATTATTATTTGTTGATTTATATTTAGATTGCATTACTGACAGAAATATGCAAGCGCTATAGTCAAAAAATTCACTGAGTTTCTTGATGACATGTCTATGTCCACTTGCCTAATTAAGGCTAAATATGGAAATAGCACACTCTCTGATGTGTTTGGCCAAGTGCTTTCTTCTTTGGTAGTTTATTATGAGGCAGTGCTCTGTTTTATTTTTCTTTCCCAGTATTTAACCTAATCACAACACCTGTAAGTAAAAGCGTTCTTTCTTCTCCTGATTCTTGGTCCTCTTCATAGTTCTCATCAGCTTGAATATATGCCTGACAAAGCAGAGTTGTTGTTGTTTTTTTTCCTGTGTACTTATAGGTTTCTTTCAGCAAGCCATAAAGAATTAGTCCACAGCAGACCTGTAGAATCAAGGGAGATCTGTGGTTGGGGACCACTGCAGAATCATCATGTGCACCAGAAGGGCTGAAAAAGGGATCATATTTATAGGTGAACTATGGACACATTAGAAGTGGTGAGCAGAGAAAGTATCCAGAGGGCATTATTCTTAAATAAGAAGCCAGCAACTTGTGAGCTTTTTGTGACATATGTTAAAAAGGTTTGGTTTGAGACTGGATGGGAAGCACGAAGGAAAGCTGCACATCTGCATCACCAGATCAGATTGCTCTGCAGCAGGGTTGTAGCTCAGGCATTGACAGCTCCTAAGGAGGTTAAGAATATGGATGTAGCTGGCAATTGCAGAATGAATGTTCTGCAATTAATACAGGCAAGAAAAAGAAAAACTCATTTATAAGGCTGGGTGATACAACAGGCAGGGTACACTTAAGAGCAATGTGCCAGGCACAGATAAAATTGTACAAAATTCTGATACTTTAAAGCGACACGTGTAATTCTGATTGTGTCTGTTCAAAAAGATTCCATTCCGAGTATGATAAATGCAATAAAGGATCAGGGAACTTAAGAGCCTCTACAGATGAGGAAACTATTCTTGCTTAGTCTAGAAGCACCTGAAGTATGTAAATATTAGGAAGACAAAGAGTTGTGTGTACTAAAGGGATGATGGTGGTACAATCATCTAAAGAAATTCATAGACCATAACAAATTTCAGGTCAGAAACAAGAAGATTTACGTAGTTTGGAAAAATTCCCTAATAGTAACAGAAGCAGCAGGAGTCCTCAGTGGTCATAAAATGAAACTTGATAAATGCAGATAGGAATTGAAAGATTAAATGACTTGGTATATTTGGTATATTGCTTGGTATAATTGCATATAAACGCCCCCAGATACCTTTTTCAGTCTCTTGTGGTCATTCAGTCTGACTGATCTGATTAGCATAAGGCATGGAGCCTTACCCATGAAGCTCCTTGGGGTGCTCAGTAAGGTACCAGTAAAGCACCTCTAATCTTCTCTACAAAAATACAAGGCCAAACTATTTTCACCACTAGGTTTAAAAGCTGCTCTGGCTGACTGGAGTTAAGTTTGGATGAGTGTGAAGATGCACCACAGGATCCCTGACCACCTTCTATCGGTGATGTGAGCTCAGAGCTGTTCTGCCAGAAGACAATGGTTAGTCCCACCACCTCGGGCAAATTCCATTCTGAGGTTGGTTTAGATTTTTCCCATACTGTCAATCAAAATAAAAAAGAACTTACCATTCTTCTATATACATGCTTCACCCTCCCCTTCCTAAAACTAAACAAACCCCAGACCGATCTCTAGAATCAGGATTGCCAAACCTTGACACCACTGCAGATAGAATGGGCTGGTGGCCAATCAAAAAGACTCACAGATGGAAAACAAAGCAGTAGTTTGAGGTTTCTTGTCCTGCCAGACTAACATGGAACAGAGACCCATGTCCAAATCAAACTCCAGCATGGAGGAAGAGAAGTTTCCCAAAGAGTTATTCAGAGATGCTTGGTCTGGAGGGATTTGCAAATCTGAAGAAGGATTTCAGGAGCTGGCTCCAGGGCTGAGGTTTTTCTGATGTTAGGGGGAGTAAACTGGTAATACTTTGCTTTAATTGTGTCCTCCTAATACATGCTAGGTTTTCCAGATAGACTTTCGTTAGCAGAACAAGACAACTCAGGTATCCTGCTGACAGGGTGCTACAGGAAAGGGAAACCATGCACAGCCGTGGGGGCAGGAGAGTCAATGGCCTCACCAGCAGGAATTTCTAGGCGATTCCATATGACAAGACAGGTCCATGATCAGAGCCAGTGGGATCTTTGGTTTTTTATTAATGTTCTATCTTTTACTTGCTGTTATATTTCATCAGTTGCATCTAATTATGACTTACCTTGCACTCTGAAGTGGTCGTATGAAGGTGGGCTGAAGGTTCTTCTAGTAGGACCACAGCATTTAAATGGAAATCCTTGCACCTCTGTTAATGCAACACAGCATCATCCACCTTTCTCCCATTTAACTTGTTTTCCCTCATTGCTATGAGAGAAAGTTCTTCCAGAAACTCACTTTTATTGTTAGGAAGCTTTTCTTAACTTACAGCCAACACTAACTTATGACCAGTTTAGACTAATTTATTATTATGCTTTCCTCTTCAGTGTTCTAACTTACTCATGAACAAACCCCAGACTGTCTCTCAGCAGCACCAGTAGATTACACAAGACAAAATTTCCTATGTCCTTCCAGGCGCTCACCTTTCGATTTCCAGGGAGTCCTATTACTCCTTTCTGTACTCCATTGCTAGTATGAATTCATCTTTCCTTGCAGAAAGCCCTTAGGTTCGCAACACATCCCGGCAAGACAGCTTTTCCCATATTTAATGTGGAAGAAATTGAGGGCTTGCATTTCTGGCCTCGAATTGGGAACTTACATGCTGTATATCCGGTCCCTCCTTAATGTAGCCAGCATGTTTAGTGTATCTAAGTGGAAAGGGAGAACCAAAAGTTGCCTTGTCCCAAAGAGAAAATGTTTCCTAGCAGTAAGTAAAAGTGGAATAATGATCCCACTGTTCAGACACACCTTAGAAATATAATGAATAGGGCTGACAGGCACAATTGGGAAGCCTAGAAATATATTTGTCATCAAGGGATTAAAATGGAAAAGGCTTGGGTTACAAGAGCCAGCAAAAAATCCATTTCCTAACATGTGATGGTGGCAGGCACTACTGAGGCCAGGATGTGATTTACCTTTGTAAGCAGTACACCAGTCCCGTCTGGGGCTGTCCTAGAGCTATCATTGTGTCCCAAACACTCCCTGACATGCTCTTTGAACCCACAGAGCAAGGTTTATACTGTAGATTAGGTTTGCTTAACATTAACTCCCTTCCCCACCCAAAAATCTGACATCTTCTCCTCTGATCCAGGAAATAGGAGGTCAGAGGACAATAACCCAGTTGGGCATGGGAGAGGGAGCGATATCCTGACAACCAGGGGCACCGGTGGGATGCTGCTGTCAGAGCCCTGACAGTTGGAGATCGGTTCTTTTGATACCACCAGGGAGGCAGGTGCTGGGCATCTGCAAGAAGTTAATTTACTGAATGTCAGTGGTTTTGATACAATGGCAAGAGAGGGCTTTACAGGATATTCATGACCTCATCCCTTATCCTGAAGCTTGTCAGCTCTTTATAATCTCTGCAAATGTTGAAGGGAAACAGGGAAAGAGTGAATTGTTCTTCCTCAGATCATAGTGAAAGTCCTGACTGATCAGTTTGTTCTGTCTTGGGATATTTCCTGGAAGAAGTAATCTTATGTTTTATAACCTCATGGCCATGGTCCATCTCTGTTCAGCAAGCTTTCAAGTAGTTCTGGAATGATACAGCCCCTCCTTATCGGCTGTTTTCTGTGCTGCGATTCACCAAGAATCCTATCATTGCCAGACTGAAAAGCAACCAGAGATGCCCTGGCTAAAGCATGGTCACCCTTAATCAAGTTAGTTGACTGTTATGAGAAGTGGAAATTAATTAGTACTTATTGGTTTTGTAGGTGGTTTTGCTGGTAAGTGGAAGATAAGTTGCATATCCAGGCATCCTATATGGACTGGAAACAAGGGAATACTTTAAAGCTATAATAAAAATACTATTCACTTTACCTCCTAGACAGAGGAAGCATCCAAGAAACACACCCTCCTTCACAGAGCTCTTCCAGACACAGGCCCTTTGAGAATATTGCACTCTCATGAGATATTCAGGGGATCTTTTGGCTGCTGAAGAGTGTGAAACATTAGAATGAGTTTCCTGGAGAGGAAGTGGGGTTTCCATCAGTGGACATCTTTATGAGAAAGTGAGATAAACTTCTGTCAGTATTAATATAGGCATATTTGAACCTGGCTTACAGAGGTCCTCTCTGAAGAGAGAGTGATTCAATTGCCCTGTGCAGAATTCATGGGTCTCAGTGCACCAGTTTCTAAGGAGAGAGACTTCTTGATTGCCTAACAGCAAAAACATCATGTCCTGTCATGAAAATGTAATCTCATCTTAGTTGGGAAACACCTGGAGAACATGGAAAGCCCAAGCAGTGAGAGGATCTATATCACAGCTGGGCCTCTGTTCACCTGAACCATGTAACAGTAGTCCCAGAGGGTCACTATTAGGGTGGAAACTCCATTTTCTGGGTGATGCTGGAAACCGTGATATATCTGCTGGTCCTCACAGATATAAAATTCTCAAAGACATCTTAATTTGTGATCAGCACAGTATTCACTGCATTGCAGTAAAGGCAAGCATGTCTGAGCTATTCTTTCACATTCTTTTGTCTACTTTGTATGTCATGAATCGCATTCAAGCATCCCTTTCAGCAGCTACCAGCATCCCTTTTTGCTGTCAGAGTGAAATCATGGTGCTGCACCTTATTTCTCATCTTCAACTTTGAAAGAACACTGAGGGAAACATAAGAATGGTACTTTCCAGTGCTGTTGATTCACAGTGATATTCTGTTCTTTATATAAAGGAAATGACAAGGAGCTCCATTAAGGAAATAAGATCTACTAAATTTTTTTTTGTTTTGTTATTTTATTTTTGCTAAAGCAATACCCTTGCTTCTAACGTGATGGCTGTGATGTCTAATACAGTTTAATCTGAGAAACACCTGAAGTCAATCATACGTTTGAACAGAGTGAAGGAGGTGTAGGAGATGCTGTGGATTTTCTGCAGTGCTGCCAACTGAGCAATTTGCTTCATCTTCATTTAATGATGAAGCCCGGAGGGAAGGACCGTTTGACCATGTTTGTTTGCCATTAATATATCCAATGTCCTAACTTGTACACAGCAAAAACCTAGGGGAGGTTGTCCTCCCCTTGCAGATATGAGTTTAGAAAGGCTGAGTAAAATGAAACGAACTTCGCTTTTCAGCTTCTGATCTGCAATATAATAAAACATAAAATTATGCTATATGAAGTAGAGGCATGTTCTATCAGAACTTCTTTTATCACAGTTATTTGTTTGGAAGACACTCAATAGTCACCATCAGCTAAGCAATGTTTTCTGCTATATCTTCCTCAAAAAGCCTCTGTGGAGCTTGGTTGCTTGAAATGTTTCCACTCAAACTGCTTTCTGATAGAATATTAAGATTCTTGGCAAAAGAACCTTTTCATCCTTCCAAAAAAGTATTTGCTTTCCATGGCATATTTCAATATTTGCAGTAAAAGGAAATGCCTAAAGACCACAAATGTTCCCAAGGACAAAGCACTGTAGAACCTTGTGGGAATTGTGTTTTTGGTACCTCAAGTCTCCCTTCCCTGGTCTTGGCCAAATTTTTCACTTAGACTACATCTCCCATGATGCTGCAGTGCCAAGTGGTCTCATTATGTTCTCAGGGAGGTGAAACTACAAAGTATTTGCTGTCCAGGGAAATGAGTGTGTACAGAAAATATCAGTATTACAGTCCAATAAGAAACTGCTACACATTTTCCAAATGTGTATTTTCAGTCTTTATCCAAAAGCTTTCACTGTTTTGGCTGCATGAGGTTTTACCAAAAATCAGTGTTTTCTGTGGAAAAATCCACACCACATTCTAACCTGCTTGGTTTTGAACTACAAAAGCAAAATGAATCTCAGAGGAGTTATACCCAAAGGAATGGATTTTCAGCTGGTGTCAATTAACATTATGAGCACTTGTTATGAGGGGAGCAATGCTGACTTAGAAGAGCTAAAGATTAAGCCAAAGTTTTGTAAAGTACTGTGTGTTCTCCAGACCAAAAGTAATACATATTTTCTCTTTAAACCCTGGGTCAGGCGGAAAATATAGAATACACTGTTCTTCTCAAAATAGTCTTTTTAAATATCCATTTGTGTCACCATTCCCATTCTCCTGTGCTAACTTTAATTGATTTAATTTTTTAGAGGTGTTCAGTTCTGATCGATGTCATGTAAAATCAGGAAAAAAATTCAGACATGTGTTTCTATATTCATGTTTTCATGATCTTGGTATTATGTTTAATTTAGTATCTTGAGGTTCCTTCTTGCTTTCTGTACCCATTTCCATCTACTACTTTCCGTATTTTTAGAGATTGCACATGCAATTTCTGCCATGGTGTCTGTAATAGAAGAGGAGCCACCTTGAAACCTCTTCAAAGGTGCTGTATTGGTCTTTCAAAGCCTCCCTTGCAGCGGTCCTTGTATTGACATTATACAAACAACTTGATGACATATAGTTTTCTGATGTAATAGCTATTGCACTACTCAATATAGTGGGATTTGGCTGATCAAAGACATATGTCTGTATTGTACGTATCCACATCTAAAACCATCTTCAGAGCCTCTCTTTCTAGTCCAACTGTTAACCTAAGGCTGCCAAAGCCACCAGTAGACCATGGCCCTCAGCATTTCTGTTACATACCTCCAGGGGTGGTAACTCAACCACTTCTGTGGGCAGCCTGTTCCAATGCTTGACAACCCTTTCAGTGAAGAAACTTTTCCTATATCCACCCTAAACCTCCCCTGGTGCAACTTGAGGCCATTTCCTCTTGTCCTATTGCTTGTTATCTGAGAGAAGAGACTGACCCCCACCTCGCTACAACATTCTTTCAGGTAGTTGTAGAGAGCGATAAGGTTTCCCTTCAACCTCCTTTTCTCCAGGCTGAACAACTCCAGTTCCTTCAGCCATTCTTCATAAGACTTGTGCTCTAGATCCTTCACCAGCTTCGTTGCCCTTCTGTGAACATGCTCCAGTACCTCAATGTCCCTCCTCTAGTGAGGGGCCCAAAAAAGATGAATCCAAAACATAGTCTGTCTAGCTTTTTACAGAGACATGCAGCAGTCCTCCATCCTTGTCCCTCCACGTGGCTGGAAAGACATCCCTTCAGGTGCAAGTAGTGTTGGTGGTGTGAAAAGCATGATTTTTGTGCCGTGTTCATCACGTATGTGGATAAGCATGTGCACTCTTGGCATAGGACAATCATCCACTTTTGCATGGAGCTGGGGGTGCAAAACTTCAGGTCCTGTGGCAGATACATTTGTGGGCACAAGAAGATGTGGAAAGAAGAGCCAGAGATCCAGGGAGAGCTGCAGGAATTGTTCTAGCAGGCCAAATTCAGCCCACAGGACACAATGCCCACACTAACACTATCTCTGTTTCTTTCAGTGTATGAGTCCTGCTTAAGCAATCCTTATCCACACCCTCTTCCAGGCTTCCTAATCAGTGTTAGAGAAACAGTCCACATTATTCTTGGTCACCTCAGGGCCGTTTTTGATCAGATATCATGATGAGAACAGGCATGACGTAATTACCCCCCCAAAACCAAAATAACAAAAGTGATGATAATAATTTATTATTATTTCTCTTTGTATGTTTGCCCATTTTGGAGTGGTAATTTAGCTGAAAGGGGACATGTTTTCAATTAAACAAAATGGGATTTAAAATGGAAAGGCATTGACCTTAAAATTAGATCAGGAGTTTTCATCTCAGAGGCCAGTTGTTCCTGGCAGTAGTGGCAGTGGATCTTGAGTAAGTTGGTTTGAAAACTGAAGGCATTTAGAACAGCCATGCCAAACGTATTTTTGCGCGCTTCTTCTTGCTTATTGAAGCTGCAGCACACTTGCTTTTACATGTAGTGGTAATGATCTTACACATCTGGAGATAAGTAGCTTTATATTGAAGGAAGAAAGACAAAAAGGCGTCTGAGCATGTGTGGTAGTTACCAAACTTCTCAACAAACCCTTGGATTTAAGATGAATTTTCTGTTCTCTTGTACTTCAGTACTAATTACATCTTTGTGGACGTACATACAGAGCCATATCCTGTGCAGTACCATTTCATAAAGCTCCTTAGGAAAGGAACAGGAACTTTTGGAAATGAAAAGGGACTTTTTGAATTAAATATTTTAAATTAAAGCATTAAATTAATTTTTTAAAAATAAATTAAATTCATTAACCACATAAAATATGGACTTAAAATTAAGTTCATTTTGGACTTATTTTTCTTTGCTTGTGGTGAGGTTCCCTAAGCAGTGGGCTGTGCTACCTTCCAGGAGTCTCAACAAGCTGGGGTGCCCTTTCCAACACAAAAAGGCATCTTCCTAATAGTTGTTAGAAACCCACTGCTATTTCCAATGGCAGCTGCAAGTGTGCAGCGTGTAAGATCGAGTGCTGGAGGTCACAAACACTGCTGAGGGAAAACGCTTAAGCATGTACTTGACTTGAACCGTGTGTGTGATGCTGCAGCGGCACAGGGCGGTTAACAGGTCCCAGCTGGTTCCAGCTTTGGTTGAACTGGTGACTGTTAGGAAGATGGATCAACAAATGGGTGAGTAACTGTGAGAGAATAAGGCTTTTCTCCCACGGTTAGTGAGTTTTCTTCCTTTTTTTTCTCTTTCTTTTCCCAGTTTTTGGCCAATTATAAACATGCCCCAAAGAAAGGGTGTTACAAGGGTTTAGGCTTAGAGCCTAAATGAAACCATGCAGCAGTTTACAACATGTTTAAATCCCATTGTCATCAGGGTGCCATCAACTTGTACTGCAGAGTGGTCACTGTCCTGTGGCATAAATGACAGCAAAGCAGTGCAATGTCCATTGTTTGAGTAGCTCTGAGCAGCCACTCTCCTATATTGACGGTAAGATTCACACCATTTACTTCTGTCCTATCTTTCTCCATTCCTGGAAGATGGGCAGGGAGATCCCAGCTCTGCATAGCATCAGAAGGTCCAACTAATGGAGCTTTATCCAGAAGACAAAGTCCTGCTGGGAAGCATTTGGCAGCTGTAACCGGCCGCCATACGTGTTTTCATTGTATGACCTACCATCTCCAACATGAGCCTTTTTCCATGACTGATTGTGGCACCGTCTCACGTGTCATGGACAACAGCATTAGCTTTTCCTATACAGAAATTTGCAAATATGTATTTTACAGGCAATGCTTAGACTGATTTCTAAAAATTTTACACTGATCACAAAGTTCATATTTTCAGTATTTATTGTACATTATTATTATTATCGAGGTTCTGGAGCGAGTACAGAGAAGGGCAACGAAGGTGGTGAAGGGCCTAGAAAACAAATCATATGAAGAGCGGTTGAAGGAGCTGGGACTGTTTAGTATGAGAAAGAGGAGG
>JAOXJK010000012.1:2031177-2046645 GCA_025774025.1 Xenus cinereus
GAGTAGGGTGGATGGTTGGACTCAATGATCCCAAGGGTCTCTTCCAACCTAAATGATTCTGTGATTCTGTGATTCTGGAGGTGTCCCTGCCCATGGCAGAGGGGGTGGACTGGATGGTTTTTAAGGTCCCTTCCAACCTAAACCATTCTATAATTCTATGAAATCTAAATTTGTGTATTGACTATGTTCTTTCTTGACTGTAACAGGAGCTCAGCCCTTGGTCTCAATCCAGTTCTGCACACGCAGATATCCAGCTCCACTTGAGATCTCCAGGAGATACCTGATGACCTCCAGTTGCTGCTCTAGAAATATACAGGTCTCCTCTACCTCCTGTGTCCCATCATTGAGCCTGATGGGGATGTCTGTGATGCCTCAGGGTATTTCAAATGACATCAAAGTGTGGCAACTCAGCTGAGCACAGAGAGCTCACACATGGACATCTACGTTGTTGGAAATTGTGTTACTCGGTTCCCTAAACATGGGTCTTTCAGGTCATTTCAAACCGTGTATCTGAGATATCCACGTGAGCCTATGACAGCACTCAGGAGACTTGCTCTTGTTGAGTGACACTTGAAATACCTAAGAATATATAAAATAAAGCTGGTCTCTTGCCTCTGATCAGTGGAAGATTTACCTGGGTCAAACCTGCAAAGTCTGGTAAGTGGTTTCCTTGTGAAAATACTGTGGCATTGATTGGTTTGCCAGACATGCCAAAATATCCACATAACCAGTTACTAGAAGGCTTTCTGTCAGCTTGTCTGGAATTTGAATAAAGGCTTATTGTAAGGCAGGTTGGAAAATGAAACAAACATCCTGCTCTTAATTAGCTTTGCTCAGATCTAATGCCTTTTTTTTTAATGCTGGTTATTTTTGACATGATCCTTTTGTACAGATGCTGTTGTCTGCAATGGTTAGCACCAAGCCAGGTCTTAGATGCTTTGCAAGGTTTCTTCGAGCACCACGGGGGTCATTGGGTCATCCTTTTTCCTATTTAATTGTTAATAGCCAGTCTTGATTCGCAGTCCTGTTGTCAGATGTGAAGGCTGATAGAGGGGGTGTGAGCAGAAGAACGTTCTTTTTCATCACTTGTGTTGTTTAGCAAACGTGTTGCAACACAAGGCTGAAGTGTTCAACATCCAAACCCCAAAGCACTTCGCACTTCTAACCTCTTCCTTCTGCCTCTCATCTCCTTCAGGAACAGAAGGAGGTAATTTCCAAGGTCAACATGTCCCCTTTTATTCAGATACTCTTTTGAAAAAGAAAGGAGAAACGCACATTCATTTTGACCTGTGAATTCCACGTTTAAAAGGACTCTGATGAATAACCCTCCCCCTGTTTGAAAGGCTCATTTCTAACATACCTCAGGAACAGCCAGATCTGATAGGGTATATCATTCAGAATTCTTTCATGTAGTTCATTTCCTAATCTCTTTGCTCCATCACTGGAAGGTTAATAAGAAAAACAACAAATGGGCATATTGCTGCAATCAAGCAAAAATCCCAACTCTGTTTACATCGTTACACAGCTTTCAAGTGGAGATAGCAAACAGATGGCTCCATGAGCAGAAAGACACCTATATCTGTACTTTTTTGCTTTGGTGGGAGGTAATTTTGTCCTCTACCTTGTGCAGCCATGCCTGGAGGCCATCACTGGGAAGAGAGATGTGTCAAGAGAGGTGGTACAGAGATTCATTGCAAGAAATCTCAGAGAAGTAATAATTAAAATAAATAGTTATATCCCTGTTTGACTGAGACCCAGGAGCTTATGGCTGGGCTTCCTTTGAGTAAACAGATGCATCTCATGTGAATGTCTCCATTCAAGCTACCACCCTAAGCATCCTTTATAGTGAAAGAAAAGAAACAGGCACCTTGAAGTGACTTGCTGGAAAGCAATGACATTGCCACAGATTAATCTTCTATGTAAACTCCACAAACAGACAGGGAGAAATGTTCATATGGATTGTTCCTAGGGACTTCAGAGCTGGATGGGCAACCTCCCGAATGAAAAACCAAAAGATACTAGTCCTTGAACTAAATTTTCTGGAACAGCAATAGGCTCCTCTTCCACAACGTTCCACAAAGTGGGACTTGATACAACCATTCACTAGGCCATAATTTTTGTCAGGGTCAGAGTGATTAAAATGTTGCTAGACAACAGGTTGGACACGAGCCAGAAGTGTGTTCTTGTGGCAGAATCAATCAGAATGGTCAGGGTTGGAAGGGACCTCTGGAGATCATCTAATCCAATCGCCCTGCTAAAGCAAGGTCACCCAGAGTAGGTTGGACAGGAACGCATCCAGGCGGGTTTGGAATATCTTCTGAGAAGGAGACTCCACAGCCTCTCCGGGCAGCCTCTTCCAGTGCTCTGCCACCCTCAAAGTAAAGAAATTTTTCTTTATGTTGAGACAGAATTTCCCGTGTTCCAGTTTGAGCTCATTGCACCTTCTTAGGACCCCAGCTGCACTAGCAAATATGCTGCCAGCAGGTTGAGGGAGGTGGTACTTCTCCTCTACTCAGAAGTGGTGAGATACACCTTGGGTACTGTGAACAGGTCTGGATTCCCCAGGACAACAGAGGAATGGAAATAGTGGAGTGAGTCCAGTGGAGACCATGTGGGCAGTTAAGGGATCAGAGCATCTCTCATACACACAAAGGGTGAGAGAGCTGGGTTGTTCAGCCTGCAGAAGAGAAAGCTCATGAGGATCTTATCAATGCTTATGATTACCTGATGGGGAAGGAGAAAAGAAGTTGAAGCCAGGGTTTTGTCAGTGATGCCAGAGATGCAAGGGGAATTAGACACAAACTGAAGTACTGAAAATTCTCTTTAAACAGAGAAAACCTCTTTTTTGCTGTGAGGGCAGCTGAAAACTGGAACAGGTTGCCAAGAGAGGTTGTGGTGTCTCCATCCCCAGAGATATTCAAAACCTTTTGAATGGTTAGGTGGTCCTGAGCATTCTTCTTCATCTGGGTTGGACTAGACGATCTCCAGAGGCCCTCCCAACCTCAATAATTATGTAACCCTGCATTGTTGTATCCAGACCCATATAAAGAAGGGTAGAACCTACCCCAGGTCCAGGTGAAACAAGAGAATGAGCCAGAAAAAGAGGAGAAAAATATAAAGGTTTCTATTTGGCAAACTTGCACATGTTGGTCATGGACAGGGACTAAGGATCTCACTAATTAAGGGTTCTGTCTGTTTGTCTGATAGAGGAAAACATTGTACATCATGCTGCATGGACTAAGCTCTGCAGCACAACACCTTTCTTTTTGCAGGGAGATGTTTATTTGCAGCATTGAAGAACATACATTCCTTAGACCAAGGAAAGCAAATAATTAAAAAAAAAAAAAAAAAAAAGAGACGCAAAAGCTAAGGCAAATAAATGTACGTTATATCTCACCCAGAAGGTAAGAAGACAAATCCTGGACAAAAGCCAAAGAGGAGGAAATTCCAAAGTGTGGGGGGGAAGCCCTTGACAGAGAAAATGCTGAGTTACTGGTACTCACGAAGATTCAGGACAAAGGGGAAGACCTGTTTTCTACTCCCTTATACAGCTGTTTCTGAGTTTCAGCATTTCAGTTTTGACTAGGGATGAAGTTGATTTTTTATGGCCTCATGGCTGTCAGGAGGTTTTAAACAAGAGCAAAATAGGTATAAAATAACCCCCACGCCACAACGATAGATCTAGGTACGCACTTTGCCCAGGTATCAATGACAGCACGGAATTATGCTCATAAATGTGAAAGAACTCATCCAAGCAATGTTGAAATCAACTTTCTTGGACTATGGAAAAATTCAGTCATGCCTCAGAGATGGCAATGGGGCTTTGAGCAACCTGGTCTAGTGGAAGGTGTCCCTGCCCATGGCAGGAAGGGTGGAACTAGATGATCTTTAAGGTCCCTTCCAACCCAAACCATTCTATGATTCTATGATTAAAACAGATAAAGCACAGATTTCACTGTGACCGCAGGAATCACTGGAGAGCAGAATTGTAAATACACTGATAGCACCACGCCACAGGTATAACAAGGACCCAGCATGTGCTTGCATGAAAAAGTCTTACTACTTACTCATGTCCTTCACTTGATCCAATCTGAAAGATGTGAGGCATGAATAGACTTTTCAGCTTGACACTCTGCCCATGTAAATAGAGTGTCCAACATGAGCTAAACGGCTGTGCAGAACAGTAGGTATCTTTTATCATTTTTATCTGTTTTGTATAAGCGCTGCAAGGTGATGGAGAATTAGCCTCTAGAATTCAGTCTCTGGAGCCAGGAGGTGGAAGTGTTTAGGCAGTCTTGACAGCCTCAAGACAGACTCAGTCTTGACACCCTCAAAACTGTTGGCTACGGCTTTTGTTGCTGTCGGAATTACCTGAAATAGCTTTAGTCCTCGTTTTATTTCTGCAATGCAAGTCAGGATGCTGAAGCTGAAAAGAATGAGGTGAACTATGGAAACCGTTAGTTAGCGCTAAGGCTTTAGCTTTGACTTTTGAATGGCAATTTTCAAAGCATTACCCTGGTCCTATGGGCCTCCTGACATTACACATTCCCTTCTTTTTATTTCTTTTTTTTTCTTTTTTTTTTTTTTTTTTCTGTTTGCAGGTGAGTTTTGGTTGAGTAACCCAGAACCGTTCAGCTAATTGGTAACATTCACTTGTATATATTCACAGATATATACAGATCTACGCCCACATGTGCCTGGGTGAAATCTCATACCAGCATTTTTGCTCTCATATGAGACAAGGTTACTTCTCTTGTCTATTTTCAGTGTGGTTTTCTGTATTTATATCAGTATTAAATATAATTTATTAAGTTTACAACCTTGACAGTGTGAATACATTGCCATTTATTAGGCATTGGCAAAGCATTAAAACATCTGTTTTATAAGAAACACAGCACTTCTCTGGAGCTTTTGTTCCGTTAGATGGAATTACTTTGGGAAGCTCTCCAGAGAGAAAGCTCTGGCTCAACATCTTCTAGCCACATTCTTGACAGAGTCCTTGGTGCAAACTTGGCATCAGCATCAGGGGAAGTTACAGGATTGCTCTTTTCCTAGACTCTACTGCAGCATCCAAATGACCCAGGGAAAGAGGGAAATAGAGGGAGAGAAGCACAGAAAAGAGACTGGGAGAGAAATGTTCTCCTTCCCTCTTAACATGCATAGCCTGCTTATGTTTAAAGGCCAGAAGAAACCATATTCTGGCAACCTAATCTGATCTGCGGGCAACATATCTCAAGTACTCACTCATAGGCTGAGTGCGTTGGGTCTTTTTATTCTGGAGAAGAAAAGTCTGAGGGAGGATCTTATCAATGCTTATAAATACTTAAAGGATGGGTGTCAAGAAGATGGGGCCAGTCTTCTTTCAGTGGTGCGCAGTGACAGGACAAGAGGTAACGGGCACAAACTTGAACATAGGAAGTTCCATCTAAACATGAGGAGGAACTTCTTTAGTTTGAGGGTAGCAGAGCCCTGGAAGAGACTGCCCAGAGAGGTGGTGGAGTCTCCATCTCTGGAGTCATTCAAAACCCGCCTGGACACATTCCTGTGCAACCTGCTGTGGGTGGACTTGCTTTGGCACAGGGGTTGGAGGAGATGACCTCCAGAGGTCCCTTTCAAGCCCACGTCATTCTGCGAT
This sequence comes from Xenus cinereus, assembly GCA_025774025.1. Classification (NCBI taxonomy): domain Eukaryota; kingdom Metazoa; phylum Chordata; class Aves; order Charadriiformes; family Scolopacidae; genus Xenus; species Xenus cinereus. The sequence continues at coordinate 2,036,813 of JAOXJK010000012.1, forward strand.
TCTGTGATAGGTGAAACCTGATTGATGCCTTCAAGTACAAGTACAGAACAAGTACGACTAGAAAGTATCAGTGTAATAAGTGAAAGATCTATGCATGTGACAGCTCTCAGCAGAGGTCAAATGTGGGACGAAAGACTGAAATCTAGATTTACCAGACCTCTGGAAGGAACAACTCCAGTTCTCTTAAACAGACTTTTATTTGCAGAATCATGGGAAAGTTTATGTTGGAAGGGATCTCTAGTGGTATCTCATCCAACCACCTTTTCAAAGGCTAACTGTAAAGCTAGAACAAATTCGGTTCAGTTTTGAAAATGCCCAAAGATGGAGAATGTACAGTGCCTATATGGGATTATAGGAAGAATACTAAGGAAGGACAACCCAGCTATAAAACCTGTACCAGGGGTGATAACGACACCAGCTGGCTTGGGACTATAGCTTCCAAGTGTCAATGTGCTGCAGTGCAAAAAAAAAAAAAAATAAAAGCAGATTACTATTGTACCAATGTCAAATAAAATGCTTCCGGTCAGACGGTCAGATCAGTGAATCCAAGTGAAACATTCCACTTTCACGAAATGCTGAAATACTCCATTTTTCGTACAAAATGTTGAAGGAAAACATTTTGACAGATGCATTTCCATTTAGTTAAAAAGAGAAGACCTAATCTTCTCATTCGAATTTATAATGAAAACAGATCTTGTAATATTAGAATACCCCCCCAGAATCCAAAATTATAACTATTGCCCAGTGTAAAGAATGTGTAAGACCTGTGCAAAGTAGGATATGAGTAAAGTAGGTCATACCAGATCTTCTGGACCTTGAAATCTGTTGATCTATTCCATAGCCATGAGCATTTAATTATATATACTGCTGCATACAAATAGCCATCTTACTACACAAAACTTTGTGAGGGATTTGGATAGATTCCATTTATTAAAAAAAACCCCTAAATCAAATGTACACTCTCTTTCCCAAAGGTAGTAAGTTCATTTTAAGTAATTGCATAAACAGAAATCTCCCTTAAAAATCACATATCAATCCTTGGATCATTCTCCATCCTTAGCTATGGTGGATTTCACTGCTGCATGCTGGGAATACACACTTTCAGCTTCATCGGTCTGCTTTCTGTGATGTTTCAAAGGTTCTGACTGTGACTTGATATTTCCTGCCACTTTTTGCTGGTTTTGTGTTCCTTTGGAGCAGAACAAGCACTGTCCTACAGTTCCTTGGGAGTCAATGGCTTGGAAATCTATGAAGGACTTTCAAGAAAATTGATCTAAGGGTGACTGCAGGAGGCAGCATCCTCTTTTGATGACTGGGAAAGTCCTTGGTGGATGGACACTGTATTTGATTTGACTTACCGAGCTCCTGGAGCCTTGCCTGAGGAAGTGGAGGATCTTGTGTTATTCCTGTTGCCAGTATGTTTAAATTCACTGTGCAGATCCTGAACACCTGCCAACAGTGAAAACACGTAAGGCAAAGACAGTTCAGAAAAAGTTAAAAGCCAGTTGGTCAGACTAGCACTGCTCTCCTCATCTGCTTCATCATAAAAGAGCTGTAGAAAAGTACTTCAAGCCAGGTTTTGGGGGACCACCGATAAACATCATGTATACAAGCCAGAGCATTCTGTGTGTGAAAATAATTTAAAGTTGGTATTACCTCTTGGTATGACCAGTCTCCTTCTGGCAAACTAAACTAGCCTGAGGGCTGCTCCAGTTCATACAAAAAGTTTATAGCTATAAGGAGTCCATACTACAGCCAGGTGTTGGCTTCCTGCCCCTCAGAGTTCAACAAGGAGTTGGAAAGAGCTGAAGGAGGAACAGAGACAAGACTGGTTGATCTGCCACAGACTAAGAGCCACCTAGAGAAAGAGAGGGGCGAATTCATTGCTGGAGAACCTATGCTGTTGGGACTGGAAAGTCTGAGGTTAATGCAAGTAGCCATAGATGTAGAACACTTTCTTTTACGATGAATATTTAGAGAAATTCTCCTTTTTGAGTTAATCTATTTCCACTGCAAGATAAAAAAGGTGTCTTTCAGAGATGCACACCATCTGCTGCGAAATTTCTGAATGTGAAGTGTTGCATAGAATACAAGGAGTCCTATGGTATTATTTAAGCTTATGCACTAAAAAAAACCACTTTAGCCCCAACAATATTAGTCAACAGAGGAAGGAAAAGTTGTATCTTATGACAGAAGAGAGATTTCTTTTCAAATAGAGAAGCCAGAGGACAGCTTTGAAAAATAATGCCTGGCAAAATCTGCCAACAAAAGTAAAGAAGAGTGAAGAAAAGTATCAACATCCTTGAGATATATTTAGGAAATCAAGTGTATGCAGGGACCCAACAGTTTTAAAAAATGCCTCAAGACAGAAGATTTAAGCTATTGTGTGGTCTGCTCGAGCGTTAACACTTTAGTTATCCCTACAAGTGGTCAGGGAGAAAAGCGACTTTTTAGAGATGTATTTTACAAGCTTCCTGTAGGAAAAGACAGTCAAAGTCAAGTTTGGAAGCAAAATTTTATGCTCCATAGATGGAATTCACCTGTTTCACTTATCAAAAAAGTTTTCCAGTTGAAATCAATGATCTAGATATAACTACTTTTTTCAACAAAATTCTTAAGATTTAAAAAAAATGTCCCGCTGAATGGCCATGTTTCTCTCCATTCATTATTAAGAGTACAGCATATGTCATTCCAAGCTACTAAAGGACTACAGAGATTAGAAACATGCTGGAGAATATCTCTCTTAGGGGAAATTGCCTTAAAAGATCAGGCAGTCTTTCACAACCTTATCAATAACTTGGAAAACTTGTACTCCAGTCTCACACCACCCAGTAACCAAAACACTTCAGATCTGGTACTGTGCTTTCTTGGTTTGTGGTTTTTTTGTTTGTTTGTTTATTTGTTTTGGTTTTTTCCTCATCATCTCATTTCCAACATTAGGTTGCTGGGACTGATTCTATATGCGTTTGGTAGGGGAAAGCACCAATACCAATCCAAAAATGAAGAAATCCAGCACCAGCAAACCCAGACTGACCTTTATACTTACAGGTACCACACTGAAAGTGGAGTTCAAGCATCTTCTTGATTAGCGTATCTATTTTTTGGCAACTTTTCAGGCTTGCCTAAACTTGTGTGCTGTTTAGGACCCAGAAACATCCTCGCTTAATCACTTAGATTAGTTAGAAATGGTCTCCTTCGATAGCTTGTGAGAGGCAGGTGTCACAGGTCCCCTATCTGCAATTTGGGTGAAGTACAGAGCATCATTGAGAGCTACAGCATGTTAGGAAACAGGCCTTTTGATTTCAAACTTTTCCCTGATCCTACCAGCAAAACAATAGACTTCATCTCCTGTTTACACTTAGAGCTAAGTCCTCACACTCTTGCAATCCAAGCTCAGGAGTTAATGCTATATGGATAACTTTAAAAACACCCTGCAATGACTTCTCTGCTGTCATATGTTTCTCCACATTTTCCACATCCTCACCAAGAGGAGCAGATCCTGCCCCGGCTGAGTTCCATCACAGGATGCCTTGGAGCAGGAATAGGATCCAGAAGCCTTGTCCTCACCCAGCAATAACATACTAGGCTCCAGCAACTGCCCACACATAACTTCTACTCATAGATAAGTCAAAGAAAGGTATATTTTGTGCCTTGAAAAAGAGGCTGCCCAGGTAGTCATTGCAGATGTGGTAAGATGATGGAGGAATATATTTGGGTGGGCTGGGCCAATAGCGACTTCATAAACAGAGGACCCTAAGAGTAACCCTGCATTGGTAGTGCACTGCATGGCTGCATGCCATGTAGACTTCATTTCTTAGTCTTTCAAGAAAAAGAAATAAGCAGAATGCATAGGACAGTTGCTGGGAAGGGAAAGAAAGGGTTTCCCCTCTGTTCTGACCTTGTTAAGCAGTGACGCTCAACAGGTATCACTAGGAGAGGAATAAGATCACAGTTCCCCCCAACAAAGAGACTGCCTCATGAAATAACTGAGAACCTAATGTCAGACTCACAAATTAATATGCTACTGAACTTGTGTGCTGCTTCTTATTGAGCTCACACCACATGTAATCCGGTCAAAGTAAAGTATGACATCAGAGCTGTTGTCTGCAACACCCCAGTGGACAGGAGTAGAGTGGCTTCAAATCCTAGAAATGATTTTTTGAAACATTTCCAGCTTGACAGAGCTAGCTTTCAGGCAGTGTTATAAAATGAAGATTACGTGCACACACACATATAGAAGATTTATTTTTATTTTCAGGGATAAAGAGTAAGTCATTCAGCCATCAATTCAGCCACTGTGGTTGGAGAGGGAAGAGCCAAAAAGCACTGGAAAGCTGATTTATCTTGTGTTACTGGTGGCGTGTTGGACTGGTTGACGAAAACTTAGTCCCCAATTAGCACAAGGGATGACTGCTGGTATGTTACCTCCATGTGTGTTGGTCTGACTGTTTTCCAAAGCTAATGCCAATAAGAAGACTGAGGGAAAGGTATTTCAGTCCCGTGATGCTCATTGCTTCAGCTTAGATTAACTACAGCAGGTAAGAGGTCTAGATGTGGAAACTCTGGACAAGGGGTCTACCTCCCATGTAGTTTCTCTGCTTCTGCATACAATTCTTGACAGACCATTTCTAACACGCTCTTCAGTCCACTTCCAGTGATCTGGAGTGGTCAGTCATTTTTGACCCAGCAGGTAGATTACCCTAAACCTCATCACTTTAATGAATATCCACTGACGGTCGTGGACCATGGAGCTAGACCTCTGGGCTTGTCCCATTTGGGCATGGTTCTCTTGTTAGGATTTTTTGTTGTTGTTTTTGTTTTATTAAAGGAAAAGACAAAAAAAATTTTTAAAGAGTTTTGGCTTTTGAAAACTGCAATCTGTTGTTAAGAACAGAAAAACCTGTTTCTAATTAAAAGTGGAAATGTTTTCCTGCAAGTGTCTTCTCAAACGCCGTTCATTTGATTTTAATTTTTAACAGAAATAAAAAAAAAGTTAAGAGGCTGCTGGGGGCCTGGTCATATAAGAATCAGAGATGAGATTGTGCTTGAATTCAGCATAATATGAAGGTAGGGTTAAATGAATTGGCTCCCATCAAATGTCCATCAGCGCAGTAACCTGGTTTGGATCGTGGCCAGCATGATTCTTCATGAAACTGTATAAGAAAATTTGAAGCACGGAGTGATCACAGTCCCTGGGCTTCTGACAAGAAATAGCTTTGCAGAAGTATAGAGCATTTGGGGGGAAACCTAAAAGGTACTTGATTTAATATAAAGCTGGCTCCAACCCATTTGGAACAGAAAACTCCAAAGTACGTGGGCAGTTGCTTCATGAAGTGCCGTTCAAAGACCGTGTATTCAAGGATACTCTGGAAACGTGAAAGGGGAGAGTGATCAAACACAAACATACAGAGCCAAGCAATACTTGTCAAGAGAAAAGAGGAAAGGAAAAAGCAGAATTAAAATTGCTAGCCAGACAGTTAATAAGCCCTGAGTGATGAAACAGATGAAATTTTGTTTCCTATAACACAAGGTCTCATAGTTGGAGTCTTCTATGTCTACTAATGCATGAGTTCAGATTAAAAGAAATCTCCTGAAATGAGGTATTTGTACTATTTCCTAACTCTTTAGACACCTTAGTGTCTAATATGTGTCACATTCACATTTTCTTTTGGTAAGGCACTCATAGATTCTCATTCTTTTTCCTACCATATTTTTTCATCATAACTGTGGGAAACCTAATGCTCCCTGCCTTCTGTCAAACTTGATCAAAGGATTCCAAAAGTATCACAAGAAGAAGAGCACATAAGCATTGCAGACTGCATCGATGTGACACAAGCAATATTAGTGCCTGGAGACTCCTGGTACAATAACATATCCGCTATACCGAAGTCCTGTAGTAGCAACTTTATGCCATCCACCAGCACTTTTAATCATACAGGGGATTTTGATTCCCAGACTCATTTTTTTTGGCCTCTGGCAACAGCTATAAGAAAGCCAAAAGAGCAAAAGATCTACGGGATTTGAGCAGTTTGTAACTTCCCCGGCAGATACCTTCCAAAGATTTTTGGCAGATAAATCCAGGTATGTTTCTACCAGACAATGTCAGGACTATGCAGTCTGAGTGAGCTGAGAATTGGCATCCGTATAATTGCTTCAGCTCAAAGTTCATCCAACGCTAACCTGCCCTTGCACTGCATGGCGTGGTCAAAATAGCATTGCTCACAAGTCTCATGAGGGTTTCTTCAGTGCTTCCTTGTACCAGGCAAACAAATATCTGGCTATAAAACATTTCTACACACCAGGGGTTTTTGTATAGACAGACACACATCATCAAAACATGTCTCGGACTCTGCTACAGATTCTGTAAAGGAGCTTTGAAGCAGGTGGATGATCTCCATCTGGAAAAACCTATGCCAGGACAAAGCTTTAGTGTAGGAAATGTTACCATAACCAGATTCCCCTTTCCTAACACAGCTTGTTTGATGTGGGATGTGACAGCTGATCTTCATAGTGGCACTTCCCTAACGAAAGCACTTCCGTGCTCTGAAAGTTTTCTTGGCAGAACTGCTAATATTTATGTGACTTCAGCTTCTTAGACCCCACCAGGTCTGTCCGGGTCATGGTGCTGAGAAACCTCACTGGCTCTGAGGCTGCTACATCTGCACATGCAGTTCTGAAAAACAAAGATATTAGATGTGGTTCCAACTACAGGATGACTGTATTATACTGTGCTCTGTCTCTTAGTCTGCTAATATTATTGTGCCTTTCTGGTGTAATAATCATGCCATTAAGCAATGCAAGGATTTAAAGCTTTTATCTTTATCTTGAAACTATTGGAAAAAGAAATTCAGAGCATTCCTGGGAACTGTTGCCCTATAGACCAGACAAACTGACTCTGTCCCCTCTAGAAGACTTGGTACTTCTAGAAAGGTCCCTGCCTCCCTTATACCTCTTACAAGGCAATATTGCATGAGCGGATGAGGTAAATGGAGGCTACCACTGTGGGCCAGGCTGAAGGTGCACCCAGAACATTCCCCAGAGCATGCACAAAGGCTTAGACAGCGCTAAGCCTAAAGCAGTCCCAGTCTGGTCAACCTTGAGCTTGAGTCAAGAGTATTAATGTGGACAGACAGTCCAGAGAACTTGGCTTTCAGCTCAGCTTTGAATCCACCCCTGAATATGGTAGCAACTACCGGTTCCTAAATCATGAGCTGATATTCTTTGTGTCTTTATGTATGTCTGTCTATCTATCTATCTATCTATCTACCTATCTATCTATCTATCCATCCATCTATATGTATATACGCTGACCACAGAATGCAAAGCTTCATAGAAACTTTGGTAATTAGTCCTGCAATGTAATGGAGCTGCATACTCTGGGATCTCCTCATGGTTTTGTGCACTTGTTTAATTTTTTGATTTTTTCCATCAATATTTCCTTGCATGAGTAAAATTTACTGTTGTGTTAGCGAAGCTCCTGGTTGAATTAAGAATCAAGAAAACAAATGGTATCCAAATATCTGGGTATGATTTCTTTTTCAATTCAGACAGCAGATTTTATGGAAGCTCCCAGTGGTAATGGAGTACAGGAAAGAAACAGGGAAAAGACAGTCAAATGCTCTGTGATGGTGGTCTACTTCTTCTGTTTTGCAGATCCCTCAAGGCTTTAATGTGCAGTTAGCCTCCCCCTTCATTTAGTGAATTCAAGACTCTTTTTGAGGCTTTTGCTACGATTTGTTAGTTGGCTTTCCCAGATCATAACCCATCATAGGTTTGCAATCCAGTGGTTGAAAATCCTAGTTTTGGAAAGCTTAAAAGAGCCTTCCTGAGCTTGATCCAAAGCTCTTTGACCTCAGTTGTGAGAGTCACTGACTCAGTGTGGGCTTTGGATCAGATCTTGAAAGGTCTGTAGCTTTTTACCAACGGCCTGTCCTCCATGTCCCAGTTCTCCCTCCTCTCTCCTGTGTTTGTTGTTCCTTCTTTCCACCCCAGCAGATGTTTTCCAGGCAACAGAGCAGGATCTTGCTTCACTTGGAGCCAGAGCCAAGCTCTGATGGTCTTGCACTGATTAATACCAATGGGAGTGGCACCTCTGAACAATCAGAAGCATAAGCTGGGGAAGTGCCCTTCCTGCCCCTGCGCTCACTTCTCCCTGGGTTACCAAATGCCATAAATAACAAAAGAGAAAATAAAGCTACAAACTACTAAAGCAAGAAGAGAGAGAGCGCTTCAGTTTTGTTCACATCGGTTTCTAGACTATCTTGATGAGCCTTCATGGGAATGAAATTTAGGAAGTGCATTTTTTCGGACTGAGCCTTTGAGGGTGGGCATCTCCTTTGGGTGCTCTGTTGCTCATTCTTTCTGCTTATTAATACCCAGCGATATCTTCCTTTCAGCTACAAATGCTCTGCTTCTGGGTGGGATTTCTTTGCCTGATAATAAGGGTCTAGGCTCCTCCATCTCTTTTGAGACCATTAAATATGCTGTAAAAGAACAATATTGGATACGTCAATAGAAGCATATGTGTTTTTTACTCAAACTATTTCAGTGTTTCCATCCACATTTTCTTTGTTTTTACTTTTTAGCCACCTCCCCCGCACCTTGCTGAGACAGGAGCTTCTTGCAAAAAAACTGAACATTTTTTCCTTGAAGGGATTTTTTTTTAGATCAAATAAAATCCTCCTATATTCCAGCTGAATAACTTTCTTTTTTATACTCTTTCTTGCTTTTCACTCACGTTTTTCTCACAGTAAAACTACAGGTGGTTTCCTAAACACCACTTGTCTCTAGTTGGCCATTTGAAACAGAACCTGAAAGAACGCAAAATAAAAGGTTGACCGTTTAAAAAATTATGGTTTATTTCTTTAAACATCTAACTTTGCTTTTCTCAAAAGACTAGAGTTTGTTTTTCACATTTTTTTGCATTGTAACCAAGAAATCTATCTGATCCAGTAGAGTTAAATTATTCTTCCTGCAGCAGAACTATGAACTTCTTTTCCCTTTATAAAGTTAAAGAGCCTCAGACTGGAAAAAAGATTAATCCAATTGTGCCTCCTGATCTCAATTTGTCTTCTACCAGTCTAGTGGTGCTTTCCAGTAGTCCAGAGGAATGAAACATCACAACAGCAGGGTGGTCTTCAAGAGAGACCCTCTCTCGCCTCCTTCAAGTCACAGTTAGAACTGTTTGAAGCCAAAGAGATCAAAGGTCTGCTAAAATGTGTGCAGTCACCTAGAAAGTAAGGGGGGGGAAATATCACTTTTAAAGTCAACAGCACAAAACAGAGCAGTTTGTTTGTATATAGAATCATAGAATTGTCTAGGTTGGAAGGGATCTTTTTGATCATCGAGTCCAACCATTAACCTAACACTGCCAAAACCGCCACTAAACCTTGTCAGCACCACGTCTGTTCAGCTTTTAAGTACCCGCAGGGACAGGGATTCCACCACTTCCCTGGGCAGCCTGTTTCACTGTTTGATAACCTTTTCAGAGAAGAAATTTTTCCTAGTATCTAATCTAAACCTCCCATGGTGCAACTTGAGGCTCACTACACAGGACCTAGGAGTCTAAAGGACCCGGCACCCACTTCTGCTGAGCCAGGTGCATCCATCCTGCAGTGTAATAAGGCTTAAACTGATTTCTATAGACCAGGGTTAAATTTCATATCCAGTCGCTGTTTATACCTTAGGGATGTTAAGCAGAAACTGGAATTTAAATTCCATGGTAACAAATTCCGTTTTGGTTCACTTAAAAAGGAAATTAGAAATGCCTCTTTAAATAATTTGGGGGGGGGATGAAAAAAGTTTATGTCAGGGTTTGAAAACGCTTTGAAATA
>JAOXJK010000012.1:2046745-2061651 GCA_025774025.1 Xenus cinereus
GGTTTGAAAATGCTTTGAAATAACATTTCAATGAACTTGAAAAACATTGTCAGTCACCAGTTTATTCTATGAAACATAAAAAACTTTTTTTGTCCAAAGGTGAAAATATTTATCTTAGTGATTAATTTTTTTCCCTTTTCAAAAGAGAGAAACAAAATATAGACAATTTGGTATGTTGGCTCAAGAATATTTCCTACAACAGCATTTTCCAGCTTTAATTTAAAACATTTCAATAATTACTGTTAAAATTCTTTATATGTGCTTCTTTCATTAATCTTGCATCTTTCATTAATATTACATCTAAGAAAATTATCAGGTAAAGAGTATAACTTGTGAAAAGTAAGACACATTTAGCATGGTATGACTAGAGCTTTGTTAGCTCTCAGTTTACCATTTGAAAACAAACTCTGATGCCTAAAGTAAAAAATCACCATTTTCTTTTACTTTCTATAGCCTTGATATGGGTATGATGCTTCCTTTTCTTCTCTTGCTGAAAATCAGTCCAGAATAAAATAAGGAAATATGGAATGCAGTATTTTGGTTCAGTGATTATTTCTTTATTTTTTTTACAATTAACTAAAAAAAAAATCATAACATTTTCCACTTTTTTCTTTCATATCTTCCCTCTTCTGTTATCAGAGTGCAAAGAATAATAAATCTTATTCTCCCCCACAACTTCACACCAAAACAATATCTTTTTTTTCTTTCATATAGTTTTTTTCAGAATGCAGGAGTTTCAACCACCCTCTCTTAAGATCAAGAGGATCTTTCTGTGATTTTACTGGGCTTTAGCTCAAACGCCACAGCCTTCATCCAAAACCTATTGGAATCAGTAGAAAGAATCCTGTTGACTTTGATGGGCACTGGATCACATCTTCTACGAATGACTGAAAAACTCTTCCAGATGAGAATTTCAGCTCAGCGCTGCCTAAATATCCAAACTGGAAAACTACGTTTGCTGGAACGTTGCTTTAGGGAAATCAAATAAGAAAAGAAATTACCAAGCTTCAATAAAAATTAAAATCGCCCTTTCGAAAACAAAAAAATAAACCTTGCCATCTGTGACTCTCTCATTTTACACAACATTTTTATTAAAAGCAGCCGGGTGCTTCCTCTCCCTTTGACTAAGCAAGAAGAAGATGTTTATTTAACATTCATAATTTGTTTAGAGCAAGCAAACGAAATACCTTGTTGTGCATGAGTTATTAGCTCATTGCAGAATTGCTCTGTTTAAATGAGCCTTTGACGTTGATTCATCTAAGTATTTGTGTCTCCTAAATGAGAATCATATGCATGGTGAAACCAGACCTTGACATTTCATCAGGGTGTGATTTGGGAACACCGGCTTGAAAGTCTCTATATTATTAAGATAAAAGAATTTGGGGGGAAGATTTTGCACTATTTTTTAAAGAAACTGTTCATTTGGTAGTGTGTTAGTGCTATAAGAAAGATGACAATTGCATTAGTCATTTGGTGCTAATCATTTTTAGCCACTTGACTTGAAGGATCAGTACAGGAAACTGACTGCTAATGTTGTGTACGAGAGGCCAAGGAAATAATTTTAAAAAGAGTGTGTGAATTGGCCAAAGTCAGCTAATGTCAATTCTACTTCTATATAAAAGCAGGACAAATTGTTTGGCTTTCCATCCAAATAGCTGCAGGCATCAGGCTTCAGCTGTGAGTGGGTTTCTGAAAATTCCCAACATCATACCTGCTCGCTTATACACTCGGTGAAGATGATTGACACTTCCAAGGCTCGTTTTCCTCTCTGGGATTTCAAAAGCATTTTGCAGATCAACGAGCCAGGTGCACTGGTGGGCTACATCACCCTTGCATTAATCTGGAAACTAAAGCAGCCACGATCCTGAATAACCTACCGCTCCACCCAGGTGAAGTGCTCCGCTGGAGTGACTAAAGTTAACAAGCGTGTAGCGAGAAATGTGATCCTTGATCCACGTAGTTGTAATCAGCAGCTAAATGCACAGGACTCTCTGGGGTGCAATAACACTCGTATAGGTTTCATCTTCCACCTCCAGGATGATTCCTTCATCAGCTTCTCTGCTCAGTGTTTCTTTCTTCATCTGAATCATCATGGCTTTAGCTCCTCTTAAAAGTTTTCTTCTTTGAGGTCTTGGCATCACCATAAATCAGTATTTCCATAGGGAATTCCAGGCATCCTTATTTATCAAGGAAACAGCAAGTCTCTTACAGGGGATGCCTGTCCCTGCTGTTTGATGCTCTGGTGGAAATATGCTCTGTTGGATACAGCTTTCTTTGGTTGAGCACCTCTTTTCCTCATCCAGAGCTTCATTTACTGTTTTTCTTTATCAAGGGTGACCTGCAACTAATTTGAAGCAGTTCTGAGTTTTCCAAGACTTTTCTAGACCAGATTCCTGCGAGAAAAAAGGTCATTTCTGGTCTCGGTCACACAAGGGTAAAATCACAGAATCATAGCATGATATGGGGTTGGAAGGGACCTCTGGAGATCATCCAGTCCAACCCCCCAAAATTCAAATGCTACGCCAGGAACGTAAGTGGAGTTATACTCAGCTTTGCCCTGAATATGCAGGGTTGTTTTTGGTGACAAAAGAGATAATTCTTAACTTTATTGCTCCATTTCAGAGTGAACATACCTTGAAGCAGATGAACTCTCTTCTACCCTCACTTAATCCTTTCTGTTTTGGAGTGTTTCCTTGTAATTAGGTCATAAAACCCAACCAAACTGGCTTAGAAAAAAACAAAAGCCCTGTCTCTGTCTCACAGGGCTGAACTAAAATCAACCTATAATTTGTTCCCCAAATCTCTCTTTTTTTGGAGAATTTGATTCTTAATTTTCCACGTTGTTGAAACACAGTTACTTTAAATTACACAGAGAAGCTGTCTTGGCTTAAAGCCTAGACTCTTAAGTTGTTATTCATCTCTAGATGTATACACTTTATGGGTGTATTTCATTTGCTTAATCATAATTTTTTAGTGTCATTTAGTCACTGTAGAGTCTCTGTTGCAAAACAACATGACTCTTCTGTAGACTTGGTGTCATATCTACATGTGAGAACACACAGAAAGACTAAGGGTATCTAAAATGACATCAGATGTCTATGGGTGGACTTCTGCATCTAACCCTGCAGTACAGATATCTTCATTCTGCAGTCCATTAATCTTCATAAGACATAGATGTCTCGACCTGTTATAACTAATGGGGATCTATATCTATAACAAATGGCCTACAGGCAGCTAATGCCATGTGAAATCCTTCATAAGGTTGAAATCACAAGGTTGAAACCCAAATGACCTTTAGGTGCTCCTCCAGAATGGTGCGGTTGCCTTGCAGACCCTGTGTCATATCTGTCACGCCGGTGAACAAGTCTCAGATACCATAAGGCATCTCAAATCCCATGAAACATGTATGTATAGGTGGCTCAACTGACCCTTTGTTAATGCAGCCAGTAGAACTGGGAAAGAGATTCATCTGACCAGTATAGATGGTGATGAGGTGAATTGTTCCTTGAGATATATTAGCTTTATTGACTAGAGGTGTGACTTAATTGCCCAAATGTAGAGGTCTCAAGAAATCTGAGATGGCTACTGGCACCTAGGATCTCACCTTTGATCTCTACTGATAGCAGTGGATGTGTGGCCAACTGGCTTATAGGCACTGAGGTTGAACTAAGCTACATTGAATGTGCTGCTGTTCAGAGTTACAAAGGGCCCTGAACATCTGGGAAGTCAAAGAGTAGACAGATATAGGAACTTTGATACAGACCTATCTTACCCCGAGTAAATAAACACTTATATTTCAGTCTGAAAGCAGTTTACTCCTGTAACATGATGATGTCACTGGGCTCAAGAGGAATGTTGAAAGCAAGAGGCATTCCTCTGGAATAGTGAGGATCCCTGCACATGGGGATGCATGTGGTTTTCAAACTTCTTCATTTGACTGAGGAGAGCAAAACCCAGTTCTTCTTTTGTCACCGACCTTTCAAAAGCACCCATGGAAATGTTGCCTGTCACTCAGTTAAGATAAGATTCCCCTTGCCCAACTTTGATCACCTAACTTTTAGATACCTACACTATACACTCCCATTTTGCCAATGGAGAAAAATAGGTACCTTGGAAAAGCAACCCAATTTTTGTGGACAGGTGAGTAATTGAGTATCTCCTGGAGGTGACTGGAGACTATTTATTAGATATGTTTGACTTCTAGGTGGCCATTTTAGGTGAGAAATATTTTACTTTCCAACTCCTTTGGAAAGCCCCACCCTAAGGTTACTGGATATAACTTTCCTGGTGCCTTGTCTGGAGTAGTCTGTTGGCTTCCTGTTGAGTCCCACCCTTTCAGTTTGGGGATGGTTTCACCCTTCATTAATTTTAAGGAAAGAGAACAAAAGGTTGCTCTTACTATTATTTTCTCTTAAATTTTCTGTCACTCATCTCCCTGAATTTCCCCACTCTGTCAGCAAAATCTCTGATATAATAAGCAAACAGCAGGCAGAAATACAGATTTATGACAGTAGTATACTTGGCAAAAGCCCATTTCCTTGAATGTTCTCAAGAGCTGCATGGTTCCTACACTCCTCCAACCGCAATGTACATAACAAATTTCTTTTGTTTGTTTTTGTCACTTTCAAGCTGAAAGACCATAACTAACAACAAATAGTGGGTTGTTTTCTGCCATAGTTACAGTATTTATGTCCTGTCTATGTCTGTAGCTTTCACCCCCTCCTCTTTTTCATCAAGAAAGGCCTCTGATGGCCATTAATTTGATGCTGTATTGGGAAGAAACTTGCCAACATTTGTCTCCCGATAGATTGCAATAAACTGGAATGGGCTTGGGCCACTTCCAGATAATTGGGTTTGCAGGTTTTTGACATAAAAGTTGCCTTTTACATCTGTATAAAAACAGATGAATAAAAAGAAGGGAGAAAAACACAGTGAGAATAAACAGTCACCTTTTCACAAAAAAGATTTTTTTTTTACTTCCTTAATGGCTGATTATCTGAGAAGGGTGCAAAACATAAACAAATGAAGAAAAAGCAGAATATGGAGAAGAGAGGTGGATCATTAGACATTCTCATGCACGTGAACACTTAAACCTATCTCTATCGCATTACACATCACATACATCGTTTTAATTAAAACCAACACCCTACTACCTGCAGTGCCAGCTATGACACATTTCTCCAATCAGTGTGAATTTTTAGGCTTATTTTAAGAAAACAAACAAAATGTTGAACCATAAGTGTGGTATTCAGCATTTGGATTAATGTACATACGTATAATAGCTTAATTAAATGTATGCCTTCCGATTCAGCTTCCAGTCCTAGTTGGTACTGGTCTTCTACAGGCCCAGTGCCGTATCTGTGATTCCCATATGAATATTTTAGATCTTCCACAACACCTCAGATGTCATTAAAGGTGTTTTCAGACAGAAGTCTCCGTATGACATGAATGCCCAAGCTCCCCTTGTAAGACAGTGATGATCTAGTCAGAGGAGTCCAGAGAGCCATTCATCTGCCCACATCTGGACACCCTCTGAAGAGAGAGACAAAGCTCTCTTTAGCCTTCATTAACTAGATCTCAACTCACTATTTTTGTGATCATAAGAGAGAGATAGAGATTATTCTGAAGGTGAATGTCTCAGCTGTCTAATTATGAATTAATTATACTCCACATATGATTGCCTCTTTTCATTTGATATGGAGGAATTTTAAACAATGAGGCTAAGAGTGGCATGATGTAATATCTTCTATTATATTAAATACTAGAGGTTGGAAAAAATGGAAAATCACCTTTCAGGCACAAAAGCCTTCCTTCCAAACCCAAACAGGAGATTATCTCCTCCCTTTCAGCCTGGAGCACTGTGTAACCTAGCAGATTGACTGGAGAGGTAAGGAAATAAGAAAAGCCAACACATGCTCTGGTGAGTTGAGTGGCTACAAAAAAGAAGTCGGGCTGAGTTCATTTATACAACTCATAGAATGGTTTGGATTGGAAGGGACCTTAAAGATTATCTAGTTCCAATCCCAAAAGAACTAATTGCAGTCATATTCACTGCTTAGATGTTGCCATGTAAAAGCCAATTCTGTTTTGGCCTGAATGTGATCGCTACTATTCATTATTTCCCCTCAAGTTATTGTGAGGTTAAAGCAAGGAACATTTCACATTTTTTAAATGTGATTTTTTTCAGCTGGACTTTTCATAGGTGTCATATAGAAAACATCTAACCATTTTTTTTCATAGAGAAACTTGCTTTTTTATTATAGTAACACTTTATAAGGCAATATTTTATTATTTTGGATTATCTGTTCTGCATGAGGAGATAATATACTCTTTGCGAGAGCAGTAAGGTATAATTTCAAAGTAACATCTGTTGGATTTCAGCCATCATGTAGCTAAAATCCCCTTTGGAAATGTACCCTTTTAAGATTCAAGCCCACACAGGAAGAATGAAGCTTTGATATGGGTCACACAGACCAAACACAAGTGCCACTCAAGTGAGAGAGAACCACCAAAGAAATTGCAAGAAGTCTCTTCCCATCCAAATCCATTTCTGCCTTTTAATTAAAATCTCTTCAGAGGGTGAGATATGTGGAGTAGTGACAGTACTGGTTGAGGTCCCAGAGAGCAACAGAGTGGACAGTGGTCTGATTGCCAAAAACTCTTTCAAGAAGATTTCGTGCCCTAATGGGGAAGGTATCGCTGTGGGTACGAGATCTGGAAGTGCCCATCACTCCTCTACTGACTTTGGTTCTACTGTGTTCAGTTCCTCCTTGTCTCTATTCCGGTTTTCCTGGGATCCTGGGGTTGAGGTGAGAGGGCAGAGAAGACCATCTCCTCCTACTACATACTCCTTTTGCCCAATTTCATCTAGACCCAAGGCCTTCCTATAATAGAAGCAGTAATTAACAGGGTTATGTCACGCATTGGCTGGTTAACCTCAGGAACAGGCTGCATGTCTGCAGGGAGGCTGAGATATTAAACAGATCATTTCGCCCAGTGCTTTTAACCCCCTGTACAGACACTGCTGTGATGACATTTCTATCTTCTCTCTTGCTCCCCACATCAGCAGGCTGTATTTTATTTTCCTTTGTACCACCGAGACACTGTGACCTGAGAGAGGCTCGGTAAAAGCGATGCTTTGGAGCTCCGTGGACAACATCCAGGTTAATACCCACAGCCCACGTGGGGGAAGATGAGGCCAAGAATAGAAGCACAGAATAACATAAGGGCCAGTGACAGCCGAGTCACTGTTATTGCCTTATGGTCTCAGCCTGCTCTTTGAGGGCTGCTCTCGACCTCTGGGAAGGGATGTGCTCAGAGTCACTGAGGGCAAAGCCATACTCTTTGGCTCAGGGCTGCCTGCTTTCCCGGGGGGAGCACGTGGGTTGATCCGACCCGCGCTGTGCGGTTCAGGAGGGGCTGGGACAATGTGCTCCGAGGAGCTTGGCCACAAGCAGCCCTTGGGCAGAAAGACTCAGCATAGACCACTGAAACCGTAATGAGGGGTCTGATTTAAAACCACAGTGGGTCCTCCTCCAAGCTCCCATCGGCACCCTTGCTGTGTAGCTCTGACCTGACTCCTCCTGAACCCAAAAGCTCTTTAGGCATAAAAAACTCTTTCTTTTCCACTTTCTTTTTTTCTTTTTCTTTTCTTTTTCTTTTTCTTTTTCTTTTTCTTTTTCTTTTTCTTTTTCTTTTTCTTTTCTTTCTTTTCCTGTTTTCCCTTTTCTTTCTTTCTTTCTTTCTTTCTTCTTATTTTCTTTTTTTTTTCCCTCTTCTTTATTTTTTTTAAAGGAAGAATACTTCCTATCTATTTCAAGACATGAGACTCCCTTGTGGGAAAAAGCTGAAGGTCTTTAAGACCTGCTTTTGTTATATGGTTTCACCATGTTCTTAGGCAAATCCTTAAGGACCAGACTTTCTAAAAGCATGCATATAAATTTCCTCTCTTAATTTGAGAGACATTAAAATGGCTAAGACCTGTTAGTTTCATTACAAAAGCAGAGAAATACAAAGAGCTGTCTGCTTCTATCTTCATCCTTAACTTGACTCACACACCATAGAATCATAGAATCACAGAATGGTTTGGGTTGGAAGGGACCTTAAAGATCACCTAGTTCCAAGCCCCCTGCCATGGGCTGGAACACCTCCCACGAGACCAGGATGCCCGGTTTCATGTGACTTAAAAATCTGAATGCAGCAGAAAATCCACACTTTAGAAAAGGGACTAACTTTTTTCTCATCTTCCATGTCATTCCTTAAAATACCTCTGAGATACTAAATGGCTGAAGTGAGGGACATCAAATAAAAATACCTATGTAGGTACTTTTGCATCTCACACAAGTTTTTTGGAAAGACAATTCTTAGAGGCTTTTTTCTCCACCGACACCAGTGCATTCAGGGCTAGCATTGCAAAATAATTCACTAAGCCAGAGCCAAGAGGGAGTCTGAGGGTTGTGGCAGGTTTAAGACTTGCCAGTTCATGTGTATGTGCATGGCATGTGCAATACCTTGGGCTGGTGCGAGAAGTTCACACACTTGTTATGACAGATGCTTAGCTCAACGGCCGGCGCTGATAGAAATTACATCACCCTTTCAACCCCACCCACCGGCAGGGGAACGGAAAGACAGATAAATCTTGCTGGACACGGCTCCTTAGGAAACAGACCCATCTGCCAGCCCCCTTTCTTGGGGTTTAGATGCTGTTATCTTGGACGCTCTCTTTCCTGGCTGGATAGCGACAGGAAGCATTTAGTAAGTGGGTAATAATAGTTTCATGTTAATAGGAAATAGCAGGCTTGGAAGTGGCCATATGTCTGAGAACTAAAAAGGACCCCACAGCTTTCTGAGCATGTGTGGGAAGCCCACAAGCCTTTGAAGCTCGTCCAAAACACACAGGCCATTTAATTCTTATATAATTGCCAGTGTCAATAGTCAGCGGGTATCATTTTGTCATATATTGTTTTAATCTGGGAGCAATAGTGTCTGACAGAGGAGCACTGTGCTAAGTGGCAGAGAAGAGAGGGAACAGAGCACAGCACTCATCATTGGAGGATACTGTCTGCATGTGCTGTGGGCCAAAGAAGACAGAAATCTGATTAAAAGGAAGGAGGGGGAAAAGAGAAGGGCACAGAGGACAGAGCCCAACATTAATGAAGCAAATCCTGGGCTCATTTTGGGTTAGCCACGCTGTCTGCAGAGCTCATCCCACTCCTTTGCTGGTGAGTTGCCAAAGTGGTGGTGGTGGAGCCAGAGAGGAAGGATCTCTTCTCATGCAAAGGAGACAGCGTCTCTTTTTGTATGACTCCTCTTTGCTTCAGTGAAAGTCCCGCTGAGTTTCCATCATGGCTCGTTCCAAGACTGCTATTTCCTATTAGCATGACACTATTATTAGTCTTGTACTAACGCTGGCCAAGGAAGGTCACTAGGACTCCAAGTATCCTTGAACTAAGATTATCAGAAGAGTTATAAAAACAGCAGAGAGCAGACAATCCAGAGGAAAGGGACTTAAACACTGTCCTTCAGTGAGTTAGTGCCTATTCACACACCTATTTACTAACGAGAGTAAATATTTCAGCAATAAGCTGTCTGTCTCCTAGCTCACGGCGTGTATGTGGGGTCCTTCCTGCCTTTCAAAGAGACAGTCTTCCTTCCCTATACCCAGTAGAACAAAAGCTGAAGCATTCTTCAAAATAAGTGGAAATTCTGAGGGCTTGGGACACTACTTCACAGGAGGTTTCTGTAATTGAATGTCACTGACGTTGGGAAGATGGTCAGCCTTTCTTGTCAAAAATACTGACCTTTATCTTGTTCATTTTAAACTAATATCAAGGAGTAGAAGGGCCAGCTTTCATGTAGAAAATATGACACACAGATGATAGGTGTGGGTTTCACATCCCCATAGGCAGAGAAGGGAGGAATCCCTCCGTGCTGACATTGCCCATTACCTCGAGCACAGTGTTAATGGAGGGCAGGAGTGTAACGTGTGCGAGGAAGTACACCAGCAGTCTTTGCCTGACAGCAGTTTTTGTAGCAATCACCCAGTTATAAAGACATGTGATGGATCAGGATCTACAGCTGAGATTAGGGACACCACAACTGCAAATTTCACAGGAGCTTTTTTGCATGAGAAGGTCACTGAACTAGTGGGTGCTCCCAGGACATAGGCTATGGTATGTACATCTCATACTAGAAATGTAAATGCCTTATGGATCATTCCATGTGGAACCTTCTGCAGTTTAAAACAAACTCCAAATATAGGTGCAACCTGAAATGTGTTTTGGTGAATTAAGGATTAAGGAGTGAAATGTCTCTTGCTTTAAGCGATTTGCCTTCATTTCTCAGCAATTCTCAAAGGGAGCTGGGATACTTAATCCACACTCTGAGTCCTCTGTAATTTTTTTAACCACAAGATATACAAACTCCTTCACATTTAATAAGTGCAAGTCAGCACATCTGGCTCAGGCTGCTCATCTGCTCATATTTGCACCCTTTTGCTGGAGATTTAAGCCTGGCTCTGATACAGAAGCCATATAAACTGAAGACCTCCTTCCACTGAAACAAAGATAAGTTCCTAGTGGAAATCTTTTACATTTTTTGGCAGTTTTTGATACTATTCGGCCCAAAGTAGTGCTGATGCAATTTTAATTCTGTTTTGGGAGCCATTTTATCTTGGTCAACTGCCATCTCCCAATCAAACTGTCTTGGATTTCTCTCAGATTTCCATCGCAGTGCACTTCACATCTCTCATGGTCTTTATTATCTTGATCTGAAAGGCAGGACAGTGCTGTCATCATTCCTCAGACGAATCAAGGCCTAGACAGTTTGTGTGATTTGGCCACAATGACCCAGAAACAACCTCATAGAGCCAGGTATTGATCTTGTGTCTTTGAAGTCCAGGACTAGCAACCAGATCATTAAGCAACTTCAGCCCTGTACTTTTATACCCAACTCACAGATATGAAAACAGAAAAAGAGTTTTTCAGAGACTTACCTGGGACCTTATGATAGACGAAAAATCCTAAAACCCGTGGTTATTCGGTTGTCTTCCATGTGCCTCAATCTTTTTGCAGCCAGGATAAAAGTTCAGCTACTAACTCTGTGGGGAATGGAGTCCTCTGCTCAGGTTTGATTCTACATTAAAGGGTGTATGTGATCTATGGAAGTGACATTTCTTGCTTCCTTCTCCAAATCCTGAAACCAAATTGCCAGTTTTGCTGATATTCCAGACACTGTGATTAAATAACTTACTTTTTTTTTTTTTTTTTTTTTTTACCAGATCTCTAGAAACTACATTTATATACTCAAAAGATCTCAAATTTACTGGCTTCTCCAGATGATGTGGTTGAATAATTGTTGATATCCTGATAGGTCCTCCTCCAGACGATATGATTAAATAATTGCCAGTGTCTTTTTTACTAACTTCTCCAGATTTTGTGGTTAAGTGATTGTCAGCATTTTACTCATTGAGTCTGTACTGCTACTATTGAAGTAATTATATGTTTCCCCTCGCCCTTTGGAACCTTGTGGGCCTGGTTGTCTCATTAAGTCCATGTGAATTTGATGTGTCTTAGGCAAAGGTTACACAACGAAGTTACTGAGCAAACTAAACGTGAACATGAGTTTGGCTTCTCTGTGGTGTATTTCTCTGTCCAGGGTTAACCCCCTCCGACACCAAGTTCC
Organism: Xenus cinereus; assembly: GCA_025774025.1. Classification (NCBI taxonomy): domain Eukaryota; kingdom Metazoa; phylum Chordata; class Aves; order Charadriiformes; family Scolopacidae; genus Xenus; species Xenus cinereus. The sequence goes on from JAOXJK010000012.1 coordinate 2,058,428, forward strand.
TCACAATTTGGTGATAGCCTCCATCATGCTGGTCACGTTTAGATCATGGCAAAGGTGTACAAACGACTTTGAAGCAGATGATGCCATGTGGAAGCAGATGATGCCATGTGAAATCATGTGTTGTTTAGTCTAGAACAGGTGGGTTTAGGTAGCAGCGCTTTGCACATCTTTTGTGTGAGTATAAATACTGCTGCAGTAGACAAAATTAATGTTCCTCAGTGGAGGTGGTTCCAATTTATTAATATACTTATATTACAGCCTCTCAACACTTAATCTCTCTTTGATTTAGACGAAAGAAGACAGGATGAAGCACATGGGGAAATTATGTTCTCATCTCATCCATGGGAGCCATTCTTCTGTTTGCTGCTACCCACCACCTTCTGTTTGCTGCTTCTAGTTGTCTTCCAAACTGGAGGCTGCATGGAACTGCCACTGGTTAGCTTTGCCTGTGTCCCCACCCCATAGAAGTTCCCAAAGTTTTATTTTCTTTTACTAAGCATTGGCAGTAATAGCACCTACAAGGTTTTTCTTGTCTTTTCTCACACCGAGAAGCCTCATACACAGGTAGAAGAACTTCAGGTTATAGGAAAACCTCAATGCTTCAGGCATGTAAAATGAATTTCTCATTGTGAGTAAATTGAGAAATTCATGAGTATTTATTGTAAAAAATAACAGTCAGATTCTATAAATATGCAGACCATATTGTTTAAACATAAGTAGAATTATGTCAGATGTTTTTATGTATGATTTTTTTCAGTTATTGTTCCTTTATAGTGTAGATTCACACAAGTACTGGAATCAGTGGGAATTAAGGATCTGAATGCCTTTAAACTGTGGATAAAAGGACGATTCTGATAATTTCTACGACTAGGAGTTTTTCACAGGATTTGATTTGCGCATTTGGGGGTTGTGTCCCTTATCCTGAACACTGCAATTTTCTGGTCTCAGGAGTTCCACAATGTCAGTCATGGAATATGTGATTACATGTCTCCATCCAAACCACAGTCTAACGCATCCTCTTTGTTGATGAAGCTTCACAGACCCTCCTCTAGTAAAAAGAAAAAAGTATTTAACCATGATACTCAACCATCCTTTTCTGCCAATACCTGCAAACACAATTTCATTTAATCTACGCCCTCAAGGAATCCCAAAACAGATAAAGACAGATGGGAAATCAGAGAGAGGTGAACTACAACAGACAGGTTCTTGGGATAAAGGAGCAAACAATACTCAAAGAAAAACTTCCTCTCATACTACCTGCAGATATGTGTAAGACCTTAATTGAAGACAAGGATTTTTCAGAGAAGAAATAAAAAAACCCACCCCATGTCTAATAAAGAAAAAAAAAAAAACATTTTTAATTAAAAAAGGGAATTTCAGTACAAGATTTCCTGCTTGTTAGATGTTTTCAAATCGGGTAGCCCAGCAGAGATGAGCCCCATCGCCCCAGCCCTGGACAGTGATGAACCTGAACACGTATTTTCGGCAGGCACACACACAAACACATATCTATATGTACTCATACATGGCTGGTCACACAGAACAGCAAAGGCAGAAACACTCACACAAACACAAACAGCACCACCAGACATCTTTTGCTTTGCATTTTCTGGCTGGGCAACTGCGTGTTTTCCGAGGTTGGGCACTTCTTTGGCCCAGATGGTGGATAGATGAGTTCCCATTGCTATTTTGGGTCAACAAGAGCCAGGACAGCCTGCACAAATTGTACTTGAAGTATGAACAGTAAATAGCCCCTGTTCCTGGACAGGGTGTTGAGTAACCATGTGTTAAGGAGGTGTGTTTACATGATTTCCCACAGCATAACATCCTAACATCCCAACAAAACCACTGCCTTTGTGTAACCACGCTGCAGTACAAATGGTTTGTGAAATCTCTGGTGTCTGCAGGGATGTCCTTCCCTTGGTTCCCTGCTTCAATCCATACGCCTGGATCTCTGCAAAGGTGGTTTTGCATTTCAAATTTTCATTCCCAATGTCCCTCTGCACTTAACCCCAGACCTTGACCCACAGCATAAGGACGAAAATGCACATATGGTTATAGAAAAAGGTATGGGTATAGGCACATGTACTTCTTATATAATTTAAATCCAAAAATACAGATGGATGTTTAAATTTAATCTCTGTTTTGCTGTTTTTATCCCACCAGCATATTAGTAGATTTAAGAGATTGGAGGCCTGTCCTTTCTCAGTAAGACATCCAATGGCTACTTGGGGATGGTGAGTACAAGCTTAAGTGCCTGTTCTTTCTTTACATTCCCCCCTCCCTCACAACAACCTTATTGCCTGCATCCCACTGGAAGCCAACAAGAAGGCATCTGACACATTTTTGACTCTGTTGGGGCAATCAGATACTGCTATAAACAGTTCTGGCCAGGCTCACCACAGTGTAGCTTCAGTACAAAGTAGAGGGATCCCATGGACTGCAGTCCTGATCCAAAATCAGTGCAGCTAATGGAAGGGGTGCAGGGTAAAGTATTTCAAGTAAGAGACTCCCACCTCTTTCTCAGCTCCATGGCTACATCTCTCCATTATGTTTAAAGAAAGAGTAGAATTTGACAGCCTTGAATAATATGTATTTGGAACTGGGGATTGCTTTTTTGACTTTAAATGATACCACCCCTACAACTGAACCACATGCCTATAGCTTGAACATAGCCCCTAAGATCCCACCAAACCAATTCTTTCTTTCATAAGCGGTAAGTGGTGACAGCTTCTTTGACCTGCACAGTGTGGCAAGCTAAATTTATGAAGGATTTGATTGTGAGATCCTATGGTAATATGTGGCACTTTCAGGTATATGGTAGAAATCTTCCCAAGCAGCTTTTCCTCTCCTTCACAGTGTCAGCTTTCCCTGCCTCATTAACTTTGCATTTTTATTTATCTGTTTATGTTGGCCTGGGTATTTTTCCCTCTGGTTCTTGTGCGTGTAATAATGGCTTAGACCTCCATATGACCAAGCTATGATTATTCTAATTATTGTTCATCTGTGTATAGTGACACAGATGTTTTTACAATGGGTGCTTTATACAGATCTTAAAAAAATAGTGGTGTACAGAAGGTCCATAAGTGTTTCTGGCATGTTGGGAAAATTTATGTTCATATTTTGGGAGGGGACAGGGAAACACATATATTGAGAGGCTTAATTGCCTTAGGGTCCAAAGCCTTTTTTTTTTTTTTTTTTTTTTTTTTGGTGTGGGGGGGGGG
>JAOXJK010000012.1:2066113-2097004 GCA_025774025.1 Xenus cinereus
GGAGCTTGCCTCCAGCAGGTCCATGCCTAACCGCATAGGATGCTTGTGCCTAAAATAGACCTTCATCTACTTTTAGATATGAGTGTACAACCACTTATATCCGAGTTTTCAGGAATATGTCTAAAGTTGAGCTGGTACATCAGGGTGACCTACCTGAGTTTTAAAATATTGATCCTTAAAGACTGCCCTGACTATGTATCTTAGCGTCTGACAAATAATTTTCTATTGCTTCTCTATTTTTCATTTTGCAAGTGAAGGACTTCACAGTGTCTCTTTTTGTCTCACTGTAATCATACTCTTCAAAATTTATTTGCTCTTTTAAATAAAAGGATACTTTTATGGCTAGGATGAACAGGTGCAGGCTCAGGAAATCAGAGTCTGAGCTTTATTTTGACATCAATTTCCTGTCTCACCACAATCAAATCACAAAGGACTCAGCTTGGTTTCCTAAACATAGGTGTCATGATATTTGAGAAGTCACAGGATGCCCCTGCTGGTCTCCGCTTGTTCGGAAGAGCATGGTTCTCCTACATATCCTGTGTATTGTCTCCAACCCTGTGTGTATGCCTTGAATAGCCCTGGGAGCCTGTAATGTCATTAAACATCTATGCTTATCAAACTCATCCAAGCCTCCAAAATCTTCATTCCTTGGGTCAGCATCTTCAGGGTTGCCTTCTTAAACCACAATTTCTCCCTTACTAGGTGGAGAAGGATCTCCTATGGTACTCCAGATGTTGTACTTGTGTCATAAATTCAAGAGTTTTACCAGAGAAAAATGCTTTAAAAGTTAGACATGTAAATACCACTCCTACAAACCAAAATTTGAGACCAAGCCTCAGAGGTACACACATGCATAATCCACCATACACAGCTGAGATTTTCCTCATATTAACAGTATTAAATGTCAACGATATCATATATACATAAAAAATTCCCTACTAATAATACATTTTATTATGACTAGATTTTAAATAACATTTTTCCTTTTTTTTTTTCAGTTCTCAAGGATTAAAGACTTATATGCATGACTAAGGCATTTATGATGCAATATTTTATTTGTTCGAAATTAAAAGAACATTTCTACTCATGACAATGGCCAAAATATATTATTACCACTTGTATTCTCAGGCTTTGTATCTCTACTAATTATCCAAAAGCCTTATATATGTCTCTTTCCTGTCACCAAGACCTCATAAAAATATAGAGTGGCTTTCATGGAAAGAAAATACCGAGTGCTAAAAACTTCTTTAGTTCCAAGATCCTCCTCCCACCAAAAGAACAAAGTTGCAGCCATGCAGTTTAAATTTTAAAAACCAAACCAACACAAAGAAAAAAAAAGAATCATATTCAGTTCAGTTTAACTGGACCTGCTTTGAGCAGGTGGTTGGACTAGATGACTTCCAGAGGTCACTTCCAAGACAAATTATTCTGTATTCTGTGTTTCTATGAGGTTTTCTTGTTTGGTTGATTATTTTTTTTTTTGTTGGGTTTTTTTTTTGGTTGGTTTTTTTTTTCTTTGTTTTCATTTGGGCCATGAGCTACAATAATAAACTTCCAAGAGAAGAGCCAAAGCATCCATTTCCTGGTGCTTTCATCTCAAGATGATCTCCTTTTCTTGAAAAAATTATTTAAGCAAACAACTTATTGAACTCATGTTTGGAGTGCAGTAGAAGATTTTTATGTTTGTTTGACTCCAAGGCCAGTTTTGACTATAATATATGAATCCTTAAAGTTTTCTGGGAAGTCTAATGTTAGTATCGTAGATTGTTTGGTTACATTTATGACATCTGTTAGCTGTTTCCTACATGTGATGTCATGGCTTGTAGTTATATTTTGAGCTTCAGTTGGGAACACATGTCCACCTACACAGCGTGCTCAGTTTGAAATATAGTCGGGACTAAACCATAAGTAGATGATTAGTGAGCATGCAACAGAATGTTGTTTTTTCAAACATATTCATGGTAAAAATTCAGCTCTCAGCCCACAGCTACGTCAATGGAGGTATCTACATGTCAGTAGGTATCTAAGCTCTCATTATAAATCAGTGGACATCACTCAGTAAAGCCAATATGATCCAAAGAGATATTCAGAGACCAAATGTAGCAATGTTATTCACTGATATAACCAGAAGCATCTGCTGCCAACTGAGACAACCTAAGATATCCACAGCATCTGCATAGGGCTGGCAGATATAAGATAGAATCTAAATGAGGCTGTGTCTTTCTAAAGAGGTATATGAGGGCCGACCAAGATGTCCTAGAGCGCATCAAATGGAACAAATTAATTAAACTAATGTTCCTCATAAAATGCCCTCCCCAGTTTAATGAACAGCATTCATATCATGCAAGGGACTCATGCACAGTCTTCACCAGTAGATTATAAGGTGGATGTGCTGCATATCCAGAAAACTCCCTCTCAATAGCTCCAGGTGATTTCTGCTTCTTGCTGTGCACAGTCGAAGTACAGAGCAAATGTGAAGTTTTCGGTGCATGAGAAAATATTTTTGCAGGAACTCCCAAGTATCAACATTATTGCTACTGCTTTCTTTAGGGTGGTTGATGTACATACATCTTCAACTAAAGGGTCTATTTCACCTCATACCAAAATAAGTAACTACAGTTGGTCAAAGGAATTGCTGTCTGGAAGTGACTATTTTTCCACTGGCTACAGCACAAACCTTTGGTGACTAACTCATATTTACATGTCTATTTTTTTGGATGACTACCAGAAAATGATGAGATGGATCCCATCCACAGTGACCCTCAATCAGGACTGATCCATGAAGACATTGTATGACTTCAACTGTAGCTAATAAAAAAGACCAGATTACAAAAACCAACCCACTCAGCTGCCAGGAAAGTTGGCAAAGCCCACACTGTCATCACTGCTCTTTAAATTATGCCTTAGGCTGTTTCCTAAGTTCAGATTGAGAACAAGGGTCATTCTGATATCACTAGAAATTGGGACAATTTTCAAAATTTAAATGGAAAAAAAAAGGAAATAAAATTAACATCCTCTTTTCTAAAATTACACTGCAAGGACTAGATGATCTTAAAGGTCCCTTCTAATCTAGACAATTTTATTATATGACTAAGAATCAAATTCTTCAAAATTCAAATTCCAAAACCACCAGAGAAAATAGTAACTGAGAGAGATTTCTGCTTTTTTTTTTCCCATTCAATAATGTAGCCCTGTAAAATGGAAACACACAGAGTGAAAAACTGAGAACTCATGTAAAACTTTGGTCACTGTTATCTCATAGAGATCCTATGAATCCAACACTCACCAAAGTGAACCTGAACTTAAGAGTCAGGACTTCAGAGCCGGTACATGGGTAAGTGTCTAGTAGGATCAAACCACTGCCCCTGAAGTCCGTCAGATCATGAAGGAGAAAGAATTGTGAATATATTTATATCATTCTTTTCCCTTTTTTTTTGGAATTCACTGCAGCTCCTTCCCTGCGGTATAACTGAGTCTCTCAGGAGGACTGAATAAATGACCCGTGATTTTCTTTATGTCCTTTCCAGCCACTGCAGCTCCTGAGATCTCAACTCAGTTTTGGGGCTTAAACTCTCTAGAGGACATGATGCTTTTGACTGAACAAGCATTTTGTTTTTTGCTGAATTAGTCTTATATGATGCTCTTAGTCCTTATATCTGTGTGCTTCATTACCCTTAGCAATGCTGTAGGGAAAAACTGTAGTTAAAAGGATACCAAATTCTGTCTCCTTAGTGACAATGTTCAACATTAAAAAAATGAAATATAGACTCGGCTGGATCCACCTGTTTCCTGGTAAAGCTACTTCTCTCAGTGGGATGGTTTAGTTTATCATTTGGGACTCTTAGGTCTAGGAAAACTGCAAATATCTGTTTCAGTCCCTTTTGAATCAAAGGAACAAGGAGACATCTGCAGATCAATTGCTAAGCCAGGGTTTGAGATGCCTGACCATTTCAATGAAGGCATACACAGCCATGTCTCCAAGGAAAATTTGTCTTCAGCGCTTCTAAAACTGTGTCTATATGATGTGACAAATCTGGAAGACAAGATGCTTGGTTGTACCCAAGGAGTCATGGACTCTCAGCATAAATTTCGGTTTGTATCTATGACCTATTCTTGGTTTTCTTCTTTGCCTACAGTCCCACTAGTCCAAATTAATTTGGTTGAAACCTTCAGAACTCATCATCGGATCTCTTTTTTTCTGTCACAGATTTATCAAAGAAGCACTCCAAGATGCATCTGCATAAAACAGAGCAATATCTACAGCACTGGGAAATCTAAGCTTTGCTTTGCTTCCTCATCTAGTAGTTTCATAACTATAACTTATCCCAAGTCCCCATCACTACACAACTGTTTCATAACAAGAGAATGAGCCCATAAAGGGGAGATGTAATTTTCCATTTCTCCTCCATACCTGGAAATACCACCCAAGTTCAAATTCTGAAGCCTTCTACAGGAATGAAAAACAGTCATATCAGAAAACACATACATCACTTCCCACATCAACTGCTTCTATTATCCATCTTTTCCTTAACATGTTTTTAGACTGGAGCCTCTGAGGAACACAACCTGTGCCGACCTTTTGCTAATTACTCATCCTGCTTTCGCAATTTCAGAGAAGTAAACACAGACACATCTGAAACCCAAACCCCACCTAAGAATCCAGAACAAAGCTCAATCTTAAGAAACGAATCACACCTATAAATTTAAGCCTATCATATACATCTTTGAAGGCTGGAACATTTGGTTGCATCGTTGCCTACTTTTTTTTTATATTTATGGTGATATACAGAGTAGTTTATTTTTCCTTTACATGATGACCACAGTCGGCACATTTTCTTCCTTTGAGAGAGAAAGATCACATCTGGGTGTGTCACAGACAAGAGAAGACCTTTCCCTGTTGCATCTCTGAGCACCCTGTTGCATCCCTGAAGTTTTACATCTCTAGTTATTTCAGTTTCTATGCTCTTTTCTCACAATTTCCTTAGAAAGAATGAGAGGAGTAGCACTGGTAGTTGATAATTTTCAAATCAAGAGGTAAACGCCCAGTAGCTCTCAGTCTGAAATTCATTAATCCATTGAAAAGATGGCTGTTTGTCAGCTTTAATGCAGGACCTCAGGACTAAAGGACCTACGTTTATGGCCCTGACTAATTGCTTCTGTGCTGATTATTTAAAGAAGCACAGGCCTTGTTGAAAATGGTGAGAGTCTTCCCACTGATTTCAATGGGCTTTGGGTCTTGCTGTAGAAGAGTTGTGTATTCAGTCTAAAAGTAATATTGCCAGTTAAACATCTTATTTAAAAAATCTTATTAAAAATTAACATGTTCTGTCATCGTGGACTTGCACTATTCTCTGGTTCTTCTTTGTGTCATGCTTACTGGATTTTATAAAAATAATAAACCTGAATCTTTACTGATGTACTTGTGACAAATCCCATATTGTTCCATTTTGTGCTAAGCCATGAAAAAGTAAGGGATTTGGCTGCTGATGCTTGTCTGATGCCATCTGAACCAGCTGTCTGATACTTGTCTTCTTAATTAATCACATTGAGCTACCCTTATTCTGGAGGGTATGTAAATCCTCAGCGAACACTAGTATGTATACCCTATCCGTAGCTAATTCCATCATCTTAAATTCTGCTCAGAAATACATATATGTATTTTATACATCTGCATTAAACAGCAAGGACTAAAAAAGCAAAGAAACCCAGGTGGATGAATGGGGAAGCTGGAGAGAGTTTGAGCAAGGACAGGAGAATATCCCTCAGGAAAGCTAACAGAGGATTTTGGGATAAGTTGAAAATGCCTTCTCACTGCCAGCAAAGACATGATCTGCCATTGAGTGATGCCTTTAGGTGGACAGAACCAGCATTTTGACCATTCTTCTAGAATAAGCGGAGTTGCCCCAAGGAAAATACCAGCCTCCATCAATTTTAGCTCCTAGCTGGCTCAACCTGTAAGACTCTCCGTGTTTTCTCACCGGTTGGCTCCTGTGGGGCAACCCCTGGGAATGCGTTGCCACTGCTCACAGGTCAGTTCTCCACAGTCACTGTTCCTGGAATTGTTTCCCAGTGACTGCCTGTGTCATCCGACACTGATGCTATCACGCTGTAATTACCAGCAGCTGAGGGCAGAAAGGAGCAATGCAATTTCAACAGAGGTTTCCAAATACTTAAAAGAAAAAAAAGAAAAAAAAAAGGAACTAGAACCTGAACTTTCCCAGACCTACTAATAAATAGGTATTATTACCTACTATTAATGAACCAATTAATAATGGCACCATACCACATACAGAGTAACAGCTTGACCTTCATCCCTGTAGACAAAGAACAAGAAAAATGTTGCTAACAGGACAAAAAGAGGAATATTGCTTAAGGTTGCACAGGATATTTGCAATAAGATGGAGGATTGAATTTACAGTGGGAGATTGACCCTTGGATTAATTTTTATTCCATATCTTCCTATTAAAACAGCAGTTTTCAGTTGGTTTTGGTTTTGTCTTTGGGGTTTTTTTCGGTTTTTTTTTTAATTTTTTTTAAAATTTTGGATCTTTAAACATTTTCTGCTACAGGTGAAGACACCTGCTTATTGACTGTAGGCTTGAGGTATACTTCATAGACTCCTTCCGGGTAGTCAGTGGACCACCAGGAATCTGCAAACCCCAGATTGAAAAGCCCTGAAGTAGTGTTTCCTCTCCGTATCTGCTGATCCCTAGGTGTTACAGGGAATCCTTAGGGTATCATTGCAGTTCAGTAATCCCTTTAAAAATAGCCATTGTAGGAATCATGAAAGTATTTGTGGAGGTAAGCCTGAGCTTTGGAAGCAGCGACAGTGCTTGGAGACCAGGCAGAGATGACCAAGGCGAGCTCAGCAGGAAGTCTTAGCTAAGCAAGCACCAATTCACACCTGTTGCCTGCAGTCTATTCACAGGAGCTAATAATAAAAAGTTTGCGTTTCAACGGAGCCCTTCATCCCTTGTGATCCCAAAGCACTCAGCAAATTACACACCCAAAGGTCATATCAACCGGTGCTGAAATCCAGCCTGGCCTGGCCATAACAATAGGAAGGAGGAAAGTACGTCCAAGGACAACAGGGTAAATTCCCACTTATATGAAACATGTCTGGTGCTTTTCAAGGTCCATCCGGAGCAATCAGGAATTAGGATTGTAAAGCAGTCCAAAATACTACAGCCTATTACAGTATGTTGCTATTCCCTTGTTTTAACTCCTAGAAGAAAGAAAATAGAAGGAAAAATGGAAAAAAAAAAAAAAAAAAAGTTAAACAGAACTAATGACACTACTTCAATGCAGTGTTATGGTTCCAGAGAGTCTACACATTTTAAATCTGTTGCTTAGCCAGTTAAGCCATCCCCTCTAACATGCCCTTTCTGTGGATTAGATGTGCTGTTTATTCATTGTTTCAAGGCAATGAAATGACTCATATTGAGTCTGTTCCCAGGAAATCTTGCCAGGTGAGGGAGGGTGACATTTACTAGGGGAGCTATTAATTGGAATCTACTGTAATAATACAAACAGAACAGAAAACTCAAGTTCTTCTGCATGGTTCGAGCCTTATCATTCCATCTCTGGACAGCTCTGCGTATCTTTGGGCAAGGCACAATGAATCTGTTCCACTGGGCAACCCCGAACAATCCTCTTTCACAGGTCTTCTACCTTAAATCAAGACAATAAAAGGCCAAAGGAATTCTGAAATGGCATATTCAATGGCCCTGGCAGGGGTAGGGGGAAGACGTAATCTTCCACTTTCTCCCGGTATACAAAGCCAAGCACTTGCACCTTACAGTCAGCTGCACACCTTTGCTGGTTGGGAACAACTCTATCAGAAGCCAATGTACATCCCTGTAGCTCCAGCTGCTGTCAGCCAACTACTTGATGCGTTTATCCTACTATTTCTGCTTTGCAGATGGTTTTCCTAGGTCATCTGTCCCAAGACATATCGACAGAGTGACATCAGGTGGTGGCAGCTGGAGATCCAGCTAATATGGTTCCAATGTGAAGAGGTGCTCTTAGGTCTGCTGTCTTCTCTTCCCTTTTCTCCATCCATGAGATTTTATTCCCCAAGAATAACAACTGAAAATAGTGAGAAACATGTCAGTCACTAAGATACATGCCTGAGTGGTCTTGAAAATTAAAGCGTTTCCAGTGATTAGTCTTTTGGAGGTGATTTGTTTGCTTCAATGTAGGTTTCCAGTGCTATGCATCCACCCATGAGCTTTAGAGTATCTTGTTTCATTTCTATTTATCATTTCAGAGACAAATATATCTTCCACAAGTTCTGTGGTCATACCTGCCTGCCCAGAAAGATGCCTCAGCTGCCCTAGAGTGTCTCAAATGCACTAGAAACCTATACTCAGGAACCTGCACCATACTTCAGGGGACCTGAATCACCCTTTGGACTCTGGAAACAATTCAGTTGCCCTGACGTGGAAGCCTCGTGATAGTAACAATGGTCATGGTTGTCCCACTTAGCCTACAGCTGCTGCTGCAAGGGGCAGAGGGTTTTCCGTAAATCCTATTTCCTATCTGCTACCCACAGATGGATGTCCTGAATACACTAGGGTGTCTCATGTAACATTAGGTCCTTACCTGTGGGCAGCTGAATTGAGTCTCCTGTTGACAAGACTGAGTGCCTCTTCATTGACTGTGGTGGGAGGTTAGACACCAATAATACATTTACACTCCCACATTTAAACGTCTAAATTTAAGTATATCATTTTAAAGCCAAATGCCTTCCCCATTTGACTTGTGACTTTGCAGTTCTAGCTATTCTTCCTGTCTTATTTTTCTGTGTTCACTCATACTGATGGGCTCTCTCCAGATTCTTGGTTTAGTTCTACACCAGGAACAGCTGCAACTTCGTTATTATTATATAGACTTGCTTGCTAACAGAATTGCAGTTCAGCTCCATACTTAATAAGAGGGACCATCATGATTTGAACCATTTAAAAGTTTCTACAGAAGCTAATGCTGAAGGTCAAACAAAGAATGATAATAACTAAAAAATAAATGTATCAGAAGATCCAGTCTTACCAATATTGAAAGGTTTTATCAGTTTTATTTATTTGGATTCTGACAGATGCCAGCAAAATGAATAATTGGAAGGAAAGGGAATACGCAGGAGAGCTAAAAATGAATGTGGTTGTACGTAATTATACAGAGGGGGAGAGACACAAATCAATGCAGGGAGGGAGCTCCCAGGGCTTTGCAGGAGGTTTAAACCAATAGCATTTTCCACTGTAGGAAAAAAAAAGAAAAAAAGAAAAGGAAAATTCGCTGCCATCTGGTAGCGAATTACAAAGCATACCAGTGCTAAAAGCCAACTTCCATCTCCAAATCCACTTCGCTTCACAGCCAAAACCACAGGGGAAAAAATAAAATCCTGCTACCAAATGTAAAGGCTTCTTTTGCTCATCCATCAGATATCTGGGAGTTATCTGTATCTTACTTAATTTAACATGTTTTCGTCCCTGCTCTATCCCTTTGCCCTTGCCTTATTCCGGAGCTGCAAATGCACCTTAGGAGAGACAGACAAGTGGAAGTGAGTGAATCCATCCCAGACAGAACTGGGCAGAGAGTAACAAGCTTTCCGGACTTAAAATGAGACAGCTTCTGTGGCCAGCAAAGCCTCTACCAGCTAATGTGACTGCTCTGAATCAATCACAGCCCAGCAAGATGAGAAAAGAAGGCAGCTCTTTCAGCATAAGGCAAGTTGAGACATCAGTTTGGTCCCAACCATGCCCTGCACAGAAGTGAAGCCTTCACATTTCCTCTGAACTCCAGAGGAGACATGAATCTTTATCCATAAAGGGGTGATGTTCCTGTCAAGAAGTGGTTCCCATGGCGTCAGAGGTACTCTCCAAAGCTTCACGAAGGACTAGCCCAGGGACCATGGAGTGTGTGTGTCTGTTCTGAGAGGGATGTGGGTCTTTGCATGCTGGAGAAAAGGGGATGCGTGAGACCTGCTGAATTTCCCAGGAGGGCAGGGAGAACTCACCTCTTGGAAGCTGGAGAAAATTGTAGGTGTGTTCCACCTGAACAAATGTGAATCAGCACTGGAGATGATGACACAAGGTTCTCCTTACCAAATAGGTGTTTAGGGTGGAATTCAGGCATGCAAACACAGCTTTTTACTGTGCTTTGGGTATCGCCCTGCCTCAGCCATAGGTGTCTGCGCCAAGAAAAGAACCAGGTCTCCTATGTGTCCTGTGCCATGTTTACCAGCCCTGTGCAGATATCTTAAAGCCCCATGTGGTCTCCAATGGTACTGGATGCCAATGTCCCTCCCCATCTCTCCTTTAGGTGCCCTTCAGGTACTGGAAGGCTGGTATAAGATCTTCACGGAGTCTTCTCTTTTCCAGGCTGAAAAAACCCGACTTTCTTAGCCTGTCTTCATAAGAGAGGGGCTCCAGCCCTCTGATCATCTTTGTGGCCTTAATGGATCCCAACTGGCAATCTGGGCTGGGCCATGAGTGTGGGGACCTTGAAAAAGCTTCTAGCTGTGAGGCTGTGGAAGTGGTGATCTTGAGAACCAGCTTGTTGGTCAAATCAGCCTGTCCACCTCCTCAAAGCCAGGGATGGGGTGACCAGTGCTTGTCATTCTAACAAAAGGAATTGGTTCCTCCTCACCTGAAATGTAAGCTGAAACAAATCCACTGTGCAACAGCACGTAAGTAACATTACAGACGATGTGCCAAAAATAATAAAGACAAAGTTTATGGATTTTTTTCCCCTACTCCTTAATGTTGTTGAAAACAAGCCAGAGATGTATTCCACTTGCCATTTAACAGGGGAATTTGTAAGATATTATTTTTATTTTCAAACTGGGAAATGTTATGAGCTAGGGAGCACAAGTTTAGGCTCCCATAAGCCACATCAGGCCTCTAGATAAAAGTCTTACTTTATCTTCCTTATTTTGCTTTGCTGAATACCCCTAGTCATAAGGAGGAGTTTATTTCCGTAGACTCTTTACAAATACTGAGATCTTTCTCTGTTCTCCCTTCCAAGCTCCCTGTCCAAGAAATCATTAAGGGTCTGAGATGAATGTAGATAACATAGGGTGAATGCTGTTCCCACCATCAGATCACTCCATGATCAAGTGAAAAAGATCCAGTGAACCTTCTACATGCACAGTCATGTAGGGATTTGGCTTTATGCCTCAACAGAATAGATTTTCTAGAATATCGCTCTCCTATAAAATCAGGCAGAAAACTAAAACCCTAGAGTTGCCAGGACTGCATCCTGCATGCCACTAGTTTTCTTTGGAGGCTTCCCAGCCTTGACGAAACAAATTACTAACCGTATGAGAACTGATGAAACTCCAGCCAACTGTAGGAAGTTACAACAGCAGCCTTCTACCAAAATGAGCTCCTTTTTTAGGGAGTGCATTAATGAGCAAGTGTCTTTAGGAGGCTGTTGAGGCTGTGTGGTTAAGCATCACTTACCCTCTTGGTTTTAGCCAAAACACATCCTCATTTTGTGGAGACGCAAGAGCAGCTCTCACACTCTGTGCCATGGGTAAGTACTGGTGCCAGTAACATGAGCCGAGGAGTTGGCATCATGCTCCCACATCATAGGGATTCATTTGGCTGCTGCCAAATGAGAAAATGGTGTGTACCCACACAGACATGAAAGGCTTGACTTAGTAGCTCTCTGCCATGCACTGAAGTAGAAAACATACTGACTTTATAAGGGAAGAAGTCTCTGCATTACTAATAAGCCTTTCACTAAGGCAAAGTGGACAGCCAAAAAAATTATGGCTTTTTTCTTTCAGACTTTGATAGAAAGTGTCGGTCTGGGGAAAGAGAAGGCCTACCAGTAGTGACAGAGAGAATCCGAGTGGAGTGAAATATATTCAAGCAACTCTTTCTTTTCCCAGAGTAAACAGGAGATTTTAGATGAGCTCTGGGTTGTATTTAAACTCTGACATTGCCTCTAGTTCGGGAAGTTAAAGTAGACAGGTAGTTTGAATTACACAGAAAGTCCTCTGCACATTCAGGAGCTCTGTGTGTGCATGTTTGTGTGTTATGAAGAAGGAAAGGTGAGTAGGACAGAGGGGACGGGAAGAAGGAGAAGGGGGGAGACAGAATCAGTGTGGCCCATGGAATGTCTAAAACATCACCTGCCCAAACTACAGCATTCCTCCCTGAAACGCTGGCCGAGCAACCCAGGGGGGTAGAATAATTGCAAAGCAATAGCGGGATGGTCTTTAGATGAGTTTTTAATCTTTCCACAAAAGCTAATAAAATCTGAATGGCCCTCCTGAGGCCACATTTTATTGCCACAAATTCCCATTACATCCCTGGGAGAAGTAGCTCACACATTAAAGTTCCTTGTGAGTCCCTGTAAAAAAACATTCCTTCAGCCACCTCCTCACAGCTGCCAGAAACACCCATTTCCCCAACAATTCCCCACCTTTTGGTCTCCATGCCAAAGCACAGTAGCCACACTCGGCAAGAGAGCCACACGGCTCCACCAAAATAGAAGAGTGGTATTTGTGGCCTCCTTCCTGCAGCCTTTATGGTTAATAAAGATATATGACATGTTATTTCTTAGGTAAACTTCCATGTTGTGAACGATATAGAATTCTCCTAAAGCAAATCTTCATAAAATGATCTGCTTTTCCTATGACTGTAACGATGACACACCAGCATCCTCCCTGCTCCTCCTTCCTTCAGTATAAAGAAATTGCTGCTATCCAAACCTTGAGACTAAGTTTTATGCTTCTTCTGTGCTCCTTCAGTCTTTTAGTGACTAAAAATGATGATTGGACTAAGGTGACCCATAATTAAAGAGAACAAATAGCTTTGTCCATTGTCATGGGCCACAAGCATTATTTAAGAGGCTCTTCATTTTCACCCATTTTGTATAGGTGAGAATATAATTAAATAATCATAACGAAAGTGACTTTCACAAGCAGAATTTTTTGATACCTCAAAGAAGTGATAGAAATTTAAGAGGTTGTTCTCATTAATGGATAGGACTATATTGTTATTGTATTGCTATTGTTATTGCTATGGTTGTAGCTATGGTTATTGTTATTAATTTCTAATAACGAGAATAATAGTGACCTGCCAGAGTGTGTGGGGATTAAGAGCTTGATGGGATATTTCTGGGAAAATTCAGAACTATACACTGGTTGTCTCCACAGTTGAGTATTTAATTCAGCAGCTAATTTATTCATATGTTGTCCTATTCTAAAAAGATTAAAGGTATTATATATTTATATTCTTCACTGTTTAGTATTAATTTCTTATATTGTTATCTGCTTAATAAAGGAAAGACATGAAAATAGAACCAGTTATGCATAAACGTAGTCAGATCACCAACCCAATTTTTATGTCTAAAAATTGGTGCATGAACATTAAGAACTGATTTCCTAAGACATAATATCTATCTACAACCACACCAAAGCATCTTGTTATTGACCCAAAAGAGGAATCACTTTTTTTGTCACATTACTTCTCAAGGTATGGGAATGGTGTAAATGAGTTGCGCTTCCCCAGCATTCTGTTGCTGAGATACCAGGAACAGAAATCCAGCCCACTCTATTTATCTCACCATTCGAAAAGAAAATCTTATCATGTCACCAAAATGGGCAGATTATTGAAAGTTTAAAAGAAAAAAGTAAAAATAAAAATAACATTAAAGTTTGTGACCACAAACTTTCTCCATAGTTTAGGTCTCTTTTTTATCACCATGGCCAAACCTATGTCCTTTTGAGGTCAGTTTGTCAATGATTTCACCAGTGGTGCTGATCCTTGCTTGCCTTTGTCATCTGCTCTTTCCATGGTGCCTATAGTAGAAAGTGTTTCTGATAAGCTTTGATCTGAAAGATCGGTCAAATACACTGTTTTAAGCTTTGGGACAAGCTCCCCTGTGGGGTCTAAGACACGTTTATATAGGAGAGATTGACTGCAATTTAATTGAGCACATCTATTAATTACAAGAGAACTAAACAGCACCAGCTTGCCATGCACATCATCGGGGAGCTAAGTCAGAGCCATCTAGAAAAATATTTTGTAGCTGAAATACAGAATTTTATTTCAGGGTGAAGGCTGTGCCTTTCTGGAGCAGTATCTGAAACCTTTGGCATTTGTGATGGCACAAGTCAGCTACGTTTGGGCTACTGAATCAAAGCCATGATTTCCTTGGAGCTTAAAAGTAAACTAAGACTGGATTCTGATGAGTCATCATAGATCTCTAGTGCCAGTTGAAAACCCTGAGCATACCAGAGGCATCCATATGACTAGCACAACAAAGGATTTTTGGGATAACTGTGCCAGTTGGAGCAGCAGATGAAGGCCAGATGAAATCTCCCAGGGCATTTACATGCAAATCCTAAAATTTAGCTTTCTTCACCCACAAGTTGAACTTCTGGGTTTAGATGAAGCTAATCCTACCCCATATGAAGCATAAAAAATCAAATCCTTTAAACTATTTTTGATCAAGTCAGACTCAGGATCTATTCTTAGCCTGGCCTTTGTGCAAATTGGTATGTTCTTATTCAGGTTTAAAAATCTTCAGCTGGCCATGCTGCTAATCTATATGTTCTATGAGTGGAACAAATTTGATTCAAAGAGCCTTTCAATTTTCAAAGGTCATCTTTAATCTAGACTTGATAAATTAATATTTTAGAGTAGGCACATTCCTAATATTATAAGTGGAGGAAGGAGAAAATAGGATAAGCAAGCATAATGGCCCAATACAGCTTATGAAAGGAAGTGGAGGGAGGCCAAATCCATTTCCATGGAAATGTCAGGCAAAGGTCCAAGGATAGAAGGACAGTGACAAGATGATCATTTGGACAAGTGAAGAGATGTTGCATAGAACATGGACATGAGCATGGACAACATATCACTGGGTATGTTGAAGTAGATTAGTTTCCTGGCACAGGCACATGAGTGGAGGCAAAAGACTTTAAAAGGTATTAATTTTGAACAAGGAAGAGCAGAAAGAATAGAGGAGTCATATAAAGGTTAGGTAATACCGGGGTCTTTTGAGATGAAAAAATGATTTTTCAGAGTTCTTGCATCAGAATATTTGTTATTAAAAAAAGATGGACCAGGATTGGCAAAATCAACTTCTCTTACAAGGGAATAAATTATTACAAAAACCTATCATGCACATGAATTCTAACTCTGATTAATATCAATAGGATTTTTTATACACTTTTTGCTCTAACAAAATTTAAAATGGTCAAACATTTTCAAGATCATTTCTGTTTTTTTTTTTTCATGTCAAAAATATAAATTCGACACTCAGTCACACTCAGATTTCGGTATTCATTTTTCAAGAGAGGCATGTTGGCTATTTTCTTATTAAACATTGTGTCAATGTATGCTTAAGCAGTGATGAAAAAAGGCTGATGCTAAATGCTAGAAAACCATGAAGACTGCTGCTGCTGTCGTGGCACATTTGGCAGTGGAGAAGGCAGTAACGTAAGAACCCTGTGGGGAACCAGTGTAATATCGGCCCCAGGAAAAGAAAGAAACAACTGATAAAGCTCAATAGAAAGAAACTGAGGGTAAGAATGTGCCTGATATTAGTGAATATGATTTTATGGACACAGCTTCAGGTCAACAAAAATTAATTTCATTCACTGAGGAAATTTCAGATTTGATGAAAGAGACCTTTGACTTAGTGCTTCATAGTCTGTTTATTATTTGAGAAGTGGTTTCTCAGTAGGAGGAAAAGTGCAAGTGTTTTCCCTCTGGGATTGATACCTTTCCTTTCCAGTGACCAGATTTTTTTTTAAAGTCCAGGGAAAAATAAACAGAAAGGAAACATGATACCACTTTTCTAATCTGGAGACAGTAGCATATAAAGAAAACAAACCAACCTCCCTGCCCATTAAGAACAGGATAAGAGACCATAGTCTTAAACTTCAGTCAGAGAGAGTCAATTTAGAAATGAAGTGGGCTGGAAGTGGACAATGCTAATGGAATTTTTTAATCATAAAAATAATGAAACAGTGGAGCAGATAGTCAGGAGCAGGTCTGTGGACATTTATTGGTTGTCAGTGTTAACATAACTGTTCCTTTCTCAAGAGACAAAGTAAAAGGCTTCTTGAGATTCCCTCGAGCCCTGTTTTCTGGGATATTTTTATTTGCATTTAATCCACAGAAATATCAGAAGAATAAACTCTGTATGAAGTACGTAACTTGCTGGAGGACACATTTCAAAAAGCGGCTATCGAAAAGGAGCCATCGCCAAATGAAGATCTTTGCAGCTGACGTTCCTGAGAGGCTTTCACAGGTTCATGAGCTTGGAGGGCTTTCAGAAGGGATTTGAAAATAAACTGAAAAGAAACCTACCACTTATGAGGATGACATAGGTAATAGCAGAATGTATATCTCTATATCTGTATGCAGTTATAGAGTCTTCTGCCCTTAAAAAAAGTGGGTATGTCTGTCTAGCCCTGGGGTAACTGTCCCCAGAAGAGGCAGAAGCAGGCAGAGCTATCTCTCCTGCCCATCACCTACTCACACTTTGGGCTTCCTGCACTTCTGCACCAGATTTGGGGATTCTTGCAAGCTCGTAGAAAAGAAAGTAGGCGAGTTTGGACTTAAGGAGCCTGAAAACCATAGCAGATGCAGCTGGGAAGCATGTTGTGACCTGATGTGCCCACAGTCCTGCTTCTCAATGTGAAGGCAGAGTATGTCCTTTCCTCTCTGCATCTGCCAGCCCTGAGGTTCAGCCCTGCAAACCAAAGTACGCCCTTCCAGGTAATTTTTTTCAAGGATTTGTTTTTATACATGATTTCACATCTCAGGCAAAGCAACATTCTTGCCCTTGTCCTACAGTAACCACAGGCAGCACTACCTCAGGACATCTGCTTATAAATTTCAATGAGTGAACAAATATAAATACCTCAGATGACATCATATCCTCTAAAACTAGAGACATCCATAGAATAACAGGAGGTGAAAGGAAAAAAGAAGAGTCTGCAATAATAAGAAAAAAACCTGTGAAGGCCAGTCTTTCAGAGGATGCTGGGGCATAATATGGGGCAGCTGAAAATTGTAGAGCTGGGCCTGATGTGAGCATGAAGAGTGCAGCAAGGAAATGGGAGCAGGAACAGTCACAGTCTGATGAGCATGGGAAGTGATTTGAGGACAGCAAATGGTGTGACTGAGAAAGGACATGGCATGATGTGAACGTGGTTCACATCTCCAGTGGCGCTAATTGAACTGTTCAGACCTTTTCCTGCCCACAGGATCCTTCTGTGGTTCTCACCACAGAGCTGAGCCAGGCTGATGCCTGTTAACCCTGCACCACGCTTACATATCCTCCCACACAGCCTGGGCAGAGATGAGGCCCCCAGACACCAATGGTGTAAATCCTCCAAAAGGTGGCCAGTAAGATCATGAGTTAGTCACTCTATGGTCCCATAGTGGAGAGAAATAAGGAAATAAGCACTTCAAAATTGTGTTTCATCCAATCCTGACAGGTTCAAAATAAGTCAGGTATCCTGCTGTCAATCAAAGGCTGTTTGCTGGAGGTGAGTCTGATCAGTCTCCAACTGTTGGTGGAGATGAGTTTGATCAGACCATTGGCTTGAGTGTCTTGATTAAGTGAGACGAATTTGGACTCATGCATTTGTAATAAGATGGTTTTCTACATTTGTTTTTTAAAAAAAATGTCAAAGAAACAAATCTGTACTTCTATATGCTACCTGCTGCATGCCTTGGCCATGCTTTGAGGTGCTTCCTCATAGACTGCTTGCACATTGGCAGGCGTGTGGCTGTTGCTAACATAGGCACAGCCTGGAGCTAAATAAAGCCTTGTGGCTTATCTCAGGCTCTGACTGCAAGCCAGGGAATTGTGTGTCTTTCTAAAAAAGCTGGATAGTCTGTACTTTTTCTTTTTTTCCCATTCCCACAAAACTGTGAAATGTGTCATGTGGGACTCTCAGTGGATTATGGTAACTCCAGAACTTGCCGTGTCTTTTTGAAACTGGAGCTGGCAAAGATAGAGGGGGAAATCTCCTCAAGGTCATCTAGACCTTGCTTTCTCCCCATACTTGTACCAGAGGGTTCAGCAGTGGGAAAGTATTTCAGCTAGCTCTGGATAGTCTCACGTTTATCCAGCTATAAAATTTCTGGGACCTCAGGTAGCTGATTTTCTGCCATTTTAGCTTAGATAATTCTGTCCAGTGCTGAGTTACACTGCAAGGATGTACCTTCTCTGGATAAGTGGTCATCACCACTTTTCCTGTCTTTGAGATATACAGGTATATATATGTATATACACACATGGATACCATTCCCTTAGTCTGTGGGCCATCCCTCTAAAACGTCCACTGAGTTCTTTAAGTCCATAACTTTGGGCTCCATCTGTCATAACAGTGTTTCAGGGCAGGAGAGATGGTGTGTGTGGTGTTTATGAGTATTACTAGGAAATCAGGCTTGGAAAATACAGTATACACATGTACTAGATAGGCACAGGAAAAGAAATACTGTTTGAAGCAGGACTAGGTGTGGGGAGATGAAAAATGACAGAAGGAAAAATGAAGCTGATGATTAGGATATATTTCCTGAAAATCACAACTACCAGATGACTGAGAGTTTCCCAAGGGAAAGGGCGGGAAATCTCTTCCCTTTGACTTTTAATATTGGATAAAGCCCTGAGGAACAATATCATAGAATCCACTATCATGAATGCCAGCTCAGGTTATCACTCTTTGCCTGGAAAAAATTTGCCCAAACGATACGTTTTGTGTTGAATTTTGCCCTTTAAGCAATGGCTTTCCCAGCTTGCATAAGAGCATTTAAGCAGCTCCAGCCACCTAATCCTCTAAAGACATTTTTCCAAATGTTCAGCTATTAAAATCCATCCAATAAAGTTCTTGCTGGAAGAAATAAAGGTTTTGGTCAAAAAAATCATTTGCTGGGGCATAGCGTTTTGACACTCTGCTCTGTAAATAGCTTTAGATTATCACTTTACGATGTTTTAATAACAATGGTAATAATAGTAATAGAGACTTTATTATGTCACTTTTCAATTGTATTATGTCCCTGAGAGAAATCTAATTAGAAGCTGCCAGGTTACTAAAGACATCGAACCTGTTAGAAAGGTTTAGCCTCTTAGAGACTGCATTTTGCATTATGCTTTTTATTAATATTATCTGTTTCCAAACCCCTGCTTCCCCTTCTCTGGGAAATGCCGTGTTTTGAAAAAGGTCAGCTGGAGAGAATAAATGGCTTTTTATTAAATGCAAACCTTATGGATTTTCACTTCTCCTACATAATGGTTTGCCTGTCATTATGAAGTGGAATTAAATATTTTACAAGGGAGAAGAAGTTAATACTTCTTGGATGGTGAACAACAAATGTGTCCTACACCAGATACACAGGCAGTGAATGCTGCTAAAAAGCTCTGTCAATTTTAACCGAAATTACTGTCATTGGGTTTCTTTTTTGAGTTCCTTTTTCCATTATTATGCAAAATACAGTAGCTGGTGGGAATCCCATTAAGGTGATAACCACATTGTCTTTGGTGTTACACATAAGTGTAATTAGAAATGTTCCCTGTCTCTAACACTTTACGGAGGGAGTCATCTCCTCTTTGGGATGTCTACAAATTAACCCTCTATATAATGTATATATTGTGTTATATAATCTTCTGTTCTCCGTTCAGTAGTTTATGAAGAAGGAGGCAGCTTTGGAGGGCATTTCATTCATATTTAAGCCCATGATTCTCTACATATGTTTTTAGGGCTACTGGGCGGGTCAGTTTGGCCTAGACCTACCAAAGATTCTTCATGAAAGAAGTCTAAGAAGCCCATGGAATAAAGCCTGGAATTAAGACCTCCCTCTTCTGAGGAGGACATGAAAAGACTGATGGGTTACACTTTCTCTTCAACTGCTTCTCCATCCTGACCCATTTTTAAATGTCAGTTTGACCCGACCTTCCAGGCTAAAAACCAGAAGCATCAACAGGGTTTTTCACTATCTGCTACAGCCTGTATTTTGGTGGTTACGGCACTTCAGGCTAAGTGAACTAAGAGAACCAGAACACTGATTCAAGCTCGTACAATGTCACCCGTACTGTAATTCCTGATAGGCAGGATGACCCACCACCTCCAGGGAGGAGAAACTTCAGCTGCATAAATACAGACCATTGTGTACTTTTCGCCCTGTGGTCTATATTTCAGGACCTGGTCTCCTTTAGTTAAATACAGCCAAGTGGATGAGGGCTCTTTTCAGGCAAAGGAAGGATTGGGTCCATGTTACTCCTGAGGCGCAATATCTCAATTTGAATGCTTTCCTCTAGATAAGGCCTTACAAAGGTTGGTTCCTGGCTGCCAGTGACAGAGCAGATCAAGGTGTTGTAAAACCTTGTAATAGCGTATCATAACTGGCAAATAAGCAACTTATGGTCTACTCAGATCTGTCTCTGAAAGACTTCTGCCTAATCTCTGATTCACCATCTCTATCTATGCAGTTAATTAACCCTGCCTAATAATCACAGTTCTAATCTTAGCCATCAGAAAATTTCCAGTTTGAATTTATCACTTAGATTGGCTCAATCGGGCATAGAAGAAAGATCAGAATCTCCAGAATTTCCTGCCATCAAAAAATAGGTGGGACGTATCATCAGCTGAAAGTGTCCACCCCGTTTCCGGAGAGTCCAAGCTGATGGCTAAACTGGACACCTAATATTCAGATGCCTAAAGTTAGATGCAGTGAAAATCTCCTGAACAGTGTAGAACTCCCTTTGTCATTGAATTACATCCAAGCTGTCCCCCAGGGTTCTCTCCAGTTTTTCAAGATCCTATTGAATTTTATCCTGTCCTCCAACATACTCACAATTCCATGTCAACACCTCAGTAGTTCCCACACCGCTTTCTCTACATTGCTGTTTGCACCCACCCACAGCACTGGGCACCCTTGTGATTTTCATGAGGTCCCATTCATAGCATGAATGTTAACCATCATAGAATGGTTCGGGTTGGAAGGAACCTTAAAGATCATCTTGTTCCAACCCCCTGCCAAGCGCAGGGACACCTCCCACCAGACCAGGTTGCTCAAAGCCCCATCCAGCCTGGCCTTGAACCTCTCCAGGGATGAGGCATCCACAGCTTCTCTGGGCAACCTATGCCAGTGTCTCACCACCCTCACAGTAAAGAGTGTCTTCCTGATATCTAATCTAAATCTCCCCTCTTTCCACTGTTTTTTCTTTTACCTTTCCTACAAAGAAAGTTGTGCTCAAACTGAAAGCATGTTTGGTTTATAAACTAATATGGAAAATTTTAGGATACTTCTCAATGGCAGGATATTGAGCTTACTGTCTGTTTTGGGTGTTTCAAGGACAGGACAAAAATGGGATCCAGATATTTCACTATTAGGGAAGGAGAATATAATACTGCCAAAATATTTGAGGGGAGGGAAGTGCATAGGTGGCAACTATTTATTCCTACCTAGACAAGAATTAAGTTTAATAACCCAGACTCTCTCCCCACTGTTGCTAAAGGAAAGCTAATGTTCACAGGTATGGATCTCCTTGTTGTGGTTCCTGCTATAATGTCAGAAACAAGAGGGCCTTATTCTTCTCAAAAGCCAATTTATTCCCTAGTAGATCCACATTTTGTTTTGTTTTAATACCTCAGAAACAAGGGTTAAATGTTGCTTTTTAAAGACCAATGAAGTTCAATTTCACACTAACAAGAACATATAATGTTTTATATGTTGGCATATAATGTTTTTGCTGTCCTTTGAATTTTCTTCTTTACAAGTAAAGGCTTACAAATACAACCTTATGCCCGTCACAAAATATTGAGCCTGAAAATTAATAGTAGTGGGAGACTGTGTGTTACCTCCCCCTCTTACCTAAATATCATTATCTTTTATTTATGGCCCCTTAGAATCTGTAAGACCTGAGGGATAATTTTTTCTTGTTTATTCTACATGTTCTCTGTGTTGTTTTTTAAATTCTGTCATGTCTTCTATAATTGTAAGCTGTCTCCTGGGAATCTGTGGTCTGTTTTTATACAACTTCCCATTATTTTTGGTCAATGTATGTATTTATACTTTTTTTCCCTTCCCTGCAAAACTAACAGCATAAACAAAATAAACACTGCCATGTGAAGCATTTAGTTGGCATCTTCTCTGAAATTCACACTAGGTATAAATTTATTTTCCAAGCCAGAATAAAGCATCTAAAAAGTTGCTTGTAAAGAAAGGAGTTAACACTTCATTTTTTTTGCTTCATGCACATCTTTCTATTGAAATTCAGGATAGTTCTGATCATAGGAGAGCCTTGTTTCATTTGTCAGAAATTTCAGTTTGTGATTCAGTTTCTCAGACTAATGTCTCTGCTGCCATTTGAGGTGGTTGAGGGCATCCTGTTTCGTGCCGCTGTGGATAGGTCTCCTCTCCATCCCGTGTCATATTTGCTATCCTCTTGCGGATGTCAGATACCCTGTTGTGCCTCAGATTATATTAAAAGTTGAGTAAAATATCTCTCCCTCCTACCAAATTATAAAGAGGGGTTCATCTTGCCCTGCTGCAGGCACCTACCTTTGCTCAGCTGGATCTCTTTTCAACCCCACCAACAAGATTTCATCGATTCTACTAATTATCATGGGATTTTGGATGCCTGCTTATATAGAAACACTTATATATATATATACATACAAATCTTGGCATCTTAATCTGCAAAGCAAATCCCACACAAGTATTGTACCTGTATTGTTCAGATCCCACGTAAGACTTTACAAGCAGAAGTAGTGTGAGAGAAATTTTGCACCAACTGAATAGGTTGTTGTCAGATTTAATAAGTAACCACTTAACTATGTATTTCATTTGGGGAGCTGAGTGACTGTTTTGGCTTCCTGTGGTTCCTTGTAGACATCTGGGCCAAGGTCCTCATCTGGTGTAAATGAGTAATGTGTTGGTTGTAACTACAGTCTGATTAGTTTAGGACAGCTGAAGTTCAGGCTCACTTTTGCCCCAAATAAGAATATTTCTGTTTCACCAGAGGTGACAGAATGAGAAGATCTCATGATTGTTTTCCTTTCTGAAATGTTCTGCAGTGGAGGTTTTCATTCACTCTGTTTTGTACAGCAACCAGCACAATGGAAGGATCCCTGACGCTGGAAGTAATCAAACACTGTCACAGAGACTTAAAGACCCTGCCTGGGCAGATGGATTAAGAAAGTATCTCCTCATTCATAAGTGAAATTTCTTTTCTCAAATTGGATTCTCCTCTGTTCTTGACTGGGTTACAAACTTCACAGCACATTTAAGGCTTCAAAATTTGTATGATTTGGGAAGGGAAACAGTGGCCAAAAGCTTAACTTGTAACAAAAAAGCCCCACGCTCCTGAGAGATGGTCAGGAGCAGCATAGTAAAAAAAAAAAAAACCCAAACATCAAAATAATATTCAAGTGGATACACAGTTTCATCTGTCTTCCTAACTTTCCTCAAGTTCATTCAGGACTGCATCTTCTCAGCCTTTTGGAGAAGACTAGAAATAATCTTACACTCACAAAGACAGGTTAGATGCCTTGATCAAGGTTGCCCAGGAAACTTGTGGCATAGCTGGAATTTGCACAAGTCCAGTCACTCTGAGTCCAGCCCCTTAACCACAGGGCTCTCAGCAGTGTTAGCCACAACAGCTGTTGGACTTGGCTCTGCAATTGTGGGAATTTGCCTATATAGAAGAGAGGGAGAAGGAAGCAGTAAGGGGGAGGGAACAGAAAGAAAACATAGGTACACGATTTTTTAAATTTTTTTTTAGCTGAGAGAGAGATCCGTAGCTTGCAGAACAATACATGCTGGGTCATTAAAATGCAGCCAAGGTTGATGTTGTCAGGCACTGTGGTCATTTAGGGACTCAGAGCCAGAATACAATGCTGGCAAAGGGTTTTATTGTTTCCTGTGCTTGCTGGGTTTGCTCTTGTAAACATGCCATTCAAGCTATGTGTTATTAAGTGGCAGGTTTGTGTTTATGAGCATGGTCAGGATTCCAGAGTAAGAGCAAACTTAAGGTTTAGGGAGGTTGATGGCTCCTCTTGTTGAGCATCTGTGGATGGAGCCTCCTTCAGATGGTTTGACAGCTCACCGTCCTGCTCCACCCCTCTCAGCCTCAAACTGCTGAGTCTAATCTTTTTTGAAAGAACTTTGACTGGAGTGCAGATACCTGTTTCCTGACGGGTGATAATTCACTGGTGTCACTAGGATTGCAGCCAGCCTTCCCTTACTGAAGAGGCAAAAGAGGTGCTGCTACAGAAGAAGTAAAGATAACTGTGGTTGTGCTGACCCAGCAAGATCCACCAAAATATGGACAAAAAGTGGGAAGTTAAGCATCGCACAGAAGCTAAGAGATGGTGTCACATCGTAAGAGGTATGACATAAGGAATGCTTAAAAGTCTATAGAACACATAGAATCATCTAGGTTGGAAGGGACCTTTAAGATCATTGGGTCCAGCCATTAACATAACACTGACAAAACCACCACTAAACCATCTCCCTCAGCACCACATCTACTCATCTTTTAAATACCTCCAGGGATGGTGACTCCACCACTTCCCTGGACAGCTTGTTCCAATGCTTGATAACCCTTTCAGTGAAGAAATTTTTCCTAATATTCATCCTAAGCTTCCCCTGGCGAAAGCACGAAGATGAAGCATGGCAACATAAATCACATCACTCATACAACTAGTTAAAATGACCACTTTCCCTGTATGCACAGACAGACACAAACTCATAATGGCTTTCCAGACCACGAGACCCCATCTTTATGCAGAATAGTAGCATCTCTGCCTGACAGTGCAAGTAAGGCAAGAAATATCAAAAGAGTGTGTCCATACGGCATTTGTATGCCACGCAGAGGTAGTGAAAGAAGCTGAGGAAGCCTGATGTTCTGAGGTTTCCTGACCTAGTTCCTCCAGACCAGAGAGGTCTGGCTGCATTTGGAGACCTTCTGGGATGAGGAATTGAGCACGTGGAAATGTTCCAAGCCACCCTAAAACCTCTTGAGCAGCAGCACTCACGCTAGAGCTGATGCTGCCCTGTACTTACAAATCAGGCCTCTCAGGAGCCATTACAAGTGACTGTTTGCTTTTTCTGCAGATTGACATGTTTTCCAAAGATGCAACATAAAAAACAATTCTTCTGGGCAAGGCTTGCTTGGCAAGGAAGAGGAGACTAATCTACTATTTGTTTCAGACACAGATGTGGAGGGCTGTAACTAGGAAACAGAGTTTCTAAGAAAATCAGTACATTTTTATATATGCACACATACACACATGCGCGTTTTTATATATGCACTTAAAAAAAAGAGACTGCTCTGGCCATTCCTGTTATCAGGCAGATTTTGCATTTTGCTGTGGTAGGTGAGTTTGTACTCTGTGATGGCTCTCAAATAAAACTTGTCTTATGCTTTGCCTGGCTGAGGCCGGCATAATTTGTGTCTTGCTTTCACAAGTGAATAGGTTCACTTGCTGGTTTTCAAAAGCAGAGAGACTGCTGCTTGGGGCTGGGTGGAAACAAGAGGCAAAGGAATAAATATCTTTATCACTCTGCTGAAAAAGGTAGAAACTAACCTGGCTGATGACACTTCCTGAGCTCATGAACAGCTGATCAGAGAAAGTTCCCAGGGCTGCAAAGTTAACATTTTTGTTGCAGCTGCCCCTTTTGCCTCCTGGTTGGAGGGCCATGTGCCTTTACCAACATTGATTTCAATAGCGTGATGCTGATTTACACCAGTGGAAAGTTTGGTGTGGAGTCATGTGTGGTTTCCTAATTTTATTAGAATTTTTTGTTGTTTTTCAGTGACATCGGGAGAAAATTCAACAGTAAGCCAGCAACAGTAACTTGCCTTTGTGGACATGGAAAGGAGGAGGGTGGAATAGCTGGGTGGAGGAGGAGCCTAGCCTGTTTTAAACTTGTAAATTTAAAATAAACATCTGGATCACAAGGGGAACAAGAGAAAAAGAGGAGCGGGGAGGGGGAGAGGGGAGAAGTGCACAAGCTCAGCAAAGTTCCAATGTACTCAGAAGACTGCTGATGCTTAAAGATTGAGAGACCCCAGATTTCATTTCTTGGCAGCTCAGGCAAGAAGGATGGTCTCCAAGGAGCTGCCGTCTCAGGCTGCAGAGGTGAGTAGCCAGAGGTTTATCCTGAAGGCTACTGGGCCTCTTAGAAGTTGGCATTCTTTCAGCATGAAAGATGGTAAAATATTAGCACTTTAAGAAGCCCATGGCTCACACGGCAATAAATCTAAATGCTATCAGATGCCAGCATGTCTATCAATAATAAAGACAGATGTGCAAGAAGCTCTTTTATGCACACACAAGCACATGCAACCCAGGGGCAAGGGGGTGATGGGAAAGAGGGAGGGGGCCAAAAAGGAAGGAATATTTCCAGGCACAGACATTTGAAGCCTACGTCTCTCATAAATCTTCCAAGCAGAGGGCTCAGGCCAGATCCTCACTGATAAATTTTTGTTTCTTCCCTTACACTAAAGCAATTAACATCTGGCCAAAATAATTTTTTAAAAAATAAGAAAAAATAGGAGGGAGGGGAAAAAAAAAGACTGCATTATGTTTAAATGCAGGTGCCTATATGAATGAGAAGCAACATCTGACACAAATGGCAGATGGGTCTCTCCTTCCTTTCCCTTCCCCTTCAGATTTTACAAAAAGCATGTCAGGAGAGAGGTTTCTGGTCTGCTTTCCTGGGGAAATTAGGCTTATGCAATCAAGTAGCGTGCCTACATTTAGGCTCTTTTTTTAGTACTTAAGCCAATTTGAACAAAATTTGATGGACATCTGTGGATCTGGAAAATTAAGATCTGCATTTTGGAT
The DNA here is from genome assembly GCA_025774025.1 of Xenus cinereus. Taxonomy (NCBI): domain Eukaryota; kingdom Metazoa; phylum Chordata; class Aves; order Charadriiformes; family Scolopacidae; genus Xenus; species Xenus cinereus. The sequence continues at coordinate 2,092,944 of JAOXJK010000012.1, forward strand.
GAAAAGAAGTGTTTGGATAGTGGATAGTTCGTAGAAGGAAAAGTTGCACTTCTTTACAGGTAGAGAAAATCACCTTTCTTCGGAGAGGAGCTACTGTCTGGTTATTGTTCCATGAATGACAGAAATGGCAAGTCCTTCTTTCCTGTGGGTTTGTGTCAGAAGCCTGGATCACCCGTGCACAGATTCATCCCTGAGGTTTAGGGCTTTTGTAGCAGCAGTGCTCCTGTTTGGCCTCTCTCATGTCTCATGGGATTGCATTCTTGACCTCTGCTTATGAAACATGTCTTTCTGACCTCTACCCTTATGTCAAATTTGGATTAAATCACTGCAGAACTAAAAAGTCAGGAGGGCTAGAAGAGAGTAAGTGAAGACAAACAAGGTGAGCTCATCCCTTATTTGACACTGGGAAACCCTGACTGTATTTGTTGGAGTTTTCTTTTCTACTCTTGTACTCTCTTCTCTCACTAAAACCATCTTCCATCTTTGTTTTGGCTCCAGTGTCTACCAGTCCTGCTCTGAACTTGGCATTTCCATCAACTCTAGTAGACACCTGGTATTATAAAGTCCAAAAGCCCATAACCCTCTCTACAGAGTAACTCACCACCAATACCCATAGTAGAACACCTTCAGCTTCTGGAGCACTCTTGTTCATATTCCCATGGAGCAGCCCCTTTGGCTCAAATATTCTTTGATCAAGGTCTTCTCACACTAGAAAATCTCACACAGATCCTCTTGGTTTCTTTTGAACTGCAAGAGAGTGATGCTTAGTGGTAAACAAAACCATGGTGGATCATTATGCTACTTTGTAAAAGAAGAAGTGAGATCTCCCTAAGATGGCTGAATCCGAAAATGACCTACTTGCTATGCAAGAGCAGCCTGGAACCTATATTTGAGGGGGGGAAATGAAAACAATTGAAAAGGTCATTTTACTGACATCATCAGAACCTGCTTGACCAGCTACACTTGTGCTGGTCACAAATATTGAAAGAAAGGGCTTTTCCTAGTTTTCAGCTGAAATGAAACTAATGAAACCAAAGAGCTTAACCCTTGTCACTAGGAGCCACACAGGAGCGGCAAATGCCTTTGTAGAGCAGTCACTAGAGAGCACCAAATATCCACACTCCCTCCAGGTGGCTTGCCCATGTGGTGTGCGAATTATTGATGCTGGGAAAGTCTGTGACTTACCACTTGTCTCCACCTACGTCCACATATCTCCCTGGGTCTAGGGCTCAGCATTCCTTTGGGGATTTTATTGTCTGTCTTATGGGGGGAGTTGTTTGTGTGCAGTAAAGAAAAAAAAAACAGAAAGCCACATGGCTTAAGAAAAGAGTTCAGAAGAGGTTAAGGAGACTCAGGTCCTTGTATCAGGGAAGTCCTAGCAATTAAGATAAGCAAAATAAGTTAAAACTTTCCTCTGTCTCCAGGGTGTTGTTGATTTGGTTTTCTGTCCCAGCTGAAGACTTCCTAGGTGCCTGTCTCACCTGGTATCTCAGCTCCTCAGCAGTCAGGTATTCATTCATTCAAATTAATTCAATTAATTCTGATATAATATGGGTTTAAGTTCTTCTGCGGCTTTCAGGACTTACAGCAGCTTAATCAATCAATGGCTTTAAGGGCTTTTCTGTCATAAGCCTTAATGACACCATTAGGCCCTTCCTCAGCTTATTCATCTTTGCCACCTGTATGGAAAGCAGGGAAATAAATGTGTCTAAAACACCTGTGCAGCTATATAGCAGCTATTAAATGAAACCTTGAAAAACTAATGAACCTTAACTCTGCCCTTCTCAGTGCTTTCAATACCTTGTTATGGGATGTCTCATCACTCGCTAGCCAGTATCATAGGATTTAAGTATATCACTTTTGTTTATTAGAACAAAGATATTTAGCTGCAACTATATTTAGGAACGAAATTCCTATGGGATACCTCATCTCATTTTTAAATCTAAAAGTGCTGAGTAATGGAATAGACCCACCACCCTTAAAGAATTTCTTCATAATATCTAACCTAAATCTCCCCTCTTTAATTTTAAAACCATTACCCCTTGTCCTGTCACTACACTCCCTGACAAAAAGTCCCTCCCCATCTTTCCTGTAGGCTCCCTTCAGGGACTGGAAGAGGCTCTAAGGTCTCCCCAGAGCCTTGTCTTCTCCAGGCTGAACAACCCCAACTCTCTCAGCCTGTCTTCACAACAGAGGGGGTCCAGCCCTCTGATCATCTTTATGGCCATCCTATGGACCCACTCCAACAGGTCCACATCCTTCTTATGTTGAGGTCCTCAGAGCTGGATGCAGTACTCCAGGTGGGGTCTCAAAAGAGTGGAGGAGAGGAGTGAAATTCCCTCCTTCATCCTTCTGACCACGCTTCTTTTGATGCAGCCCTGGATGCGGGTGGCTTTCTGGGCTACGAGTGTCAGCTCATGTCCAGCTTTTCATCCACCAGTACCCCCAAGTCCTTCTCGGCAGGGTTGTTCTCAATCCCTTCATCCCCCAGACCGTATTGTTACCAGGGGTTGCCACAACCCAGTTGTAGGACCCTGCACTTGACCTTGTTGAACCGTGAGGCTCACATAAGCCCATTTCTCGAGCTCATCCAGGTCCCTGTGGACAGTATCCCATCCCTCAGGCGTATCAATCACACCACTCAGCTTGGTGGATGCTAGGCACTATGAAAAATCTAAAAATTTTCTTCTGAAAATATGAAAGTGAACAGCTTTGAAATGTCTCCTCTTTTTTTTCTTGGCTGAAACATTTTGGCAAATTGTAAATTAATTTCATAAATATGCTTTTTTCTTTTTTACACATCTCAGATGACGAATTTTAGCTGATTTATTGCTTATCAAAAATGTCATTCAGCTAACATCCAAAATACACATCTGCAATGCCAAAAAGAAATCTTGAAAGTTGAATAACAGCAGCGAACTAATTAGATATGTTTGCAATAAGATGTGGCAGCAGAGGAACTATGAATTTGGGAAGATAAATCACAGCTTATACAGTGAGATCATGCGGGGTGAAACTCAGTAAATTGTAACACCAACCCAGATTATGACTTGCAGTCCAACGGAAGACCTGTTTCAGACAGTGCAAGTAACTTCTTTCACTCTGCTGTGTGACAGTAAATTTTGTTCTTCCAATCAACACCTTATGTTCCTGAACACCTCAGTCAGATGAAAAGACTGTGTTCACCCATTGTCTTCCTCATCCATCCACCCTGGGAGGAAATGTCACCATTAGCATCAGCTTCCCCTTTAACCACCACCTCCTGACCAACAAGCTAAACTGAAGCCATGAGTCTTTTCAGATCCTCATCATTCACAATTACCTGTATTATGTAAGCTAGTTAAGATCATTTGGACTGCAATGGATTAGGAACTGATCAGAAGGATGCATGTGTCTTCTGGCAGAGGCAACATGACCCTGACTTGAGAGTATGGACAGCATTCCCAGTGGTTTGTTGAGGTATGTTGCTCATACGAGCAGTGCATAGATATTTTATTTTTTTTAATGAGGGTCAGTTGTAAACCAAAAAAATCCTCTTTCCTCTTCAATGCTTAAATTTGCAATGATGTGTACAAACACTCAGAGATGTGATGAGGTTGCATGTGACTGTATTCATGCAGCTGGCTTAACACTCTGTAGACCAAGTACTATATACCCCTGTGTAAATCTATATCACATACACATGAGAAAGGACTCTGTTTCTCCCTAGAGAAGCTGCCCAGCATGTGGAATAATCAGAATGAGGGTCTCAGGCCTAGGTTGCATGACTCATGTACGAAATAAAAATGTACACTTAGAAATAAAAACAAAACACAAACTTTTCTTTTCTGAAATCTTAATCAGAACACTTAGTGTTTTTCTTCTCTGTGGTTTCTGCTTTTTTTCCAGGATCAAAGTGCAGTGGCCATTACTAGAGTGAGAAACAGCTGTTTGCATAGTATTTACAGAACAATCAAAACCAACTCAGTGTAACAAAAGCAATGAAGAGGCTAAATTCTTTCATGTTATCATGGAATGGTTGAGGTTATAAGGGATCTCTGGAGGTCTCCTAGTCAAATACC
>JAOXJK010000012.1:2097751-2133233 GCA_025774025.1 Xenus cinereus
AATGGTTGAGGTTATAAGGGATCTCTGGAGGTCTCCTAGTCAAATACCCCTGCTCAAGTAGGACAGTTACCTATGAAAGCTTCTTTAACTCCCTCCTACTGAGGTCCTAAGGCAAACCAAATTATAGAATCATAGAATCATGACCAACGTTATTGCCTTCTAAGATTAAATGATTGGATTTCTGAAAAAAGGGGGAGAGCAGGGGATGACTTTTCCTTCAGTTTTAGCAAGGATTTCAATATGGTGTCCCACAAGAAAGAAGCTAGATCCACGTTCTTCACAGCAGTGTATGAATGGAAGATGAGAGACAACAGGATAAGTTGAAAGAAGAGCTATGCAGACCGGAGCGACCTGTACAGATAAAAAGAAACTTCTTCCCAATAGCAACATAGGAGAACAGGATTGGGAACAGTCAGAATGAATTCACCAAACGTCATGCAATCAAGTAGCTTTCAAGGACCTAAGTTCTCTCAGCACCCTGTGAGATGTAGCCCACGGACTCATATAGGAAGTTCCTTCAAGTACTCCACTGCTAATAATTTTCATCGTTGAACCCCACCACCTGAGATACCTGTTGGAAGAATAAGGCAAGGAAGACATTAAATATCTGAGCCTTATCCATGTCTGATGTGACTAAATCACCCATCCATCACAGGACACAATTTTTCCTTGGTCATCTTTTTATTATTAATCTGGAATGAAAAGTTGTAATTACCCTTGACACCCCTTGAAAATCTCAACACTGCTTCAGCTGAGCTTTCCCAAAATCATCCACTCAGGTCCAATCCTTCATGGTCTGCAGCACTGAGCTAGAATCTATTGCTGAGTTTTCTCCCATGCCCTCTTCAGTGACTTCGTTCCTTACCCTGGCTCTCAAAACTGACTACTCAGACATATTTCTGTGTCTTCAGGTCTTGACAAAAATAACTAACTCACTTCAATAGAGAACAATTTTCCATCTTTGTCCTCTGCTTTTCCCCTTCTGCCTGTTTTTATTTGTCTTTTCTCTTGAATAAACTATTTATTTGAAAAATAGTCCAAGAACAACTAATTTTCATTAAATGGAAGCAATTTGACTGGCTGATTAAGGGATGTTTTCCCTTTAGGAGCGCATGAACAAATTTGGGGTTAATTTTACTACCAAAAGTCAGAATGTTTGAACTAGAAGGAAGAACATCCACAAACCTGGATTCCAAGAACAATGTTGTTACCAGATGTTGATGAGAACGAAGCTGTGCAGGACAGAAAGGCAGAGGCATAGCACAGCAAATGAGAAAATGTCACCATATCTGCCTTCAGGGTTTCAAATCTTTGATCTCAACCATTCAAATGTATATGTATATATATTCTGTGACACCTTCCAGAGAAAATCTGAAATCCATTTTACTTATGAAAAATACTGTTCCTATATAAACTGTGCTGTCTACTGTTTTTTGTTCTTCATTGGTACAGTGTGTGAGCATGGAACTGAAAATCCTTCATATCATTATAAACTAGAAGCATCGTTCTCCAAAGCCACTAATTTGAAGGGAATGTCACTCAGTTTTAGTCCACAAGTGACTTTATGCTTTGCATGTTTAGTCTCCTCCATCATGTGTCTGAAATTGTTTACAGCTGAAACAAAACTAACCAGGAGAGCCAGACTGGCAAAGACAGTTGTTTACCCTGAAAGAAAAAGGACCTCCAGACCAAAGTAAGTTTCTTCAGGAACGAATTTTGCATATATTCCTCATTCTGTAGTTTTGGGAAGATAAGAATTCAAACCAGCAGAAATTTACAAATATATGACAATGTATAACCAAATGTAGGTTACACAGCAATTGAGTTCTTTGATGTCCACCATGACCTCTTCTCTTCAGTCTTTTCAAAAATCTTCAATCAACTCATCAGTGATACTAGTAATGCTTCCAGAAAACAACAGTTTATATAAAACACTTATCTCTACACCCCCCAAAAATGCAAAAGGAATGGTCCATTTCAACTCAAACTTTCAGTTGGAAGCTTTCTCAGATCCAATTGGGAATTTCTGTTGCCTCTCATCTCAGGAATCATCAGAGATGTAGTTAACCAGAAAGGTGTGATTAACAGATTTCCGAATTAGGTTAGAAAGGAAAAAAATAAAAATAAAATATGGACCCATACCTAATTAATGCTTTTTTTTCCCTGTACCTACTTCAGATAGTCGCCTGTTCTGGGGTGGGGAAGCAAGTTTGACTGAACGAGAATGATTATTAAATGTTCTGTGCACAGTCAGTCAGTGGTGGAGCATCCTCACTTCTGCAAATCTAAATGTCATGACTAATGTAATGTAAGGATTTGACAGTATAGATTTGGGGTTAGGATTTAAAATAATAATAATAAATCTTATTCAATTTTGCCATGAAGATTTCCAGAGATACCGAGTGTTTGCAGATCACCTGAGCTTTGACTGAGAAAAGATGGCTTCATGTTTATGGTATTGAGCAAGACCTCAAAAATCCTGGGAAGAGATCTTGGCTCTGTTGCATGGGCTATGTAACATCAGAGACATCTATAAGTATGCAACTGTTTTCACCTAATTTCAGATATTTAGACTTCAATCATCCAGATTGATTTTGGAGTCAAAGAGAGAGCCATACTATCTCCCCTCATGAGAGAGGTAACTAAGAGAGGGAGAATGAATCTCTTTCTGGATGTATTTCTTCCTCTACAACAATTTTAGGGGGTAGCTACACCAAAAAATTTGACATATAACTTCCATGCAGATGAACTGAGCTAAAATCAGTCCTACCCTTCGTTTCACAGTGAAACCTTGAAAGTCTCACCTTGAAAGTCATCTTACTCCTTCCTTTGGGCAATTTCTCCATTCATGTTCCAACATTTCCAGGTCAGGGATTCCTTTTAATGAATATTTATTCAAAGTATCTAGCATTGTCAAGCTTGGAATTAGCTGAGGTCTTCACACAATACTGTAATGACCAACAATTCTATAAAATAGAGTCATCACTTCTCAAAAAACAAGTTTTTGTCTAGAGAAAGTTTGTAATTTTGCTGGTCTTTGGCCCTTGATCTATCTAGTGGCCTTTTTTCCAAAATGTACATTCTTTCCACGCCAAATTTCCTTTACTGTTTTAACAACATGGGAGGGATTGATTCCATACAAGAGTCTTGTGGCATGTACATATTTCTTGTGTCTTTTTTATTAGGACTGACTAGGGATATGGTACAAGTTAAGAGCAGCTCTATAATGGCTTTCACATGATTGCTGTAGGAAAACATGCCGCGTTCTTACAGCCTTGCCTTCATCCAGCTCCAAGAAAGGGGGGGGGGAAGGGAGAAGGAAAAAAAAATTTTAATCATTTATTTCTGCTTTGAACATGTGCAAATTCCATATCAAGTGAGCGTCTGGGAACAAAAAAGTGCCAGGGAAAGAGTAAAAAACTGTCCCTTGCCACGGGAATAACAAAGAACATAGTCCTTAGGAAAGGTATGTTTAAACAAAATAGTAGCAGCAAAACCAAATCAAAACTCACAGAAGAAATCAGCCTCACGCTCTGTGTCAAACCTAGAGGACTTCAAAGACATCTGTACATGCACGCCTGTGCATTTGTGTGTGTTTGGAGAACGTTGTGTTATTGTAACCACTCTGAGCTTAGATCACTATCAGATGTGTGGTCAGAAGGACGAATGATCACTTGGGTGACCAGCAGCAAACATGGGTGGAAGGAGGACAAGTCTTCCTACCTACTGACGCTTCATCTGGGGACGAGGGCAAATGCAGAGCAGGACAATCCCCCACACAGGAAAATGTGTAACTGGACTCTGGACTTAAAACTCAGGTCTGCCCAAGGCAATGGGCAGTTCTCCAGATCTGAGCTGAGGTGTTTGTGAAATACACACTGGTCACGCTAAACATAGATACTCCAGTAGTGTCAGTCCAAAAAGCCCAGGTAAGAAGAAAGGAAGGGGGTAAATTCCCAAAACAAGTACAAGTGACATAATGTCTTGGTCCATTAAGTATACTAGACGCAGAGCTTGGGAAACCTCTTCTTTCTCAATGACTCTCAGACTGGACATATTAATGTACCATCTCTTTGGGCACATGGTTCTCATAAGCTCCAAAAGGTAATTGCTGCCCTTGCTGTGGCTACGTTCACTATCTCTTCAGGTAAAACATAGTTTTGAGGACAGTTTTACTGTAGTCTTTATGATGCAGTGCAGACTGTCCTAAGTATCAGTGTGTCTGAAACACATGGAAACTGCAGTGAAGGTGGTTCTCCATAGTCCTGCTTGAGTATTAATGTTTTATCCTACCTGCAGGGCTGTATTACAGGTCAGCCCATTTCTGACACAGTCCCAGGTCTTCATGTCAAACCAGAGGCAGAAATTTATCCTACTCCTTCATCCTTTCTAGGCTGGTGAATCATCAAATGGTTTGGCTTGGAAGGGACCTTAAAGATCATCTAGTTCCAACCCTCCTGCCATGGCCAGGGACACCTCCCAACTAGACCAGGTTGATCAAAGCCCTATCCAGCCTGGTCTTGAACACTTGCAGGGGTGAGGTATCCACAGCTTCTCTAGGCAACCTGCTCCAGTGCCTCACCACCCTCACAGCAAAGAATTTCTTACTAATATCTAATCTAAATCTCCCCTCTTTAATTTTAAAACCATTACCCCTTGTCCTATCACTCCACTCCCTGACAAAGAATCCCTCCCCATCTCTCCTGTAGTCCCCCTTTAGGTACTGGAAGGCTCCTGTATGGTTTTCCCAGAGCCTTCTCTTCTCCAGGCGGAACAATCCCAACTCTCTCAGCCTGTCCTCATAGGAGAGGTCCTCCAGCCCTCTGATCATCTTTATGGCCTCCTCTGCACCCATTCCAACAGGTCCTGACAAAGAAATTTCTTTTCAGATCTCTATATGATAAGTTATCTGACTGAAAATCCATGCCCCTTTGGTGATTCACATTATGACCTGAATGCATGAGTTTGGTAATTCCTTCCTTCAAATAATAATTAAAACATAACAATTAAAATGTAGATGTAATTCCAAAGAAGTGATATGCAGTAATTACAAGTTTGTCAATTTTCATTTCTAGACAGTTGTTTTGAGGTTGCATTTTTTCATATGCATTTTTGAAGGGAGTTTTTTGATTGTTGTTTGTAGGTTTTTTGGTTTTGTTTTGTTTTTTTCTTTTTCCCCAGTCTAATAAGTTTGATCTGGAATCTTTGTCTTTCATTATTCGGTGCAAAGCCATTTCCTCCCTCTTCTCATCCCCTTGAGTTGATTAACTGTTACAAAGCATTCCTGTGATACTTAGTAAATAACAATGCAAACATGTTTATGTAACAGTTTAACGTGCTAATTATGTTTTTATGCCGGAGTTGAATGCACGCTGTCCTGGAGTCTGGTAGTCTTCAAGTCTTGGCTCTTTGATGTGAAGGGCGCGCTGGGAAGCACATTCGTTTTTCATTTTGCCTTGATGAAGGCTGCTGTTTACACTTTGTGTCACTTCTCCACAAGTCAGGCGCTTGCTCACGGCCCTGGGGAAGGCACTGGTTCTGTTTGGGAGCCACGTGAGCCTCTGCGCCTGCAGTGATTGTGGCCACAAACAGTTACTGTATGTCAGGATGGACATTTTTCTTGAGTCCCCATGGGTGGGAGCAGGCTGCGATATGCTCTCCAGGAGAAAGCTTTTTGATCCAAGCTTGGTAAAGCCATATGAGAACATAAATTGGAGCTGACTTTTATTAGTCATTAGGATAAGATCTTCATGGACAGTGGTTTAGGTCACATTTGCCTGTTCATCTGATGACTTCCATCTTGGTCAACTCCACATATAGTCAGATAAGAATTTCCTTAAATTAGAAAGAATTAATTACTACAACCTGAGCTAAAATGAGAGAAATTTCTATCAGGTGTTCTGACAAATGAGCTTTTTTCATAAGCTAGTCATAGAGAGAGAGTTATCATATACATTGTCCAAAAAAATTTAGGTTTGAACTTTCCTCTGAATCTGGTAGCGCCCATATTGAAGACAACCATTGGCCAAATGGACCGGATCTGATCCAGACTGACAATTCTGAGGACTCTTAAGAAGGAATTTGGGTTGGCAAATTCTACATAAATGTTTTTCTCCCACTCAAATAGTGGGTCTATATTTGTGGGTCAGTTTGTGCTGAATTCTTCCTAATCTTAATGTGAATGAAGTGCAAATTACTTGGAGAGTAGTATGGTAGAAATAAAGCTTCTTTTGACACAATGGTAATAACTAAGCATTTAGAAATGAATATGATATGTGGCTGGTGCATGCAATAGATTGGGCTCCGTGGTCTTAAATTATCTTAAATTTACAGCTTGCAAAAGATTAAAACGGGCAGTGGCTGTGACCATGGCAAATGCACTTGTTTCTACAAGAACACCCTTCTGGGACAAATAGCGTGGCTCAGGGGACAAAGGAAGTCCAGGAGTCACAGCTTCTTTACTTCATTACTAACTGTTAGGAGTTATGACAAACCTTGGCATTTGGAACAAAGTCTTCATATCTCATTGTTAAGGATAGGTCTTCCTTCTTCCAAGAATCATCAGTTTCAATAGTAAAACATTTGAAGAGCAAACTCCAGGGCTGATAATTAGACTCATCATGGTTGTTGGAGAGTAAGCCACATTGACAGGCAGTGTCAATTGTCTAAGTCTGTTCTCAATATATGTAAATAGGAGTATTCCATGGAAATCATCTAAGAGAAATCTTCTGCTTTTTAAGGGAGAATTATTCCACTGAAACACGAGAACCTGGATCTCAGCAGCCATAGACTGCAACTCCCCACCTCAACCCAGTCCATGAAGCCAAAGAAGCTCTCCTGGTTTACATTAATTTTAGTTCTGTTGGCTAAGATCTCAGAACATGCATGTATCTATGTAAAAGGTGTTTCCTAGCTCTGCTGTCTCTAGTGTGTGCATATCTTTTCCCCAGCCTCCAATCTGCAGGTCTATGGAGTCCTGCTGAGGCACGTATGACACATAGCCAGAAGAAGAGCCCAAGCTTGCTGGCATTTAGTGCTATAAATGTGCTATACAGAACCTGCACCTCCACAGTAAAATGTTAGCATGTCTGCAAAATGATAAAGACTATAACTCTCTTTTATCCCCTACAGCAACATCACTGAAGAGAATGTTGTTAGCCTTTAGCAGCGAACATATCCTCAGGACCTGGCAAAGCAAGGTGAGGGAAAGAGTTATTCCAATACACCACTGACATATAGGAAGGAGAATAAGGCAATGTGCTTTCTGCTTGGTGTGCTTCTCCTTGTCACTTATCTCACCTTGATTTACCTATTCATCACTCTTCCATCACTTCCCAGACCCCTTGACGGGTCTCCAAATCTCATTCCTCTGCTGGGTTCCCGCACGAATCGTCTGGTAACACTTTCCAGATGTCCACTGTCCAGCCTCCAGGTGATGGGGAAAGTATTTTGTCTAAAATTCTTTTCTCTTGTGGAGGATTCTTTCTCTTTCCAGTTTTTCCCAGTCCGAGTAAATGAACAATCCCACCAGCACTGCTTCTTTGTGCAGACCTAGAGTTTTGTCCTTAATTTCAACCCTCATCTCTTTTCTTGGTCCCTGTTGCTAGCACCTAAAGCTATTTTAAAGGCTGGTTGATAACCAAACAAAGCAGATTTTCTCTCTGCTGAAGTTAATTATGTCATTACAATTCCTGCAAGATTAGTGGCATAACATGGTGCCACATTTGGGTGCTAGTGTTTGGTCATATATTGTTCAAGAGGCTATTATCAAAGTACAACACTACTCTGCTTTCTGTTAAATAACTTCCCTGTAAGTGTCTGTTTCTTTTCTAGTTACAAGTACACGTCAAACCCATCCGGATTTTTCTTAGGAGAGTGGGACACCATAGCAGTCTTTCTGAAAAATGCTGGACCAGACTTGACAATAGATCTTTAATCCACCAGGGTAATATTGTAGAAGAAGCAAGAACAGAAAAACTGACTGGCCTAGGAAAGGCTCAAAAAAACCCCAAACAAACCCAAAAACCAACCTGTGTACAACAGCAACAGACAAGTGATAGTGGTTTAGTTGGTAGCTGGTCAAGTGAGGTGACCAGATAACTATTAAAATGACAGGCAAAGCATTGGCTCCTACATGTATCAGACTCCAGGTGATCATCTGCCTTCCTGTTTCTGGTCATTGACAGACTTGATGCTTCTCTGCATTAGTCTCATCTTGACGCCCTGAGGTTCACATTTCCCACATCAGCAATGGGTTCTGTCAAACTGAGAAACCACCTGCAGAAGCCACTTGAAAGCTCAGGACAGGCGGCACCAAGATCACTCTGTACCATGAAACTTTCAATGAAAATTCTGGATATTAGCCCTGCAACAGAAATCCTTGGTTGCATCCTTTCTAGCAACCTTGCTAGTAGGAACCTGGTGGGGATCCTTTCTGGTAAAGGTAACTTAGTGTTTGGCAGGGAGTAGAGCCTGGAATGTGCTGAACTTCAGAGCTTTCTTCTCCACCTCAAGGAGACTGTGTCTGCTACAGCGTTGTAATTTCTGTGGCTTTCTACTTGTGCATGTGGGGTTGTTTTGCACACACCATCAGAAGAAAGCCAGTATAAGTCTTTGGAGGGCTATTCACAGCTCAGCAAAGCCAATCAGATTTAGGAAATAAGCTAGCATTGGGAAGTAAAATAGATATTATATAACAGTAGTGTTTTTATAGCTTTGATAGGTTAAGGTCATAAGCAAGACAAGATTTGTAGTGGTAAATATATTTTATGACACTATCTGAATATTATCGTGCCCTAGAAATATGTTATATGTCAGACAGTATTTTCTCTCTAGAAAGAAGGCCTCAGAGAAAGGTCTCTTTTCCCTGTAATTAAAAAGTCACAAACTGTCATTAGTCCTTGCTCTGTCAGTGATCCAGAAACTACTCTTTCTTGTCTCAGGAGACATTATCTAAAAGATAATATTTATTCAGCATCATTGTCAGGTGAAGTGTTCTTCCTTGAGGCTTTCATTCAGTCAAGTGCATAAGAACATGACAAATTCATTTTCAGAGATGCTACATGGACTTCATCATGGCATCAGATGAAGAATGCAATGCTTTTATCTTTTCATTCTCTTACATGATGCCAGGCAAATCAGTCTAATGCTGAACCCTGAGGGAATACGTTCACCTGATCAGAAACTACCTCATTATTTCAGACTGAGGGCATCTCAGCTGTGAACATTCATGGAAAGGTGTTGTTGGTTTTTTTTTAACCCATTTCAAGTGGAAACATGAAACACATTGAATGCCATCTGCTAGGGTTGGGTACTTGAGCCACTGCTCGCACTCTTAGACTGATAGTTTTATATAAGGCTGCGTGCCTTATTCCTGACTGGACAATGCGACATTAATTTCCCCCCAAAAGACAAATATGACATACAGTCTTTGTCCACTTAATTTCTTCTGCAAGCAGATGTTTGAGATTTCGTGCTCAATCAATCTCATTTCAACATGCAGAAATCTTGCCCAAGTGAGCACTGGGCAAATCTTGCACTTATTTCTAAACTTTTTTTTTTTTTTTTAAGCTCATACAAATAGGTAGATATATCTTGATTCAAGTCATCTTGTTGTGAATTGGGCTTTCACTGCAGGCTAAACAACTGCTAAGCAGGCACCCTGTCTTACAATATTTTGTTTTTTGAAATAAATGGTACAACCAGGCCTAATAATAATAATTAAAAAAAAGAGAAAGAAAATGTTGTCAGGGATCCAAACATATGAACTTTATGTCGTGAAAAGCTTTTATTCTGGTTCCTATTCTCACTCGTGCACAGATTTATTGAAAAAAACCTTGACATTTATTCATTTTCCACTTAGATTATTGTGGTTAAATCAAAAAGTAGTGTCAGGGCTTAGGGAGCTGAAAGCAGTTACACTTTTTCCATTGTGACGGGTCACATGGTTTCCATTTGTTCCATGAAAAACCTCATGGTTTTGGTTATTTTCACTGTCTGGAATGAGATATAATTCCACTCCTGCTGCCAAATCTCCTGTATCGCGTAGGAAACTCCTGCATTTTGGGCCATCTCCCTTGGTTCAGCTGGGAGGCCTGTTTCACAAGAAGCTTTTTTTATTATTATTATTATTTATTGCTTCCAGTGGTCTGAGGAGACTCTTCAAATGATTGTTTGAAACTCTGCTTCAGACAATAGGAGAGGAAGGGAGGTCTTGGGTAAGGTACCGTGTTTCAACGGAGGATCCCTCTGTTCAACTCCAGTCCCATCACATATGGGAGCCATTTCAGGCTGGGTCAAAAGCCTGTTGAAATCCACAGAAAAGTTTCAGTGCATGGGGATCAGACCCCTCATGATGATGTTATGCTGTGTGCAGTGAGGAGGCCAAGGAAGAAATGAATCTTCCACCATTTATGGAGTATGGGCTCATTTGCATAGAGAAATTGTGCTATGGGCACAAAATCAAATGCAATTAAATTCTAGCACCTCCTGTACTTATAACTGGCCAATGGTTGCTCTTTAAGTGTCCCCCTACATGCTTTCAGATCACCCCAATTGCATGGCAAAATGAGTTAGCTTAGACCTCTGTGAAAGGAAAACATGATTGCCTCTAACCCAGAAAGAAATATCATCTCTGGGAACATGTTTGTTTTCTAGTGAGTTCCTCAAAATTGGATTAGTGTGAGATGGTTTGAGAAAAGCTTATATTCAATGGGTAGATAGTGACTGCTGGGTTTCAATTCAGTAGTATCTAACAGTCCAGAAGATATTTCAAATAAAAGATAACATTAAAGACACAGTGACAAAAGCAAGTAAGATAAAAATGAGTGTACATTTACTTAAAGTAGATCATACTGGATACATCTGATGTCAATATCTACCTATCTATCTATCTATCAATAATAAAAACTACTGATTGATAGAAACAGGTACTTTTAAATTAGATTTACTTGACATGTTAGGATTATTTTCTTTAGGTTTAGCTGAGTTCAGCTGGGGAATTTAGACTCTATTGACTACACAGACCAAGTCTTCAGGGAGCAGACAACCTCATCAGGTAAGACGAGTCTCACCTGAGTCCCAAGAGCTGTTACTAAACCGGCAATGAACACAAGAATTCCAAGATGTCATACAAAAACAATATTAATTTAGGAAAAATACTGTTCAAGACCAGGGAAATATTTCATTTCATTACTGTGGAATTGTCACATTTTGACACTGCCAGCACAAAATATTTATTAAAAGAAAAACATCTTGTTTCAATCAAGAAAAAAGTTTTATTTCTACTTTCCCTGTTTGACACATTATAGCATAATGTTACTGTTCCATGTATATGACACTAAATGTAAAATTAATAATAATGAAATTACAAAGTCAGTGAGAGAGTTGAAAAGATTTATTTCAATCAGTTTTTTTCAACTTACAATTTTCTAAGAACAAATACTTAGAAAGGTTTTCTGAAATCTGTCCTTGCTTTAATTCAAAAAAGAAGTTGTAGTCCTGAAAGTTCATAACTCTACCAAAATCTGTTGTCAAAGATCTTCCTTTATATCTCACCTAAAACCATTCCCCATTTATGTTCTTATATTGTGATAACAAAATAACTGCATGATGGCAATGTTTGTTATTTTAAATGACTGTGATTCAACATAAAGGAAAAAAAAAAAGAAGAAAAAAAAAGCTCTTCTAAACAATGAATCCTGAAAAAGAATTTGATTGCCTCAAAACTTCTCTATTTTTTAATTTTTCTTACTTTTAACATATATTTAATATACTTTAAGAGTGTGTTTCAATGTAAAACTGAACAGTAATTTTCTCAATAGAGAGCAGGGATGAATCAGATGGGTCGGTCTAATTTCTAGAAAAGCTTTTAAGGTCATTGTGAGGTTTTTCATTTTGAACATCACTTTGATCTGGAGATAAATGCATTACTTAGGGCAAGCCTCGGGGTTGGAAATGAAAATTCGGTGTTGCATTTTGTTAGTTTTCCTTTTACAGGTGATGTGAAGGTATAAGGGAAATAATGAGCTTCCCTCCCTAACTGAGCAATTTTGCTGGTTTTAAGGATGTGTTTACCGAAGAAAGGATGTGGATAGTCCCACGCAGCTTCACTCTCAGATGTTGGTGCTAAATCTCAGCTGGAAGGTGGGACTCTTCTCTAGACCGCTGAAGAGACATAGACATCTCCATAGACTGTTTCATCCCACCCATGTTGACAAAACTCTCAGGACAGAGTGAGCCTGTCCTTTGAAGGGCTTGGTCCCTCCCTATAGCCAGAGAGGAGGCCAGAAGGAACTTGTTTGGTTGCACTGGGTCTCCAGCTTTCAGCCATACAATTTTATATGTTGTTAATTTTACCCTTCCAGTTGGCCATCACTTTGAATTTATATATATAGAAGAGTACGTTGGCCCTTAGTTCCAGTGTGCTTCATCTCCGCTGGTAATTTAATACAACAAGGATTTAGTTTTGATACTGCTAAATTACTAAAATCTTCCCTTGCATGATTTTGGCCCACAGAAGCTGTGAGGATCCCAAAGAACTCCTGTATGGTTCGGGGTTAATACTGCTAGCCAACCAGCATTCTCAACAAGCAGCAAAGATCCAGCCATCTAGTTCTGGAGAATACGAGAGATTAAAAACTGTGACAATCCAACAAAATTCTAGATTATGGGCTCCCGGCACAGTCTAATTTACCATCATGGATGTAGCCTGTGAGTGAAGAGGTCTCGGACTGATTTTGCTGCACTCAGAAGCAGGATCTTCATATATAATCTCTGAATGTAGCAAATACTGCTTTGGAACTCAACCCTGAGAACTGCTGAGCAAAGCAGCTCTTTTACCTCAGAAAAGCATTTGAGGTTTCCAAATGCACTTTCGTTCTGACGCAGAATGAAACAACACCCAGCAAAAATTTTCCATTAAAAAGAGCGAGGTAGGTCAGGATAATCTGTAGCATCCCAGTTGACGGCATTCATCACAAATGTGAGAAACCCACAGCCACTCTATGGATTTGAACTGAGTTTATTAGTTCTAAAGTGTCAGCATTAGCCATTATCAATTTCTCTCTATCCTGCCCCCCAAGTTGTATTAATGAATTTAAGAATTAATATTCTCTAAAGTCTTTCAGTTTAAGTGTAACACCGTATTTTGATATAATAGTTTTTCATTGCAATTTTTCGAGCAACTCTAGCACAGAACATGACCTTATGCCATGTGTAATCCCTACTTAAGAACAAGTTTTTTATTGAACTTTAGACTTGTTTGCACGTGTTCTTATATTCACTTGTTTATGTGTTCTTACCTCAGTCCAAATCAGAGCGAAAAAAATCTGTAACACCAGAAGCTCTAACAATTACTGTAAGTCAGATTTTCATTCTACCTACATTTCTCCTCTTTTAAAGTCCTAATAAGGTTGACTGTGAACTTGGAAAGAGAGAATTTTTTGGGTTTGGTTTTGTTTGGGTTTTTTTTTTTCTCTTCAGTTTGGATCTCAAGAAATTACTCAAACAACAGAATGAACCACTAAGGAAATATTTAGCAATTTTCAGCTAAAAATCAAATGAAACTAATATATTTCTTTAAAACATTTCCTGGGCCTTAAGTATTGATGAAAATAATCTCTGGTCTTTTGTAATGAAAAAGGAAAAAAAATGTCTTCCTCTCCCCAACATTCTCATCTCTATTTGTAGGAGCTCTACTAAAAGAAAATTTTAAGGTAGTGCCTTTGTTCCTCACGCGTTAGGAGGAACGTCTTTGTTTTGATGAACTCTACAAGCATCAAATTCACTTGAGGGAATTTTAATCTCTTTTTTCAGCATTGCAGCCCTGGTCTGAGAGTTTGCTCATTCGTTCCACTCTATTCCCTTCCCACAACTCCGTTACATGCAATCTGGAGCAATGGGTATTAATAAACAGTGCTTAATTTTAACTTTTTATTATTAGTAGTTTGCTGTGTTGAAAGTGAGCAACACCAAGCAGCATCTCCTTCCTCGAGGAATCCTTGCTGAATTTTCATTCTGCTTTCTCTCTGTGGCACCAATGAAATGAATCCACCCTGCAGTCTTTCCCCATAACAGAGGAATGAGACTTGCTCCCGAAACCCGCAGCTGCCAGCTTCTTACCCACAGCTCAAATCAGAAAGAGCTGGAAGAGTAGGTCTTATGAACTGGCGATGAGTGCTACTTAGATTCCAGAGTCTGTGGCTTCAAATGGATATCACACAGACACGCACAGACGTATACTGCCCTCCCACATGTTCACGCATGTGTGTTGATAAGCACAAACATGTTCACACACTGCAGCGACCTGTCCATCTTCTAACACACCTTTCAACCTACAAATAACCCTAATACATGCTCTGAAAATGACATCAGTCTTCCTCTCCCCCTTCTCCCCCCGAAAGCAACATAGGTTTGCATTGCTGAAGTGGAGATAGTTGAGAGGCACAGGAAGTTAGGAAGATGCAGGTTCCTAAACACAAGCTTATGCCATTGTGCAGCAAATAGAAAAGAGATTTATGAAAATTATCACCTTTGAAATAGTCACAGTTATCACATTTCTCCAACTACAACATGATGGGCTCATGTGCAGTAAGACTCAACACATACAGCTCTTAAAGCCAGAGATATATTTGAACACCTTGAAACTACATGCACTGGAAGAGCTGTGGCGGTCGATGCAACGAGAACATTTTCCAGAGCGCTACTGGTTCCTCTTTACCAGGCTTTATCACTGTCACAGTGGAGCCTGTATCATCTGCTATGTCAATTAAAGGAACAGAAATGAAGAGTTAGGCCATCTTCAGTCACCCAGGCATATCCACGAGAGGACACTTTGGTGTGCTGTGTCCATTGTTGTTCCTTATCTGGTAGTCACATACCAGGCATCTCTAAGAGCTTGCTCAACATAACTCCAAGGAACAAGGCCTTTTTGAAATGGGTAGAGACGTAGGCTTCAAAGATGATTGTCCTAGAGTCCTAACAAAATCACTGCTGCACAGACCTTCTCCCAAAGTGACTTCTCTGTGTGTGAGTGAAAGTTGGGTTGAGCATGGTTTCCTTTGTCAGCAATTCATGTTCAGTATGCATTAGTGTTGCATGCGTTAATATATAACTAATATTTAACAGCCAACGGCTTCCCAAAAGCAAAAGTGAAAGACTGGTTACTTGGAGCAAAGGCATCAAAGAGGAAACATATTTTAAGAAATAAACCACAATATTCGTAAGGACCAGTGCAGTTTACTCTCAAGTCATGTCGTGATCAGCTATGTTGAGATGGCAGAAATTCTGTCTTTGATATCTCCGTAACTCCCCAAGGAGGGAATTAAGCCACACTTTGTCGTTTTATAGCACTTTGATCCAACACACTCTATTGTGACAAAGCACAAAAAAAGGGACAGACTGTTGAGAGCTAGTGGCTTTCTCCACCATCTTTCAAGTGTGTACGCAGACCTTCTTATCTGGGAAGTCATTGTATTGCTTCCCTGTTTGTTCTTCCCAGAGCCCCACTGCATCAACTCATTCATGCCAGTAAGGTTTATGACCCCAATAAACAACGGTCTTCCCTCACTTCCCAGAATACAACATAACTGTTTCTCATGTTTCTAAGCTTTACCAAGTAATGGTGACACAGCAGGTAAAATCCTGCTGTGTCCACCATTCCCACAAACAGCCTTCTCCAGCACTGAGTGGCTGTTGCTCCAGCAATTTGGTTTTCATAGTTTCCCTGTCCAAATATCAGTCTCTTGCTCCCATGCTAAATAAGTTATCTCTTTGCTTTCTGGTAACCTCTCCTCAAATGTTTGTAGCCTGTTACTAGGTTCCTCGTGCTGTGGTTTCAGAGCCAAGCCATTCATCTTCGCACATGACTCAGAGGCTGTTTTCTTCAGCCAATTAATCATGAAGTTGGGTTTCCCCCAACATACCTTCTCTGGCTCATCTGTATCTTTCTGGTAATGAGGTGCCCAGAAGTGAGTGCAGCATTCCAGGTGCAGGCTCCCCAGGCCCATCAAGTGAGTGAAGCTCACCTTTCTGCTCCTTGACATCATTCCTCTGGGTCTCCAGCCCAGCCTCAGAATGATGGTTCAGCTTCTGCAGCACCCTGTAGTATCACAGCTCTGCCCACTGTCCACACTCACCCTGGTATTTTTGACAGTGTAACTGCTTCTACCTGCCAGTGGGGAAGTTTGCTTCAGACTATTTCCATGCCCAGAGGAACCATATAAACTGCTTTTTCCAACTCTATTCTCATGTGGCTTCCCCCCAGGTGTCCAATCTGTCTTCACTGCTCTGTGTTAGTCTCTCCCCCTCGCTGGTCTTTGCTAATCCTGTTGCCTCCCCTACCCTGATGATGAAAACATCTTCCCAGGTCACAGAAATCTTAGTCTATTCTCTTTACTACCATCAGACTCATTCCTTCCAGCCACCTGGGAAGAAGCAGAGGAAAACGCAAACAAAGCTTTTTACAACTCTTAATCCCAAATCTGACCCTCTTTAGTTATGCTCTCCCAGCATGAATTACGGCAGTAATTCACTCCCTGATGAAGGGAGTGAAGGTTGGTGCACCTTCCTGGAGCAGAGCTGCTCTGCTAAAGGAGAACCTCTGTCTCTTTCCATTCAGGGGAGTTAACCCCGTGTGACAGCAGCATCAGGATCCAACCTTAAGGCTTCACCTCCTCTTATAAATTAAGCAGCACCAGTGAATGGTCTCAGTCACTGGAACACGGTCACATTATTAGCAAAGTTCTTGGCACAGTTTTGATCCAGAATCACTAGAATTCTCCCAAATGAGGGTAAGCACAGACCAGGGACACGTCCAGATCTGTCAGGGTGCTATTCTGCCCTGAGCATGGAGATACAGGCATAGGCCACTCTAGACAGGCTGGCCATGGGGCTGGAGAATGCGTCCATTCAATCTACAACAGATGTAATCAAAGTCTTCCTTTAGGTTGTCAAAAGAGACGTTGCTGCCTGTTCCATGTAGACTCAACCGACGCAAATCACTGAGTAACTGTGGAGAAATGACACCAAATTCTGCCCTGATTTCCTTTATCTGTTCATTCCAGCTGAGAGAGTCACCGCTGGGAAACAGCAGAGAAAGCATCTCACACACGTCTCCTCTGCAGTGTGACGTGCAGGGCAACCGCTAACGGAGCAGAGACAAGGGTGAGGACAGCCGGAGGCCTGGGAAAGGCAACAGAACAAAACCAGGAAGAGGACATGCCCTCACCAGGTTTTCCCCTCTTTAATAAAATTGTCCAATAAAACGTCACACCCATCTTCCAAAATGCAGACCATTTCTTTTTTTCTTTTTTTTTCTAAGGGTTTTTATTTCTTTTCTTTCCACCCTATGAATTTTGCAGAAGGTATGAAAATCTTAGCACACACAAGTCCCTGGGAAGCATTTAACCACCTATAATCGCTTCTTGCAGGTCATATGATGTAAATCAGCTGATAGTTTTCTGTTCTTCTCCTTGGCCATCTTCCTCTGAAACACTCCGTTAGCTGTCTTTAACGGGAGTGTTTATAGAGGATAATACCATTCCAGGCACTTCCTGCAACCATGTGTTCTTCATTTGGAAGTATCACATAGAAACATTGCTTCATGTGGCATTTCCAAATAAAAACCTCATGGTCCTGACTCTGAAACACTGCATAAAGTTCTACCCTTGTGGTATTTCAGGGGAAAGAATTGATTTTTATTTTTTTTTTATTCTTTTTCTAATAAGACCAGAGCAAAAAAATTTTTTGGCACAAGAATTAAGTTTTGCTCTGGATTGTATTATCTGAACCCCTTAAGGAAAATCTTGCCAGCAGTTGCCTCTACCTGATCATAATGTATCAAATCTGGGTCTATTTGTCCTTTAGGTTAGAGGAGTGTTCTGTGCTTTCCCCTACACCTTCATTGCACTTTCCCCTTTCCTTTCCAGATGACACTGGTTAGTTGTTTATCAATAAGATCAAAATAAATGGGAAATCAAACTCAGTGGTATTTTCATGTCCAACTCAAGCACACATGTAAACACTATCTCAAACGCCAACCACATCCAGTGCACTTTGTCCTTTCACAGCCAAAGGGAACAGAAAAGCCTCAAAGGAAAAGAAAAGTGAGGTTTTGGGCACTATACAATTAATAAACACCATAAGATAATTAGTACTGCAGCAAGAAAAGACATAATTCTGTTTTGTCAGCTCACATTTTCTGAATATATTCTTAACTTGAAGCTAATTTCATTTAGCTGGGTGATGATCAGGGAATTTTTAAGACATTTTAATTCATTTTTCCTTCTAATTTTTCATTTCTTTGTCTTTGGAGTCTCTTCCTCTAAACTTTGCAACATTTCTCTATGATTCCACCTACGTAAACACTCTATAGAGATAACCCAAATAACCAATCTATTCACAAAAAAACTTAGGAATAATGAGAAGGTTTCATTCTTTCCTTTTTTGTGTGTGTGTTATTTTCCTAGGAAAAAATGCTTGGAAATTTAAAAACTTTTTGTTAATACACTTTGTGGGACTGAAGGTTCAGCCAAATACCTTTGAAAAATAAGGCCTATTTAGAAAAAAAAGCACAAAATTAGAAAATATATCTAATTCAATACAGGTTTTCTTGTCCTGTGGGCATAAAACCTCACTAGTTCAAATGAGGATTTGAGATGAGTCTTGCTGCACTGCCACAAGTTTCTCTGCAATAGGTGAGTGGGAGAATCTTAAGTAGCTGAAAACACAATGATTTACGTCAGTGAAATGAAGTTGTTTCCCAAACACATCCTTTTCATTTTCTCCTGGAAATTTGGACAGGTTTAAAAAGATTTTACATTAGTCTCAAAGTGCCTGTCTGCAGCCAGGACTCCGATATATACACTTCCATGGGACTTTCTCCATGCAGAGAAGGCTGTGGGAATCTTGGGCACTGCTATGCAATCTGGCATCAACACACTCAAAAGTCACAGGTCAAAGGTTCACTGGATGAGGAATTGGTTGGATGGTTGCATCCAGAGGGTAGTGGTCAATGGCTCAATGTCCAGAAGGAGATCAGTGACAAGTGGTGTCCTTCCGGTATCTGTAGTGGGACCAGTGCTCTTCAATATCTTCATCAATGACGTGGACGTAGGTTTGAGTACACCCTCAGCAAGTTTGCAGATGACACCAAGCTGAGTGCTGCGGTAGACATGCCTGAGGGATGGGACCCTGAGGGACCTGGACAGAGTCAAGAACTGGCCCATGTGAACCTCATGAGGTTCAACAAGGCCAAGTGCAGGGTCCTGCACCTGGATTAGGGCAAACCCAAGGAGAAATACAGGCTCAGGGATGAAAGGATAGAGACCAGCCCAGCTGAGAAGGACTTGCGGGTACTGGCGGGTACAGGGCCTGGTGTGATAGAACAAAGTTTAATGGTTTTAAACTGAAATAGGGTAGATTTAAACTAGATATAAGGAAGAAATTTTTTACTATAAGGGCAGTGAAACATTGACCCAGGTTTTCAAAAGAGGTGGTAGATGCCCCATCCCTGGAAACACACAAGCTCAGGTTGGACGGGGCTCTGAGGAACCTGATCTAGTTGAAGATGTCCCTGCTCATTGCAGGGGGCTTGGACTAGATGATCTTTAAAGGTCCTTTCCAAACCAAACTATTCCATGATTCTATGAAGTTTGCTGAAATTGGGAAGATTGACTTACTTATAAATCAAGACAATCTTCTTTTTAGAAATAATAAAAGTGAGATTGGTTTTGTCTGTCCCCTCTCATGCAACTTGAACTTTTTGTCCATAATTAAAAAAAAGATGCAAACATGTTTTGTTTTAGTTTAGTTTATAATCTAGAACTTGGAAACTCATGATTCCAGAAGTTGGAACTTAGAAAAAAAAATGCAAAACTCATGGTACAGTCACTAAAGCTGGCATCTCAGCAAGAGGTAGACTGTTTTTTCCATTTGGCAGCATCTTTTAGTTAACAGAATTTTAATGCATGAAGTTCTCAATACATCTTCAAATACCCATACAAAATCTCTGATGGAAAAGAAGGCCTCTTGGACTTGCTGACTTGTCTCACAAGGGCTCTGAGACATTCCTGTTCTGGAGGAGGCGAGAAGTGAAGGTAAGCATGGGGAAAATAAAAAGGATGGAAAGCTCAGGACTTTGCTCATGACAATGAACTGACCCTTGGAGATATCAATACACCCCTTTCTCGTTGTTTCCTCTTTGATAACATCACTCTGCTTTTCTGGAAGTTTTTTGGGGG
Source organism: Xenus cinereus (assembly GCA_025774025.1). Lineage (NCBI taxonomy): Eukaryota > Metazoa > Chordata > Aves > Charadriiformes > Scolopacidae > Xenus > Xenus cinereus. The sequence goes on from JAOXJK010000012.1 coordinate 2,117,992, forward strand.
AGTTATTTTGATTTTATTTTTTTTAACTTATTCTTCAGCTGTGTGAACATAGGGATGGAGTAATAACTTCTTATAACAAATATTTTGCAATGGCAGAGGCCTTGCCTCTGTAGTGTTTGTTATCTCCCCCTCCTCCTCCTGTTTGAATATAGGAGCCTTTTGGTCTCTGTAGCAGAGATTGTGACAGGCTGCAGGGAAGCATTTTGTAACTTGTGATATGTACCAGACATAGCATGGATTTTCTACTGATCCATTTGTAAGTTTGAGATGGCAGGAGACTGAACTTAGAGGACCTGAAGGAGTCCTACTCATCCTATGATCTGAATTTGATTTCTGTCCAGAGCATCCAAAAGGGAGAAGCTGCTCATTCTCTATTTTTGGAATTAAGGTCTATTTACAGTTACTCTGGAGTCTAGAGTCAGTCCAAAGTCTTTTAGCAGATGCTTTGTGTGGTCTTTAAACTCTTGCAAGCCATGGAGGTAGGAAAAAAGAAGAGGATTTCTGCATTTTAAGGCCAAGGGCTTTTCGGATTACTTAGAATCATCTCCAATGTAAACCAATTGCATGATTTCCATCCAGTTCCTTCTGCCCTGAGCTCAGCTGCTTGTGTCAAAGATGCCAAGCACTTGGAGATGATGACAGGTAAGGGAAAGAGCTGCATATGGTTAAAAAATAGCTAGTAGCATCCGGATGCTGCATATGAAACAGGACATGATGTTGTAATGGAAGAGTGGCATCCGTTCCCTGCCTGCAGAACCTTGGTGGTCCTTCCAGCTGTTCCCTGGAAGACTAATCTGACATTTTCAGTCTCAGACTTGATAACGAGAGTCCCTGGTGGCCTTGGAGAAACATGGAAGGATTTCATATTTCTGTTGGCCACAGAAGATTGGGAATTGTGGATTTTGTCCAAGAATTGGATCTGTAGGAGAGTCTCATTCCCCAGGGGCCACTGATGACAGCACAGCTAAAGTGGAGCTTCATCTGTTCCAACTTGCCTGTGGTCTACCACACAATTTGTTTGTTATGCTGAGCCTAAGGAAGCTTACCACTCAGAGCCAGCAGCAGCTTTGGCTTGAGGTCCAAAATAGGCCACTCACTTGGGCACAAGGCTCCAGGGGACAGCAAGAGAGACATGACCCCACTGCTTATGACAGTGCACTGGAAAATCAGCGTGTCTGCGGTGCTGCCACAGTGTGAGACAGCAGCCAGGCTGGGCTGAGGGCTGCCTCTCCTTGAAGCACATCTCTCCATCCCTCCAGCAACAGCAAGGGCAGTAACTCGAGCTCTCAGAGGCCTTTCTCATAAGGTTACCTTTCCCTTCTCTGAGCAGAGGACCCTGGAGGTGACCCCTCATCCTTACTACCATCCACCACCTTCATGCTGATGCAAGTGACTGGCTGTGTGCAAACTCCTCCATTGCTCCTGTCTAGTGAAAAGTCCAGTGAGCTTTAAACTCCTCCTGGAAAAGGTAAACTCCAAGGGCTTCAATTGAGAACATGCCCACTGCTTTTTGACAAGCCAACTGCCTGCAGCACGTTTACTGGACAAACCCCGCTGGGACACAACAGGAGACCTCCCAAGGTCTGGTCAAGACTGGTCAATTTGGTGTTATTGGCCAAATTTCAGGGAAATTCAATGGATGGTAGTGAGTCATCTCATCTGGCTGGAAGTGATCCCGTCATGCTTGGATCTCCATGTTCTCAATGGAGAGAAATAAATTTCTGGGGCACAGACTGTCTGACCTATTTTACCACGTATTTTAGGAAGAGATGATGATCTCCACTGAGTGGACTTCCACTGATTATGAAAGGAGAAACCAACTCTGAGAAAGATGCTATAGCATCTACAGTTACATGAAAGGAACCCTAGCCCTGGTCTGCATCTGGAGACTATTAAGTAGTGCATGACCCAAGATTTCCCTATTTGCATGAGTTCAGTTGCTCCTCTGCTACTGGTAGGTATTTAAATATGGCTGCTCCACAAAGTAGGAGCCATTTGATGAATGAAGTTTTGCAGCAACAGCTCCAGTGGTCCATCTCAGCAAATTGAAGTAGAGCTGTTGAAAGGTGAGAAAGTACTTGTGCTGTAAACATGGGAACATACTACTAAATGACATGCCCACCCACTTCTTGGTCTCTTTCCACCGCCAAAGCAGTAAAAAAGGGACCTTAGTGTAAGTGTGAATCCAGCTCCTGGAATGTTTTTCCATTTCCTCGTATTTACGTTAATGAACACTGACACTACAGACTCACATTCCCAGCTCAGTACTTCACCAGACTGACCAGCAACAAAACCAAGGAGATGAGACTAAACAGATGATTTGATGAGGTTTATATTATTATTATTTTATTCCTCTAGGCTATGGAAAGAAAAGAAGAGAGAGGTCACACCTCTGATTTCAAAAAAGATAACAGCTAAGTTCAGAGACAGGCTTAAAAGCAAAAAAGAAAATCAAGAAATTCAAGGAAAATTATTGTCTGCACACTAATTTAATATTATTAATTGGCAATGTTTTCCACTTGGTAAAATGTTCCTCCCAAAAAAGGTCAGCTTGCCTGGATAAAGTCCTAATGCCTAACAGCACATTGCTTTACCTTAAGTTTAACCAGGAATAAAAAGATGGTATAAAAGCCTCTCTTCTCATAGAGGGTGACTTTTCATGAGTCCATTGCACACCTGTAGGTGACTTTGTAAGGTGGACAATAAATGAAAAGCAGCTCCTTTTGGTCTATACAGTGAGATCATTGTATCCCCTGTGCCCCCACTACTACATGCCAAAACCATAGCACCAGTGACAGGAAAGGGCTGTGAACTGTTTCTATAGGTTTATATATATGTGTTTGAATGTATCCATGGGCTGAATCAGGCATGATTCCTGGGGGAGGAAAGTTGTCATTGGAGAGGTGTTAGGAGGACTACATTTGCTCCTAGACTAGGCCTGTCTCTGGACTGAAATGGCATTAGTGCCTTCGAAATTAAGGGGCTGCTGTGAATATTCGGATATACTCCTGCACCTGACTGAGAACAGCTTTTGCTTCCACCTTGGTCTCTTCTGATTCTGATTTCTGTGGTGCTTGTGAAGCTCTGTTTGCTGCAGCTTCACAAAGGCATAATGTTAATTTTTAACTCTAGGCCAAATCAAAAGCTTTTTTCCAGCTCTGACACTCAAGAAGAGCTACTGCAGATATGTCAATGAAGGCTGTTTGAGAGAAAGACACAGGAGCAGGTGAGATATGACTTCGTTCCTTGGCTAAGAACCTTTTGACATAAAATTACCCTTGTTTCAGGATTTTTAATGGGTAGAAAATATCAAAGTAGGGAAAAGTATTCCAAGACACTACAAGACTTCCTCTTTCTTTATGCTTGCTTAACACATAACAACACATGCATATATTTTTATTTTTATATATCTATACACACACATATATACACAAACAATCCATTTTCCATTCCCATTCTCAACCTCCAGCTCAAAAAATTTTTTAACTGAAAAAAACCTGAACATTAAGAGAATCTGTGTCCATTCCACCCCAGTTCAGAAATGGGAGGCTTCCATAATATATTCGTATTAATAAATTCGGTAGTAACTGGATATTAGATAGAAATTGGATAGTAATTGGATTAATAAATTGGATAAACTAGGATATCAAAGTATTTCATAAAGTGGCTTAGTATTGTGCTAAGGTGACTCAACAGCAGTCATGGTTTCCAGTGCAGATGTAACCCAGAAAAGCTGACACTACAGCCAGGCACAAGGCAGCAGGACATGTCCCAGGCTCACAAGTTGTATTAGGTGCAGAAGTGAGAACAGAATCCTGACATCCTTCATGCCACGCTTCTACCTTAACCACACATGCTTTTCCCTTTCCATACATCATCCTGATGCTCCTAGGAAGGAGATTAATCATTTTGTATCTCATTTTTCCACTGGGAGTGAGTCAAGCAAGGATGACTGAAGTGACTTAGACACGTTCTTAGGACAGTGCCAAGAGGAGAAAGCAGCTTTCATAGTATTTAGAGGCAGGAGTGAGACACCAACTTGTGCAAACCGGGGATTCACTAAGGCCCATGAGGCAATGGAAAGTGTTCTGCTATTGCAGAAAGTAGGGAAGGTCAGAAACATTTTATTTATTGGGGAGAAATTTTTCCATCAAACATTCCCTCTAGGTCAGTCCCAGTCCTTAAAAAATATTGACCAGGATATTCAGCGATGAGCCTGGCAAGTATAATTTATTGCTCTACTGCATGCTAAAAATCATAGCTTCTAGATACTGATTTTATAGCACAGCACAATTTTCCTCACTCTTGACCCTGTACTAACCTTTCACTGCTTCGCAAGGGATAATTATCCATATCATTCCTTCCCTGACCCCAAGGGACTAATGACCTTATCACCTCTTCCTTGCTAACACATCCTCCCGCTCCTCATATATCCATTCTGCAACTGGTTGACATAATTAAGTTACACTCAGAGCAATTATTCCCCACATGTTCTTAGCTTGGAGTTTACTGCTTCTGTTTCAGACCTGCAGAAGGGTTTGTTTGCCTCTAAGATTGTCTGTTCTAGCTCTGTCACTGACTTAATAAAAGATTATTGAAATACTCTACCCACACAGGTCTTGCCTAGCTAAATTAATCACCTTCCATCTGAAGGGGATGGAGTACAAGCCCTGTTTAAATCTCTAGCAACTGCCTGTTGAGGGAAGTAAATTGTGGTGGTCTTGCTTCAGTGGATGCTCTGAAATACTGCGTTCAGCTGTTATAAAGACAGGAAATATTTTTCTCTCTCTTGATTTTATAGTAAGGTACAAGAAATCCTTGACTTTTTCTTTGGAGGAAGAGTGACTGTTAATTGTTTCCAGAGCGAGACATGTCTTTGGAACGGACCCTGGAATTATCCAGCAAGGTACAGCAGCATGTATGCAAAGAGCAGAGCTCCTTGGGACATTCACAAATGTTTCCTGAGGACACTAGGTATTGGCTTGGTTTCTAGAAGTCATGTCTTCTGCATTCAGCTGTTTGTGACAAGCTGTGTAAGACAGAGAATGGCTTTGAGGTTCCCCTCTTGGAAGCAGAGTGCTGCTTGAGGACTGACAATTGAATATAAAACCACTAAATTACAAATACTGTCTGGTGCAGACCCAGTGTAGAACCTCTTTTTTTTCTGCAGGATGTAGTGAAACAGTACATTTTCTGCAATCTTTCCACCACTGTGTGTGCAGCTGGCAGCTATCACTGGACTTTGTTCAGCATGAGATGTCAAAGACCTACATGTCTCCTTTGCCTAAAGTCAGGAGAGTTGATTTCTGACATCATCGCATGAAAATAAATTATGCAGATTGCTCTGGTCCACAGATTGTATGTGGATTAGTAAAGTCCTGCTTTCATTGCATTTAGCAGAAAAAAATCAGCACCCCCAGGGAGTGATTCATCATTAAGATTAGATGGCAAAAATCCTTTGGGACTTCGAGTGGTGTTTGTCTGCACTGGTGGCACAGTACATCAAGGTCTTTAGATCATCGGGTGTCCACAGGCCTCCAGGAAAAAAAATGAGTGTGTGAGCTTCCCACTCTGCCAGATAGGCTGGGTCTCCCTTCTTGACCTGGACCTTGAAGAGGTTTTAGGGCCTCCATTCCCCATCTCCATGTGTGGAGGCACCTACATTTTGCATAGTGGAGCCTGCAGGGTCACCCATTTTGGTAACCATGAGCCACTAGTTTGACTCTGCCCATTTAATCCAGTTTAGCCTTTAACTGGCAACAAAGCTACCCCTTTGCCTTCTCCATTCAGCAGTTACCTCCAGGGGACAAATTAGATACTTGAATAATTTCTAGCTCCATTGATATGAGTCTAAGTTTATTGTTTGCCTAATTTAAGTGGCTCCATGCCTTATTTCCTAGCAGAACATAGTTGTCCAACAATGGACTGGGATAGGACTGTGCTCCACCTCTCTTGCAGAAGAATCCATCTGTGCTGGCACAATGTATAGACAGGGATTCAGGACTCACAGGGACAGAAAGAGAGCAAGTGAAAAGGAGACTGATGTTGCAGTGCGTGACAGAGGACACCTGGGTGCCAGACTTCTCTCTCAAGTGCTGTTCGGCACATGATGCTGCATCTCTTTGATGCAAAAAGGCATCAGCAGACATCAGAACCCAGCTGTTGGGAATCTGGCCCTTTCCTCCTGTGGGTGGACAAGAGGGAGGAGTGTACGGCCTCAGTCTCAGCCTGAAATTTCTTTCAAAAGAAATGAAAAGCAGAAGAGGGAGAAATTGGCCATAGTGTGAGGGAAGGAGGGAGAAGAAGAAAGTATAAAGAATGCAATAAAAAAGGAAAAGCTTGACTTAGAGAAATAACAGATTCTGTATCTTCTCCTTCCTGGAGGCTCGGATCTAATGGTAATCTCATTGCCTCTGTTTCCTGCATGGAGGTTAGTATCTCTTCCAAGGCAATCACAGGCGCTTTTACCCCTTGCATGGATCAGACCCACATCACCCATGGCCAGAACAAATTCCTGATTCCTTCTCCTTAAATCTTCTGCCTCCCTGGTGGGTCAGGGATGTGCTTTCAGGAGAGAGCTGCAGACACATACACACACACTCAGCTGCCCTTTTGCTCTGACAGGCCCTTTCCACTGTCTTGTGGAAACCTGACCTGTCCGCCAAGAACAATAATGAGATGGACATGGGAACATCCTAGCCAGCTACAGCACAAGAAAATGCTGCCTGCATTCGGGGAGTGAACATCCAGCATCTTTTCTCCTCTGCCTTGGGTGCTTTTCTTTCTTAGGAACATTCATGCCATGCAAATGATATATCTTGCAGGATGATGTATGGGATTTTCATGTTGCTTTCCCCAGTAGGTTTAATTCAGCTGCCACCAAATCACATAGAAAAAGAAATCTTGAATGTCATTGAGCATGAGGTTCAGATTTCATGTGAAATACAGGATGCAGACAAACATTTATCTAACCAGGGGGTGCTAAAAGAGACAGAAGGACACCTCCTTGCACCCCTATCTGACACTGGCCTGTTCAAGTGTCCTTGTAGGAGACCTCTATCCAACCTCCCTACTTAGTTTAGAATAAAACTCAATCTGCCCCATAACACTGTACTCACTGCAAATTTTTACTTGTTCAAGACTTGTTCGAAATCAAATTATGCTTTTCTATATGAATCCTGTTTCCTAGGGTGGTTCTGATTTGTTGGGTCTATTTGGTTAATCCCCAAATCTCTCCCAACTCTCTTCCCATCACAGGAAGGAAACTGGTCTGCAGAAGGCTTTTGCCATTGAAGCATGTTTTTGTTTGCCACATCACAGTGCAAAATAGCTCTCATCTCTTTGGAGAAGGCTAAGGCAGCTGGGAATGAGATTTCTGTTTGGGGAGGGGAGGAAGCAATGGGAAGGGGGTTGAATTTTTATTTCACTTATGTAAATGATATAGAAAAATATGTGAAACGCTCAAGTCGGCCCACAAAAACTGTGGCCTTAGTAACAGCTCTGCCAGAAATTGGTCTGGGGTATTGGCCATGTAACCAATCTCAAGGTTACAAGACATGGAGCACCTTCCCTTTCCTACTGATTTCTTTGCTGCTGCTGTCTTTTGTTTTTACTGAACACAGGAAGAGCCCAATTTCAATGGGGAACCTCTACAAATTACCAAGAAAAAAAGAAAAAGAAGAAAGTCCTGGATATATAAACCGTTTGCTACTGTGTCCTATGGTTCAGGGATAAAAAAGAGGGGTCACTCTCATCCAGTTGGACCTGCCTTTACTATTACAGTTTCAGGCTTTTGCTAGGATCCTTCAGGCTTATGTTTTCAAGAATGAACATTTGAAAGCTCACAGCTGCAGAAAGGGGAAAGGAAATTCCCCCTGCAATGCCCGTAGTGCTCATGGCAACAGTCCCCTCTCCCATGAATTGACACAACTCTCTAATCCCATAGAAAATTAATCCTGCAAAAAAAAAAAAAAAAAGAGGTGGGGGGAGATTTTATTTCTGTGTTAAAGTACCAAACTGGTCCATGGAAGGATCCAATGAGCACTGGAGCCAGCCCAGTGGAGCACATGGGTGAGAGAAGGATCTCTTGCTTTGGGTGGCAATAAATCATTAAATCACTTCAGCTGCTCAGGAGACCGCAACCACAGAGCTTTTATAGCCAGCTAACCCATGGTTCTTCTAAGGACCAACCTACATGCGCCACTCATCTGCAAGTTTCATTGATCTTGATATCTATAATTTACCATCTCTAACTATACAAATCCTTTTACAGATCACTTGATCTATAAATCACTACAACACGTGCTAAAAGCCCTTTTAACTTGAAGACAGAAATGGGTTTATTCACTGCTTTACCTGTCATTACTCTTTGATAATTACTAGTAACTGAGTAAGATATTTTTTGTTGTTGCTTCTTGGGATGTAAAAATGGAAGAAACTCTCTTTGTTCTGAAAGAAGGAAAAGCCATTGATTCCTAGTGATTATTTGGAGGAAATTGCATAAAAGTAAGGAATTCCCAGTTACCTCAGACAAAGTTACTTCCATTTCAGAAATCTCCAAGTGACACCACAATTCTGGTTCCCAGATTGTACTGAACTTTTAACATAAATCTTTCTGTTTTATTTTCTGTGTGGCTTTCGTACAAAATTTTACACTGATTTTTAAGGTCAGTTTCTTAAAATCTGAATTTTCCCATATTAATTTGGGTCAGAAAATTAGAGTTTTTCTAACCAAGCAAGTCTTAATAAATCATCTCTCAATACATTGATCTCTATGAAAGACAAAATGATTAATCCTTTTTTAAGCAATAAGTTGAACTCTAATCTTGGGATTTTAAACATAGCCTAAAGGACATCACCTTGTCTTTTCTCTGAGGAAAAATCAACTCAACCTATCTCATTTCTGAGAGAGACTTCACTAACCTCTTCTTAATAAACTCAGTGAAGGAGACTCAACCCCTTTTTTTCAGAAATCAGTTGCAAGACTTCATTCTTGTTGGAGATTCTTTGTTCATGGTCTGTTTGTTGGTTGGGGAAGGGGGAGTGCTTTGCATTGGGATTTTTACCCCAATTTCATGACTTTTTATCCTTATTGTGAAAGAAAGAAAGAATAGATTGTTTGCTTTCTTCCTAAATGAGTCTTTCCGGTCTCAAATATACACTACTAATTAAAAAAACTCGAAGAAAAAACAGAAGAGGTTTCTAGGAGGAGCAATTCTGCAGACTTTTGTAAAGCTGTCAGAACTGGTAGACGTTTTTCCTACAGATGCTTCACACCCATCTAAACCAAAACAACTGCATAAATCAAAACGAGTACCCCTTGCTCTTTGTCACAGACACAGTCATCAATGCCATAGGGTGACATTTATTTGGAAAATAATTCTTCTTAGTGAAAAAAAGCATATTTGGCAACACTGAAATAAGTTATGAATTCATAAGGTTTTCACCAAACTACTTATTAAAGTCTACTAGTAGAAATGAAAAGGAAACCAGGATACCTTGACATTTTTTAACTAAAACTCGAGAACGTGGGGGTTAATTTCAAAAACAGTTTTTAATTTGGGCATACTTCGGCGGTTTGTTTTTTAAAAAGGGGATCAATCTAGAAATATTCAAACCCAAATACCTTATTTGTGATGAAACAAAATACATCGTTTCTCCTGAAAGACAAAAGACTCAATCTTCTGACTCACTTTCATCTCCTCCTTTCTCCAAATTATTAATAAATTAAAGAGCAGAAGCATAAGTCACTGACACTCTTGGCATTTTTTTAATTACTATTTTTACATGATTCACACTCAAAGCTGCGGGCTGGTCTTTTTCACAGAAGACAAGTTTGGATGAGGGAAGAAATGCAGCGATCCCTGGTGCTAATTATGGTTGGCATCTTCTCCCTTATGGCAGAGGAAAGTGTGTGTGTGCTCACAGGTATTTGTATGTGTACGAGTAATTCCATGAGAAAATTAAAAGGAAAAAAACCCAACCTCTTCCTGTAAGGAGGGCTGGGAAAGCCCCATGCATTGTATCAAAAGTAACACTTGTGTGTAAAGTCTAAGGACATAAATCTTTTATTATTATAACCAGTCATCATTAAATCAGTCAACAAGGTTATATAACAAGGAAATAAATTAGACCCTCTACTAACATTTAAAGCAGAAGCCTGGAAAGTTCAACAGCATTGAGTGGTCTGAGGTTTATTTCTTCCCACAGAGGGGATCCTCAAAGCCTGCTCTGGGTTGTGAGAGGCAAAGCGCTGAGGGCAAACAGAAGGTCCAGTGGGGAGAAGAGCAACTCTTTGTCAGAAATATGTGCTTTACCAGGGTACTGTCTTCATCTTTTCTTGAGACTTAGGATTTCCCAGATTCCAGCAATGCTGAACCGCTAAACCCAGCTGAGAGAGCACCTTAAATCCAGAATGCCACAGACAGTAGAATTGAAAATAAAGTTGGAAATGGGTGAATCTGCGGGTATTTCCTAGCTCTGGATTTTTTGTCTTCATGTGTGCTTGCGTGTATCTTCAATCTTCTCCAGCCATGAAAAATGGGACAAGACCATGCCCTGTCATGTTGTTCTATTGAGTCACATTGGCAAAGAGGCTCATATATCATTTACAAGAAGGTCCCATTGTCAGGGCTGGGAAGTAACATGTCCCCCATGAACTTCTCCTGGTCATTGCTTAGCTCCACAGTTCTCTCTTGCTTCAGGACTCCAGCTACCAAAGGATCCATTCACCTGCCAAGTCAAGGCACAAAGCATCAGGTCTGTGACAGGAGACATTTTCATGGATCTCATGTCTCCATTGATCTGTGGGTGTTAGGGAGCTGTATATGGGTATACGCATGGCATCCTATTCAATATGTTGGTTATGTTGGGCTTTGTCCATTCTTGCATTTTTGGCTGAGTTTTTTCAGTGTTTTGGATATTTTTAAGAGGACCTGATAAAAAGAAAAAGCATAGGACTGAAATGTTCATAGCCCAAAATTAGCCAAGCCAGACAAAACATTATTTTCATCTTAACTCTATTGAGGTTTAGGGATCTATTAATCATACATATTGATACTTAGGCTCAATGTTATGATCTCTCCCATGGTCTCTTGTTTTATGTAGATCAAAATCCTCTAACTGTTTTAGGGATTGAGGTTTCACTGGCCTCAGAGGCAAAACTAATTGTCTCCCATCATCTTATGAAGTTTGCCGCTCCCTTGGGATGCTGTAAAGCATTTGAAGTGCCACAGAGTGATGATGAACTGACAGAGAAATTACTCATCTATGTTAGTTTAAGAGCTAATGTTTAGGGAAAACTAATTCTAAAGAGTCACTTGGGACTTAGCAAGTAATGTAAGGTTACAACACACCAGTGTTAGCAAGCCAGGCACTTTTGGAGACTCATATAGCAAATTTGGAACTCCCAGTGCAAGGACATCTTAAACTGAGACTTGTGGGTGAACTGTGTCCTTTGAAGGGGCAGCTGGAGGCCAGCTGGGATGCCCTATGGTACTGGAAATGGCACAAGGTACCTATATTTAGGCAGAACCCCTTCATTTGAGAACCATAAATTTCCTAATCTCCAAAACTGAGTGGTCCATAAGAAGCCATGGCACATCCTGCTCAGCCTCTAGCTGTTCCTTGAGAACAACTCTCATCATTCCTGTGTCATATCTGCCAGCCCTGTGCAGATGCTACAGACACCCAGAGGTATCTCAAATGGCTCTCTGTATCTGAGATTTGGCAAGTATATGCAACCTTAAGTTTCTAGTTAAAGTGTCTATGGGATGTTTTTTTGGCATAGAAGAGAAAAGCAATCCATCACCCATGTCTAAAACACTTAGAACTGAATAAATCAGCCTCTGGAGGTACCAGTTTCTCTCCCTGTACATTAAAAGCCTAGATAATTAGGACACAATCCAGTTGCCTAAGCACAGACATCTTACGCTATATAAGTTGCCTGGGGGTGTCTGAGAATACACACATGGCTGGCAGGTACAACTCAGGACCCATGGAAGATCTAAATCCTTCTCCAATGGCAGATGGAGACCAGATGAGTTTGCTAAGGATTCAAATGGGACTAGGCACATAAAGCTGAACCCCTAGTTTAGGCAAATGCATGATTTTTAAGCAGTGATAACGAGGTGGAACAAACCCATCCTACAGAGATTGAGCAGTTTTCCCGATCCCCCTGTTATTACCCCTTCCCTTCCAAACCAGAGCAGCCTGGACACTTCAGTCTCGGCTCAGTCTGCTGCCAGTGATTCATTGCACTCACCACCACACCCAACACACAGGGTGCATCGTGTTTCATGGGTTTTTCTGAGAGTTTCACCACTCGGACAACGGAATCCTTCACCACCGGAGCACCCGTGCTCTCATTTTGCACAGGGATTATCTGATGCACGCAACACGACTACAGGCTGCCTGCTCTCTCTGCAAATACACAGCTGTGAGATGGACTGAAATAAAAAGCCTTCTGGTAGTAGTTTGACTTTTTTTTTCCCCCATTGCAAGCCTAAAATTTAGCACTGTTTTTCATATTAAGCCTGTTTGGGGGTTTTGTTTTTCTGTGTATTCAATCATACAGCAGGTTATGCGCTTACAAGGAGTTCATGTTAAAAGGCCATAAAAATGAAAAATTAGCGTTGTCTTCACAGACCCAATGCAAATAGCAAAAATTGAAAAAAAAATAATAAAGAATGATTTAGCCGCCTGTGTTCTAGCAGAGGATAATTTGGCTTCTTCTTAATGCCTAAGTTATGCATTGATTTGTATCTGAATTTTGCACAGAAGTTATGCAACTCCCTGGATAGTGCTTAAAGCTTAAAGTATGAGGTGGTGACAAATGCTGGAAATGACATAGGAGGAAAAAATGGACTTTGGTACGTGAGCCATCAGGTTGTCCTGAGAGCAATACATTTTGGAAAGAAATGACGCAGACAGGAATGACCGTCTTATATTCTGGTTTAGCTCCCAGAAGTATGTCCCGCATATTGCATATAAAAAGGAGCAGGAGGGAGAAATACAAATGATTGCTGACGTCTACTCAAAAAATGTGAGATCTCAAACTAATTATGGCCAGATGTTGTAGTATAGAATAAGAAGGAAAATCTCTTTTATTCTCACTAAAGGTAGCAAAATATGTAAGAATTTCACATCAGCTGCAGCTGAGTGGGAAAACTAAGTTTTTTCCAAAATCTGCAGAACAATTTGAATGAACACATGGACTTTTGAAGTCTAGTCCTGCTAAAGGATTCAAGGTTCTTGACATGAATAAATTAAGTATATATAAACTTGGCTTTCCAGGAATCCTGAGAATAAAATTGACTATTTTAGGCTGGGGGACTTGGGGGGAGTGTGTGTGTGTGTGTGTGGTTTTGGTTTTTTTTTTTAAGTTGATAGGTGCTTTTTCATGGAAATCAAGATTTGTTTGTTTGTTTATTGAAGAAAAAATATCTTAATTTTAGTGACTTTTCCTTAGGTAAGGGAAGCATACTCATCACTTTGAAAAGGATCCCGTCCACAGGGGAACAAAATGGCAATACAACATAGCAGTGAACAAACTGACTTTCAAATAGTTTGTTCACAACATCCCCTAGGTTTGGTCACACTATTTCTCCTTGTTTCTCAAGCACAGTTTTTAAGCTACTTTGACATACATACTGCTATTGCAAACCAAGTATCAGGACACAGGCCAGATAGCTTAAAAAGAAGTTGTCTGTGTTGCTGCAACCAGTGCAATATAACCTATCATCAACCCACTGAGACAGAGATTTTCATGACCAGTATCAATTTATTTAGGCTGCCAAATCATTTGCACTCCGTCCAAAATATATTACCCCAACAGTTATGCTTTTATATCGGAGCGAATTCCTAAATCTCCTCTACAGACTACCCACTTCAGAGGGTTGAAAGACCCACTCTCCTTAGTCTAAGTCATCATGTTATCTTACCCCTCCAAAACTGTCATCGTAAAAGTCTCTTTCCACAACTCTGGTCAGCAGTGCTGCCATCTCCACTTAATTCTCAATACACCCCTTCTCAATAATTGCTTTATGTCTTAACAGCAGAGGTTGACAGCTGCATTTTAGTATAGATTCTATACTGAGACACTGAAGTTAGTAGAATAAGGCACATACTAAGTATTCCATGATTATCTATTTCTGTATGGATATCCATAGGAAGTTTTTTCAGCCAGTGTGTCTATTCACCCCTCCAGCTGTGAGTTGAGGTGAGCTCACACCCATGAGTTGAGCTAAGTTAAGATCCCGGTTCTATAGAGCTTGAATGGTACTTTGGTGTTAATGACATAGGTCAAAGTGTGTATGGGTGAAAAATTTCTAGGATCGAGACCAAGGTTTGCAGAGACTAAGACCAATCAGATCTTCTGTCCATGTAAAAGCAAAGTTTCAGTGCCCTTTCTACTCTTATCATCGTTTGATTATTAAGGGAAGGCTATTAAGGGAAAGCGAGATAAGAATGACTCAAAAGACATGCAAGATAAGAGAGTTCAGAAGATCACAAACATCAAACTGATTTACCACTTGATTCCATCTTTTCCTTACCTAGCCTTTTCAATGTAATCCCTTTCCAACAAAGTATCATAAAACAATAATGTTTAGGTGTGTAACACTGGCACAGTAAAGCAATCCTTTCCATAAAATGCTGCAGACAGTTAGCCTAACAAAAGAAACTTCTGGAGGCAACGTCCAATAGCTTCCAGGTTTCAGCAATGTTTTGAAACCTAGGGGCAGTTTTAGTTTTCTGCAGCTCCAAGAAAAACCCATCATCATAGCAAAACCACCACAAAACATTTTAGATGGAGTGACTCTTTCCTAACTGTTAGGAATTTGCTCCAAAACACCTTCTATTACGAGCTAAAATGAAACAAGGACCATCTTCTAGACTTGAAGCCAGCTGGCAGAGACCAACTCCTATCCCAACAGCCAACCTCTGCTGCTGTTCAGAGATGGAGTTGTGTTGAGGATGATCACTGGTCCATGCTACCTCTTGAACCACATCCAAAAATTGTAACAAAAATAAATCTCACAAAATATTTAGGTGTGGATAACCCAGGCCTGTTCCCAGGCAACGCTGAATGTTTAACAGCCTGGTCACAGTCTGGGAAAAGAGTTTTTGTGGTGTGTTCCACACATAGAAGACTATTGAAACTCAGGCATATCTGTAAATAATTCCAAGCAGGTTACACATTAAGTGTGTGCTTAAGTGTACTGGAGATCTGTAACCTCCCATTC
>JAOXJK010000012.1:2140757-2186617 GCA_025774025.1 Xenus cinereus
AGAGAAGAGAAGAGAAGAGAAGAGAAGAGAAGAGAAGAGAAGAGAAGAGAAGAGAAGAGAAGAGAAGAGAAGAGGAATATGGGAGCATACCCATATCTCACTGAGCTGGTGTATACAGTGGGGGTCTCTCACAGAGAGACTGAAAGCCTACATATAGAGTTCCTGTAGGATTTCATCTTCCATTTTCTACCTCATAATAGAGCTCAAGACTCTCTCCCACTCCCATATCTCAGCTTCCACCATGACTTCAAACTTTCATGACACTTTTCATTACAAATAACAGCAGTTGTTGCCCCTATGGATTTGAATGTCATGAGGATGAAATTTTATAAATGTGGTATTCTTGTCTCTATGTCCTGTAACTCACACGCTCTCACTCATGCTCTCTCTTTCTTACTTTACAGCCAAAGACAGCTCATCCAAGTTAGTCAGGCAAAGCTGGAGACCAGGGACCTCAGCAGGAGGTGGTGAGCAGTCCACAAAATATGCAAATGTTAGTGTAGCCATAGAGCAATAAACACATATGGCAGATGGTTAACCCAGAGTGGTCATTGGTATGATCTGGTAGAAACATCTTCTAGCATAGGTCAACTATGTTATAGTCTGTGTGTGGGTGGGTGGAAGGAAACAAAGGGCACATGTTAGGAAAAGCCACATGAACAATGTTGCAGCAATACGAAGATGAAAGATAAAGGACAATTGGCCATGGAAATCTGAGGCTGTCTCCTACATTTCAGGGAATACAGGAGCATCACTAACTATCGGGATTGAGGAAAGAGCTTTCTCCTACAGGCAGATGGGGAATATTATGACAAAACTGTGATGCAAAAATTGCTTCTTTGGGCAATCCAGTACTGGATGACATTACAGAAGGGATTCCAACCTGTGGACCTGACAGCTCCAGCCATCACTGTGTTTGCAGGCAATCTTTGTGTTTCAGCATGGATTCAGTGTAGGTGTTTCCATTTGTATCCGATATAAACCTCACTCTGAATCTTGGTGATGGTTACAAGTGGTAGATCTGAGTCACTTTTTGGCTTGCTCCATTCTGAGGTCAGAAACAAAAGCATGGTCGCCCTGGGAGACAGGTAATCCAAGACATATCATGATAAAATCTATCCTCATTATTTTTAGTTAGAGGGCTTTGAGAGTTCAAGGACTATTTTAAGTCCTTCTACCTTTAGCATTTCACTGGAAAGCATGGATTGAGAGTTCAGTTCCTCTATGATTTCTCTATGGTCAGGTTTCAGTGAGCTGAACTATGTTATAGAAACACCTCTTTCTGCATTGTTTATAAAAGACACTTAGGGTGCTTGTTCTCCTTTATACATGGCTTTTAAGGTTTGTATAGTGAAAGTAATTAATTGAATTACTCACTGTATTTGGAGACCATCTATCCCTGGTCCATGCCCATGTCTACCATAGATTTCTACATGTGAAGCAGCTGCTAAAACTTGTATCATAATCGCTGAAGATCTCGCCCATACTGTCAGCAGAGTCTAGGAATTTACTGAATGCTTCAGTCCACAAGAGCAAAAGGCCACAAGTCCTGTGTCATAAATACCATTATATTTGCACATGTCTTGGATGTCACCTGAAAGAACACTGGATGCCTCTGTTTAGGTAAATCTTATTTAAAGTGTCTAGGCTTTCAGTAACCCAATGGAGGTATAGCAAGTGGAGTCTAGGGAGATGTTTACCTGGCCAAGCAAGTGGGATCAATTAATTTTCCTATTGTAGAAGCATCTAGGGCCATTTGAGATGTTCTCGCATAGCTGGAACATCCCAGTCAAGTTGCTAGATGTGTCATAGGACCTGTAAGAAACTTGTGCCTTTACAGAATTCATGCCAAACTCCATACCCAACTCAAATGGCAGAAGATACTTGTGAGTGGGCAACTGAATGAACCTCTGGATAACTAGGACAAAATGAACTGAATAATTCTCTAGACTTTATACCTGCTTGCAGCACCCACATTTTTGTGTCTCAGTCTGCAGCCTGAATTCCAGCACAGGCAGGGAGCCACAGGATCCCTCTTCACAAACTTCCCCATGAAGAGCAACCAGCACCATCTAGCTACACCTGCACACTTTTTTAAAACCCTTCTGTGCATTCTCTTGGAAAATAGACCTGATCCTTGTAGCCAAGAATTTGACTTTTCAAGCCTGTTTTTCTCTGAGAGCATGTTGCGGTCATGGTTTGAACAGCACATCACGTGATGTCTCATCTAGGCTCACTCTATGTCACTTGTTGAAGACTGGCTGTGTATGTTCACATTATGACGAAAGGACTTCAGCAAAGCATCACAGCTGGGAAAGGAACTTTCCAAATAAAACTGTTCTCTCCAGAGCCCTGGCTGCTTCCCTCTCATAGCCTGACTCCAAACACCCAGGCACAGATGGCTGGCAAAACTCAGAGCAATCTGACTAGCTGTGACCAATACAGAGTCCTGGAAGACCTTGGCAAATGTTACTGTAACAGATGCAGGTGTAACTGTGGGGGCAATTGAAACAGGAACTACTTGAAAGAGGCTCATACACCTTATTGTGTACTTGGAAAGTCTGTGGACATAACTCGTGAGAACTTTTTTAGGAGATCTTTCTCTTTTTTTTTTTAATTCTAGTAAAAGCAGTTTGTTCTCTGTCCTCTCCTCATGTGAGCAGCCCGATGTCAGCCTGATTAATAATGTCAGGGGAGGATATGAATTCAGAGAAAAGGTTTTCCTCTTGGCCTGAGATGGGACTGCAGTTCGTCCTCCACAGTTTGCATGAAGGTTTTGGTTGTCTCTGACAGCACCCAGCTGGCTATGGCTGGTGATGTTTCTTTCCTTCTTGGTGGGTGGCTCCAAGTGTCAGACTGGGGTGGAATCAAGGCCTTGGAACACATGCCAAAGCCTTAATTTAGCTGGGATGAGCTCAGAGTAGTTCCTTTTGAAATGCTGGAGGAGCAGAAGATGACTGTGATGTAACACAATTTCTCTTTATCAACTGGGAGAATCCAAATGATCTTGTGCAGTGCTGGTGTCCCACCACTGTAATGGAAAGCTGTCTTCCCTGTAAAACCAGCTTTTCCCAGTTCTCTTCTCACTTCTCTGCCCAGCAACTTGTTTTTCCCTCCTCAGCCCTCCCAACTTCTCCAGCCACTGTTGTTTCACTGTCTTCCTCACCATCCCCCATCAGCATCATCTTAGCTAACTTCATGCCCTGTCATTGGGTTATTTTCAAGAGTCTACACCAGACAAGTCACTCAGGGACAATGATGTAGGCTTCATTCAGTCATCCATGCACTCATGCACTGGAGTCCTCTGAGATGTCTAAGGTACTTTGAGTACTTGCATCTGGCAGATTTGACACCAGCCCTGTGTTCTTGTAGAGCAACGGATGGAACCCAAACAGGATATTCTGAGGCATCTTAAATGGGATTAGATACCTGTCACGACCAGTTGAATTGGGTACCCTTCACACATCCAGTACAATGCAGCTTAGCACTTTAATTTACATTCCTGGGAGAAACTGTTGGCTAACTAACCAGCTGTCACGGTATCAGCAACCAGTAATCTACTCTGAGAGGAAAATGAGAATCTTAACCAATGGAATTTTCCATGTATCCATCTCTCTGTACAAAGTAAAACACCAAATCACAAAATGGCACATCAACGCTTCCCATCTAATTGGCAGTATCCTGCTAAAAACTCTTTCAAACTGTCTTTTTTACTGTTAATCAATTGTGGAATTGGCTCCGCAGCAAATTCCATTTATTCCCCCTTGTGTCATCACTGGTATCTCAGACATCAATACTTCAAACACTCTGTGCCTTGGTTTGCTGTTCTCTTATCCTTCCTAATTTGAGAGTAACCCTAGTTCTTTAAGCTCTGATCCACCAAACCACTCAGCAAGCACTAAATCCTCATAAAGTTCTTCTTGTGTCTGCATATTACATAGAGGAAAATTCATGCTTAAAAATTGTATTTAATTGATGACTGAGAAAGGAAATTCCTTAGGGTCAAGTCTGTCTTTTATTCTGCGAGGACAGCACCATCATTATAAAGTCTGTAGCCTCACAGCAGCATAAACAGCAAAATATTATTCTTACATTTCAGAGACTGGAAAATGCCACTCAGAAGGGTATATATCAGTTAACCGGGGATGTACAGCATGTTCTTTGCCCTGTGGTTTTGGGATCGTTTTAAATTTCTCAAGTTAGTGGGTCAATTTTTCTATAAATGCAGTTCCGCAGGCTAATAAATCTCACTGTGTGTAGGATTTATCCCAGACTAACTGCAGTCCATATTCATCTTATTACATTCCTTCCTTGCATGATCACATCTCTCTGCCCAGTTTTAAATACCCCAAGCAAGCCCACAGATGTGTGCATTCCTTCAGTGATATGAGTGCAGTCCACAGATATTTGCTGTCCACAATGTGACAATGAAAGTTCTGTAGCGCATCAAAATTTGGGGTAAATTTAGCACTTTTTTTGCCACTGAATGGCTAATAGTATCATGAATGAACAGACAGGTGGTAGTATTGTTGACTTTTTGCTTTAGTTTTTGGACCCTCCAGTAACTTTTTTTGGCATTCATTTTGATCAAAACAACCAATGTCAGTTTGGTTCAAATCCCCTCCGGGAAAGCCCGGATTCCTGTATAAGCTTAGGTTTGCTTATTAATTCATACCTTTGCACAGTGAGGGCTCAGGCTTTTATCTCAGCTGTTCCACTTCCTCATTAGAGGGGAATTAGTCAAATCACATCAGCAAATGGATCTGCCTTGCTGACCCTCGGTAGTGTGAAACCTTCATAAGGAAGGATGTGACTCTGAGTCAGAAGACTTGCTCCTTGAAGAAGAATTAACTAGAGCTGTGTGAAACTTGGCAGATCAAAATCTCAGAGGTTGTGCAAAGTTGAAAAAAATAAGAAAAATTTTTTAAAATTATGTCTTTGTTTGCATTTCTGGAGTTTCTCAAGAGATCCTGTCTATGGTGAGCTCACAAGAAGAGTCTGTTGGCTTTGAGCTGTACTTCGCAAGTAACAGATATGTTTTTAAAGGAAACTTCATTGCCAGGTATTGGTTGGGGCCTGTGGAGATCAATGAATTTCCAGATGTGCCAGTGATTCCTGGGACAAACACATTCATGTTTGTGACTTGCTCCTGCAAAATGGGGGACAATTGTTCTTTCTTGTTTATTTTGATGGCAAGGTTCTTCGAGCTTCAAGTCATAACTCTTATTTTGAGTTAGTGCACTGCTGATCAGCAAGAAACCTGTGTATCTCAGACATGGCACTGAAAGGTTGTTATTGTACAGTTAAATAAAAAATGAACACTTTGACCCAAACACTATTTCAGTTTTTCTCCATTTGAAAATCCTCTGACTTTTCATTGTCAAATGAAGCCAGGTTTGAATTTGATGACAATGCTTGTATGTAGTTCATCTCTTTCTATGCAAAGACTGAGACAAATTTAATAGAAAACTTTGAAATTCTGAGCTTGCTTGAATAGGAAATGACGGTGTGGAATGAGACAGGGAAAATCTTTTCTGATAAAGTCAACACTGCATTGACAGTCACATTGAAATTTGCATTTCTTTTGGAAGTTGAAAAATTGATACACAAGCAAGTGCATGTGACCTGAACCTGGAATTTTTCCAATCATTTCTTAGCTTTACCAGCAAGGAAAATAAAAAAAAAAAAAAAGGAAGAAAAACAGGGATTAGGAAGAAGCAGTTTTATTACTTTCATAAAGCCTCATGAGGCTCCTTTAACTTGGAGAGCTTTCAAATGCTTTTCTGTAGCTCTTATGGACTGTAGCAACCATTTGGAGATGCAGAGCACTGGTGAAGGGTGAGATGCTGGGATTTTTCCCACGTATTGGCTCAGGATGAGGTAACTCACCCTGCTAAGAACAACATTGCTTTTTCTAGGTGGCCTCTGTGAAGCGCGACTGCAGCTCTCCCTTGTACCTCACGCTGAGTTTTATGTCCAAAGAATTAAAACGGTGAGCCTGAGTCATTTCTCCAAGCTGGCATCTGCCACCAGGTCTGGGGAGAACAAAACTCCATCAGTCTCTGTGCCGGGTGCCGATAGCAAGGTAGCGCCGACCACCTCAGCCCTGCTTGTGAAACCTCATGTTTTCTCGTTGCTGTTGTGTTTCTGTTACCACCCCCCCACGCTCCCATTCCCCCTTCACAGCTCTGTTTTCAAATGACTCCTTCTTTGACGAAGAGAGAAACTCCTGTTCGCTGCATTGACAGGCCCCATGAGTTTTACTAAGTCATTCACGAGTGTCACTTACCCCATGTGGGTGGCCTTGAATCAGGCAACCAGCAATACCAGGCAACGTGCATTAGGCAATGGGCTTCATAATCCCCCCTTTTTCCTTCATCTCCTTCCCTCTCTGCCACTCTGGGCCCCTTCTGCTGGCCCAAGCCCTAACAAAATTAATGTGTTTCTTTGGACCATACCTCTCGGCACAGTAACCGCATTCTCTTGCTCTCTCGTTTCATCTGCATCTCCCTTCTGGCTGCAGTTATAATCCAGTGGGTAGGAATGGAAGAGACTGTGGCTTTGAATTCTTTGGCTCGTTTACCCTACTGCCTGGAAACCTCTTGCCAGTGCATCTCATATCTTTCAGACTGTAAAATGACAACCCCAGTGGCTGGCGCTCTGCTCAGCCAAAAGAGGAAGACAGCACATGAATCAGCATCTCTGTAAGATCTCCTGAGAAAGAAGATACCACACATGTCCTCACTTATGGCTCACAATAACAGTTTGTTATCTCTGGCCCAATTCACTTTGTGGCAACTGGCTCATGAAAGTCATTCATTTCCAATTGCAATGGTCTTTCTCTCAAAGTGTGTCTTCTCTGATTAGGAGTCTGTGCAGACCCTCAAATCATTTCACTAAGACAGGAAACAGGATGGGTTTGGGAGGGAGGGAGGAAGGAGAGGGAACACCAACAAAGAGCTATTTGGAAAAACAACAAAAAAGGTGTACTTTCTGGTGGGCTGGTGGAAAATTACAAACTTGGCCACACATGTGCCTCACACCTCAACTACCTTATCCAGGCATTGTCTATCAGGACTCACTGATGAAAACAATATCTTAGCTCTTTATAGCAGAGACGGGCTTCTTACATAGATATCCACACCAAACAGAAATACTCAGATTACTGTCGTAATACAGATAGAAAAAAAATTAATAGTAGCTCCCTGGTCTCGTATGTCAGGGAGGAACACTAATGAGGTTTATACTACCTGAAGGAAAGCACAAAGCTCCCCTTAGGAGAAACTTAAGTATCTTCTGAGCTGGGTGCATCACTGAACCAGTGGAGAGACAGACAAGGAGCTGGTGAGAAGGTAGCAGGAAAGGCTGCAGGTTTCATAGCTCAACTCACAGGAGGGATGAGCTTCATCAGAGTGTGTTTCAGTCTTAGATCTTAGGTGCTTCCATCTCAATTCACAACCCAGGTTCCCACTGTATCCGTTACAGAGGAATAAGCATTTTAAGGTTTGATTTATCTTACCCATGTTGAGCAAAGACTTTGAGATTAGTTGCTTCTTAGACTGTATTGATTATGCTGGTTAGATTATCAGTGAAGACCATGTATGCTTAGGTGATGAGCTCTGACTGAAATGTTTATTTTACAACAGGCATCTCTGTTTAGTCATAAACAGGAATCATATTGAGGAATCACAAATGTGATATTAACCAGGCTGGAGTGTAAGAAAAATCTATAATGTGGTGTAAGGTTCCAAGGGAACTGTGTAAGAATTCTCTTTTGTGTGTATTCTCTCCACTAAACCAGTATCCATCTTTCCCTGTGCAGTGGTCACAGATTCGAAGTTTATATGACTCTGTCTCTACACACCAATCATGATTCATGCCTTTCATCCCCTGAAACAGTAACTCACAGGGTTTGTATTTTCACATTTAGCCAGGACATGAGTGATGAAAAAGCAATACAGGAGCTAAGGGGAACCCAGACCTTTCTTTAATGAAAACAGGATAGGGTTGTGGTGAAGTAAGGATGAACATGAATGACTCCCATTCTAGGGCCCCTTTTCTATCCATCAGCAGAAATCTCCACCTTCTGATGTTAACATGGACCATATTGTCAAGTCGTGCCCTCTATTAATAATGAAAAAGTGAGTATTTCAAGGAATTCTTAATGCTTTGCCTGCACCAGTCACTTTTTTTCGTCTTATATTGATCAAAACTGTTCCATAACTCTTCATATTTCATAGCTGCTTAGCAGATGTCCAAGTTTATGACATCGCTGAAACATCCAATCACCACAGACTCTCTAAGACTCATTTAGAATAACATGAAAATAATTTAATCAGCTTCAACATGCCAGGAAACCAATGCCCTGTCAGAGGGTGAAATCCACGCTGCCAGCCGTCAAGAGGCTCTGGATTTAGAATATAGTAAAATTTTTACAACCAAACCCTGGAGCTAAATTTCTCCCATCATTAGCTTTTTCAAGGAAGCAACTAGTAGTCAACACTGATACAGAGATTTATTGAGAAAAGGTATAAAACAGTTAAATACATTAGTAAATCCTGTTTATTTATTAGCACAAGGATATCATGGACATGATGCACTGGAGAACTTAAAATGGAGACTTTGGTATATTCCACATCCTGAGACTAGAGGATGTTAAAAATCCATTAGGATGATTATGTTCTAAGCAAAAGAGAAGGATTGATTCCTTCTTCTGGGGAGCAATTAAACACAGGTATGTATTATCATACTGCTCTACAACACCCAGTCACTATACCAAGGGCTCTTTACATGCATGGGAGAGACAGTCCCATACCATGAATCCTCTGATATGAACAGAAAAAACAGATCCTACACAGCAAAAAGGAATATTATGTTCATCTAAGAAATAAGAAAAGATGCAGAAAGAAATTAGATGAGTTGAGTAAGAGATTGGACGGGATTAGATAAAATAACTAAAGTCATAGAGTACACCTACACATCTCCTGTCTGAATCCAGACTCCCAAAGTCTGAATATCAGCTTGTCCTTCCCTGTTAAGGCTGAGTTGGGCATCATTCCTTGGATTATATTTATTTATATCTGTGTGTGCTTTCATTTTATGTTCTTGTGTTTAATCTGATCAGAAAAAGGGAGCAGTTTCAGTCTACAAGATGCCTCAAAACAAGTCCTAATGATTTCATGTCCTCAAAAGTAATCCCATTCTGAAATAGTTTGATCACTCAGAACTTTGTGAGACATAACTCTAACGACCAAATCAATTAACTATATAACTGTGTAATTATACATGTGTAAAACTCACTGAAAATTGGGATTTAAGTGCCTGCATAAAGGTAACCATGTGTTTATGTATTTGTTAAATGAGGGTTTTAGTTCAGTTCAAAACCCATAAGAGGAAAAGGTTTTTTCATCCATGGCTAATGTAGGCATCAATGTGTATGTGTCTATGAGGAGGTGCGATGTGTATGTGTCTATGAGGAGGTGTGTATCATCTCTATGCACAGTACCTAGGAGAGGGGAAATGAGCACTCATTTCACTTGTCACCTCCACCACATTAAATATTAATATCCGTTTCACTCCCTTTTCCACTGAGGTAGAATTTACCTCTGGATTCCTTTACCACCACTTTATTATTTTGTTTAACTTTCAGTATGCTGTTAACAATGATTTGCTGATGGTTCTCTCACAACGAATGAAACAAAATAAAGTCAGCTTCCAGGAAAGGAGCTTGAGAATTTCTTTTTCCTAGTGGAAAATTGTACCCTATTTTTTTTCCAAGTAACTTCATCACCTCTTGTCTTTCATGGGCTTACAAATACCTTAATATACATCCCTGAATATATTTTCATGCATTTTGCAGTGGCTAAGGAAATGCTGAAGGTGTTGTGTGTGTGTACCAAGAAACAACTGCTCTGGAATGGGCCGATACAAGCAGGGAAAAGTTAAAAAGAACATAATATTATATAGATCTATAGGGCAAGCTTTGAGTACTTGCTGTCCAGATTGTTTTAAATCCTTTAAAAAATTTTCTTTATCTGCAAGGTCTGCAGATGAAAGTGAGCAATTAGTATATGAGGTTGCCAGCTTTACAGCCCTTGCCTCATTTCTTGCAGAATTTGAGAGGCATTTCCACAAATTAAACCTGGTTTATACTCTACATTTTCCTCACACTGCTGAAGAACTCAGGCAAAGCAACTTAGTGAAGACTTCACCCAGGTGGTCGCTCAAGGATTTTTTTTGTGTGGTCTGACCTGAGTTTCTGAGGTCTGATAGGCCGAAGAAGCATGGACGTGGTTCAGATGTTCTCCCTCAAGTCCCTGACACTCTACAGCATCTTGATGAAGCCTTGAACAGTCCTAACTGAAACCAAAGCCAAGGGAAACTGTTCTTCAAAGAAATAAATAGTGTGGGATTTATCTACCTTAGTTCCTCTGGAGAGTAATTCATCTTATCCCAAGGTATTCATCCAAGACACATTAGATGAAGCACCTCTGAATGTGCTTTTTTTTTCCCCACTGACTATGAGAAGACGAGTAGCTCAGAGAAAGAAATTACTTCTGGGCAGATAAGTTGGATGAAATTAATAAGGTATAAATGCTTAAACCTTTGCCAAAGCAGGCATTGAGAGCTCAGCCTGGACACCAAAATAACTGGATACTTTTCATGTTAATCTTAATCTATTTATCAGGTTCCCATTGGTGAAATAAGGATAATGTTCCCCTCTCAGAGGGATATTCTGAAGATGATTAACGTTGGAAAACCACTCAGGAATGCCAAAAAAAAGCTCAGGAGGAAACAAACAGCTCTGTCTTTAGATCAGCCTTTGAACTATGGGTAGAAAATACATCCTGGAAGCAAGTACCGCACAACAAAGCTAAAATTTTATAATGAATTGCTTCTGCTATCTGGGCATGATTCTCACCATGGGAGGTTCCTATTTAAATATAGTAGGCTACTGCATCATTAAGTTGCAAGATAACACGTAATAAAAGGGAGAAAGGTAAGGTTTCACAAGCAACTTTTACTTTGGCTTATCTTAACTACTGAGAAATTCACTTTGCAACTGCAGTCCCATTGATACTTTTTGATACAGATTTGTGTGAACGTGTTGGTCTGCATGTGCAATATATAGCAATGTAAGAATATGGACATGAACAGAGAAGCAAAAAAATATTCTGAACTCTTTTATCTTTTGGACACTTTTCCTTCTTTCCATAGAATAAAATGATAAAAGCGTCACATTTTCTAAAATGAGCAAATAAAGCAAAAAGAAAAAAGTTATAAATTCAGCTGTGGTTAGATGTCTCCATAAGGACAGCTTCAATATATTTAGAATACTATTAGTAAAAGAAGATTGGTATGCCTTGAGGTTCTCAATCATTTCTGAAAATGTTCATCATTGTGAATGTACAGATTCATAATTCTGAGTGCCTCATTTCATCTTTTTTTATACATATATATTTACTGCTAGTAAGTTCAGGTTCATACATTCAAGGCCTGGAATTCCAAAGTGAATGTGAATAACCCCCTCCCCTAAATACTAAGAATGAAGACTAGTAATAAACTAAAGAATTAATAGCAAGTGCACTTATTGCCATGGAAACACAGCCAAAACAAATACTAGGAGGTTCTGATTCCCAGAATTCACACATGCCAATACAATTATTCTTCAGAGCTACCCACAGCCCCGGTGATCCTGTGCGTGAGATGTGCCTATACAACATAGATATTCCTCTCCGTATGCACGGTGCAAACTCTCTCCTGTTTTTCAATCCCTGCTGAGGTAATATCGACTGGAGTATTAATAAGAGCATTCATCTAAATTTGGAGTTGAGGGACAGGGGAGAAGACTGGGTGGGAACAGGGCGATTTCAGTTTGTTTTGTCCTGTTTCTATGCTCATAAGCGTATTTGTCTCGGATTGCCTGGGTGTTGCCATAGTGACCTTTGATAAATCCGTGTTATGGATGCTGTGAAATATAAAGCCATGCCACATTTCAGGGAGTGTAAATTCATGGAATAAAGCAGGGGGCAGGGAGCTTCAAAGGTATATTGGTCAGATTTAGGGCTCTCATCTGTTCTAATAATCACTTTTCTCTTGATTAAAAAAATGAATGCCTGCTAGCCTGGAAATTCATTCTGCTCTTGAGAAGTTTATATGAGAAAATTCACAAAGAGTCCATTTGATCAGCCTATATAATTTACATTTATTTACTATGGGTAAAAAAGCCACCTTTACCTCACTGTTATCATGCTTTGTGAGTGTTTCTTATTTAGGAGAGAAAAGAGAACAGATTCAGATCATTCTTGCTTCCAATGCACTAGCCTTCATTACTGAAACCAAAAGAAACTTTCCACTGTGTACCTAAAGCTTGTGACATCACCTCTGAGAGCTCTCCTTCCATCTGACTGACATGCTCATCTATATCTTGGAAGAAAGAGAGTTCACTTTTTTACAGGTGGCCATTTTAAAATCAGACTGTTTAATTCAAGTTGGGAAGAAACAAACCGTAAGCAGAAATGGGTACTTCCAGAGACGACTTATTTTACTTTATGTCTTAGACATCTAATCCAGGATACAACTCCATATTTAGGTTTTAGATGGTAAACATTTGGTGAGGTAACTCCCAAACTAAGTGCATCTATAGAAATTGCTGGCACCAGGAATGAACATTCCATAATATCCCTAAAAGCAGTAGAAGACCCAACTGCAGCTCTTGAAAATCTCTGGGCCTCTGTTGCTCCTAAAGGCCCATGTTCATCCTGCCTGATATTTTAGGAAAGTCTTTGAGGCATCTTTCTGAAGAATTTTCTTGTTCCATGCTCATTATAATCAGCACAGAGAAACTGTCATTTTGGAGGACGGTTTATCCCAGCAATCATAAACCACTACCCAAAGATGTCTTTACAGAGATGACAGGCAGAGCCTTGATGATTAACTTAGATTAAGTGCTGAGGGTAGAATTAATCTCCTTTAACCACAGCCATTTAAAACGTAAGCTGCTGCTTTAAGCCAGGTTTCCTGCTTTTACGACTGCAAGGTCACTTGAGAGGGCATCTCATGCCATCTATTTTAGCCAATTATCTAAGGATGGATGAATCCAACAGAGGGATCCGTGACAACAGAGGAAATTTTGTGTGATGATCTCCCTACTAGTATCAATTTACTAGCACTAGTATCAATTTATTCTCCTTTCTTATATTATTAGCTATGTTCCATTGAAGGACAAAACCTCCAATGTTTCCAAGATACAGCATGATCTCCATTGAGGAAACATTCATAAACTGCAGCTGTAGCAACCTCCTTCCACTTCAACACCATGTACCTCCATTTATTTGTTGATTTCTGACACTTTCCAACTTACTTTAACGCCTTCATACCCTCTGTCATGGTGGGGTCTCATGAGAACAGCTTAGAGGAAGAATTATCTCCCTCAACCTGCTGGCCATGCTCCTTTTTATGCAGTCCAGGGTGCAATTGGCTTTCTGGGCTGTGAGAGCATATTGTCAGCTCATGTCCAAGATTAACCCCATATTTGATACCTACCTGAAGCATTATGGCTGTTGTGGCACCTTAAGATCCAGAAAGTGCAGAGCAGATCAGACTTCCATTACCTCAGGCTTTCACATCTGGTCATCCTGTAGGGCCAGCAGTGGGGAGATGTTATTGCATTAAAGATAAGCAGAAAGCATAGTCTTAACTCTTCACCAAGGCATTACAATGTCACCCAGGCTAAACCAAAGCTCCAGGCTCTCACCATGATCAATTTAAGTGGACTATATGTGATTTCCATGCTGCTCTCTCTTTTTTTTTCTGCCATATTCTTTTACCTATATCTCAAGAAGATGACATATTGACACCAGGCTGTGTGTACATGTAAATGTGTCTATGCAATGCTTCCAAAAATTGCTTTAAGGTGTGGAACAATTTTAATCGAATGTCTGAGATTAGTATAAGCTTCAATAAAAAGAAAAACAAGTGGAGAATAGACATCCTATTAGATCATTCATTGCCAGATAACCAGTTAAAAGCAAGAGACATTTTGTACACCTCAAATGCACAAAATTTTCACCTGTAGCTTGCTTGTCCTCCGTTGTAAAGAAATTAGGCTTTGCTACCATGCTGGTGACAAATCAGAGGACTGAGAATGGGATGGAAATGAACACCAGTGTGTCTGGAAGAATTCAGAGAAGATCTGTAAGAATGAGCCAAAGTCTGAAAATCTTACACTGCACCGAGAAACTAAGAAAGCTCCCACTGTTTAGCTGAACGTTGAGGAGATGTGTCTGAGTCACTGTCTCTAAGTGCTTATACAGGACAAGAGAGAGCTTTTTAGCTTTTCTAGTTATGCCAGGCTGGGGAAAAGAAAAAAAGGAAAAAAATAACAAATCTCAAAAAAACAGAAGTTCCTAACTAGCAATTGAGATGATGAGCGAAGGAAATAGTGGATTTTCCAATGGAAGAAGGATATAAATAGAGATAAAATGCTCTTCTGTGAAAGAGTCTCCACCTGAAGCAGCAGTTAACAGAAAGATGAAGCAACCCCTGGGTCATTTTATCCTGTTTTGTGATTGGTGAGGTGTCAAAATAGGTGATTGCAATGTTCTTTTCTTGCCTTAAAACCTGTGCCACCAAAAATGAAAAGCAAAGTGTTTTGTCTAGTCAGCACCAGGACACTAGGTGGCCCACAAACCACACACACACATGCACACACACACACACACACACTGATGTGTGTGTGCACATGCAAACACTCATCCTGAGCTGTTGTAGGACCCACTGTAAACCCTGGAGAACACATCTGTCAGGGCTCTGCGTGGTACTGCCAGGGATATTGCTCATTACACGATTTGTACATATTTAGGCTTAGCCAACCTAAGCTGATTGCAGGTACTTAAAATTGCTTTTGTGCCATGAACACTTAACGCTAAACCTCTTTTAATTTGCACCGTGCTACTCAGAGAGATCATATCATTCTTCTGTTCAATGTAAATTCCCAATCTGGCAGCCCTAGCCTTCTTGGGTATTTTTTTAATAATAATTAAAAAAAAGAATTTAATAAGGATTGGAGTTCCTTTATTGAGCTTTTATTGTCAAGTCTTGTAATTGAATCACTCTGCTGTGACAGCGCCACTGAAGCTGTTATTAGCAAATTCTATAAACAATGGACTTGATCCCTTTATGAAAAAGCATTGTAGGGGGAATAGTTAATCTGGGCTAAAAAAAATGAAGCTCTGGGAGGGGAAGGGGGGAAATACAATTGCAGATTCCAAATATTTAAAACTGTTTCTACGCTTTCCCATTCCAGCCCCCTCCTCCCTCCACTTCCCTTCTCCCACCACCCAGCTGCTCAAATCCCTTTTTGTTCTTTGTGCCCTGACTCTCTGAGGCAGAACTTGTTTGCAACATGATCACCAGGGAGGAAACTTTCTCTACAGAGCAAAGCCTCCTCTCTGAGAAGGCCATGCTGACACTGCCTGTCTAGGTAACGTCGACTGGATTTTTGATGGCAAGCCACCACTGCTGTAAAACTGTAGACTCTGATTGAGCAGATGCTAAGGAGGGAGAAGCAGTGTTCATCAGAAAGTACCAACATTTAATTTGGACATCTCCATTGAAACTAGTCATTCTGGGCTCTCTCTGTAGTTGGTAGACTTCTAGTCAAAATTATCAATAGAGCATTGGGTGCAATTCATCCCACTCAAAAGCAGAAAACGAGGTGAGCTGGCTGATGTTCCCTGATGACACTGTGCTTAAGCATAGTTTCCACCGGCAATAAAAGATCCAAGAACTAGCTCCCTAGCTGATGTCAGCTTGGTAATGGTATATATATTTGAAATGAACATGGAATTTCTATTGGCATCAAGTTTTCCAACTGCTACTTTGTTTCCGTGGGCTTCTTTTTTTCTATACAAAAACTAAAGGTGGGTGAATGATCATTTCTATCGGAACAACAGCTAATTGTTCTGATATTTCAGGGTATATTCAAGGGGCACAGGGTATTAGACAAATCCCTGACCATAAAGTTGACATTGTCAGCTTTGGAAGGGCTCTCTATTTCATTGTCTGAGTTCTCTACTCACTTCATAACTTCTCTAGGGCAAAGTCTGTTTCTTATTGTACATTTGTGTAGGTCACACCAGGAGCTGAATCTTGGCTGTGGTCACGTAGCACCACTGCAGCAGCAAACATTAATCATAATAATAAATAACTGATCAGGACTCTAATGATAGCAAGCTTAAAGAAATATTGATTAATACGTTATCATAATAGTTCTAAATGTGAACTTTAACCCAGAGTCTGCAGAAACCAGTACAAATATCACGGAGGTTTTTGTGACATTTAGACCATCTTCTATTGACCTTGTATAACCAACACTAAGACCTTCCCTTTTTTTGCAGGCATCAAAGGTAAAGCTGGTTTCAGAACAGGACACCTAATAGGAGAAATCTAATGTTCAAATATAGAAGAAAGGAGACGTCTCTATGACCTCTAGGCATGAAAATCAGACAAAGAGGCTGACTTATGAAGAGCTTCAAGAAGCTAGAAGATGAAGTTACAGAACATGGGCAGTTGGGTTTCTGTATTCAGTAGGAGGACTTCCCGTGAGCAAACCATGGAAGCTGGAACATAAAGTAATCAAATTTTGGGAAGATGAAGGGTTGGATGAGTATAAAGAAGCGGGATAAGAGCTGGGGCATAATGAAGGCTGGTAGAAAGGACTAGTTCTAGGGACAGAACTAAGGAAAGTCAGGTTTGAGGTTTCTGATGGAAAGAGAACAGATAGCATTAGCATTTTTAAAATGCATTTCCTGTGACATATCAAAAAATGGGTCATTTGAAGGCAAAGTGTCAAGGTATATAGAAAGTCTATACATCTATGGCAGAAGTATGGAAAGAAAAAGAATTTTTTTTTAATATAAAATATTGATAAAGCAAACAGCTTGAGTTTACCAGTTTCAGATTTATCTGAGTAAGGAATAAGGTTTGGGAAGGAATGCTACAGAGAAGGAATAGGGTAAGAGAAGTGGATGACATGGTCATAGTGGAAACCAAAGAAAATGACAGACAAAAATGTGAAGTTTCCGTGGCCAAACATAATTGAAAGTGCTCGCTGCCAGGGAGAGTAAGAGGTAGCTTATTCCAGACAGAGTGTTTGCAACTTGTTACTTCTCAAGGTCTTTAGCAGTGTTTATGCCTAACTGGCCATGGGAAAAAGGAAGAACAAATTGCGGACTTCCACTACATAAATGGAGTTGGTGGGGGAGATGCAGCTACTTGGAGATGTAGAGCAGAAGGAAGAAGATTCACAAGTTGCCAAAAGGGAAACTATGGTTGGATATAATGAGAAATTTGTTCAAAACTCAATTGGGTAAAGGCACAATCTGAGTTTTGGCTTTTTTGAGCAAGAGGTTGGACTAGGAACCTTCAGAGATCTTTTTTAGACTAGACACATTTATGATTTCATGACATTATGAGAAACCAGTGAGACTTTCATAGCCTCTAACTAAGCAATTTTTAACCCTACAGGATCAACTTCTAATTGATTTTGAATTTGTGCAAATCCATTTGTCCACTGGGGTAAGAGTCTGTTGAAAACATACCATAGTGATTCGAATACACATATGTGTATAGAGTGCTGGAAAAGAAGGTGGGAAAAATACAGCAAGAGTGAGTAACAAGTCTGTTGACCTGTGTATGGAGCCCTTAAGCAGGAATAAATTGAAAACTTCCACTGATACCAGAGCTTTTTGCTCTGAATTCTACTTGTATTTCAATGAACTACTAATGACTGTATGGAGGAAAAATTGGCATCTCTCACATGGATGAGCTATTAATGACTGTGAGGGGAAAAAGTTGGCATCTCTCACTAGGATGAATTGTCTGACTTGTAAGTCATCGTCGCTATTTTGAACCGCAATCTACATATTTGAACAATATATATATTTGAACACACACATGCCAAGCATTTTTACTGAGCAATGTATAGCAAAAAAAATTAAGTCAATTATTTAAATGTGATGAAATTTTAAAGTTGATCTTTGCGTTTCTATGGTCACAGACCTCTGTTTATACGTTTGGTCTTCCCCCAGCAGTTAAAGAGGAGCCTGGTGACCAATAGGAAAGCTAGACCTCATTCTCCACATTCCATTAGCTTCATAATTCCACATTAAATGATGGGTTTAGTGCCATATGGTGAAGTCTGATATGAAGAAGAAAGGGAAAAAAATGTATATATACATACTCATGCACACACACATATGCACGCACATATTGTGTGTGTATGTGTAAAATATATGTGTATACATATATATTTTTTGCACATGATTAACCTGTCTGGCTTCCTTCAGGAATTGGCATATATTCGTGAAGTGAGGTGAAAATTTGTATACCTCTGCAATGATTCTTCATGATGTTAAGATTTGCTTCAGTCTGGATTTGGGTTTGAGAGATTTTTATTTTAAATTTAACTACATGGATAGCCTCACTGCAATTCTAATTTTCTGGAGACAGTCTGGAAACCACAAAGCAGAATTCTTTCCAGGCGCTATGACTTTCAACACGTAACCTGACTAACAATACAGTTTTTACCTAATGGTCTAAACATCTTAAGTATTAAATGAGGGATAAATTTGTGTTGAGGTCAAGAGTTAAGAACTCCTAAATAAAAGAGTATTGAGAACGTGCACGTGAGAGACACTGGTAATATAATTTCCATACATTAATTTTCTTTTCAGATTATAATTCCATTAGCAAAAAGTCTCTGGGCTTATGTTATTACAGTTTCAAGTTTATCTTAAACCACAAGCTAGAAAGTTCTTGGTATTCATCTCCTCAGCCTTCACCTGGTTCTTCTTATTGAACATGAAAAGACAAACTGAACCTCTTTAGGCAGAATAAACCTGCTAAAATTTTCCACTTTATTACCAATATTACAGCAGTGCCCGGGAGCTCCCAGCCAAGATCCTAATGGTGCTTTCACACATTGCAAAATAAATTGTAAAAGACATACTTTGCTGCAGAGACTAAACAGAAAAAGAGTGAGAAAAGGATGTTCTTATTACAGGTAGGGAAACAAGGTGGAAAGCTGCTTTGCTCAGGGTGAAATAAAGCATCTCTAAAAATGAATGCAGGTCTTTGAGTAGTGGCTCAGTGAGAATCTGTACATTGGTTTACGAGCAGAGGCCAAATTAAAAGGTGGTATCTACAACTTTGGTCCATTAACATTTATGACATAAATTGATTGCTACTCCCAGGGGTGAATTTTACTTTTCACATGAGTTCTGCTTACACTAAACCTTCTGATCTGCACAGGCAGCCAAAAGCTTTCTACTAAAGGAAGGACATCTTATAAGCATGTCAAGAACTAACTCTGGGATCATGTTTTTGGGGAAACTTCAGGCTGGCACTCAGCTTGAAGGTGCTAATCTGGATGCAGAGGGAGAAATTCAGATTCAAACAACCTTTATTTCACTTTCCAGCACTGACCTTTTGTGCAATTGCAGCCACGAACCCTCAAGGTGTGCAAGCTCTCAGCACACCTTGACTGTTAACCTCTAATAATGGGATGTGCTATGATCATCCACTGATTTTAAGAGGTTGGTGATCCTGTCTGGAAGCTCTATGTGTTACCCCAATGCAAGCAATTTCAATTTGGTCTTATTAGGTCTTGGAAACAAAAGCGGGGACAGGCTGAGTCAGTAGTTGGCCGGGAGGTAGAACTTTTCCCTGACAGACCCAACCACTACTGCTCCGGGAAGCGGTGGTGGTAATTCAGGTGGTGTTGCTTTTTCCGATGTCTATGTCTCTGCTACTTTATTTTTCCCTTCAAGTTCCCTGTTACTGCCTGGACACATCAATGCTGAGGTCTCCACAGCTGGGAGGTCACCCAGTGAACTGCCCCGTAGCCCAGAAATCTGATGGGGGGAAGGAATGAAGGATCATTTCCAATGAAGTTCAAAGGACCACAATCATTGCCCTCATATTTTTTCCCCAGGACAAACAGTGCATTGACAATTACGCTACTTCCTCTTGCACCGTCCCAGGTGACCAAAGGAGGACATATTGGAGGTAAAGGATCTACTAAGGGAGCTAATAATTAAAATAATATTGTCACAGGGGAGCACATTTCAATGCATAATTTCACACAGAAGTTTTTGAAACTGTTGCCTTCATAGGTGCCTTACAAAAATAGTGCTAAAAGTGGTCTCTGAAAGATCGGACACCAACAGTGTAGTCTCACTGAGGTCTGACCAGTTCCACAGAGATAAGCAAGAAAATACGACCATGTTGGGAGTTCCCTTGGTACTGGGAGGTTCATATCAATGTCACTGAAAGAGTAGAATTGAAGAGAAATGAGAAAACATATTTTAGGGGGAGAAAGGCTGAATCTGCTTCTCTTTTGCAGGGAAGACATATTAATGTTTGCTGTTTTCCAAATCTCTCAACATATTCTGAAAGATGATATTTATTTATATTGCCTCGTGTTTCACATAAAATATTGAAACAAAAAATTGGTCCCACTTGGGCATCTCCTACAATATTCTGAGTTCATTGTTGCTAAATCTTTAATTTCTTTTGGTAGAGAAAGCCATTTTTTAGTGGAAACAAACTCTGTAAAAATATTTTCAAGCAGTCATGGCCGGAAGTGCTAGGGAAAGTTTAATGGGAGCTGCATTGCTGCAATGATGCATTATGGGACTTAGTTCATGGAGAGAAAGCCTCAAGTGTGAGACAGGAACATGAAGATATTGTGCTTTAAAAGAATCAAAACCTTTGGAGAGGTTTTGCCTGCAATACCAGGTGCCATACTAGTCTTTGAGCTCATGCCAATTTGGTTAATTCCATCCTAGGTACACAAAGCTTCTCTTGTCCTTCCACTTGGATTGTTCTCTTGGTGGAAGAATGGACATGTATCTGAAAGCGTAGGGGCTTTTTTTTTCTACCTAACCTATACAATCTGGCTTGGCTAGTAAGCATCTGTATGTTCTAGCCAGAAGGAGAATGACATATTCACATATCTCAGGAAAATGACAATTTCAGCAGAAGACAACTGGGATGAAAATATGGATCCTACCAACCAGAGAAGGAGGTTTCTTGGCATTTTTTGTAACTAAGTAGGCATGGAAGCAGCAATCATATATATTTAAATTCAACACCAGAAGAGTTCACAAAATGTAGCAAAACAAAGCAATCAGTTTGCAGGAATGCTCTGCTCATAAACTGCTTGAAATCAGCCCATTTGGGGCTTGCCTTAAGGGTCTGTCCTTGTTATAGTTGAAGATAGTGACAGACAACAATTGATTTTCATGGGAGCATAATGTGCTTTATATGTCAAAGACATTGGGAGAAAAGTCTTTCACTTGTGTTAAGTGAATGATCCCAAAGACTCTTCTCCTACAGCATGTGATGAATTTCATAAGACTTTCTTAAGTCATAGATGTGTCATCTGAACTAGTCACACAGGCTTCCTGGACAATCACTGGAAAGAAACACATCTCCAAAGGATGCTTCATTTTAGTTATTTTAGATCCTTACTGGAAGCTAGGAAGATTCATTCTCTGGAGGTGCTTATCTCTCCATTAGGAGCCTAACCAACAAACTTGGCGTGGATTTTGACCATCGTTTTATGGTCAGAAGTAGATCACATGAACAGGCTTTTGAAAAAAGAGTGCAAGAAATGGTCATTGCAGGTCTCTGAATAAAATTGCTAAAATACTCTATTTACAAGTTCAGTAAGCAATCAAGAATTTAAAGTCGTTCTGCTTACTTGTCTTTCCCAAAAATCCAACTTTTTTTTTCTGAGAAACACAAAAAGGAAATAGTATTTTTTGTCAACTTGATTGACTTCAACAGATCTCCAACCAAAGCTATTCGCAATCTCATAAAAAAATGTTTCAGTCTCTGTTTACTAAAAAAGTATTGTATTTTGAGCCAAACCATCTATTACAGTCACATTTAGGCCCCAAACACAAAATATTAAATCTGTACTGGAAACAGAAAGAAGCAAGTGATAAGGGAAAAAATAGTCAGAAAAAAACAACCATTTTATAGGGAAAAGATGCCATGAATGTCTCAGCAGGTATGGTAGCTCAACGGGCAGTCATTTTACCTGCTTCAGGAGTGACTGGCTGAGTATCCTCAGGCTGTGTTAATCCTTGAGGTCAGGAAAGGCCATACACTGGGGCTTTCAGGTGTTAACATCTAGGAGTCTCTGAAAATAGCTTCATAGGTCAAGGAGTGGAGAAGAGAACTTGACAATCTTTCTCTGTGCTCCATGCTTCTGTTTGAGTTAAAACTAGGGCTTAGGTCTGGGGGAGACCAGAAGGAAAAATTTGGAGGCCAGCAGGTCCATGATGGTTCTGTGGGAACCAAGGAGAGCAGTCCAGGTCACTTACAAGGAGCAGAAGGAGGCCCGGGTCACTTTCAGAGAAGGAATGAAAGAGTTGGGGGGCCCTGTTGCTTGAGCCAGGGAAGAGGAATGGCATAGGTAGTGTCAGGTCAGTTGGGGAAGGTGGAAACTGCAACAGCATGCAGGAAAAATCTCATCTGGGACATCTGAGAAGGCAGTTTTTCACCTTTGACTTCCCCTTGCATTGTCAGAACTGAACTAAGACATATATAAAGAGATATATGTGGCTGGAGCACCCTGAGTGTTTGGGGATACCTGACTGATTAGAACATTGTAGATTTAATCTGACTGGCACCAAAGAGCCAGTTGAGGAACCTGACCTTTGAATTTCACTTGGCTGAACAAGGAGGACTCTATCAGCGTTCCTGGAAAAAAGGCTTTCATTAAATTGCAGTTCTAATCTGAAAAACCACCGTGCTGTGAACATGCAGTTTTATTGCTCTGAGGTCAGCATCTCCCAATGGCTACAGAGAAAAATGCGTTTGAGCTATCACGTAGCTAAATGAGACATCTGTTTCAGCAGATTTAGTCTGTCATCTAATGAACACCATCATTAAAAAGCTTGTGAAGATATTACATCTTCAGGCATTGACATAAAACTGGATTCTCACTTAAATCTACCCATCCAAGAGTTAGATGCCCATTCAAAGCTCATCATCTGCAATTCTTTAGTCAATGGAAAGACTGGGATGTCCAGAGGAAGGCTCATCCCACATATCTTTGTTTCAGATGGATACATTTTACCTTTTTCCACTGAATACATATATGACACAAAGAGCTCTGTTGGCTAAACATCTAACTTTTAAATTAATGTAGTTAGGTGAAATGATAAATCCATTTTAAAGCAATGTAAACCTCTTTTTCCTAAACATTGAAAGATTTTGGGTCACATTTTGAGGTGTTCCTGGTCAAAAATAATTTATACATAATGAAAATAAATAATCTTAATGAAGATAAATAATCTCGTGTAATTACAAGGGAACTGAGACTGTAGGTAAAATTCCACGTCACAACACAAACAGTAAACGTATCCAAGGTGATGAGACTGTTGAACAGAACTTACTAAATGCTTCTCTTGCTCTGTGAAGAAAGGACAGACTTTGTCTTTATGCAACTTCATGTAGTGACTATGGAATCATATTACTGCATGCTGGATGTAGTTAAATTCATCCGCTATAAAGATCTCAGTCCACATAACCACAAACTGCCACATTTTCAACTGTCAGGCTTTACCAAGCTTTTTTCCCCACAAATGACTAATTTTGAAAACATTTTCATTTTTGACCAAAGGCACATTGTAAATAAATTATTTCCATTTTTTTCTTATTCAGTAAAACTGGATGTAAACTCCTATGCCCCATTTCATAACAAATTACTGAACACACATTGAAGGAAAACAGCTCTAGTTTCTCCAAAACTGCCGAGATTTGGAGTCAACAGTGGACTAGAAAAGGCTCTAGAATACATAAAAATTTTGGACATGATATCTTCAAGGTTGACTCAATGGGTTTATGGGTTCATTTAGTCACTAGCACACACTTCCCTTCAGCTTCACCCCAAGCTTCCAAGCCATGATATAAGATAATAGTCACGCATCCTTTGACTCCCACATGCAGACTACCTGGGAAGGAGGTGTCACCTGGATCTCAGGTAAACATAAGCATCACCCAAAACCACGTTCACTCACAATGTAGGTAGATGGAGGCTGTGCAGATCATGTCTTGTGAATTAAAGGGTGCATCTGGTGCTCTACAGTGCTAATAAGTGAAGGATCTATCTCCCCACTACCCTCTCTGGTCACCTCAGCTAAAATGTCAGACAAGATGCTAAGTGTGGACAAAATATTTTCTTTATACCAAATGTAATGGGGAATCTGTGCTTAATTCATTCGTACAAAGGTGGTAGTCTACTGCTGCTTGGAAAAACTTCTAATCTCTGGATTTCTCTCTGGAGGGGAGTGAAAGTCCCTTTCAAAGACTTTTGAGAAACAAATACTTTAAGATACTTTGCAATATTTTCCAGCCCTGTATGGCTTTCCCAGGTAGCCCTGGACTTTTTCCAATGACACACAACATCTGTGTGAAGGGCAACTTAATTGAACCCCTAAGGCGTGATTTGTCCTGCAGACCAAGATGCCTACATTTATGTGTCTCCACATGGAGTGGGTGTCTAAGCTACCATCAAAGTCAGTGGAGTGCTTGGCTGGAGCAGGGAGATTGACCCCAAGACACCCACTCACCAGGCTCCCTCTCAAGTGTTCATGTTCACAGTCTAGGACTGACTCCTCTTCCTCCTTCATCCTGCCAAACCCCCGGAAAAAATACTCGCTTCAGGTTAAGGGCAATTTTCTGGTCTGGGAAATGGGGAGACCATTGCAGACCTGTTAGCCTAACAATACACTGTCAGGGTGTCTATTCTCCCCACATCTCCCAAGCACCCATTCTTAGCATTGTTTCCTAATTGTGTGCAGATTTCTAACCAATAACTCCCCTCTCTTTCACTCCTCTTCCTCAGCTCATAATTGATCAGACACTGAACAGCTGCTGTCTATTTTGTCTTCCTCAGAAACCCGCAGTAATTGTATGTATGGGCTCCAAATCCCTAAACATTTGGAGAGGAGAAGGACTTGAACAGGAGCCAGTTCTTTTTACAGCACTGGTACTAGCAGCAGTGGCAGGCATTTAAATCATGCTGGGGAGAGCTGGTGGGGGTGGAGTGGGGAGGTTGTTTTCAAATTTGCTGAGATTCACTTTGAGAGGGGGAATAAAGAGAAGAAAAAAATGTTAAAGAGAGAAAAAAAACCGAAACCAGCAATCAACAAACCAAGGCAGCTCAAAGAGTTGCAGTCCATCCCATCCTGTTCCATCCAACCTGGCCTTGAACACAGACAAACTTGAACCACAGGCCAGGCCAAAATGGTGTATTTGGCATATTGGGATCACAGGGTGCTCTACTGCAAGGACAGGAGATCCAGGCCTTGGTTTGAGGAGGTATGGGGTGGGAGTTAATTACATCAGTCTCGCAAAAGGACAGTTGAGATCCTTCTAATATAGGGCAATGTCCTATTCTCTTCTTTGAGCAGTTGCAAAAAGGCTTGGCTGGTAGGGTCAGGGTGGACTGGGTCCCCCCACATATACTTTTTGCTAGGGAGAAGTGAAGGAGAAGGTACCAATAGCGGTTCCACATCGGTGGGATAGATCTGCTCCAGAGTACACTACCATGAAACGTACCACAGACACATAAGCACTGCCAACATCTTCAGTCTGTCTTGATATCTTCCTCCAGCACTGTGTTGTAGCAGATTCTACCTTTTTTTTTTCCCAGAGGACCCTAGTAATTCTTTAGCTTTGAACTTTAGAAAAAAAAAATATTCTGCTCTATCACCAAGAAAAAAAATGATTCCCAGATCTCCAAGTCTTTACTTCTGATTTTGGCCTTTTAGTAAAACTTGAACTCCTCAGGCAGCCCTAGGGAAAAAAGCAGACCCTGATATGAAAATTGACACCCGAGCTGCTGTCATTTCTGTTCAAAAAGACAAAACAATATGTAATTCCAGGAATAGCTGCTAAAATCTGATGAAATTTTGTGTGGGCCCAGTAACCTTACACTGGACGTTTGTGGCTACTTCCTAAAGAAACAGGAGAAAGCAAAGAAAATTCTTCTTTGACAAATAGCACATGTAATACTACAATTGGCTACATTCCTAATAGGCTCTCCATGCCAGCGATACAAAGACGGTAACCTTAGAAGAGAGGTGTGATTGCTGCCTTGGACTGAGCTTGCTCTTTAAGGAGCTTGAAGCCCGGTTAGACCTGGCTCAGGTGTAGTTGCCTCCCCAGGTAAAACCAAGGAGTCCCGGAGTCACATAACTGGAGAAGGCGATTAAGAAATCAGGTCTGCTGGGAATACAGGCGATGCCTACATGGCAGCTTAGCTTTCCTCAGCCTCCAGAAAGTGCCCGAAACCACACAATAGTGACCACACATAAGCGTTTCTCTGTAAACTTGAGTGCAGTGTTTGAGTTTGGGTCCTTGAGGAAGCTTGGGCTGACACTTAAGACCAGCGCTCAGGATTCCCCATCACACTGCATGGACTGAAAAGCAGCCAAGCCACAAATCCTGAGCAGAAATCTTTCCTTACAATGCTTACTTCATTTGAAATGAAGGCAGACACATACCCCCTGTCATTTTATTTCATGCAGAGTTGCCACAATGTGTCTGGTGTGTGAGTAAATTTGTTAAATGAGTAAAGATTCTTGCAAAAAGTTCAATTTTACACCAGAGGAACACATCCCCCACAACAGCATTACAATTTAATTTCTGTCTGCGTTCTGTGCTTCGTTTTGAAAGTATTTACCATTTTTAGCATATTTAATCTCTTCCTTTTACAGGTTCATCCATCAGGCTCATCAACAGCTTATTAAAGAGATATAGGAATTAAGGAAAATGAATCATTAAGGCAATGGGACCACTGCATCTGCTATGCTTTTGTTCTGCAGGGGATGTATGGTTTTCCCAATTGAAAAAGGGTGGTGAGTGATCCCTGCACTTCACATCAGTCATATAAAGGCAGGTTTAACCCAAATGATTGCTGGGGCTTAAGAGAGGGATACTCTGGAAAGGATAGCATGAATTTTGAGCAGTGAAATTCTTGCTAGGGTGGCTTGAAAGACCTGCTACCTTGGACTGTAGCTGTAAACAAGAGGAAGCTCTGATAAAGACCTGGAAAGACTTTTGAATTATTATTAACCGAAAGGCCTAAATGCAACTGGGAAAGGAGGCTGGAAAGTCCTGATTATCCTCTTCTGGGAATAAACCCCACCCAGAGGGAAGAAGGATGGAAAACACCAGCTGTGGCAGATGTGGCTGATGTGAGAAGGAGCCGGATTAGGTAAAGCTCTGCTACAACTGACCTGGAAGTCTCTGCTACCAAGAATAAAGTTGGTAACATCAACTCTGTCTACATACAGACACCCTTGATCGAGGGTGGGAACTAAGTGGAAGAGGCAACAAGTACATTATTTAGCACAAGAATAAAAGTATCTGACTTCACATTAAATGTTTATAATTTATACCTCTAGCTCCCTTTACGCTGCCTTCATACCCAACAGAGAGTGACAGGTTTTTTAGAGCATGATTCCTTGGACCTATTGCAGGATTCTGCTAAAAGATGAGACAAATTTTATGCTAGATGTCTTTGGTGACAGTGACTGAAGCGAGGAGCTCAGATGCAGAGCCAGGTGAATCCCATCCATCGTTTCAGGTGTGTGATGCCAGGCTGGTTGATGTTGAGTCTTAAAAGGCTGTTGGCTCTGTCTGGGACTTCAAAGGCTTTCTGTCTGTCTTTCTTCCCCCACATTTGAGCTCTTAGATCTCTAATAAAAAGTTGAACTCAAACTTCAGCTGTTG
This sequence comes from Xenus cinereus, assembly GCA_025774025.1. Taxonomy (NCBI): domain Eukaryota; kingdom Metazoa; phylum Chordata; class Aves; order Charadriiformes; family Scolopacidae; genus Xenus; species Xenus cinereus. The sequence continues at coordinate 2,168,577 of JAOXJK010000012.1, forward strand.
CCTCAGTGGGGATATTAACAGGAGACCTCCCTCCTCTCCCGAGCTGACTAGTTTCATCAAGCTTATAGGTACTCAATATCATTACGTTTTGTACCCCCCAATTAAACATGGGTATTATTGACCTTTTGGTTCAAAAGGAGGGGAAAGAGACAATTACCTATTTGCGTATCTGGCATCCAGCATACCTATTCAGTTCTTCCAGGAAACAGGCTCAAAAATGGATGTTTCTCAAGCTCATCAGACCATGTATATGAACGGGGAGTTACAGCAATGCAGTAATCAAAAAGTCCCTTCTCTTTTTTTTTTTTTTGGCAGAAGCATCATGCCATTTATTTCCCCAGAACAGGAACTCTCTGATTGTCAAAGATAATGTGTTGTTTTACCATGGTCCAGCCCATTGTCATCTGATTTCTCCTCCCTTCTTGTTTCCTCCTCATTCCATTTATTTAACATTTAATTCAACAAAACACATTGGCATGTTCCCCCATATTGCACCAGAGGCTTCTGTTCCAGGCGAAGTTTAAAGCAAGTTTCAACACTAAACATGGTTAAAATTAGAACAGTCCTTAAGGGCAGCAGCAAAGCACATGTTTACACATTCAATGAAACCAGCTACAATGATTTTTCTTTCCATCAAAGACACAGATTCCATCTATGGGTTGTCATGATTTTCTTTAAAATAATTATCACATCTCCAAAGACACTTGCAGCTGTAGGCACTCTTACCCTCCCTAATTATACAGCTAATAAGGCAAGCAGAGAGAACGTCAGAGGGAAATGAAGGCCAAGGGCAAATCCAAACACCTTGGCTCCACCACTTAGTAACCGAGCTGGCCAGAAACCTTCCTGATCTTGCCAAAGAGGGATGAGGCTATGGAATGAGCTTCCCACGGACGGCTAATGTGGGAGTGAAACTGCTTACGAAAAGGACACTGCTTGTACCTTCCTCAAAACACATTAGTATTGTCTCAGCAGGTTGAGAAGCATTTGGGGAGCACTTGTACTACAAGATCCAGGGATTCGCTACTGTGGGGGTGCAGAAAGCAACTTTTGAAGACACAAGTCCAAGCTGTGCCAATGAGGGACTTGAAATTCATTCTTCCATATCACATGCGAACGTCCTGAGCCCGCTCTCTAAATTGGAGGGGACGTGACTCATTCTCTCTCTTTGGCCATTTCATCCTGCACTGCAGAAGAGTTTCCCATTGAAAATTTCATGGAGACTGGAACATTTCTGGGGGAAAAAAATCTTCTGGTTTTTGACATTTACATGAAATAAAACAAGAAATTTGATCAACAGTTCCTGTCTAACTGTCATATACAAGCAAAAAACCAAGGCCAAAATCAGCATAAAATCCCCCTCATGTTTTGAGAGGATTCAAGTTTGTTCATTCTATAAATGGAAAGGAAAAAAATATTTTATTCCTAAAATTTTAAGGTGGATTTTTGGTTTGGGTTTGGGTTTTGCTTTTGTTTCTGGTTTTTTTTTTCGCTTTTTCTGCCCACAGATCCTGAATTCTAGTAGCCACAGACCTTTAAAAGTATTGCTTGATTGCTCAGAACCACTTGCACAGGATTTACCTGCAGAGGTCACCTGTGGAGCTCCAAGCAAAGGAAAGCAACAGCTCAAATATACTGACAAGCGAGGGACGACGCCTGACGTTACCCTGTCTGGCAAACTGATCTTCACCTTCTGCTGTCCTTTTGAAGCACCAGGTATGAACCATTTGCAGCTTGGACTCCTGCCCCGTAATTTGGTTTCCCTGCCTGCAGAGTAGTGAGGTATTGGCTGCTCTAGTACAGGTGTTTCTCCCCAAGTTCTCCCAGTGCTTCTGGAATTGTAATGTGTATTTTGATTAAAGGACCAGGTCTGTGTCCTTCCCATCTGATAGCAAAGGTAGCTACAGGGAGAGTGACTGGCCTTAACCCTTCCATCTGAAACCACCTCAGTCACATCCAAGCCATGAGCCAGAGAGGATGATGTTCCTTCTACCCACTCTGTCTGGAGTGCTGGCAATCTCTGGAGGAGGCACAGGCTGTCAAGCTGGGAGTGATGCTTCAATTCATACCATCCAGAATCACCAACTCTTGCCTGTCAGATAATACCCCATGACAGCTGAAGACCACAAAATGCAATACAAAATAAACTAGGGTAGAGAGAAGGAAACAAGCCATGTTATGTTATCGCTTTGCTGCTTATATCAGCACACCTTTAAAGCTGAGGAGAGAAAGGAAGAGAAAGGCCTTTAGTTCCCTTCCCTTTAAGCATCATTTCCTATGCATGCAAGTAACACGAACACTGCAATTATATAGCCAAGCTAGCTGAAGACAGAATAAGAGAAAAAATAGGAGGAAAGATTTACAGCCTTTCCAAAAGATGGAATTGAAATATGTAAAAGAGGGCAGCGCCGATTGCCAAAAGACTGGAGGTTTTCTGTTCCTTCCACCAAGCTGTATTGTGAGCGATGTTTGGAAGCAGAGGGCGGGGGGGGCAGCGGGGAAGCGTTGGAATCTCAGGGTTTTTATTTCACCATGAAACTTTAGCACAAGAAATTTTAATTGTGGATCCTTGTGGACAAGACCTTGAAATCCTACCCAGCCAGAGCTTTCTGGTCCCGGAGTGTTCTTGGAACTGGTTGTGGCTCCCAGTCACTTGGTTGTTTTATCCAAGTGTGTTCTCTCAGTCCATCAGTGGGATGCAGAATGGGTTCGAGGGTTAACTATTTGTTAGCGGCCCTGCACAGAAGAGTTTGATCAGGGGCTGTTTCATTGCTAGTTGCGCAGGCACTGTGTTTATATCTATTTTAGAGGATATCACTCGGAGAGTTTTCTTTTTCTTTTTTTTCTTCCTTCTTGCTTTGGAAAGTGATAGGCCTTTAACGCAGTTGGCACCTAATCAAGAAACTTTGGAGAGGGAACACGAGTGCAGCCGCTCTGAGTAATTGATTGTGGCTACCGGTTGACTGCATTAGTGTTTGCGATAGCGTGAAATACTATATGTTGGAGGGCCTCAAAATTATCGGGGTATTTAATCATGGACTGGGCATGTCTCTGATGTATTTATGTGTATTACCATCGGAGGGTCACTTGGGCGACGCACTGAGATAATGGAAAGAAAGAGGAGTTGGAACTTGAGGCAATATATCTTCTTGTTCAACTTTGAAATTTACAGAACTTCTTGGGAAATACCAGTAGCCAACTAATGCGCCTCTAGATGATTAATCTGCATTTTAGAGTGTGAATATTTTGATTCAGGTCCTCAGTGGGTATAAGTTGGAGGTACCCCTGTGACATTGATATAGACCAGATGACAATTTGGCTTAGTTACACTGAAAGGTGGGTCAGGAATCCACATGAGAAATCCACATGAGCTCAGATTATTTGGAGACTTCTATTTCCCAAGTCCAAATATACTATAAAAACAGCCCCTCCTGCAGAATTGTCCTGTTTCCAAATCCCCCAGAAAACCTGCAGTGGTGAAAGTTTTGAGAAGTCTGAAATCAAAAGATGATTTAGTTAAACTTTTAGCAAAATCTTGCTTGTGTTCTAAGGTTTGAAAAATGATTCTTGAAGCAATACTAACATTTCACCATTGTTTTCATTTCCCAGGCCTCAGTATAGATTATTTTTTCTTCTTTTCTAAATTTCAGACAATTCTCCTCTTCCTTTTTTTTAAAATAAACATAGTGATTAATTTCACTTCTAAAAATTATTTTTGTTACAAAATCTCAATAAATCCCAATTTCAGGAAGCTAAACACCTTGATAACTACTTGCAGAACATTTTTAATAGTAATACTAATAAGGTTATAACTTTTTTACTAAAGTAAGTTTCTCCTGCAATCCCTCATGCACCTTCCTTCTGCCAATGGCTACACTGATTTGCTGTGAAATCATCTCGAAGACTGGGATAAAAGTCCTCCTTTAAAGCTGCCACTAGGGAGAAAGACAAAAAGCAGATGGCACATTTCATTACCTTGCTAATCCCCACGCACATATCAAGCATACACGCTGGCATTCATCTGCCCTATTTTTATACACCCAAAAGTTAGACATCTGCATCTGAGCTAGTCAACCTCCATCAATGTAATAGTCAGAACAGAGAAATTGCAGCCTAAAACAGGTTTCTAAGTTTGTGTGATTCATCTCCCAAGGCTGCGCATTTCTCTCCAATGATTGCACAGGTCTAGGGTGAATAGATCAGACAAAAAAAGAGGGGTAAACCCAAACACAGGTTGTTTTATCAGCCTCTGTTCCTCCATCCCCAACAACCCAGAGAAAACCAAATAATTCAGCTTTACCTCTTCACTTGTAACTGAGAACAGGAGGGAACCACACAACAAAATTTAATTACACCCCATATACAGGACCATACATAATAACCAAATGACCGTCTCTCCAAGGAAGAACTTTCCCTTGAGTTGGTCAAATCTTTCAGATACCCACATGAAAAAAATATAGTACTAAAATTTATTTCTCATTGCAATGCTTTCTACTTCCACAAGCATCTTCCTTGCTGACCCAGAAGTCATGTCTTGGCCCATCTGATGCCTGTTCCTCTTAACAAATCGCTTAGAGGACTTGGTCCAAGGCATGTACTTGCACCTTGACTGGTACACCAGTGAAATTTAGTGACAGGGACCACTACATCCAATAGACTGACTGGAGAAGGTGATGCCAAAACATAGTCTTTGGATATGTCACAGGAAAAAAAAGCAGGAGACCTGGCTTTAGTTCCCACAGCAGTCCTGAGGATTCAGAACTGCAACCCTAACACCAGACTTGGACAAAAGGGAGATGAACAAACTATTTTTTGTCCCTTCTGTTCAGGACGTAGCTGGGCAGGGAAAGAAGGAAAGGTTACCAGGGGCAGGAAAAAAGGAGGCTGAATCTTTAGCCTAATGCTTGGAGAATTCACATGAAAATCTAGAGCAAGGGAAGAGCTGGAGTCTCCTGGGTTTCCATCATAAACAGCTCATCAGTGTCAGCTCATCATGTTTGTGTCATACTGACCAAAAATTGACTGATTTTAGACAGAGAAATATTCCAATATATGCTTGACACACCTTCTTTTAACCATACTATCTGACTTTCTATCTGTGTGCCTGCCTGCTTCTAATATGCTGAATCATTCGCTTTTCATGGAAAGAAACATTTTCTTTCTGAAACTTGTGCTCTCCGTTAAAAAAATGAAAAAAAAAAAAAAATCATGGAAAATGTAGCTGTAGTACTAGGTACTGTTGTGCCAGATTCTCACTTGGCCTGGATCAGTATACCTCTGCTGACCTCAATAATAATTTAACTTGAGGGCAAGCAAAGAAGAACTTGGTGTTCAGTCATAGAGTGACTGTGGCTAATCTGCTGAATAAATCAGAGGAGACCATCCAGTTGCTCCAGAAATTCACAGTAGCCGGTGGCCAATGCACTACTCTCAAATCAGTGGCACAGCAATTTAATTGGAATCTTGCATTATTGTTGTTGTTGTTGTTGTTATTATTTTCAAAGGCTTTGGCTTTTTTCCATGAGTCTTTGCCAAGTTGCTCAATACTGTCACTGGCATCGAACTGAAGCTATGAAGTTTTTTCCCGATGCGAGCATGAGCTAGAAATTTGACTCATTTCAGAAAAAAAATCAAAGCCCACTCCTTTAGAGGCACCTGGTTTTCAGCAGGGACAGCTTAGGATTTATCCTATTGATGAGAAGTGCACAAGCCTTACCAATATCCCACATTTATGTCCCCAGATCTGCGTCCCTGACTTTGGACATGCTGCTACTGTACCACACGAATGAAGTTCGAGCAGTTTCGCCCTCTCTCAGTCCTCAGTGGCTGCACATGAAGGTACCTGTGAAGCCTCCAGTTCTTCATTAATGGACGTTAACGGAAAGTTTATCCATATTTTCCAGATGTCATTTTCAATAGAGAGGGGATAAAGCAAAGCATTTTCAAGGCACTTCTGCCTTGAAGGTACAGGGAAAAATGTCCACCACTCTCTAATGCCGCCCAGCCTTATTATGGTTTCTGTACCTTCTGTGGGGAACACAACCTCTTGTAGGAGATTGATATGGCACAGACTGCGCTTGAAAGTACTGGTAAAAGTTATACTTTCCTGCTTTTTGCTGCATAATGAAATATTTAGTGATCAATTGTTTGGTAGGTATGGATTTGGGGGCAGGGAGGGAGGGAGGGGCAGTGGAATTGCTTTCCTCAGTGTGGCTGGGGATCTGGTTTGGGGGTTTTTTTGCTGCTACAGCTCTGAAAGACAGAGGAAGGAGAAATGAGGAGTGGGGCAATATGAAGGAAAGAAATGGAAAAAAGAGAAACATCTCTGTTGATTGACCGATATGCAGAGGAAAGAGAGAGAAAGAGAGAGAAGCACGTTAACAAATCTCTCTTTAAATCCTAACTTACAAGTGAAAATGTGTTGGCTCCTTCTAAATCCCTACAGAGATTTTGAGACATTGAAGCCAGCAGACACCCTATGATCATCTAACCTGACCTTTCTTAACTCAGTCTAGAAACTTTACCCAGTGATTCCTGGAATGGAAGGAATTATCCCCACTATGTGAGTACATTTCTAAGATGCAGCTTAATAAACTGATTATGGGTATCATATTGCCCGTGATAGCAGAGCACTGGATGTCATGGACCGGTTCCTGTGTTCCTCGGGAGGAATGTTACCAATGACTTGTGGTTGAGCTAAAGCACATTTATCCCTTCTTCCTGCAACTGCTACTAATTCTGACATTGCTGACAGAGCTGCCTCGTCCAAGCGTGCACAGGGAGATTCATAGCCATATGAATCATAGCACAGAGGGAGAGCTACGTTGCAAACATTTCCCAGTTCTTTCCTGAACAGATCAGGTCAAGGTAGACCCATTTTTCTGTTGTCAAAGTTAAAGCTGCAGCCGCAGGCGTTTAGTGCTGTGTGATGCAGACGCCTTTAGACACTATTTTAAAGGAGGTAATCTTGCTGCCTCATGATCCAAAGGCATAGGTAGGCAGACACATACCCTGAAAGAGTATCCACACCAGGGGGGAAGGTGTATCAGAAGCCATAATTGCTATCCCACATTGCAGTTTTACAGCTGGAGAAGAGTTACTCTGTCTCATCTATTCCGTTCTTTGCCTCCTGATAAACAAGTCAATTTTGTAAGGCTATGATAGCTCCACTTTTCATTAAGATCACAGAATCACCTAGGTTGGAAGGGACCTTTAAGATCACCTAGTCAAGACGTTTTCTTCTGCCACCCCAACATTTCATCGAGCAGAAAATCAAAATTTGGCCATTTATCCAGGAAATCCCACCAGAGCAGCAGCTACAGAATGTCCAGTCCTGGGACAAACAAGCCCCAGCTCTGCTGCCCTGGAAAAGGCAGGTTACCAGAGCCTGGATGGGGTGGTTTCACAGCACATATGTCGTATCGATGATTTGCGTATGCACAGAATCTGCCACATCATGAAAGGGTTGAACTGTGCAGGTAAAAGCTCTCAGCACAGGGTACATACAATCATGTTCATGTATCCTAGTCTTGCTGCATATTTTCAGCCTGACAGGCATGCTCATATCCCTGTCTGTGATTTTTCAGATGAAATATGGGATCGTTCCACTTTTGTCTCTCCTTATCTCAACATACTAAGTTGTGGAATGTGGGATTCAGCTCTCCCGAATATGTAAAACAATAAAACAGGTATTAAAGAGACAGGCTGCAGTTCTTTTGCCTTGAGGTGAAATTTTCAGCTCTTGCATTCCTCATGGTCTTTGTATTCTCTTGTTGAAAGCTGAAAGATGTAACATGGTTAGACGACCTTACGGACACCAGCTACAGTTAAAAAAATGTAGCTGGTCATACCTGCGCAAGGAAAGTGACAGACATCTTTAGCTTGGGAATGCCTGAAATAATAACTACTACAACTGTTGGAATTATGGCATTTCCAGTTTGGGAAGTGTTACAAGATTCATACTGTTAACAACAATGGGACACCATGGGACAGCCAGAACAGCTATTCATGTTTCAGGCTCTGGAGAGTTCAGAGGCCCAATCAAAACTCAGAGCTGCAAAAGCTTGGAATATCATGAATATACACTCACCTGGAAACGGTCTAAGAATCTCCCATGATGGTTACTGGTGACAACAGAAGAACCTTGGTAGGCAGGTCACTCCTTCCCAGGATGCAGGAAATATTGTTGGGATGGCCTTTCTCAAGGTATTTTGCTCCTGTGATTCCCTTCACAGTCGGTAACAAAGCCACATCCTGCAAACAATGGATGTGGTGCAGGAGTCTGGAATCTGACACTGGAACTTCTGAACACTTGGCACTAAAAATGTCAGCATCCCACCCCTGTGCTAGAAGAAACTCACTGCAAGTGCTACCAGTGAGGAGACTCAAACATTTGAGAAGAACAGGAAAAGCTTGGAGGTTGGGTTTGGAACAGATGCTGCCTGGGAGGGAGGAACCTGTAATCAAGTCCTCCGTTGAGGTATAGACACTCAGCAAGACAAGACTAGTATCAACACAGTGTAATGTTGGAGTATTGAGTTCTGAAAAGCACAATGTCTGTCCCTGAGGGTGGGAGAAATGGGCTTTGGTGGATTTGGTGGGGTTCCTCTGGATTTCAGGGCTGAGGACTTGGGCTCAGCGCTTCTGAGCATCTATCAACATGTTAAACCAGTTAATAGTATCTCTATCGGAGGAAGAAGACCCTCCCATGGCCTAAGAAAGCTCCCTGACAGCACAAATCAGGTGTATCCTGCGTTGGTTGACATACACAAGTCTTACCTTAGCAATGCAGTGGAGACATCTGGAGGGCCTATAATTACATTTTGTTCTTAAGGGTGCACTGTAAGTCCTCTCTGAGGGCCCCCTTTGGCCCTTGCAAAATGGGCCTGTTGCAATTGGGTAGTCCCTGACCACAGGTGCACTTCTAATAAAAATGCAATGTGAAGAATCAGGGGAAAGACCTCTAACAGGGAGCAAGGGGCTTGCTAAAGAGTCATTTTTATGGCATTAAGGCATTACGGAATTAAGGCAGGTAAGAATTTGGAGCAGGTGGTGTTCATAGAAAGGGAGTAATTGTGGATCTTTGCTAAAGTAGATTTTAATTCACAAAAGACTTCCTTCCCTTTGGTTGTTTTGATGATTACACCTCACTCTGCCTTACTGGTTTGTTTTGTCTTGTTTCAAAGCAAAAATGATGCAAGAAAATTGATAGTAGAAGAGGTGGTCCCCCTAACATAAGACTTTGTCAGGGACCTCACTTTTAATTCACCAGTGTAATTAAATGCTTTTCCTGCCTCCTTTGATTGGTATGCTGAAGTTGCTTCTCCAGCGTGAAGCCTCTCCATATCTCATTACACGACACAGGATGTCCCTGGCAATATGACAAAATAAAAAGGGCCGGGAATATCTATGCCTTGTTGTACCTTGCACATCTCACTGCAGGGACAGGATTCAGTTGCCAGCAAGCAGGCATTTAACATTGTTTTGGATGTTGCATATGATCCAAACCAACCTCTAATTGTCACCCCAGAAGCTGCAGGTCTCCCGGTACTCCTGTGTCTAAGACACTTCAGGGAATCTTAACTGACATGAAGTACCTATGTGTGAGCAGCTGAACTGAGGCAGGAGAGGTATACACACATTCTTTTGCTACCTCAGCTAAGAAATAATACATAAATCACCAATTCTTCTTCATCAACAGGTCCTAGAAGCCACAATACTGTTGGTACAAACAGTAGCTTGCTTTGTTACATTATCCTGATTGCTTTTAATTGCACCCCACTCTTCTCTGCTCACCAGTTTTTCTCCAATGTTTGCATAAAGAAAGACTATTGGCCCACCATTTCTAGTGAAAGTAATTTGGGATATTAACCATGTAGTCTAGATGAGACACTTAAGTCCTAGCTAGTCACTTTTGGCTTTCTTCTTAATCTGTGGAAGGAAACAGGCACTTCCAGAAGGGAGGAAACACCCTTTAGAGGTTTATCCCCCATCCCATAGACTATCAAATGAACCTTGGTTGACTAGCTAAGATGAATAGTTAAGTCAAGTCAGATGAGATGAATCCCATATTTAGGATCCAACTCCCAACAGAAATTGAGGATGTGTTTAATTTTAAACGTCATCCACATATTGAGATAAACATTTGCAGAAATACTGGCTTTTGACCATTTTCTAGCTTAAGCAAAAATGGTTTTCATCATTCTACAATAACTTCTTAAATCTCCCCAAATAGGAAAGTTTTTAGACTCATATTTCTTCCCAAGTTGCCAGTTTTATCTGACTAGCAAAGAATAACTGTTTCTCATGCATTGATCTGCTTTGTTATAACTTAACAGTTTCTTGTTAGGACTTTTGTTCACCTTTATTTAATGCTGAGGCATATGAAAGCCTCCTCTCTCTAATTCTGGTTACAGAGAGACATATAAAGAGAAAATTTACCTGTGAGAATTTCTGATGAGCATATTATTCAGAGAACCATGAAACCGAGAAGTCTCCATGTGCACCAATATTTTTTTTTTAATTACATTGCTCTTTTGGGTGTTCTTCATATGCCATGGTTACAAGAAAGTTTTCTAGAGGAAGGACATAATTCATAATTTAGAAAATATGGGGGGAGTATTGCTATTATTCCACTGGCCAAATAAATGCCCTCTGGTCTGGGATTCTACTCTGCAAGTCTCATGAAGGAAGAAGGGGTAAGGGGAACGTGTAGAAGTTAATAAAACTTTTAGAGTAAGAAGAAAAAAAATACCTCAAACACAGATTGAAGCTAGTGATGTTTTTGTGTTGTTTGTGTGCAAATGGACTGCAAGATGATGCCATTTAGTATTTGGAACTGTTCTAGGTCCATCAAGGAGTAGATGTGGGGATTCACAGTGGTATCCACAGGGACTGGGCTTTTCTGAGATAGATTCCTTCACCATTAGCATTCCATAGAAACTTCCAGGGATCAGATGCTCACCTGATGGGAACTAGAAGTTCTGCCACCTGTTCAAAGCCCATTTTCCATTATCTGGTCCTATTAGTCCACTGAATATTGGCAGTTGAATTTATTATTGCTTTAGAACAGGAGATATCATTTGCTCAAGTAATTGCAATATTTTATCCTTCCCTCAAAGGGGCGTTAATTCAAACACTTTAAATGTAAGTGCTATGTCTGTATTCCTTTAAACAAAATTAATCCTGCTCAATGCAACCTGTGTGGTGCAACTCTTACTCACACATGGATTTCATTTGTGCAAAGACTGTGGATCCCATCCTGAGCTTCAGGTCACTCTGGGGAGGAAAAGGTGGAGAGGGCTTTATCTGGGAAAGCTGAGAGGAAAGAATACTAACTTAAATATTTCCCCAGCCAATGACCTGTTCAGAGGCTGAGATGTAAGAGGGCTTGTCAGTCTAGAGAAGATGGATTAGTGAGCTCGTGTAAGTGAAGTTGCATAATAAATGCAATTTATCCCCGGATCCACAATCTGCATGGGGCTGACCCTCCGGGGCTGCCTGTCTCTGCACAGTGCATCAATGCACACACATACCACTGCAGAGAACGCGTTTAGGTGTCAAAGGGTTGCGGTCAATCAATCACTCCTTTGGCCACCGCCTCTCTTCCCCTCCCCTCGGGGCGGGGGGCAACATTCTGTGTTTTATTCTTTCCAGCCATCATTTATTTCTTTTGAAAGAACAAGCCTCCTTTGTTTGGGGCTCCTACAAGTTGCACTAGATGGGAGGGGTGGGGGGATTCTCTCACAGGGTCTCTGAGGCAAACCCCACAGCTGATTCCTGAGTACACCACGTACCGTGGTGTCACAAAGATACCACAAACAGAGAAAAGTCATGCAGCCATGTGTTATGGGAGCTGGCCCCATATCCATGCCAAGATTCTGGATTTCCTGGCGCTCTAAAGCTCTTTGGACCATGGGGATTATACATTGCACAAGGTATCAGATGCCAAACACTGACTTTTTAAAAAGCACATGGGAAACAAATCAAAATGACCTCTTAAAAAAAAGGATCCTATAGATATGTTTTTAACAATAACAGAGCAGGAAACTTTGCTCTTATTAGACATTTACCCAGCTTATCTGCCTGCTGGCATTCCTCAAGTGCACTTGAACACATGCTGGGCCACCTAGGTTTGGGATCCTCTCCAATTTCACAAACTGAGCGAGGTCAGCCCAGGGCAGAGGTTGGATAAGATTCCTCTTAGTGAAACCCCACTGTCCATCAAAAATGGTGCTATTCTATCAGTTGGCAAAGAACTTTTTCAGTCAAAGACTAATCCAGAGCCAGGAACAGCTGGAGTTCTTATGAACAATGGGCCAAATCCAAGTCCTTCTGCCTGCCTGTCCATTGAAGACTTGGTACACTTTGCACAACACTGGGAGAACTCACCCCAAATGGCCTGGTCAAAGTTATTTTTAACTTATTTTCCACCACTTTACAATGGCTTTGATAAATAAAATGCTACACACAGCACCTGTCTTACTGCCTTCCCTTTGCCAGGGAGGAGACACAGCACCAAGAGAGTTCCCTGGCCAGCAAAACCCTTGAACACTTGCTCTGCTTTCACCACGTGAGCAATGCTGTCGAATTCAGTTGCAGAATTTGAACCAGGCGACAACCACACAGACATTTCAGGACTTAAACTGTATTCAATGGGATTCAAGTGACATAAATATAGATTTCTACAGTGTAGAAAGCTACCTGAACTCGTAACTCAGCTCTCCTTAGAGTCAATAAAGATCTTAGGACATCTATATAGTCTAGGAAATACATGCAGTTTAGGATTGATTAAATGTGGAAAAGTGTTTGAATGAGTTCAATAAGTTGATTTTGAGGAGTCAGTAAACAGCAGCATTTTTTGTTCAGGACCAGTGTATTGGGTTTGCATGGCAAGGTTTTGGTAGTGGGTGGGTTACAGGAGTGGATGCTGTGAGAAGCTCCTAGAAGCTTCCCTCATGTCCAATAGAGCCAATGCCAGCCAGCTCCAAGATGCACGCATCGCTGGCCAAGGCCAAGCCCAACAGTGATGATGGCAGCACTTCTGGAATAATGTATTTAAGAAGGGGGAAAAAAACATATGCAGCAACAATCAGAAGAGCTGAATGAGAGTATGTGAGAGAAACAACCCTGCAGACTCTAAAGTCAATAAGGAAGGAGGGGGAGGGGATGGCCCATGGAGAAAAAAGCCCATGCTGGAGTATGTTCGCTAGGTTTGATAGTCCCTCCATAAATGTTTTTCTCCTAGGGAGCCTTGGTGCTGTCATTAGGGTTATGCTTTTAATTTCATTTTCATTTTGGCCCACAGGGTAGCATCCTATAAAAGACAAGCAGTCTTGTCTCCTGCTGCTCAGCTGCATTTTTTGTGGAGGATTGTAAGTTATAGAAAATCTATTGTTCAATTTCTCCCTTTAAAAAAAAAAAAAAAAGTGTTAATTTTTCGGCTGGACTATTTTCTTGATTGGATTTACCCTTCTTGCTTGGATTTACCCAGGAATTGTCATCCCTGGAGTTATTTAAAAGATGGGTAGACGTGGTGCTGAAGGACACGGTTTAATGATGGTTTTTGTCGGTGTTTGTTAGGTTGATAGTTGGACTCCATGATCTGAAAGGTCCCTTCCAACCTAGACAATTCTATGATTCTATGATCTTATTTTCATGCCTTCCTTGGAAGAATGCTGGTTATGAAATTCAAGGTTTCATTGGAGCATCACCACCAGGAACACTCAAGATTATGAAGACATCTTGAGCCATCTCAATATAAGGACCACTCTTACTGAACTACTCCATAGTTCTGTAGACCAAGCAAATATAAAATCTAGATACAGACCGTCCTTTACCCTTGGGCACAACCAGAAACACAGGGCACAGAACTGGGGGGAACTCATGGAGACCGACTACAAATGGCAGATTTGGCTGCAATTGACTTAAAATGAGTGAAATTATTATAATATCGGCAAATAACTGAACATCTGCTGCAGCAGCAAGTGAGAAGAAGGTTGCTACAGCAATGATGTGTATTATGCAAGACGCTTTATCCTTGATAGGGAGTGCAGGGAAGGGCAGGGATCTGGGAAAGGGAGGGGATGTGGGAAGCCAGATGAAAAGTTTTATTAGGTGATTATTAAACTATTCTGCAGTGCCAAGCACAGCGCAAGGCTGCCAGCTTGTCTCACTGCAAAACCAAAATTAAAATAATGAGAGGGGTTCTAATCACAGGGTCTCTGATGGCTGATTTTCTATCTGTGCTGGCTGACAAGCTTCACCACCCTCATCCATCTGTGAGAGAAACTCAGAGGTGGCAGAGAAGGTTCTTCCCAAGGGCAATACTCCTTTAGCTCACTATGATGCCCTTCATAGATACAGGCTCCTAATCTGGTAATGAAAAGCATGATGAGAACCCAAACTACCCATCAGCCAGCGCTGCCAGAGCCTGGCTCCTTTCCCAGTGAATAGAAAGAAGATGGGACTCTCCTTTGACCACCTACTTATGGAACTTAATTCTTTTGTTGTGACTGCTTCATTCCATAGACCCAGGGCTAGCATCTAGGAGCCCTGAGAGTGGGTGGTCTGAATTATTCATTGATGCCACGTAATGAAATAGTACCATCTGGGGCATCTTCATCCATTTAGGCACCTTAATATGTGATCTGAATATAATCCTTTCTTCATGTATAGGCTACCATAGAAAGCAAAACTTTCTCCTGAGTGGTCAAGTGGACACCTTTTCTATTGTCCCCTGGCTTCAGTCCTCTGGGGAGGTAGTCAGGGTGAGATCAAGAGCATCAAAGGTATAAACATGGGTTCACAATGTCTACGTCTAGATCTAATGGCAACTGCAAACAACATGTGGATGTTGATTAAGAAAGATCCAGGTCCTGATTCAGTAAAGCACTTTACTACGTAGTTTGAATGTGACTGTAGTTGCTGGGTCATTAAGTAAGCATTTGGCAAGGGATTGTCAAAAAGAGGTCTGAGGCAAGAAAAATATGATGTCAGAAGCACTGTAGCCCAGGAGGCTGATCCTGAGACACACATGGGCTGGATGGACCCACACCATCCACTGGGAACATCATATGGATCAGGGCAAGGCCTTCTTCAATATGAGTGGATCTCATCTCTCCGAAGGGCTGGTACAAGGTTCCCTTTCTCTGACACCATTAATCTTATGATTCTTCATGCTGTGACCAGTGTATTTTTAAATAACGCCCTGCCTACATCAGAACTCTGGGGACATTTCTGTCATTTTAATTGAACTTCTCTCTTGCAGGAAGCTTTCTCCAAACCTAGCTTTCATTTGCCTTAACCTCCTTTCCATCTCATTACCGTGGTGATGGTAACCTTCTCAGGTCCCCGGACCTGGTCCACCCCACAAACCTCGTCCAAGGACCCGAGAAGGTCACCCACACCATGTAAAGTTGGCACAGAGGAGGCAATACAAGACAGACCTCCTTGACCTATGATGTTGTCCACGCATCTGAACACAAATGTTCTGTGGGATGTGTTAGCTGGCTTTAGGATCCGGCGGCAGATTTCCATGCCTAGAACTAGCGGTTCTGGTAATTCTCCAAGAGACAGAAGGGAGGAATATATAGCGTTGAGTAGAAAGCCAGTGCTGTTCTTAGAGAACTGTGTGGGGCTGACGTAATGTTCTGTGCTATGATATTCCCAGTAGGAACATATGACTTTGGGTCACAGGTTTGCGGGTACCCATCTTGTTAACGTAATGGCAGCCCGGAGCAATTCAGCCTCCGTTTTTCCACTGCGTGTGCGTATGCGCATCCATGTGGTTTTGCCTGCGAGCACGGAATCAATACGACTGGTGTTACCTTTTATAAAATCCATGCTTTGTCTTGGTCCCTTCCCAGTAAACTATTGGCTCACCATTAGCAGATCTGGTAAACTTCTCCTGTACAATTAATAGCTGGACAAGTTTGTGGGGTGGATGGAGAAAGAGACCTCAGGGCTTCAGCACTTGCAAATCCCACAGCAAGTTCCTATCTACTCCCACTCCTGCAGAAACACCATGGCAACGAGCTCAAACTGTGCAAATTGGCTGCAAAGTACTTTTCTTCAGTCAGTAACACAATACTTTTTCTTTCTCCAGACATCCAATATTCACTTACAACCCTGAAACACCCCTTACCAGCTCCCAATGTGATAAGCAATTAATTTGGCTAAGGCTTCCTTTTTTAGGAGCTAAAGCTGTTAGAATTGCTGGTGTTGGAGGAGATGTTAAAATCTGTTCTCTCCCCTACCAAACCATTCATGCAGAACACCACCACCTCGCCTCTTGGACACTAAGATCCAAGCGATGTGAGAGCAGCTGTCGAGCTGGCAAAGCCTATTGAACCTGCCTACCATGCTTGAGAAACCTATTCTGCATCAAAGGCATTTCTTCTACTGATCTTTAGAGCTGGAAAAGGTCTGAGTAGGCGGGTGAATTGGACTCTACACTACAAGGCCCTTTTCTGAGGAGCCATTACACTGTAGACCTATTTCCACTGACTCAAATCCTCTTTCTCACCACAAGTTTAAAAGAAAGCATCAAAACGTGTGATGGTTCTGAAAAAATACAGCAGGGGTTGCTAATTCCCTGGCCCATGCTCCTATTCTGTGTTCTCAATGTAAAGTTGGGCCTTTGCACTTAGACCTTGAGTCTAAGGTGTTAGGTCTCCCGGAGTACTTCGTCCAGATTTGGAGTCCTCAGCACAAGAAGGACATGGACCTGTTGGAGTGGGTCCAGAGAGGGCCACAGAGATGCTCCAAGGGCTGGAGCAGCTCTGCTATGAGGACAGGCTGAGAGAGTTGGGTTTTTTCAGCATGGAGAAGAGAAGGATCTGGGGAGACCCTAGAGCCTCTTCCAGCATCTGAAGGGAGCCTACAAGAAAGCTGGAGAGAGATTTTTTACAATGGCATATAGTGATAAAACAAGGGATAATTTGGCAAAAAAACAAAACGAAACAAAAAAACAACTAAAAAAACAAAGTGTCTAAGATGAGGATCTTCCAAAGATGACTCAAGTAGATAAACTAGAAGAAAGGGAGGTGAATAAAATGAAGCACAGTGGGTTGAAGCAGTTTGTTTAAGGACACATCATTGTCCATGTGGCATCTTCTTGCTCAGATCCTCACAGGGCTGAGATGATTTGATACCCCAGTGCTTTTTTTGAAATTAAAAAGAAAGAAGGCCAACATCCCAGCAAATACAAAGGTCATGTTGCACAGAGGTTCAGGGTTTGTATTGGGAAAGAAACATTATAATAAACACACAATGCTGAAAGACTTTTTAGGGAGATGGGAAGGCAAGAGAGAGGGACAACTCCAGTTATAGCACAGAATAAGCTATAAAGCCAAATGGTACAGCAAGGAAAGGGACAAAGAGAAGTAGCAGGACAGGTCAGCAACATCGAAGGAGATGTTATTGTCTTTGAACAGAGGCAGGTTGCCACTAGACAGGAAAAAAATCACAACCGATTAAAGTTCGTGTCAGCAGCAGAAAGTTGGCAGAAACTGGTGCCTGCACTGAGTGGTGCTGGTCTGCACAAGAAAAGCTGCTTATCATGCAGAATCACTTACTCGGCCCTTGAATTTGACTCCCTCACTCCTACTATAGAAATCTTTCTTTCAGCTGAAAGGGTGACATTCCCATGACATATTTTATGGTTTGTTTCTTCAAGGCTCAGTAATTGATTATGGTGCCCCTAATCCAAATCAGGATGGTCCTGTCATGAGTAGACTCCCTTGTTTCTTCATTGGCAAAGTCCAAAAAGCATCAAAGTAAATGGGACAAAGAAAACCAAGTGGTTGGGGGTCAAAGTCCCTGAACTGGGATTTCTCATATGATATTGGCTTCAAACTGAAAGAGGGGAGATTGAGGTTAGATCTCAGGAAGAAATTTTTCACTATGAGGGTGGTGAGACACTGGAACAGGTTGCCCAGAGAAATTGTGGATTCCCCATCCCTAGAGGTGTTCAAGACCAGGCTGGATGGGGCTTTGAGCAACCTGGTCTGGTGGGAGGTGTCCCTGCCCATGGTAGGGGG